>OY728157.1:1350119363-1351319363 GCA_963277665.1 Viscum album
GTAGTGTGTGTTGTACGCAACTTCGAGTTCTAACACACCACAACCAATCAAACTAGACGTTATGAATAGTAATACCCAATTTTTGAAATTTTATAAATTTCATCTTTCAAAATCAGTTTTGGATTTGGAGTATCGAAATTAGCTTAGAGTGAATTTTTGGTATTTTTCTGAAAACATTCAATTTTTGATGAATAGTGAAAAACATTGAGTTATAGTTTAAAACCGAATTTTTATTTAAATTTATTTTAGGTCAAAATAGATACATAATACCTATATAAGTTCAATGTAATTCATTGGAGTCAGTTTATAATAATTTTAGATATATAAAAATTTTATTGAACTTTTTACCGTCTTTTACTCACCTCCTAGGAGAATTTGAAAATTCACATAAAACTTAATTTTACCACTTCTGTGAGTGGAATTTCAAAAATCTGAGAGACACGGTTGATATCAGTAAGAAAATTTTGGTTCAATAAGATGAAAATAATTTTTGGTGAATAGTAAATTTTTACTTTTTTTTACCACAGTTAAAAGTAAATAGGGTAATTAAGGGTAAAAATGATATTATTATTACCATAACACATGTCATAATTCTATCGGATAAGTATAATTCTAAAAAAAACCTTAGGAAAAAAATATGTACTTCTTTGGTCCAATTGGTTTAGATTAGGACATTTATTATTATTTAATTCAAAGAAGAGTTAAAAGAATTAAAATCAAAGTTTAATAACTAAAACATTTTTAATATAGGGTTATACATAATATAAATTAGACTATAAATATTCATTATAAATCTAAAAATATTTCCTACATAATGGTATTTTATTTATATTTTTTAGACATTAAATAATTTAATTTATTTATGACACAATGATGATGTAGTAATTACTTAATTAATGAAATATTAAAATCATTGATATTATAAATATCCAAATAAATGAAATTTGAGTCTTTTTATGAATTAAAATAATTTTCTAGGTTAATATGACATATTAGGGTTGGTTAGATGAATTTTTTTTTGAAGTAATAATGCTGTTATGAATTTAGCAAAAACAAAATACCAAATAGTGTCAAAATTGACATAAAAGAGTTTTTAAAACAAATATTATATTATTAACTGATATTATATTCCTAAAAATATAAGGTTCAGCCAAAAAACTTATATAATGATAGGTTTATCATTAATTAACCACTCGGGGTTCTCTTGGATGTATATAGTAAGTTTATTAACCATATAATATAAAAATACACAGAGACATGGTAAATGTCAAACTATTTAACTAAGAGTTAAATATAAAAGATGAAGTTAATATAGTGACCCAAACCTATCTAAAACCTATTGGTTGAGTGGTTTTATATCCATCCCCACCTTATTCATTAAATAATCTATTTTGGAGCCATTAGAAACCGAAAATGATTTTATTATAAAATAATATTTCTAGCTTTTCCTAAGGTGCCCCTCACCCCTCTTATAAAAGGGCACTACCCCTTCTCTATAATTCACACCTTCAAATCCATTTGGCTTAGAAAAAATATGCCCAAATACCCTCTAAAATATCCTCCCTTCATTCTAGAGGCATTCATTTAGTCAGAAAGTCAACCTAATGAGCCCTTTTGATCAAATAAAAAGGAAGAACCCGAAGAAGAGGTAAATATTTCATCACCTCTTTCACGTTCCTTTCTTCTTTCACTTCCTTTTTATTTGTTGTTTCCATTCTAAAATAATAACTACAGTATATTCTATATACTATTATGTTATTATAAATATGTTACAAGAAAATTAATTATTCTATCCATCCTTTTAATGACATGTCACCATACGTGTGTACGTACGACTTACAGTCTCCACGTCATGGTGTAATTGTTATTCAATACATTATTATTTTAATGGGTATAATAATGATGTGTAATTGATGTAAATAAAAAATATAAAATTATAATAATTATGTATATATGATATACCATCCAATTATATATTATTTTAATATCAAAAGAATGATATTGTCGCTCGTACGTACGTACGGATTACCATCTCCACGAACGCGATGAGATTCATTCCCCATCGTATTCATTCAAGACTAATTTTCATTAGATGATTGAAAATAATGTTTAAAGACTTGATATAATTATGGATATTAATAATATACATCCTATCCATAACAAATATGACTCACATAACAAAGAATATTAAGGAAAATGAATCCGTTAATACCCGAAACAACGATAATACTATGATATTATTAACAAAGAAATGTTAAAAGATCATATATGATATCATATTAATGTATATGATTCTTTTATAATTTAATAACAATTATTTCACCATTATACGGGAGGTTAACCTACCCTCGACCAAGGAAAAGTACAAGGTAAGGGTTTATTTCACAATCTCTTTATTATCCAAATTTGTTTTTACGTAAGTATCTATTGGGACATATTTATCATCCACATCCATATTTCTTAAAAATGTATTTCAAAAAAATTTCATTATTTACTAGACTATGGGTTAAATTCATTTATACCCTTATTTTACTTTTTATAAAATGGTTTGAAAGGAATATTTCTATCATTTTCCAAATAAGGCACTTTATGACCTTTTCGACAAAATTAAGGTAAGAATGTTTTTTTAACTTATACGGCAGGTGCAGCTATTTTCTACCGTTAGAACATCGTCGAAGCTTCCCTTAAAAGATTATAAGAATATTTTCAAAATAAATTTTTTCTTTTATAATTATATGACTTCTAAATGATTTCAAAATAGAAAGATACATTTCTCTAAAAAAATGTTTTGATTTCATCTATGTCAACATCCTTTGATGGATTTTAAGCTTATTTGAAGTTGATTTATTATGATACAAAACTACCATATTGTATTTAAGGTTTTGTGATATGTGTGACTATGGATGTGTTATTTTTATACCATTCATAGTTTATGGATAAAGTATTGACATTTCGTATGCTAGTTTTAATACGAATGTTTACGTTATGTTTAAACCTTTTCATACGAGGAATGCATTGGACTTAGTAAGTGACGGGTGGATCCCGCTATAGATCCTTGATGCATAGGTAGGTATCATGAGACAAACTAGTGTCTTGGCACAAGGCCTTGACAAAATCTTGTTTGTAGTCTTGGCACAAGGCCTTAACTATGTGGTTATTAAAGTCTGGCATTATGCATTCCATCATTAGAAAAGTGGCTATTGATATTTCATGTGATTATTAGACTAGTATAATATCCATATGAGTAAGTAAATTGAATTATTTGATTTTATCTTTGTCATATTAAATTGAAGTTCAAGTTTAAAAGGATTTTTTTAGTCTTATACATTACCTGAAGTGTTTATGCTTATTTATGAAAGATTCCGCTATATTGTTAGCTTTACTGAGCATCTGAGCTCACCCCTTTCTATGTTTTATTTTTCCCAGGATGTGAAGAAATATTTTATGACTGAAATGTAGGTATAGTCTGAGGGGATATGAGTGTGTTCTATGAAAAATAATGTTGATGTAGTTTTTTTATATTTTAGGATGTAATGTAAACCTTATGAATGTATCTAGTACTTCCAAGGCTACTAAACTAATTGGTCTTTCAAGACTTGATCTTTTGTAATCATGCCAATTTTATGTAATAATGCACCGACTCTGGGTAACTAGGGTCGGGGCATTAGAAAATAAACTCCAATGTAGTAATTATTTAGTTAATAATAAAATAAAATAATTGATACTAAAAATATTAAAAGTGAAGTAAATTAAATGAATTATTATCTTCCATTAATTATTTATATTAATAAATCATATTAAATATATTTTATCATAATATATTCAAAGTAAATCATTGTATTGATATTTATAAATTCAAATTAACTGAATAATGTAAAAATTGACATTAATGTTAATTTATAATAAATGATATTTTATTGAATGATTTAAAATTAAAAAAAAATATAATATTCTAAAAAGTGATTTTTAAATGTTAATAAATATAAACTATGATCTATTAATGGACCAATTTTTCTTTTATAATGGCTATATTGACCGCTAAATAGTAAAAACTCTGTTAGCCCAGCTAAGGTTAAAACAATGCTTTTTCACGTTACATGTGTTTGTGATAAAATTAATTTTCAACAAAAAAAGATATTTATTTTTTAATTTTCATTTAATATTTTTAATCATTGGGTCCAAATTATCTAGAAATGATCATTTTTTTAGTCTTAAATGATAAATTACCTAGGTTAAAATGACTTGTTACCATAGTGAAAAAATGAAAAATGGTAAAAATAAGGAAACATATAAGTTAAGGAATAGCATGTTTAAAACATGATTTTTATTGTGTGATGAAGATTTTTCTAGACCATATAATCCCTCTAACCCTTTAATTTTCAATTTTAGAGGCATGTGAGGAAAGAGTGACCGCCCAATAGTGAATACTTTGGGGTATTTACCAAAATGTCACTCCTCCTCGACTATAAAAGGGAACTCACTCCCCTCACTTCTTTACATCTCTCAGTCTATTTGGATCAATAAAAACCTATCCAAATAACTTCACAACTTCCCTAAACTAATCCTAGAAGCCTTATTTTGGATAAAAAACCAACCTATGAAGTACTTTGGTGAAAACATAAGGTGGATGCTTGAATAAGATGTAAGTTCATCACTGGGAGTTTTTGTTTTATTTCTTCATTTGCCTCCTTCAATTATTATTATAAAATGACGATATAATAAACTCAATATATTCCATATACTAATATTTTTTATTTTTATTTCATGACCTACAACCTTCACTATTTCTATCAAATGGGTTATGAAATCATCATTCATGTGTATGGTAGACTACCGCCTTACAAACCAATGTCATTCATTATTTCATTACCACCTCTAATGGTTGGAAATAATGATGGATTTTTTGTTTATATATTATAATTATGATATTATTATGCTTATAAAATTGTTATATCATACATACCTTCATGCTTTCCATTTTGTGGGAATATGATAATGTTGCTCGTATGTTCGGCGGTCTACCACCTTGCGAAGCAATGTGATTCATTCACGCTTTACAAAGAAGGTATTAAGGATTGTTTTAATGAAAATAAGTGATTTATATGAGATAAAATTTTTATTTAATGTTAATATATTACTTAAATTTCTTTCTTTCAATCCTAAATGAAAATGTAAACAATTTTCTTGTGTACGTATGGCATACCGTCTCCAAGAATGGTGTATTTAATTTTCTATCACTAAAATTTAGGGATCACTTTATATACATTTATACTGAAAATATATGATATTTATATCATGTTTAAAATTCTAGAGATAATGTAATCATGATCAAAATAAGGGGACCAAAAATAAAAAATCAAAACATATACAAAAAGCAAAGTGTTTATTACACAAAACATAACTTTAACACACTACTACAAAATATCCCTTTAATGGTTCTAAAAATAGACTTTATTATCGATAGAGAAGTGATGACTACTAGAGACATATTAAAATCCTTAATATTTTATCAGCACTAAAAAAGCACTGATAAAGGGGTCCTTTATAATCACTAAAAAACACTAATAAAGGACAACATTTATCAGTGCTTTTATTTAGTGTCAATAAAGTGAACCTTTATCAACACTTCAAAAAGCACTGATAAAGGGGCATGCTATAGTGTAGTGTAATAACACATTGTATCACTAGTGCAGTATGTTGTAACAACACACCACAACACCAAAAACACCATGAAATTAGTAAAATCAAGTACCAATACATAATTTAAATAAAATAAAATTTACAACCCAAATACAAGAAAAAACACTATATTATAGACATTTAGAACATTGGTTTACACAATTACATAAGTAAAAATTATTAAACACATTCAAAAACATCAATATTACTTTTTATTTTGATCCTAACCCCTGATTGAGATAAAATGAACATGTATAGGAAAACAATTTTTATGTTAGAAAAAAAAAAATAAACAGATATTATTAATTTTCAACTAGACTTTGAGTCATACCAGGAACACTGTGTATCAGATTGAGTTGTGGTTGATTCTTGCACGTTGCACTATTTATTATTCATATTCAATAATTATATATTATAAAATTAACTATGTATAAGATAAAAATGATAAGTAAATTAATTAATAAATAAAAGATAGAATTACAGGAGAATAATCTAGGCTCATTTGATCATTTTTGGTGATGTGATGTGTATTTTAAAATAAAATGAAACTTATATATTGAAAATTGTCATGAACCAACCCATGTCAGGGTTCGAGCTGCAACTACCCCAATCCCACCTCTATAGGCCAGGGGCTGGCGACAAGCGCTGAAGGCATAACAAACTTGGGGAGGCCTTTCCCTAAGTACCTATACACAAGCACACAACCAACTCAATGAAAAAGGGAAGAGGAAAAAGGAAATGACACAACACCACTATATAATGAAACCAAACATATATTCATTGACCTCTTAGAAGTAAAATAATAGGTGCTATAAATTAAATTGAAAGGTAAAGGGGAAAAATACACACCCAAAAAGAAGAGTGCCATAACCCAGCAAAAAGTGGAAAAGTATAACAGTTGAGAGCGCCCTGCTCTTGGTTCCCAAGATAGAACTATCACACGTGGTCAAAGTACCCCATACCCCTAAGATCCTATGATGTCACAATAAACATGTCCATCATCTTCAAGGGCACACCATGTTCTGGAAAATCCCAAGAAGGTGTGATTATAAAAATACTCAGTAGGATTTTTTGAAGGCTCAAGGGAGCTACAAAAGATTTAATGAAGAGGGGAGTAGTAGATTGAACAAGGTACAATAAAATAATTGTAGTGCAACCCAAGAAGAGATTGAATTAAGCTCATCCAAATACATGGAGATAGAAATGGTCAGAAGATGAACTTATCATCTAGTCTTTACTACCTATAGTAGGAGAGTAGACTCGTCCAACCATGAGAAGCTAGACATATAAATCACGTGGCATACCCCGCACGTCTTTGTCTCTCCTGGAAGGAGAGTAACCAAAACCCAAGGAGTTGGTACTAGAAATGGAATATATATATATATATATATATATATATATATATATATATATAATCAGTAAAACAAGCCCAAACGAAAGAGATTAAGGGTATCTCCATCTCACATCTTGTCCTAGGAAAAGAGTCACCAACAGTTCCAGAAGTAACCACCAAAGATGCCCAGCATCCCTCACATCTTCCCTGAACATGAAAGTCAAAGGGAAACAATCAGCACACCTTGATAGTATCCTCTTTGGGTGTCTCTATGTCGCTTATATAGTTTTAGGTCACGTCACAAGGAAGCGTCTCGGTGAGGAAAGTTCCCCTCTAACTCGTGCATCCAAAGTAAGGTTATAGAGTATCTCACCCCTGATCTGTATTCAGAAAGAGTAAACCCAAAGTGGAGGACCCACACCCTAGTGTGTCTAGGGGATTCCACTTTAATTGTCATCGTAGAGGACCCACACCCCGATGTGTCAGGGGGATTCCACAATTGTTTGTCGAGGACCCTCTCCCTAGTGCATTAGGGGGATTCCACTTGGAAGTAGTTGATAGAGGACCCACACTAATGTCGATGGGGTATTCCACTCTTATTGTCATAGAGGACCCACACCCTGGTGCATCGGGGGGATTCTGCTATCATACTAGTCATAGAGGAAGAACACCCATGTTGATGGGGGATTCTACTCTAGGTCATCGTGGACCCAAACCCTACCTAGTAGGGGGATTCCACTCAAAAGGTATCGAGGAACTACACTAGCTATCCCTATTGGATGGTACCTATCAGAAATCACTGATATGTCGGCACCTAATTACTACCATCTTCAGACATCACCTGAATAGGCATCACATTAGGAACATCTCGCATTGTATCATAGAAACCACTACAGAGGGCACCATTGAATTCCATGTGGAAGAACACTCAGGTTAAGCTACTCGCAAGCTAGAATACGAGTCCAAAATAAGAAGATATGAGGGATCAAAGATTCCTAAAGTGCTGAACGATGTGTGTGGGGCCCACATGATGTGTGACCCCACCTCATCATCAGGCTGTGTACCAAGCCATTCTTGGGTACTAAATTGAGTTCAAGTACCCCTAAGCATGCCAGTGTACTTCGAGATTACACATCATATCTAGGAAAAAGTTTATCAAGTGCATGATGATTGATGTTAATTTGAAGGGTGAAAACATAATTTCATTGAAATGTCTCCTCAAAAGACCCCAGAACATTTGACCACATCTCTTTATACATCTTCTCCACTCTCACAGGAGTGGAATCTGACCCAAGCTGTAGGTTCTCTTAAAACACAATAGAAGGATCTGCCATTGATATTCCTTTCATGTTTCCACATTTAACGAGATCATGAAAGAGTTTCTACACATCCAAATAGATTTCACCATTGTGATCCTTGTAGAAAAACACACAAGATCGACTATTGATTCGCCCCAAATGGACATCCGATGAAAAAGTCGTATGTCACCGCATTGCGCTCGAAAGGAATCTCGTGGGACCCATGCCTCAGTCCTAAAAAAATTATGTTTATCATGCCATTGTGATCTTTATTAAAAACACACACAAGATGGACTACTCATTCATCCAAAATGGATAACTGAAGAAAATGCTGCATTTCAATACAACACTTGTGAACCAGGACCCATGGGGACCACACCTCGACTTTGGTTTAAAAACAAGAAAGTAGTCTTGAAAATTCCGCACAAAGACCAGGGTCATGATACCACTGAAATCATGTCAAAAACACTTCCCTTTTAGAAGATAGGTCTGATATGAGAACCTAAAATAATAGTAATTAAATTATTACTATTAAATTTATATGTTTCGTGTGCCCGAAACCCGAGACCAAAACTTCAAATTGCTAAAATAGTATAAAAAGATCCATCTCAAAGAGAGGGACCTGTGGCCATAGATGGAACATCAATTGGATGCACCTTTTATGAGATACGACCATTTGAAGGGTCTTGGCCCAACTTGGGTTGGTCCGGCCCAAATTTGGATGGACCCCCTTCACCTGGGATGGCCCGCCCTCACCTGCCCAATTTGTTGCATCCGGCCTTTGGACCAGCCACGTGACCCCTGACTTGGTTAGCTATTCGGTTCCCTCGTCACTGTGGCAACCCACATTGCACAGTTCGCTACTGCCTGGGGTCGTACGCCGTGACCCCTCTGCCACCCGGTCATCGGCCTCCTGTCGCGACCCCACTCCGGACTCGCCTTCTCACTAAGACACATGCCCAACTACCACCTTTCCATCCCAGTCTAACCCACTGATGCCGTAGTATGATGGATCCCCCCTACCTGCTCCTCAGTCGGTCACACCGTCAGGCTGCTCAGCTCCTCAGGGTCTCTCTGTTGTGCCACCCTCTGCGGCCACTAGCGGTGGCCTTGCTATGGTGTTCCCTTTGGCGGACGATCGTGACTTAACCGAAAGCCCGATTATAGATTTTGTAATAGATCGATGATCCCTACGATGAAACCTTCACAAAGCCTACCTCTGATCGATGATCTGAGGTCAATTGATGTGTCTGAAATTTTAACAATGATAATTGTGAAGAGAAGACAAAGAATTCCCAAAATAAATAGGATTCGAGCATGGATCATTGGCCATGTTTGTGCAGACATTAACAACAATAATCAAAATGATAAAACAATTTATTAGTAAACAGATTTTCCATTAAAACTTCAATTGGAGGTTCAAAGAAAAGAAAACCTACATTGATTCATTTTTCGGTTGATGAATGCACCCGCCAACACTACCGCTTCAATCCACCAAAGTTCCGTCAAATAAATCACCTCAATTCAATAAATAATAGATGAATAATGGTGGAGAGAGAGGGATAAAGGATTTGTAGAGAGAGAGAGATAGAATTAGTTCTAACCCTAATTCTAATTCCCTAAACTTCTATTTATAGGAGCCTCACTCGGCATGGAATCTGAAACCTTCACACCCTCTCATTTTATGTTGCGATTAGGAAAAACACCCTATTTTGAACTCAACGGTGGTCTTATATTTAAAATTATATTCCTTGTTCGAAAGTTATTTTCTTCAGCATCAGGGATAAACTATTTAAGTTTAATTATTTTATTTATGATTTTCCCCTAGTTGACTTTTCTCACAGAACTCACGTGCTGAAAAAAGTTATACCCCACCTAGGGTAAACACCATGTTCTGAACTCAAATATAGCCTCATATTTCTAATATGAGATACTGTTTAAGAAATATAATATTTCAACCACTTTCATAGTATAAAAAAATTAAATATTTTTATAAAATTAATTCTAGGCATATCGGGCCTCAGAATTGCACGTCGTCTCGGCGCCTAGCTCTGGAAACATTCCTAGAAATATTTCAAAGTCTTACAAGGAAAAAAACGAGTATTTACAAAAGACACACTTGGAGTCATACCGGTAACACCATGAGTTGGATTTAGGTGTTTAAAATTCCTACACATCTCAAATGACTTATGGATAATTGTCATAAAGTATCAAAACAATCTTAATGTGTTTTCTCGATTTTGAGTATATCACTTGTCTTTTTTACTAAAATGCCATTTTAAAATGGAAACACATAATTTGACTCATATTGATCACATCGTGTGTCAGTTTGACTTTATACCAATTCCTACATGTCACAAATGACATATAAATCAATTTTATAAATTATCAAGACAATCTAATCATGTTTTCTTGGTTTTCAATGAGTTACACTTTTTGAACTAAAATGTCAATTTTAAACTAATAATGGACACATTGAGTCATACCGGTCACATCATGCATCTGATTGAGGTGAGGCTGATTACTACATGTCCCAAATGAATTATTTATCTTTTTTTTAACATATCAAAACAATCTGAATGATTTTTCTCAATTTTGAGTAGGTCAATTGTTGTTTTTACAAAATTGATATCAAATTTAAATAAAAAGATGCACGTGGAGTCATACTAGTCACACCATGGGTCATAATGAGGTTTCTATGACTCCTACACATCCTAAATTATATATGGATTTTTAACTAAATTATTAACACAATTCAAATGTGTTTTCTTAGTTTTGAGTATGTTGTATTTTTTTACTAAAATGTCATTTTAAACTCGAAACAAGCACTTTGACTCATACCAATCGAATCATGTATCAGTTTGATGTAAGATAGATTTCTATGAATTAAAAATGATTTATGAATTGATTTTATAAATTATCAAGAAAATACGAGTGTGTTTTTTAGTTTTCAGTAAGTTACATTTTTTAAACTAAAATGACATTTTTAAACTAATAGCGTACACTTTGATTCATACCGGTCACACCATGCATCAGATTAAGGTGATATTGATTCTTATATGTCCGAAATGAATTATGGATTAATTTTCTAAAGTATAAAAATAATATGAATGGTTTTTATCAGTTTTGAGTAGGTCATTTGTCCTTTTTACTAAAATTGATATCAACTTTAAATAAAATGACATACTTAAAGTCATACTGGCCACAAAGTGAATCAGATTGAGGTAAGGCTAAAGCCTGCACATCTCAAATTACTTAAGGATAATTTTATTAAATTATAATAGAAATATAATTGTATTTACTAGCTTTTGATTGCGTCACTTATCTTTATTACTAAAATGTCATTTTAAGCTGGAAATAGGAACTTTGACTCATTCGATCACATCATGTGTCAATTTGATTTGAGATCGATTCCTACACATAAATAATAATTTATGAATTTATTTCATAAATTATCAAGAAAATATGATCACATTCACTTAGTTTTCAGTGAGTGACACTTTTTGAACTAAAATTTCATTTTAAATTGATAACTGACAATTTGAGTCATACCAGTCGCACCATAAATCAGATTGATGTGAGGATGATTGATATATTTCCCAAATGAATTATGGATCATTTTATTAAAGTATCAAAACAATACATGTTCTTTTTCTTGGTTTTGAGTAGGTTAGTAGTCTTTTTTACTAAAATTGATGTCAATTTTAGATAAAATGACACATTTTGAGTCATACTACTCACACCGTGGATCTAATTGAGTTTTGAATGATTAATACTTGTATAAAATGACTTATGGATCGTTTTACAAAAGTATAAAAACAATCTGAATGTGTTTTCTTAATTTTGATTACGTCACTTTTCTTTTTTACTAAAATGTAATTTTAAACTAAAAACATGCACTTTGACTCATATCGATCACATCATGTGTCTTTTTGATGTGATACCAATTCCTACACATCAAAAATGACTTATGAATAAATTTCCTAAATTATCAAGAAAATTGGAGTGATTTTTCTTGGTTTTAATCAAGGAATACTTTTTAAAGTTAAATGTAAAATTTAAAGTGATAACGGAGAGGTTGGGTCATACTGGTCACATAATGTATCATATTGATGTGTAGATTACTCCTATACATCAGAAATGACTTATTAATTGTTTACCTAAAGTATAAAAACTACCTGAATGTGTTTGGTTAGTTTTTAGTTGGTCAGTTTTCCTTTTTTAAAAAAGATTCACATGGAGTCATACCGATCAAACCATGTGTTAGATTGAGGTTCGATTGATTCATACACATCCCAAATGAATTATTGATCATTTTATTAAATTGTATATACAATAATAATATGTTTTATTGATTTTGAGTATGTACTTTTTCTTTTTTACTAAAATTAATGTCAATTTTAAATAAAAAGAAACACTTGGAGTCATACCAGTCACATCGTGTGTCAGATTGAGGTGTGGATGATTCCTGCACATCCCAAACTCTAAAAAATACTCACTTCCAATGTTACCATGGTTTATATTTACTTTCATTGTCAAAATTTTGACACAAAATATTGAATCGAGGTTCTTATCTAAAAAACCTTTCTTTTTGTTGAAATCCAGAAAATCTTAGGAAGCTCATATACCCATTATATCACAAGAATTCACCAAAATAGAAACATTAGATTCCTCTACTCTTTTGGATTTCAACAATGAGAAAGGATTCTCCCCTAAGAACATTGATTCAATATATAGCATTCCCAGTTTGATAAAAAATGTAATGGAAATCGTGGTAATATTGGTAGTTAGGATCATTTTATCTCTTTTGTAGCTTGTTGAATATAGTTGAAAGAAAAATATTAATTCCCAAAATATCAATGAGAAAAAATAAATATGTATTAGATAAAAATGACAAGGAAATTAACTTAAAATAGTATATAAAATAATTACAAAATTAATTAAAAAATTAGTAGGAATTCTCCTTTTCATGATGGTACTTTTCATTCTTGAAGCATTTTGTTGTTGTTAGTATCTCAGTTACAGGCTCGAATAAAATAATCCACCTATCTAAGAAAACAATTATTATGTTATTAATACTAAAAATAAATAAATTAAACATAAATATGAAACAATAGATTAATTCTGTGTAAAATTATTTTATTGTGCAAACATCAAGATTACCTCTATAATTTAGAAGAGGCAATTTCGTTTCTCTTCCTACAAAGGCACTGGAGGGAACATGAAGTAAAGTGATAAATGAAACACTACAGGGGTAAAAAGCTTTTAAGTGGGGAGAATAATCTGGAAGTTTTGGTTCATAAAGGCATGAAATATGAATAGAAATATTCTAAAATAAATGAACTCTATAAGGAATAATGAAAGTTAAATCAATGTCTCATTATATAATTTTTTGGTAAAATAGAGAAACTATATTATAACATTGCCTTTTCATATTCCCAAAGGGTTTATTTTATTATAGTTTTTTCTTACAAGGTTATTGGTAACATCATCATTTGTAGCAGACATTGTATTCCTAATTAGTTAAACATTTAATATATATTATGTTAATGTAGTATATAACATATAATATAATGAGGAAAAATATAATATATTAAAAAATTACCTTCTCATTTAACACTCTTTATTATTATAATGGTGTTAGAAATTTTTTTCCTCTATAAAGAATCCAAATCCCCTTTTTTTGGTCCCCTATAATGTATAATAAATATTTTACAATGGGACTGGCATGAACTGATTGTGATCTCCCAATGAAAGGGTCATCATCGATTGAATTTGAATCTGACCCGACATTTTTTTAGTTTATAGCTAGATAATCAACTAATTCTTGTTTGTTGAATATGATAAATAAAATAATTTCACTTCTTATGATTCCATTATGAACGGATTGTCTTTTTCCCCTTCCATACTAAAATTCACCTTCACAAAGACAATTTAATCAACTTCCACTTCACTCATATTTTCAACCCATTTGAAACAAAAAATAGGCAAGTGAAATGTTTTATAATCCAACTCATATATCTGTTAAATAATTGAAAAATATGACATATGTTCATAAATTTTATTTCCACCCTTGGAATTAGATATGTTCATCGCTTCAGCCGCAAGTGTAACACCACTATTTTTCATCACACTGTAGTCATCATTATCTTTTTTATAGAACGTATAACCATTTATTACAAAACCAATGTAATATATAAAATGTTAATATGGTCCTATGGATATCCATTTAAGTCATTTAGTAATTGAATTTGTATGTTCATATAACTCCTTATAAATTTGATATCAGAACCATCCTATAAACTATTGATTATGTGTATTTGATATCAATCATTCAGTATTTGATGGATTAAAATATCTAAGAACTTATTTGTGTTCTTCCATGTATGGATCAACACCTTAACTATTATGTAAAATATAAAGGTGTGCTAGTTCCTGCTCTATCAAGGTAATTGTAACAACATCTCTTCTGGAAATACATTTGCCAATAAGGTGTTCATTGTAATGAGACTTTTAGAGACCGATTTTGTCAATATCTGATAAGTAATTGATATAGAATTCAATAGCTTCTTCGTCAATATACTATTATCCAATACAACCTTGTGGCTGACTTCAATTCTTGACATACCCTTTCAAAATTTTCATATACCGTTTGATGGGGTACATCCATGTGTAATGGATAGGACCACATAGTTAAACCTATATAATTAATTAAACCATAAAGTTGACCATTATATCAAATAATGATGGTGGGAAGAACATATTTAATCCACATAATATGACTGAAACCACCTTATTCATAAACTTCATCATGTATATAAATTTACTACATATGGATTTGAAAAAGAAGAATATTTTGGTTAGTGTATGTCATACATTTTGAGTCAAAATTCAATGGAAAGAAGTAGGCATTAAATCATGCATCAAAACATGACATTCATGTTATTTTAGTCCTTGTAGCTTAAAATTATTCATTGACATGACATTCTTTGTATTTGATGAATACCCATTTGTAAATTTTACACTATTAAGGAAAAGACAAAATTTTAATTTTTCTTGTCTGGATATAGTGTAGGCTACTAGGGGAATAATATTATACCCTTTACCCTTAACTGATGCCAATTCATCCCTTATCCACATGTCAATCATTTCCAACCTTACCTTGATGACATATTTTATTTTTCAGGAACATTTAGTAACATGCCAACAACACTATCAAATAATTTTTATTCTATATTCATGACATCAAGACAATTTCTAACATACAAAAAATTACCATATATTAATTCAAAGAAATTTTATCTCTTCTTCTAACCTTATTCAGTAAGGTTTTTCAAAAATGGTTTACTGAAAATAGTTTCAATATATTTCACTATATCGAACAGTTGATCACCCGTTATTGTATATGGTGTGGTATGTTGTTTGATATTACCATAGAATGTGTCATCCCGGATCAGTATTTATGTCATCAAGGTAAAAATTTCTAATGTCCTAAAAACACAGTCTTTGAGGAATGTTTCAAATAAAATGACTATGTGCGTTTTTTAAAAATGGGTCACCCCGGTATTCCTTTAATGTTATAGCCTGATAAAGTTTCATAAGCAGGAATGTCATTTATTTTCCCATACAAAATGGCCCTCAATGTGAATTCTTCACTTATATGAGCATCATATATGTTAACACCTATATCCCACATCAATTTTATATCTTCAATCAATGGATCCAAATAGACATCAATATCATTACTAGGTTTCTTTGGTCAAGATATAAGCAGAGATAACATAATTTATTTGTGCTTCATGCATAACCATGGTGGTAATTTATAATTTAGAAACATGAAAGTATATTTATTATGAGTACTACTCAGTATACTAAAAGGATTTATTCAATATATAGATAACGTAAGATAAAAGTTTCTCAGCTAATTTCCAAATTTAGGATACTCATAATCAATTTTATTCCACTGAGGATAATCTATTGAATGACTTGGGTACACATCTTTAATTATTATATTTGCATTCCATGTCAATTGTATCACAGTTTCCTGAAATCTATATAGTACTCTAAACCATGAAATGATAGGAATGTACAATACATATTTTGAGGGACTTGATTAATTTTTATTGTGTCAATTCATTCCACACTTAGTGCATTTTATGAGTGATTCATAATCCATGAAAAACAATTTGACATCATTTGGACATGAATTTATTTTTTTAGATATCATTCCCACTGAACGTATCCTTCATTTAGTGTTATATGTTTGACATAATAGTTCATTTTCTTGATGTAACATATCATTTTGGAGACCAAGTAGTTCTGTAGATTAGGTGTCACTCCATTTGCTACCATATTTCAAATTATATAACTCCAATATAGCTGACAATGTTGTGTATTTATTACAATTAGTATACAATGGTCTCCTTTTATAGCAATTTAACATCACAAACAACTTTGGATAGTCATGAAGGTCATATTAAATTTTCATTGTCATTTATTCCATGTGTTCCCCTTAATCATTAAAACTATTATTCACATCAAATGATTCATAAATTGTAGTATAATTCCAATAAGTGTGAACATTTAGTTTTTTCCTGTGTTTAAACAAACATTTATAGCTATGATCTATTTTTTGAAAAATAAAATGTTCTTCCAACTCTTCTGGACTAATTTTTATTGAATAAAAATAATGTAAAAACATATAAAGGATTTGAAAATGGTTCATATTGATTCTCTATTTCAAACTTGATGAAATTTTAACTCCATATTTGTACTATTTTTTTAAATAATTATCGTATATCCATTTTTTATTCATATCCATCCTATTGGGTTCATAAAACATTCATTTTTTCAATAAATAAATAAATTCACACAAGTTATTCATTATAAAAGGTGAAATATATAGATAATTATAATAAGGAAAACCACATATTTGATTATTTCAAAGAATTTCAGTATGCATTAAAAAAATTGGTAATTGAATTTAAAAAAATAATTACTCTACTTTGGTTGGTGTTATCCTCTAAATTCATCCAAAGGTGATAGTTATTGACAAATGTCATCCTCATAGGCTTATCTTCTAAATATTTATCATTACATTTTATTGTTTGGAATAAATCCTTCTTTTCTTATAGACATGAACCTATGTTTCTTGAAAAACTCAAAGTAGTATTCATCCATAGGACGAATTATAATCATAGTAGTACATGAAACATAAAAGATATGGGGTATGATTCCTAAGAAAAAAATTAGAATAATAAATGTTCGGGAGATGAAACTGATGAGGATGGAAGTTATACTCCATTTTATTCTCTAAAAGGGGTAATGCCTCCCATTTATGAGAATTAAATGAATGGTAATCAGATATTCCTAAGGGTGGAACCAAAAGACAATGTTAAAGAATGATCTATTTTTAGATAGATTAATGTAAAACATACATAGTGTTTATTAGATGTGTGATGAAATAAATGATGTGATTTTTTAATAAGTATTAACGATTAGGTTATCATTTCAAATATAACTATATTATTACAAAGTTAAAGAAAACTAGTCAAACCATTTTTTGATTTGGGGTTGGTAAAAATTTAGGGTAATTGTGTTTGAAAGAGAAAATTGATTTTTGGTATTGAAAATTTGATCACATTAGATAATGAGACAATTAAATACTAACTCAAAAAGGGTGGGTTAAGATGGTTTTATGATGATAAGATAAATTTGATAGATATTTTTTACTAATTAGAATGGGGATACTGTTAATAATTAAAATAATGATGAAAAATCAATGGAAATTAATCTTGAATTGAGTAGAATAGTGGAGAGCACATGAGCTTGACATAGACTCAAAATAAGACATTGATGGTGGGGAAAATTAAGAATGATTTCTAACTACAAGAAATACAAGCAATGATAAAATTAGTTAATAAAAACTCATTGGTGATTGAATAGTTTTAGTGCACAATAGGAGGAGTAAGACTCTAAAAATACCTCATTTGTTCCCAAGTAGAGACAAAATATTTTGGAGAGGCTGAAAAGGATGATAATTTGATCAAATATATGCATGAGGAGCTTGATCCGAATAAGAAAAATGTGACATGGGAAATTGTTCCAATGATGGAAGATATAAATGTTATCAAAACCAAGTGGGTGTTCTGTAATAAACTCATTGACTATGGAAAAGAGGATCAAGATATAGAATGGGTAGTGTGCAAGGGGAATTCCTTGATGAAAGGAATTTATATATATGGTATATTTAATCCCATATCCTAGTTGGAAACTATTTTCATTTTCTTGGCTATCTCAGTGAAAATGTAGTTAAAAGTATACCAAATAGATGTCAAATCTATGTTCCTCAATGGATTTCTTAAGGGGAGAGTATACATTGAGAAACTGTATGGGTTTATTATGGATGAAAATGATATAAAGGTGTTCCAGTTAAATAATTCTTTGTATAATATTTAGAAATCACTGAGGATATATAATTAAAGTTTGGATCAATACCTAAGAAAACTTTTTTTAAGAAGGTTGAGTTGATCACAACCTCTACATCAAGAAGAATAATTTTCAAAAGATATTGGTACACATATATATCAAAGACATAATATTTGAGGATCGTACAAATAACAATGTAATTTTTTTGGGGATCATATGAGGTATGATACTAAGATGTCTATGATTAGTTAGTTAAATATTTTTCTTGGTTTATAGGTGAGTCAAGGAAATAACAACACATTAATTTCTTAGTCAAAATATGAAAAATTGGTTCCCAAGTGATTTGAAATGGAATATTCTACACAAATGACAATACCATCCGCTATATGGATGGATTTTTTTAAACATTGAAGATTCCAAAGAGGTAGATGTCATGGAATATAGGTATTGGGAGCCTATTTTACCTTACAACAAGATTACCCAACATTGGGTTTGATATATTTCAAGTCGCAAAGTACCTAAATTCTCTCAAGTAGAGACACATGCTATCGGGGAAGATGATACTTCAATATATCTAAAAAACAATTAATTTTGGGTTGTTTAATTATAGGATATTGAAAATGGAGTTTTTGGGATACATGGATGCGAGGTGAGAAGGTTTAGTGGATAATAGAGGGAAAGTAGAGATATCTAAAAATCTAGATTTTGTTCTAACCTTCATTTCTTTTGACCCCTGAATCATTTGAGCCTTGGATTATAGCCTTAAAATAGTTGGATCCTTGATTATAGCCTAGATTCAAGCTTGGATTTGACAATGAGGAGCACCGACAGTAGGTGGATTCCATGGATAATTTCAGATATTGTGAATAGGTTCACGATGGTTATAGTTTTAAAATAGATCAGGAAAATTTTATCAGTGCTTCCAAAAAAACGATGATAAAGATCTATTTTATCAGTATTAAGTTAATAAGCATTGATAAAAAGAATCATTATCAATGCTTCTTTATTGTGTATAATGATTTCTCTTATCAACACTTTTTTAGTACTGATAAATCTCTTTCATTATCAGCACTTATTACTTAAGCACTGATAAAGGATTTATAATTATAATTATAAATAAAAAATTAAATATATTTATATAATTATATATATAGTTTTTTAATAAATTTTCATATATATATATATATTAAAATATAGTAAGTATATTCTTTATTTAAATATTTTTATTATAAATTTATAATTATTTAAATATATAATTATTTATTTATAATTATATAAATAATTTTCAAAAAAATAATATTTATATCATTATATATTTATATAATTATATATATATATAATTATTATATAGAAATTTAATTTTAGTAAATATATTCATTATTTAAATAAATTTATTATAATTTTATAATTATTTAAATATAAATAATTATTTATTTATAATTATATAAATACTTTTTTTTAAATAATATTTATTTATAATTATAAATGTATAAATATAGTACATATAAATTTATAAATATATTTAATTATAAATATTTATTTACAAATATATTTTTAACATTATTAATTAATATTTAATCTTATGTGCATGCATGTTAAAAATGAGAGAAATTGAATAATTAAAAATGAGTACCCTTTAGCAATATTGAAAAACTGGATAGGTTTTATTAATTAATAATAAATTATTAAAAAAATATGGATTTATATTGAAATAAATAGGAATAAATATTGAACATAATATAACATATTATGTATATATATATTATAAATAATTGAAATTGATTAAATTCCCAAAACAAAATATTAAAAATGAATAAATAATACCTAACTTTAATAATATTAAAAATAAATAAATAAAGTTTACCTATTCAAAACATAATATATTAAATGTTTCATGTTATAATGAAATTATAAAATGGATAATAAAATTTTAATAAAGTACATAAATATTATATGTGTTTTTTTATAAGATTTCATTAATTGGGTAAATATTTGTCTGTGTGAATTTTATATAAAAAATGAATTAATTACATATATATATGAGAAATCAATATAACACATGTTTGATTTATGTTAAATTGAAAAATCAAACGATATTCAATTATGTATATTACTCGATGAAATTAGTCAGTATTTTTAATTCATATTAATTTTTAATTTTAAACCATTATTCAATAAGTATATTACTATTTAATGTAAAAGAATAAATATTTTGTATTATATAAAAAATATTTATATCCATTCAAATATAACTATATATTTAATATATACTATTTATTAACATTATCAATAATTATTTAATTAATAAAATGTTTAATATTTTTCTCAATTTACTTATTTTTAATTTTTATTTGTTTAATTTTCATTTTACATATATCTATATATTTAATATATACAATTTTTTAGTATTTATAATTTATATATAGTGTAATAATTTTATTCATTTTTATCAATAACTATTTAATTAATAAATTTTTTAATATTTTTTTTAATAAACTCATTTTTATTTTTGATTTATTTAATTATACCATTTTTGATAAATGTCAATGATGTTAAAGGCATATTTTGTAGTCATGAAATGAATTGTTAATAAAAGAATAATAAATGGACTTAAGAAAATAATATATGGTTTGATATGTTTATTTATAGTTGTGTAATATTTTTATAATGAACTTATATTTATTATACAGGAAGTTTGAACATGTGCGACCAAAATCAAGACTTAAGGTAGGGGATTTCCATCTCACTTTTTACTTCTATGAGAGGCATGTGATGGTCACCACCAATTCTCTTTTATGTGGTTTATATAATTCCTATGAATGTATATTATAATTATTATACATAAAAATATTATTTTTTACATATCCATTTGAGTATAAATCTTTCACAAAGTTTATGGTTCAAAACATTACCCAAGCGATAAGGGTTTTTTGTCTTAATTTTCCCTCTTGAGACATATGTCATGTTATACACCTATCTTCTTCTATGAGGTGTATATACTATACCTTCGGTATGTTATATCCTGAGGAAACTTATTTTCATGATATTATAAGTTTAATTTTATCTTATTCCTCAATGGGGCTTATGATTCAAAGTTACCAAAGTGGTAAAGGTTTTATGTTACAATATCATCATTTATTGGTATTATTTATGACTATATTTATGATGATAAAATATTATGATCCATACATCATGAAACTCATGAATTTTATTCTCCTCTAGTTATACATGATATTTTCAAGTTATAGTATCATTTTTTCTACAATTTGGTACTTAAAATAATTGAGAAAATGTTTTTAATAAAATCTAACTTTTCTCTCTCTTCGGTCGGAAATCAGTTTTCTTACAAAACCATGTTTTCTTAAAAAAAATTCAAAAAAAAAATAATGATTTTTAAATACATTTTTTACCCATGTTTTTATTTTTTTTAAAATGTTATAAAGAGTAACATTCGTGTCTTTTTCAAAAACAATTCATGTTTGGATTTAACCGAAAATGTGAAAGGAATCTTCGTTTTAATGTGTATAGCATGAACAAAATTCTCTAACATGATGACTAATCCTTTCTTTGAAAATTCCTTTATAAGTTTTCAAGTATATTTTTAAAGAAAAGTATTTAAAAAAATTAAATAATTTTTTTTACAAAATGAAAATGGTTTTGAAAATTTTCTATGTTTTAGAACTTATATTTCAAATTGAAAAGGATAATTTCCAAAAAAATGTTTTAAATGGTTTTAAATTATTCCTTTATAAGTTTGCATGTTTATTTTAAAATAAAGGATTTATAAAATGTTTTATGTTTTAAAAAATAAATGTCAAAGAAA
The DNA here is from genome assembly GCA_963277665.1 of Viscum album. NCBI lineage: Eukaryota > Viridiplantae > Streptophyta > Magnoliopsida > Santalales > Viscaceae > Viscum > Viscum album. The sequence continues at coordinate 1,350,141,925 of OY728157.1, forward strand.
TTTTTTTCCCTCAAGAAATGTTCCAAGTGATCTTTTAAAATCATTCTCCATCTAATGTGACATCCTTTGATGTTACGTTTCTTTACAAGGGATACGATCTAAAGATACCATTATTATTCTTTTTCTGAATGGTTTTTGTTATTGATGATAATATTTTTATGAAACCCATTTCTCTTCCACAGGTTATACCATGTTAAAATTCTTATAAAACCTGCTTCTTTTTTCTTGGTTTATGCAATGATGAAATGATGAAATGATTATAAAACCGGTCTCTTCTCTATAGGTTATGGTAAAAAGTTTATAAAACCCACTTCATTTCATGGATTGAGATATGATGAATGTTTTATGATGTTTTTAAACACATATGTACGATTTTCATTATGTGATAGTGGTTACATTATAACCAAGGATTGTGGTTATGTTGTAACCAAAGAAGGGTATGACCTATATCTCTCTCTAATACATTGGGTAAAGATTTATATCTCATGAGATATATGGGACCTGAATGGAGAGTGAACTTAGTTTAGTAAGGGACTTTGTCGTCTATGATGATATTGGGGTTGAACCTTGACTATGATTATGGATGGGGAGTGAACTCATTCCACTTTTAGAAAATGTATTCCACTAAGGATAGTGGTGTGTCCTTCCCAGGAGGTGTAGCTGCCTATGTAGTGCCTTAATAAGTTTTGTAAATGGGCCTTGACTACTAAGGAAATGATTTTATATAATTATGTGCATTTCACAATTCTATGTCTTATTCCAATATTATGATCTCATGAATCATATTCTTTTATTTCCTTATGATTCATGTCTTGTGTATTACCAATATTTTTTACATGACTCAATATTATCTTTGATATGTTGGGTATAGTTTTAAAATGTTATTTTTATGTTCTCATACCCTTATGTTCACATTATTCTTATTTATCTCCCTTGTTTACCCTTACTAAGAACCCTACCCCACCCTTTACTATGTTTCCTTTCTCCAAGTTATATTTAAAGGTTTAATGCAGGGTATGTCTATGAAGAGTACTAAATGGGAAGATCATTATGGGAAACCATGAATATCTTTCACCATATTAATAGATTATTTTCCAACTTTCCAAAGGAACTAGACTATTATGATCCTCAGGCATGTGTTTGTGTAATTTAGTAAATATTAATCTAAAAATATATAATATATAGGTTTGAGAAATCTAGGTCACTATACATGTTTTCTAAAAAATATTAAAGAAGGTTTTTACTATTATTTAATGATTTTTTAAATTCTTTTTTACCCATGTTTGAATTTTTTACAAAATAGTTCGAAATAAATCTTCTTTTCATTTTATGAATGGTTTTCTTTTTAAATATTTTTTAACATTGTGAAAATAATGTTTTTTAACTTATACAGTATGAATAGATTTTCCCACCATCATGACAAATTTTTTCTTTGAACATTCCTTTAAAATTTTATAATGTTATTTTCAAGCAAAATGTTTTCATTTATATTTGTTTAGTTTTTTAATAATTGATTTTAAAATGGAAATTTTATTTTCCTAAATAATTTTTTAGTGGTATTTTAATAGCATTTCTATTCATAAAATACAACAAACCTTTGTTTTACTTATTATTCACAGGGGATATTATCCAATTATACCATCCTTATTTGTTCTCTGATTGTTTATATTTATGAAACCCATTTATTTTCTATGATTTATGCTATGATGAAATAATTAAATGATGAAATGTTCATGAAACCCATTTCTTTTCTGTGGGTTATGTTTTGATGAGATTTTTATAAAACCCATTTCTATTCATGGGTTTTGATATGATGAATGCTTTAGTATATTGTGGAATACATATGTATGATTTCCATTATGTGATGGGTGGGACCTATATCTTCCTCCAATGCATTGGGTAAAAATTTATATCTTATAAGATAAAAAAGACTGAAATTGGGAGTGGACCCTTTTCAGTAAGGGACTATGTAAACTATGATAGTCTTGGTATTGAACCTTAATATTATGATGGTTTAGGGAGTGAACCCATTCCTCTATTATAGCCTTGTAAATGAGCCTTAACTACTAAGTAAATTAATTTCTATGCATATGTGTATGCCACAAATCAATGTATTATGCCTATATTAAACTTTCAAGTTTCATGTTCTTTAATTACCTTATGATTTATCTCTTATGAACTAAAAATATTTATTCCATGAATTAATATTATGATATTTGATATACAGGGTATGGTTTTCAAATATTAAGATTATGTTCTTATACCCTTATCCTGGTTTTATGATTATGTGATCATTGATATCTCCCTTGTTTACCATTACTGAGCATCTGAGCTCTCCCTTTTCTTATGTTTCATTTCCCTAGGTTATGAAAAAAGGTATTAAGTGTGATATTTCTAAGAAGGGTGATAGTTATGAATAAATAAGTGAGATATGATGTAGATAATTTTTGAACCATTTTTTTAGGTTTCAAAGTTTCCAAAAAATAATATACTAAAATTATTATGTCATGGATTTAAATGTTATGTAATGAATATTCATCTATTAAGATGTAATATCTAAATATGGAAATTATGGGTTTCTATAATGTCACTAATAAAGAGTGAGAATATCCCCACTTCACCTTTCAGATGTTGGAATATTGAATTTTCTTGCAACTATAAATACTCCCCTTCATCATCCATCCCACCCGAGGTTAGTATGGAGGAAGAGGAGGAATAGTAGAAGAGCCTCAAAGTCTCTCCTCTAGTATTTGAGGAAGGTGTATCTACCATAATTGATGAGCATATAAAGATGAATCTGGGAAAATAAGAGGATCCATGACCAAAATGGATTAGTATGACCATGTCCCCTAATGAACAGAAGGTATATACAACCTTTATAAAGTAATAATAATATGTTATCACTTGGAATTACACATAAATTTCATGCCTTGATCTCAATGTTTCTACCCACTACTTAGTTTTTTCAGAAGATTGTCACAGTTACAAGAAGGTGTCTAGAAGAACACATTCAACCCATGCTACAAAGGATAAAGATGAAGTTCACAATATTATGAAGGAAAAATTTATTCAAGATTTATAATACTAAAATTATATTTCCAATGTAGTCCCAATCACTATAGATAATGATCATATAATAGTTTTTATTGATTTCAGATATCTCAACCATCATTTTCTAAAAGATGATTTCTCATTCCGGATTACAGAACTTCTGATTGATGCAACTTTAATTTATCAATCCCTCTATTTTATGGATGGGTACTCAAGATACAACCAAATATTGATGTCCCTTGAAGTTTAAGAGGATACTAATTTCAAAGCACTCAGGGGGAAATTTTTCTATCAGGTGATTCCCTTCGGTTCAAATAATGTTTCCACCACATACCAATACACCATGTATCATATCATAAAACATTTCTTGTTAAATTTAGTAAAATTGTATGTTAATAATTTGGTGTTGAAATACTATTATTGATTTGAACATATTACAGATATTGAGGTTATTTTCAACTATATATGATAGAATCACTTGAAAACAAATCCATTGAAATGTTCTTTTGGTGTTACCTCTGGAAAATTTCTTGGCTTCATAGTACACCATCATGGAATAAAATATTTTAAAAATAATACTATTTCTATCCTTGATATTTCACATCCTCATAACCTCAAAGAGTTGAGCAGAATATAAAGATGTCTCAACTACATTTGATGTTTCATAGAGAATCTTATAGGAAAATGGTTAACATTAACCAAGTTAATGAAAAAGGGAGTCACTTATTAATGTAATTATGATTTCCAGGAATCCTTTAACAGTATCAAAAAATATATTTTATTTCCACCATTTTTAGAGTCTCATGTCGATAGAAATACACTCATTTTATATGTGATGATGCTAGAGTGCTCATTGGGAACTTTACTCGCACTAAAGAATAACACTATAAATGATAGTAGCCTCTATTATCTCAGTTGAACCATGATTGATACTGAGACTCAATATTCATACATTGAGAATAGTTTCATTGCATTGATATTTGTAGTTTAGAAATTGAAGAACTACCTACACCCCCATGAGCTCTAATTGGTCTCTCATAACAACCCGCTCAAATATATCCTCAATTATATCATGTCAAGTGGTCATTATACATTAGTTTGACATTCAGCTCATATCATAAAAGGCTATAAAAGGGTAGATTCTAGTAGATTTTATTTCTAAATATCCATTAGAATGAACAATTTTTTTGAATACTGAATTTCATAGCAAAGGGATATTTTCTATTCAATATTTCCCCCATACATTGAAAATGTATTTTTTTTATGGTGTGTCTATAAACCCAATATGAAAGATAATGGAAGACCAAAAACTCAATAGAGTTCGTTTTTGAGTCATTCTTATCTCTCAAGAAATGGTAGTTATACTTTAATCCTTCCTTTTTCGGAATGCTACACCAATAATGTTCCAAAATACCAAGCCCGCATAATAGGTTTAGAACTGGAACTACAAACACCAATGGATCACCTGAAGGTTAAAGGTGATTCAGAGTTGGAAGTTAAGAATATCAATGGTGATTATGTTATCAAACAAGAATAACTAATCCCCCTTCTTGACTATGTGTGAGGGTTGTTGACAAAATTCACCTCTGATTGAATGTTAACTCGCATACCTCACTCATATAATTATTAGGTAGATGCATTATCAAATATGGAAACTGCCTTAGTAGATCCAGATTGGGATAAAATATTCATCAACATTGCTCACCACATAATGGTGTCACTATCTATTGGTAACAACATAGAAGTGATCAATGGTGTTAATTCCATCCCTGAATCAGATAATCCTACAAATGGTTGGATGAAACCCATATTGGACTACCACCAAATAGGGTTCTTTCATCATACAGAGATAGAAAAGAGAAAATCCAATGACTGGAAATTAACTTTACTCTTTATGATAGACCAAATCATCAAAATATCCTCTATAAATAAGGATTTGATTGAGTCCTCATAAGATGCATTTATGGGGTTGAGACTATTTCCATTATGCAATAATTCCATATCAAGACCTATGGAACCCATCTATCAAGGATTATTATTTCTCAGTAAATAAAAATTCATGGGTATTTTTTTCCTTCAATGATGCAATTTTATACAAAATTATTCAAAATGTTCCATTCCTATCAAAAAAATGTCAACATTATCCATCAAACCCCATAGTTGTTTTATAATACCAAATACTCTTGGTAATTTTTTTGTATGGGGAATGGATATCATAGGTCCATATCCTCCAGCAACAGCTAGGTTGTTTATGTACATTATTACCACTACCAACTTCTTCTCCAAATGGGATAAGGAAATACCCATCAAACAATTTGAGAAAAAATAATATCATTAATTTTTTGAAGTCTAATATTATCACCAGATTTGAAATACCTCACACAATATTGATGGAAAATGAAACTAATTTCCATTATTTTGAATTGAAAAGGTTTTTACAGGAGTATAACATTGAGTTTAATCATTCCTCCTCCTATTATCACTGGATTTTTCATCCCTCACACAATATTGATGATCTTGTTAGCTTCATTCAATACTATTTTTGTGGGGGAATCCTACCTTGTGTGTCCTGTGCCACCACCCTTATTCTCATCCCCAAATTGAAGAATCCTTATACTTTAAGTCAATACAGGATAATCAGTATGTTCAATTTTACCTTCAAAGTTCTAGATACTGTTATCAATCAAAGGCTTGCAATGTACCTTCACAAGTGGGTCTACGATGAGAAGTAGGGTTTCCTCCAGGTAAAATTCACTCAAAACTCCATTTCCTTTGATAAGGACACACTGGGAGATATCAAAAAGAAAGTAAATGGTTCGAATATTATCATAAATCTTGATATGGATAAAACCTATGATTAGGATGAGTGAAGTTTTCTTATCAAAGTCATGAGGTATATAAGTTTCTCAAAAAGAGTGATTTAAATATTCTCTAAGTGTATTGGGTCTCCTTGGTTTTTATTTACCTTTATGGGGAAGATTTATAACTTATTTAAATCGTTCTGGGGTCTAAAACAAGGGGACCCTATCTCCCCTAGTATCTTCATTATGATACAATATTTCTTCAGTGGATATCATAATAAATATAGCTCTGATGGGAAGGTTCATCCTTTCTGGTGCAAGCATAATTTCCCCAACATTACCCACCTCTTCTTTGTAGATGACCTTATTATTTTTCTCAATGAAACTAGTAGAAACTTATAGGATCTCAACAATATTATTGATTTCTATTTTAAATGTAGTCGTCGGATCATTAACCATGGGAAAAGTGTGTTTATATATGGAGGCATTGTTCACACAGAAAAAGTAAGAGGATTTAAGATAAACTGTGGGTCACTAAGAGAAATTTTCCTATAGAGTATTTAGGAGCCCCAATATCCCCTAGTAAAGTTTGTATTCATCACTTTGATGTTATAGTGGAAAAAACACCACTCATATCCTCAACTAGAAGAACTGATTTCTCTCTTTTGAGGGGAGAATTACCTTGGTTAATAGTGCCTTAACCATTATCCCCATTCATTTTTTGTCATCCACGATCATTCCAAATAAGATACTTTATAACATTGAAAAAAACTTGACTTGTTTTGTTAGGGATTCTCAAGTGATGGGTAGATTCCATTGGGCCTCATATAAAAGAATGGGTCATGTTTTTGAAAAGGGGTACATCAATCTCTATAGTGTCTCAGACACCATGACCTACCTCCAAGAGAAGGTAACATGGGATGTTCTTGAGGAGAAGTCCCTTTGGGAAAGGTTTCCCATAAAAAAAATATGGGACTCAGTTTTATGTGGAAAGTGGGGGTTGTTCTAAACTATTTAATGTTACCCGCCAACACATCCTTACCTTACACTAGTTCTCAATATAGATTGTTGGGGAGGGGTTAATCAGATTATAGAGTGACATTTGGTTCAGGAATATACTTGGTTTTCTATGTTACCTAGTTCCTGATTTGTCATCCTAATAAGAAAAATATATTCCCACTTTAACCTAAGCTGTTTTGAACCCTCTACAACTGTAATTCTTCCAAAATATTTGTTTAACCGATAAACCAGACTGATTGAATTTCATAGATTATTTTTCCGAATACTTCTCTTAAAAATCTTATCATGGGGTTTTGGATGTTAATGTTAATCAGTATGCTTGGGGAGGGGTTATTTTGTGCAACAACATCCCAGAAAAATATAATTTTCTTATTTGGAATATGCATAATTTTACTCTCCCCTTGGATGAAGTGGTGCATAAAAAAGATTCTACCTAGTCTCCAAATGATCCTGTTATCATAGGCCTAAAGAGAAGTCTGCACTAAACCTCTTCATTTAAAGTGATTGGGATTAATATATCTAGAAGGAATTCAGTGTTTAAACAATGTGGGAGTTACATTGTATTTTTTGGGAGGAGTTTCTTCTATATCGATTTGACAGTGTAAGGGGGTAGTGTGAACGAGCAAAAGGTGACATCTCTTTTACTAGTAGCTGAGTTTTGGACCCTTTTCCCCATGTGCAACAAAGCCAGAATCGACAAAATTACCAGTTTTCGATCGGCTATGTAGGCTAGGGAGAGGTCCCTAGTGTTGGATCTGACCTCTCTACTCAAGCATGGAGACCAATCTCCTGCCCTGCGAAGGTTCATAGTAGACAAGGGTATTGGATTTTCATCTCATTTCATGTCACCTCAAGTCAATTGGGTTCAATGGCAGCCCTTGAAATCTGGCTTTAAATTAAATGTTAATGTATCTTCTATGAATGATTTCATGAGGGGCGGGGGAGATATTTGAGATCAATAGGGGTCCATGGTACTTTCTTTCAGTTTCTGGATAGGTATGGGGGATTTTATCATGGAAGAGGCAGTCTCCATGTTCAAGGGATTGGAATCGTGTCACTCTTAGGGCATCCCAGTCAATTGGGTAGAAACTGATTCCATTGATTCTTCAAAACTCAATTCAAGGTACACCCACTACTCCTTATTCTATCACTTATTTTTTTTCAGAATTTCCAGGGGATTCTCTCTAATTGCATCAGTCTTACTCGCTCTTGAGAGATGGAAACAAGGTTGATGAATTCCTTGCATATTTGGATTCACCTTCCACCCCTAGTATTATTTTAAATAGTACAAGACCCTTTTCCCCCTAGTGCGTTAATTTAATTCAGGTGAATTCTTTGGGTTTGTATTAATTTAGACCACCCTGACTTGTTTCAAGCTTCACTACTCTTTTAATAAAATTTCTTAATGTTAGATGGACTATCATGAAGTAGTAAACAAGAAGATAGTTAATTTCAATAAAGCTGTATCAAACATACTCTAGAAAATGGTGTACAAAAAAGATAAATCTTCTCCTAACAAGATTCTATATGCCTAGTGGTCTTACCATACTATAACTCATACTACTACACAAGAGACCCCATTTTCACTGTTATATGGGGAAAAAGAAGTTATTCCCATTGAGGTATAATTTCTTATGCTCTGAATTTCCATTTGTGATTAGATATCCATATATGAGAAATCTCATAATCCATTAAATGAATTGGAACAACTCAATGAGAAATTAATTTGTACCTTACATCATTTAGAGTCTTGCTAAAACCGAATAGCACTATATTTTAACAAGAAAATTCAACTTCATTCATTTATCCAAAGAGAAATAATTTTGGTTCCTAGGGCCCTAATGATACCTAAGAAGAAACCTATGAAACACAAACCCAAACAGGAGTTACCATTTTCATCCATAAGGTCTATTCCAATGGTACATACTCATTGATTACCATGGACGATAAGCATATCATTCCCCCTAATAAGGAAAGGTTTCTGAAGAAAAATTTCTTGTAATAGAAGTGAAATGGTTCCTTGTTTTATAACCTTAAAAGGAATGATTGATGGTAATGGATAAAATTCCTTAAAAATAGCACCAACAGTCAAATCTATATGACCCTAAATTGAAGAAAAACTAATGTCCTCATCTTATGACATTAAAATGTGTGTCTAAGGTCATCACCACTACAAATTAAAATTATATGGTTAACATCCCTATTGATTTATGTAAAAACATGTGACACTTTATCCCTCACCTGAGAGGAATTTCTCTGTCAGTATCAATCATCTACCACACTACATTTTTAGAAATAGTCCATCTTGATTCACGTTTATACAGGATATGTAGCCACACATAGACCCTCTATCTCAGGAATAAAAACAAATTATTACCCACATGTGAGATCATATTCTCCAACATTTTACCCATGCATCCTTTATTCATGTCAGGTTCATTGTTTCTATATAGAAAAACTTTACACTCTCACCAACAGTTCTTATAGTATGACCTTAAAAGACACAACTGATGGTCCTGGATGAAAGACCTTAAAAGGTACACATTTGGTAAAATCTTTGTGACCTTAAATTGTAGAAAAATACATTTCTATAATATAATAAATTAAACTACATGTTTCACCATTCATCTCAATCACATGACATTAAACTATGGGATGACATATTCGCCATGAGATAAAAATTACATGGTGCTCATCGAAAACAATCATTGACCGGGTTTTTCTTGCAAGCTAGATAACCCTCAAATTTCCACTTGTTTCTCACACCGTGAATGAATCATGTGAGATTAAGATTTCAGTAAATTATTCCAATTTTCATAAATAAAATACACAATGACCAAATTCAGGGAACCTATTTGTGAATCCCAAATAATCTTAAACTACCTGAAGTGATCTTCCCTACACAATAGACTCATCTATATGAAATACTATATTTTCCTAGAACTACAGGTGGCTTGATTCTCATTTCAATGAGATTCACAGTGATTCCTAGATCCCTCATCATAGGATCAAATGAATGGAAAAAATTCTTCCACTCTCTTACATGTTATCTAGACCTGCACATGAGAGTCTACCATGGTTTCATTCATTTATAAACCCATATTCAAAAAAATACCCACGTCCCTGCATGTGAATCATATCTATACTGAGGATTTATTTCTAGAACTAGGTTTGGATTTATTCTTTCTCTTCTGTGATACATAATGATGCATGGATCCTATATCCTATCCATGAAATAAAACAAAAAAATCCAATGTCCCTACATATGACCTTGATCTATGCAGGGGATCCAATATAGGATCCCTCATTTACAAACTCATGGTTGAATAAAAATTAACATTTTTCCTTGAACATGATCTATATATATTTAAAAAAACCCTATGAGATCCATGTGAAGCTTGGTGGCAATATCTTAATGGGTTAACAATCACCCAATCATGAAAAACTCAAGAATATATGTTTCTATCATGCTTTATGGAAATATTATTTTCACCAATCACACTTCAAGTCTTGGGAAACTCAGATCCTCACAAATATTCCTTGATTATTGCTGATAAATATATTCAAATCCATAGGAAACCTTAGCTATGACTATTCATACTAATCCCCAAATATATCTCTGTATATGTGCCCTAATTAGGGACTATCAACTAGAAGTATCTTTATTTATATGGGAAATTTATTTTGTCTATGTACACCTTGACGACATCATAACAAGAGCCACCTTTCAAACATGGTCACCGACCATTCCTCACATACTTATCCCATATCATTACCTTTGATCCAAGATCCCCAAGATTTGGACTTTCAATTTCTTCCCCCATGTTAAAAAATATTATAAGTCATTTATACCTAGTATATCCTATTTGGTTTATTTTTCCCACACTAATAGTCCAAGGATCATCACCTTAAATTGAATTACTTTCCTTTTCATTGATACATTCTACATTAGCATTGTCTCTACTCATTTTAGGTTATATCATTTCCCTAGATATTTAGGTTTCCTTTTTTCATGATTATATCTATTTGACCTAAAACATATTCTACATTGGTATGGATTTAAAAATCATAAACTACCAACGAAAAGAGACATAATACCCTCTAGGTTAAAAATACATAGAGGGAACCCTAGGAAAAAGTAAGGAATCTACTCACTGGGTATTCACTCTACATGATCTAGAAAAAATTGAGAATTTAAAATTTAAAAGAGGAATGAAACTTGTTAATTCGAAATCCCACCAAGGTTGGCCTCAAAAAATAAATTATTTCCTACTAAGTCTTCTCTATGCCGAACTTAGGATAAAATTAAGGTAATGATATAGAAAACATTAATCTTGTAGTGCCTGTCTTGTGAATATAGAAATAGTTAAGCTATGCTTACTATGCCCCATGGACTAGGGAAGGAAATAGATCATTATCATATTCCTTTCATTGTAATTTGGATACATTGACACAATGTAATTCATTCAAATGATCCAACCCTAGTGTTAAAGTGATGATATTTACACATATATCCACTCTAATCTGTGCCCAAAAGGGAAATTTCAATCCCCAATGCTTGAGAATCATATTTATTCTTAAAAGGAAAGATGAAATATAGAAATAGAAAATAAATAATGAAATTATTCCAATTTATAGATCAAAAGGTGAGAGGAGAATCCACAAGTTTGAGTCTCACTACCATGAATCAAAATATTCCATCAACATGGTTTCTGAGTTGTTGGATTAATATGTAAGCCTCATAAATATTTTTTTGAATATTATCTAGCTTAATAGCTTAATATTTCTCATTAAGATGGAGGTATTCCATTATGAAAATAATAACATATTTTACCAAAGCCTAGACCTCCTCTAATGATTAGTGAATTTGTACAAGATCTCCCTTAGAAGCATCCAAATCTTGTTAGTGATGTATCATTTGGAAAGATTTTCCTTTAAAATTGGCATTGAGATTCCTCTAAATTTTTATTATGATGAATTTCCACATGATATAGTGAAAGTCAGTGGTCATCGGATTTGGTAATAATCCTTTACTTAATGAAAATCTACTAATAATTTTCTTCTATTCCTATCACCAGATTAACAACTATATAGAATAATGAATTTCATGATAATTGAATCTTCCATACCCTTTCATGGTTAACATGCTCTGGAGTTGATATAGTTATGATAAAAGGTCTTCTAAAGGCATATCTATAACTAGCTTATGTATATATTTTCAAATAAATCAGTTTGGAAAGATTTTTGGGCCTTTAGGTTTATTTTAGAACCACTCTTAGGGGGAGACATACCTTGGAATAGATTCACTTAGAGAAGTAGTCAGTGTAGTTACTCATCGAGTGAATTCATCCCTACCTAGTGTTGTTGGTCGAACTAAAGTAAAAACTTCCTCTTCTGGACCAACCACTAAAGAATGTGATACTAAAATTAATATAACAAATAAAAAATAATCATCATTTTAATATGACACATATATAAAAAATGAATCAAACCATATTACATTACTTACCCATTGATTGATCATCTGATAGTCCTAAGTCTCTCTTGACATCCTTAGATTCATCAAATCGCTGAGTGGAGATCCTTTGAGTAGGAATGTATTCTTGAATATTCTATAGGATCATGTCAAATAAATATTTAGAATTTCCCCTCTTGGGATTATAAGAGAGTGAATCCTCCATTATAAGAACACCAGGATCCTCGATTACTTATTGGTGGATCAGTATAGTAATGTTCTCTACTGAAAAAGATAAATCTGTTAATAATCATGATTAATACGTCAGACTTAATTATATTAGTCGGGTGTGAATGAAGACTTACATCCATATAAATCCTAGTTAAAATCCATAAACTATTATTGAGAGAAAGGAATATCAATGTATCCAATAATGTCCTTTGTCGCCATTACTTTGTTAAATAAAGAATTAAGTATTGTTGTGTCTTCACCAATAGAGATATTTGGGATACCTAGGTCAAGACCCGAATCCATTATCTAGATGACTCTACCTTACATAGTTCCAATACGTTCCCCTTTAGAGGGTGGTAGTACTATAGAATCCTCAAGGTTGTATATCTCAATGATATAAATAGAATCATTTTTCAATAATTATACCATATTCCACTTTACGACATCAAAAATTGTCCATCCCTTGGATAAGATAACTGGTGGTGAAAATTTCCCCTGAGGATTAATAATTTTTTCCTCCATAGTCCTCATTGGACCAGGGTCACCTTTTTCACCCACATCAGAACACTCAAGCTCTTGATTGGCCTCTTTTGTGATCGTAGAAAAATCAATGGTAGTTATTGTATGGTTTTCCAATGTATGAAATGAATCTAGAAATATTGTAGAGAATAAAGTCAAATTTTTCTTCATGAATTTATGTTATGCATAATTTTTATTACCAGGATTATCTTCTCCCCATTTGAAAATAGGATCAGTTAGGGTTATGTCCATTGACACTTCTCCCACTGATGGTACAAAATCTCTAGTAAAAGTCTTCACTCCATCTTGAACATCCTCTACAAATATTGAGGGGTCAATGCCAGATCATTTAAGGGAGGAAAAAAATATTCTGAAATACACAAGTATGTTAAGATTAATATGCTGGGAATATTAAGAATAAGTGGTCTTGTCAAAACTTTCCAGGTTTATTGACATTCTTGGCTAATGATATTTCACTCCTTCAATATTTTACTTTGAACTGTGGAAGACTGGTGATTATCTTCTCAAATATAGGTATTGGGGGAGGAATGTGAGAATTTTATTCCACCATTTATTCCTTAATAAGCCTCTATACCTAGGATAATTACCTTTTATATGAATTATTTTATTCCTCAGTCTTAACAGGGCTCCCAGTTGTGGTGGATTTTTGGAAATGCCAACTCTATCAATGCATCCTCACCCTCTTCAAATCAAAGAAACATGTTCTCTAAATAGTATATACCTATTAAAAAAGGATAGAGTAGTGTGTTAAAATATTTACATCTAAAAGATTTAAATATTCATCCCATTCATCAGTGGATTAATCGACACCCTTGCAGTGATGCCCCACTCTATCATTTCGTCTACCCATATTGTGTTCAGGATTCGGCTGTTAATGTCTTAAATAATCATATTCAACTATACAAGAATTAGTTTTATAAAAAAATTGTTGAATCCCATGCATTTATAAGTTTTTTAATTCATATGTTGACTTGCAGAGTGATCCATAAGTTCCTAATTTCAGAAGTCCTATCCTTCCAAAATTGAGTTGCCTTAGTACATACATAGTCTAATGTTTCTTCAATTGGATCTTTAGAAGACTCCACATCCCATGACTTCATAGGATTTCTAGAACTTCCTATTTCAAATGGAATATAAACATCTTGATCCTGAGTCTCTTCTTGATGTTGAAAATTAGATCTTCTTAACTCATCCTTAGCTGATGAATTCCTTTCCACCCTAGTTCTTTGAACTCCTTGTGATCATGGTCATGGGGGAGATATTGGAGACTTATCACTATCACTCTCTAGATGATCCCTCTTATCATGCCTTCCAATTCAAAAAAAATTATAATAAATAACATAGGGAGCACTCTTCTATAGAAACCCCTGAGGATATGAAGAAACCCAAGAGTTGGCATACTCAGGGGTTAACCCAAAATATGCGGTCAGTAGTGGAAACTTGATTACCACCTTGGAGACTTCTTATTCCATAGTCACCCAAATATTCATAGACACCATCATATGTGTCTTTGATTATAAATACATGGGGTTGATACAGTTGAATATTTCAAGAACCTAAATTTTCATTCAAACATGTAAGGTCTATAGGCCTCACAAATGATTTCACATTCTTTTTGTGTCACCAGCACACACCATAAAATATGACCTCAACTCATAGTCATAAAAAAGAATTATAAAAATTTTTTATAGTAGTTGTATCCCCCTACATGAAAAATTTAGTCTCCCTATAAAGACTCATAATCCTTATAGCTGACCCATACATCAAATTCAAAGGCATGATACCAAATAAGACTTGAATAAAGGTCCAGAACTAACATCCAAGGATGTAAAATTCACTAAAAATGGTATAAGAGCTGAGGTGTGATTCTATCAACCCCCATAATACCAGGAATGGTTCTAAAATGTTTAAAGGTGGATTCCCAATATAAATATGCATCATGTATTAGTGGATCTTCATCGAGATGGGGCTTCCAACCCCACGTTTATTCCCTCTTCCAACTTGGAAGATATGAAAAACATTCACAACCTCATGCCAATAATAGACTCATAAACCAAAAATATGTTGTCACTCAACCAAATTTATATCAAGGTATTAATATGGTTCTTCACAAGGACATCAGGGTTGATGGTATACCCCCAAGTGTTATATTGTCATTGTTATAATAAATCCCAATATTTTCTTAGGATTCCCCTCTATTATATTATAGGACACCCCTTCAGATGCTTATAGCTATATCCCTTCCCTTGGGGTTTCAAGAAAACATTCATCCATACCTCAATATTAATATCAACTAATGGGATAGGATCTTTTCCTTGACCTCCAGGTTTATTTTCAACAAATCATGGACCAAGGTGGGAATTTTTTTTAACATCATACCAAATTTTATTTGGTGGGATGAACTCATTACACATGGCACCAAGGATAGGAGCCTCAAAAATCTTATAGATGCCTTATTAACTAATTCCTACTTCTCTATTCATTAGGTGAAAATTTCAAGTCTGAGGGATCTATCAACTCAATAGTTTTAGTACTATATCAAGATTCTTGTACACGCAAATCTTTAAAACCCAGAAGGATTCATAGCTACTGGTAGCCTTTATCATAGATTAAAATTTGAAACAGGTCTTTCTTACCCAATAATCCCACATACACTCTGTCTTACCCCCCCCCCCCCCCCCTTCAAAACTAAAGTCCCAATCTTCCATGTATCCCTTTGATAGGTCCATAGTGAAATAATAGGAAATAGTTTAGAAGCAATGTTTTTTCATATTGAAGATATGAGGCTTCATATCTGAAGAACTCATACTGTGGTGAATCAAGTATATAGAGGGTTCCATTCCTTCATTAATATATAAGAGTTTGGTATAAATTTGGGATATTATTAGATTTTTGTTTTCACTGAACCAGGATCACATTGTATAATTATTCAGCCTTGTGATGAACACATCCTTAAGAATATCATGGAAATATAATAGAATTAATTCACTCATGAGATAATACAAATGGTAATTATTTATATTCTTGGAAATATTGGGAAGGGTGGTCTCACATTAATGGTAATATCTTGGTCCAATGATTTCCAGTATTTCCTTTATATGAGCACCATATGGATCATCAAAAATAATTTTCCTGACCATTGTAAATCTATAAATAAATGTATATGATTTCATTATAATATAGTTATTAATTTGAATATGTAATACTGTATGGGAATTGAGAAAATTATGATGTATCCTCACCCCATTCTTCCACAAAAGTCACACATGAAAGTGAGTTCACGCAAGTCACTTTGTGAAAGTGTTCTTGTGAAAGTGACACATGAAAGTGTTCTTACAAAATTCACTTATCAAAAGTGATATTACATTGTTCACATGTGATATCACACAAGTCACTTCATGAAATTTATCTCACACAAGTCATTTTTCACAAGTCCAATCATGTGGGAATTGATGAGAAGACAAGGAAAAACGTATAAGTGATCTCATACCTAGAGGATGCATAAGAAAAATTGAGTGAGAAAGATATTTCCTCAGTGGAAGAAGAGATAAAAAATTTGAGTGGGGGACTAAACATGATGATCCTATCTATTTATAGGCACACATCATACACCAATTAGGTTTTTTATGAATCACTTGGGTGTTTGGGTTGGTTGATCTAAATCCATGAAGATGTTGCATAAAAGACCATATCCAACCATAGATGAAAGTTGAGACATGGTCGAAATGGAAAATGTATCTCCCTAAAGGATTAATTCTTACTAGTGGCACTTATAGAGACCCTCACTTAACATACATTAACATTACATCATTTTTGAAAAATACTAAAAACATTACACAAACAGACACCTAAAGACCGTATTATTTTATTTCCTTTAGAAACATGGAAACATAAAAACTGGTACATAACGTAGTTATTTTATCTCCCACTAGGTTCATCATGACTAGAAACCTTCTCAGACACATCAAAAATAATACATATCTTCATAACTTTGGAAAAATGAAATATAAATAGGGGTGAGTTAAAATGATTAGTAAGGGTAAAAAAGGGAGATATATAAGCATAAACATAAGCATAAGGGTATGATAATGTGATCATAACATTAGAATATCATACACTACATGTCAAAGATCATAAAAATGAATCATAAGGGAATCAAGAGTATAATAGGTGAGATCATAACATAAGAATAAGACATGGAATTTTCAGAATACACATAATAATATAAAATGATTTCCATAGTAGTCAAGCCTTATTACCTAGGACATATTAGTAGTATGGTTTCACTCCCCATACTATCTTGGTAGTCATGTTTCACTACCATGACCATCTTAGTAGTCAAGGTTCACTCCTACAACCATCTTACCAAAAAAATCCTTTACTGAACTGATTTCACTCCCCATTCCATCCATTTCAATCTTAGGAGATATAAATCTATAACCAATGCATTGGAGGTAGATATAGGCCCCACACATCTCATAATTAAATCATATATATATGTGTGTGCCACTAGATAAAAAACATTCATCATATCATAACCCACAAAATAAAATAGGTACCATAAACATGTA
Source organism: Viscum album (assembly GCA_963277665.1). Classification (NCBI taxonomy): domain Eukaryota; kingdom Viridiplantae; phylum Streptophyta; class Magnoliopsida; order Santalales; family Viscaceae; genus Viscum; species Viscum album. The sequence continues at coordinate 1,350,159,594 of OY728157.1, forward strand.
ATCATATCATAAACTGTGACAAAGATAAAAGTTTAATAATAATTTAATCAAATAATAACTCGTGAAAATAATCTAGTTTTATAAGCACATAACCTATGAATGAGAAACAGGTTTCACAAACATCTTTCTATCAAAACATAAACCATTCAGAGAAATAATATGAATGGATCATTTGGATCATTTCCCCAAAAAGGAATGATTAACACCAATGGATGTCATTTTAGATGGAAAATAATTTGAAATGATATTTTAAAAAAGTTTCTTGAGGAAAATATCCTTTCTACTTTGAAAAACACTTTTTAAAACCTAATACATTTTTGAAATCCTTTTTCTATGAAAATAGATTTGAAAACTTATAATGGTGAATTTGAAAACCATTTTAAAATAATTTTAAAAAATAAAACATTTTTAAAAACCTTTTCATTGAAAAAAACCATTTTTTGAAAACATATTTAGAAAATATCATTTTTGAATAAAACAGATTTTTTACCGAAGAGATAAATGAGGACATATTTTCATAAAAACATTTAATTAATTATCCTAAGTACCAAAGAGGGGGAAAATGTTAATAATACAATAATATATCTTGAATAAATATAAGAGAATAAAATTCATGAGTGTTATTGAAATATCTATCTTAATATTTCATTAATGAAACCATAATCATAAATAATCCCAATAAACGATGAGATATTTACAATAAACTATTCCCACTTGGTATTTTTGAATCAAACTCCCATGTAATAAAACAATATAATATGAAGCTTAAAATATCATGAAAATAATTATATTAATGATATAACATATCAAATTTCAGTTTATACATCACGTATAATAATATAGGTTCATAGCATGGCATGTGTCTCAAAGAAGCCAAATCAAGAAAAAATTAATTTACCGATTCAGTAACTTTTGAATAATAAACCACATTAAAGAGAGATCATAAAATGGATATGTAAATACACATAAATTTAAGTATAATAATAATAGAATATATTAATGGGTATTATATACACCACACAAAATAAATGAGTGGTGAATAAGGTATAAATCTCACAGAAATAAAAGTGAGATGAGAGAACTCTTACCTTAGGCCTTGACTCTCTTCATAGTCGTTCAAAAAACCTGTATAGTAAATATAAGTTTATTATAAATATATTAAATAAACATATTAAATCATATAATACCATATATTATTTACTTATGAGCTTCTATTTCTCTTTTATTAACAATTCCATATTAATGTTATGTTCTGGGTAATAACTGCTTTATTTTTTGCATGAGTCGTATTTTTTGTCCTATTACTTATATCATGATTTAATAATCTCTAGAATGATAAGAATGATATAAATATATTATATATTCGTTATATATGTATTTATAAAAATATATAAAAGATAATAATATTAAATAGAATACATCATTCATGGAGACGGTAGGCCGTATGTATGCATGAGCGTTGTTTCCATTTTCTTATCGTATTGAAAGAAAGTAAGTAAATGATATATATATATATGTATATGTATATAATATCATTAAAATATAATTATTATGTAATATATATCATATAAGTTCACTAAACCCATCCTTAATATATTTAATGTAAATTTTTAATGAATCACATTGCTTTGAGAAAGCGGTAATCCACACATCCACAAACGAAGTATTCATATTTACAAAAAATGTAAAGCATGATGGTATATGTTATATAATAATTCTAGAAGAATAAATAAATCATAAATATCATATATATATATATATATTATAAAAATATTATTTATATCATAATTCCCAACCATGGGAGGTGGTAAAGGAAAAACAAACGACATCATTTCCTGAAGCGGTAGTCCACCGTACAGACGAATGGTAAGTTTGTTACCCATTTGATGGAAGTGTGTGTAGGTGTAGGTTGAAACCTTAGAATAAAAAAATCTAAGCATATTTAGGATACTAAAGTTATTATATAATCATGGAATAATAATAGTTAAGGAGGGTGGATAATGATAATAAAACAAAAGAGCTTGTGGAAGGATATTACCACTTCTTTAGGTAACTCCTCGTGGTTTGCACCAAAGGGGTTCCTTGGTTGGATTTCATCCAAAAGAGAGGCTTCTGGGATTAAGTGGGGTAAATTTTGAGGACATTGGGGTAGGGGTTGGAAGATCCAACATGACATGAGAGGTGTGATGAAGTTAGGGGGTGAGTGACCTTTTATAGTGAAGGAGAAGTGGCATTCTTTTAAATATAAAAAGGAAAACACTCTTGAGAGGTCTCCCTTGCATCATGTGCCTCAAATAATTGTAAATTTTTAATAAAATAGGTGAATTATTCAAAATATTTCCAGTAAATGTAATTTTGAAAATTTTCTAGGTTATTTGTCCACTTAAGTTAAATTTTAACCACTAAGTAATATTTTTTTACCTTAATCGTTGTAATTAATTTTAATTACTTTCACTAATCATTTTGGTCAAAAACTAAGTTTACATTATTATAAATTATAAATTATTATGATTAAATATATAGAATACATTTTTCCAAATTCTAATCACATAATTAGTAAAAAATAATTTAAAATTAATCCCATCGATATTTCACAACAACGGGTTTTTTAAGCGGAACTGTTGAAAAGTTTGTAATGTTTTTATATCCAATTTTAATGTGAAATTAGTTCCAATGACCTAAATTGGATTAATTTTTGTAAAATTGATCTAATTAAAATTTAAAAAAAATTAAAAAAAAATTAACTGTATAAATATATTATATTAAAATGCGATTTTGAATTAAAATTTAGTATTTTTAACTATTCATCCCAAAATGAGGTTTTTTTTAGAAAAATCCCTAAAATTCACCCTAAGATTATTTTGACATTATAAATTCAAAAATTATGGTTATTTTGTAAAATCAAATTTCTAAGTGTCTAAAATTAATTTTTTTTTATTTTTTACAGAATTATATAAAAAGAAGTTCACTTTAGAAAATAATATTTTAAAATATATAGACTTTACCAAAAAATATTATTTTTATTATAAATAGTTTTTATTTATATAAAACCATTATAAATAATATTTAAAAATTATTTATTAATATTCATATTACTAATTTTAACGACTATGTTATAACCATATTGTCTAAATAATTATAGTAATAAAATATTGTTTCATAGAAACTCAGTGTTGTGTATAATACAATATGAGTCAGCATTGTGTGTAGAGAAAGCTTAAATTGTTGTAGTGTATAATGAAATACATAAAAGAAAATTAATTTATTTGAAAAAAAGTTCATAAAAACTCTGGTTGTCACATTCTACCCCCCTTAAAATGAATTTTTCCCCTAAGATTCATCATTATGGTACAAAAAAATGAGGATACTTCCACTTCATCACATACTCAAGTTCCCACGTAGCTTCCTCTAACCGGTGATTTCTTTATAAAACTCCGGTCAGGTGAGTGGTCTTGTTTTATAGATATTTCTTTGTACGATCAAGAATTTCAACTGATTATTCCTCATAAAAAATATCCTTCTACAGTTGTATGAACTCTGAGTTCAGTACATGTAAAGGGTCAGGTATGTACTTCTTTGGGAGAGATACATAGAACACATCATAGACTTGAGAGATATTTGGAGAAATTTCCAAGTGATAGGATACTGTCTTGATATGATCAATAATTTAAAAGGGACGAATATACATAGGTCTTAGTTTTCATTTCTTTATTAATCTCGTAAACTTATTCTCAGTAGAGATTTATAGAAATTTATTATTTCCAACATCAAATTCTAGATCACACTGATGGTTATCAGTATAAATTTTCAACTGACTTTTAGCTTCCTTGATATTCTTATGAATGGTTCTAAACTTCCTGGCCATTTCTTTACCAATATTAGGTACTAGTAGATTCCTTTCTCTAAATTCTTTCCAGCATGTTGGAGATCTACATTTCTTCCAATAGAGGGCTTCATACGGTGTCATATGAATGCTTGAGTGCAAGCTATTGTTGTAAGAAAACTCAACTAGAGGAAGGTGATGATCCTAACCACATTTAATATACAAAGAAAACGTTCTCAAATATTATCTAGGGTTTGAATTGTTCTTTTATACCAAACATCCATTTGAGGATGATAAGCAGTGTTGTAACTCAATTCTGTATCAAGTGCTTGCTGAATACTTCACCAGAACTTTAAGGTAAACCTTGGATCCTTATGAGATACAATAGAATGTGGTACTCCATGCAACCTTACCACTTCCTTAATGTATATTATATAAAGATTTTTTAGAGAGAAGTCTTATCTGGTAGCAATGAAGTGTGATGAATCAGTAAGGTGATCAACTACCATCCATATAGAATTAAACCCTTTAGATGTTTTAAAGATCCCAATGACAAAATCCATAGTGATGTTCTCCCATTTCCATTTGGGTATGCGTAATGGATGCAACATCCCGTTATACTTTTGGATTTCAGCCTTAACATGATGGCATACTAAGAAAATAGATAAAAACTCTACAATATCTCTTCTCATGACATCCCACCAAAAGTATTATTTGAATTCTCTATACATCTTCTTACTTCTAGGATGAATGGAAAATTATGAACTATGATCTTAATATAATAACTCCATATTAAAATCCAATATGGATGGAACACATATATAGTTCCTGAACTTTATCATTCCATCCTAATCAAGGTTAAACACAGAAACACTTCTAACCTTATTTTGTAGCTCTATATATTCCTTATGTGCCTATTTAATCTTGAATTAGATAGAGGGTTGAATATTCAATTAATAAAGATAATAATTTCCCCTTACTTCAGGATTTTTAGATACATCCTTTTAAAATACATAAATATTATATCTTTTTTTATCCTCATCATGGATAATCTAGCATGATCCTTTTGAATCAAAGAATTGGTCACCTTGTTCTCATTCCCAGGGTGGTAATGTATTGGGCATTCATAATCCTTTATCACCTCTAATCATCTTCTCTAGTGTATGTTCAAATCCTTCTATGTGAATATATATTTAAAACATTTATGATCAGTATGTATATCACACTTATCTCTATAAAGATAATACATCCATATCTTTAATGAAAATTTTACCGCAACTAACTCCAAATCATGAGTTGGATAATTTATCTCATGAATATTCAATTATTGTGAGGAATATTTTATAACTATGTTATTATTCATAAGAAAAAATCATAATCCCTTATTGGATGCATCACTATAGATTTCAAACCCTTATACACTATAGGGTAATATAAGCATAGGTTCACTGACTAACCTTCTCTTTGGTTCCTTGAAATTTTCCTCACATTCTTCTTTCTAGAGGAACTTGGTACCCTTCCAAGTTAAATTGGTCATAATATTGTATAGTCGTGAAAAAATATTCACAAACCATCAATAATATTCACCTAAACCATTAAAACTACAGATCTCAGTCACCATGGTTGGTGTAGGCTAATATTAAATAGCTTCTGTATTTGATGGGTCTACTATTATACCATCTCTTGAGATTATATGACCCAAAAATGAAACCTTTTGTAGAAAAAATTATAACTTTGTAAATTTTTCATACATTTTCACCTTCCTTAGGGTATTTAGTACAATTATCAATTAGTCTTCATGCTTTTCTATTCTCTTTTAATAGATAAGAATATCATCTATAAATACTACCACAAACTGATCAAGGTAATCTATAAAGACTATATTAATCAAATACATGAAGATAGTAGGGGCATTAGTGAGACCAAATGGCGTCACTTTATATTCATAGTGTTCATAACTTGTACAAAATGCCGTCTTGGGTATATCCTCTTTATTTACCCTCAATTGATGAAATCTAGAATAAAGGCCAATCTTGGAAAATTATTGAGATTTGTGCAGTTTATTGAATAAGTCATCAATATGGGGAAGAGGATATTTGTAATTAATCATGATATTTTATAACTCCCTATAATCAATATAGAGTCACATTCATCCATCTTTTGTTTTCAAAAAAAGAAAAGGATCACCCCAAGGAGACACACTTGGCTGAATGAATCCATTATCAAGGTTTTATTAGAGTTTATTCTTTAATTATTGCAACTCAATTGGGTCCATTCTATAGGGAGTCTTTGAAATTGTTGTGTGACCAGGTATGAGCTCTATCAAGAAATCAACTTCTCATTTTTATGTAAGACTAGGAAAATCTTAGGGAGATACATGCACAAATTCCCAAACAATAGGTATATCATCGATGTTGATTTTCTCCCTAAACATTTAAGATAAATGGCTTCTTTTAATTGGAATTATTACCCATACATTGGATCTAATCTCCAAAGGAATTTCATAATTATCATCACATTGATATATGATCATAGGTTCGTTTGAAATATCAAATGTAACTTCCATTACTTGAAAATTGATGTGGGGTTTATACTGAGAAAGCTAATCCATGCCTAAGATGACATCAAATTCAACCAGAGGAAGGATAACAAGATTTCCAAGAAGCATATTCCCATAAACATCAACCAAAGAGGATTCATAGACTTGATATGAAATTAGTGTACCATTAGGGGTTTTCACTGATAATTCCACATATAATCGTTTTGGTGGAATCTTAATACACTTAGAAAAATCTTTAGATATAAAAGAGTGGATAAATCCAGAATCAAATAAGACATTATTAGTTCTAGGGTGGATGGTAAGTGAACCTTTCACCACATCATCATCACTCCCCTCATTAAAAATAGCGATTTAATGAGATTTCCCTTTGTCCCTCATCTTAAGAGGTTACTGACATCAATCATCACCATTAACCTTCTGTTTTGGGAACTGGTTAGCATAATTCAAATTCTTCTTACAATTGTAGCACTGAAGCAGTGGAGGTGAATTCTGTGTATCTTTCTCTCTATTCATGTTTTTAACTGACCTATTACCATCACTTCATAAATCAAATGCCTTATGACCTTCCCTTTAGCACTTAAACATTTATTATACCCCTTAAGACAATTTCCTTCATGCTTCTTTCAACACATAGAGAATTATAGAAATCTAATCTTCTTATCTTCATGGTTTTTATATTTTACTTTGAAGTTCATATTATTTTTCTTTTCAAACCTGTAATATTGATACATAACTCCAACCTCTATTTCAACCTTTATTTTACAATGATCAATCTCTTCATAGATAATAAAGTCTCTTATGGACAATGACCTTCTGATACTTTTCTTTAGGCCACTGATGAACCTATCAAATTTAATTTTGGGTTGGATGATAATACCATAAGTGTACCTCACAATCCTTATGAAATTATCCTCATAGGTACCTATAGATTCATCATCACTTTGATTTAAATCAAGAAATATTTCTCCATATTTAAATGAATAATAAGAGGAAATTACTTGTAGAAAAAATAAGTTATTGGACTCATCCCAATACATGGATTCAATTTCATCTTGCTGCCTCAGATTCACGATTAGAGTCCACCACTGGTTTGACTCACCTTCTAACCAATAAAAACCCATAATTACTTTCTCATGTTCCAAACACTGGATAATGGAGAATAACTTTTTAGTTGTACTGTTCTATTATTTAGCAATAAGTGGATCATAAGGCCAGCTGAAAGAAGGTGGGTGTTGCCTCATAGAGAGCTCAATAGAATTGTGTTCCCTCTTTTTCTCATTTGGAAGTCCATAATGGTTCATACCTTGAAAATTTTGGGTGATCATTGAAACAAGATTTTTCATTCCAACTCCCACAACATTTGGATGTTCAGTAAAACAATCATTGCATTGCCTGTTATACTCAGCACTAACATGATTCTTTCGAGTTCCATCCATGGACTAAAACCAAAAAGCATAGTGTAAGAAAAAATTATCATAGTGGGTAACCACATAATCATGAAAAAACACTTATAATATGTATAAATTATGAAACATTATTTAATCTATGACACCTTAGGTTTATGCTAGTTTATTCATAGCCATATTCCATTTAAATCATTCACGATGGTCTATAGAGAGTATGAATTTCCAAAGAGTATCCCCCATGAGTGTCAAACTAGGTGTACAGTAAGGCATGTTCTTGTGAACTAGTTCTTGATCGAGTCTAGCTCAATATGGTGTTTTTAGGGTTGTTACCCCTATATACATCTGTGTTAGAGCCACATCCACTTGTAGTATCTAGATAGGGATGTATTGTTAGGAAACCACTCGCTCTATCATTTACCAATATTCCAAGACATTTTTCTATACTTTTCCTCATCCTTATACTTATCCTTAAACATGTCCTTAGGGTTCTCACTAAGGTTTTCTCATCCTATTTTCTAAAGGTTAACTAAAATTTTTCTCTGATATCAACTATAGCGATCCTCACTTAACATACATTAATGTTGCATAATTTTTTGGAGAATACTTAATACATTACACAAACAGGCGCCCAAATACCATATTATTTTAGTGCCTTTTAAAATCTGGAAACGTAAACTCTAATACATAAGTGAGATATGTTATATATCAATAGGTTCTTCATGATTTCCACCATTATTAAACACATCATACATAATACATATCTTTATAACTTGGAGAAAGAAAATGTAAAAGTGGGTGAGCTCATATGCCTAGTAACGGTAAACAAGGGAGATGTGTAAGCATAAACATAAGCATAAGGGTGTGATAATGTGATAATAAAATTATAATATCATTACCTACATATAAAATATCATAAACATGAATCATGGCATAAATATTGGTAGTTCATAAGACATGGATCATAAGGGAATCAAGAGCATAATCTATAAGATCATAACATACGAATAAGACCTAGAATTTATGGCATACACATAATCATGTAAAATGATTTCCATTAGTCAATGATTATTTCCAAGTCCATATTAGTAGTATGGTTTCACTCCACATACTATCTTGGTAGTTATGGTTCACTCCCATAACCTTATTAGTAGTAAAGGTTCACTCCCAATACCATATTAGCAGTGAAATTCCTTTACTAAGCTAATTTCACTCCCTTTTCTAGCCATATATATCTCATGATATAAAAATCCTTACCTAATTCATTAGAGATAGAGATAGGTCCCACCCATATAATAATGAAATCATATATATATGTGCCACTAGGTCATCAAAATTCATCATATCATAACCCATTAAATGAAATTGGTATCATAAACATGTAATTGTATCATAACCTATAAAAATATATCGGTTTCATAATCATTTAATTAATGAATAACCCATGAAAATAAGTAGGTTTTATAATAATATAACATGTAAAAGAGAAATGAACTTTATTAACATTATGCTATCAAAACATAAACCATTCATATAAATAATATGAATGGAAACTTTAGATAATTTCCAAAAAAAGTGATAACTAACACCAATGTATGTGATATTATATAGAAAATTATTTATAATTATCTTTTAAAAACATTTCTTAAGGAAAATATCCTTTCTGCTTTGAAAAACAGTTTTTAAAACATGCAAAAAAAATTAAAAAACTTTTTTCTATGAAATAACTTTGAAAACTTATAAAGAGAGACTTTAAAACCATTTTAAAAAACTTTTAAAATATAAAACATTTTTAAAATCCTTTTACTTGAAAAAAAACTTTTTTAGAAAACATGGTTTTTGAATAAAACAGATTTCTGACTGAAGAGAGAAATGATGTCAGATTTTCTTAAAAAAATATTAATTATCTTAAGCACGAAGGTGTGGAAAATGGTACTAATACATAAAGATATGATAACTAAACATATGATAATAAAATTCATGAGTTTTATTGAAATATGGTTCTTAATATTTAATCAATGAAATCATAGTCATAAACAATCCCGATAAACGATGAGATTGTTGCAATAAACTCTTACCACTTGGTAAATTTGAATCAAACTCCCATGTAATAAAATGAAATTAAATGAAGATTAAAATATAATTAAAATAATTATATTCATGATATAACATTTCAAATGGTAGTTTATATACCTCATATAAGAATATTGGTTCATAACATGGCATGTGTCTCAAAGAAGGAAAATTCAGACAAAATTACTTTACCGATTTGGAAACTTTTGAACCGTAAACCCTATAAAAGAGATATCATAAAATGGATATTTAAATAATCATAATTTTAATTATAATAATAATATAATATATTCATGGTTATTATATACACCACACCAAAAAAACTAGTGGTGAAAAATGCATAAATCTCATAGAAATAAAAGTGAGATGAGAAAACTCTTACCTTATGTCTTGAATCTCTTTGTATTCATTCAAAACTACTGTATTGTAAACAAAATTTTTATATAAATAAATTAAATAATATTTTTAAATAATATAAAACCATATATTATTTAATTATGACCTTCTATTAACCTTTTATTAGCAATTCCATGTTAAATTTCTGTTTCGCATAATAACCACTTTATTTTTCGCATGAGTCATATTTTAGGTCCTATTACTTATATCATGATTTATTTATCTACATAATGATATAAATGATATAAATATAATATATATTCAGTATATATGTTTTTATAATAATCTATAAAAGATATAAGTTTTAAATGGAATGCACCATTCATGGAGACGGTAGGTTGTACATACACATGAACATTGTTTCTGTTTTCTAGTCATATTGAAAGAAGGAAAGTAAATTAAATATATGTATATAATATTATTAAATTAGAATTATTATGTAATATATATAATATAAGTTCACTAAAATCATCTTTAATACATTCCATGTAAATTTTTAATGAGTCACATCTCTTTGAGGAGGCGATAGTCCACACATTCGCAAATGAAGTTATCGTATTTACAAAAAATAAAAATCCTGAAGGTATGTGTTATATAATAATTAAATAATAATAAATAAATCATAAATATAATATATATATATATATATCATATAGAAACATTATTTACATCATAATTCCCAACCATGAGAGGTGGAAAAGGAAAAACAAACAACATAGTTTTGTGAGGTGATAGTCAGTCATACACACGAACGATATGTTAATTTCCATTTGATGGAAGTGTGTGTGGGAATAGATTGAAAACCTATAAGAAAAACATATAATTATATTTAGGATACTGATGTTATTATATAATAATGTAATAATAAGATTTAATGGGGTGGATAATGATAATAAAACAAAAGAGCTTGTGGAAGGATGTTATCTTTTCTTTGGGTAACTCCTCTTGGTTTGAACCAAAGGGATTCCTTGGTTGGATTTATGGTAAATGGGTTATTATATAATTAAGGTATGGAATTTGGTAGGATATTTGGGTAGGTTTTGGATGATCCAAAGTGGAATGATAGGTTTTAGGAAGTGAGGGGGTGAGTGCCCTTTTATAGTGGAGGAGTGACGCACCTATAAATATAAAAAGGAAAACACTATTGAGAGGTCTCTCATACATCACGTGTCTCCAATAATTATTAATTTTAGATAAAAGAGGCTAATTAGTCAAAATATTTCCATCCAATGTATTTTTTACATGTTTCTAGGTTATTTGGTCACTTAAGTTAATGGTTAACCACTATGTAATCTTGTTTTTACCTTAATCGTTGTAATTAATTTTAATTATATTAACTAATCATTTTGGTCATAAACTAATTTGAAGTTATTATATGTTATAAATTATTATTATTAAAAATATAGAATTAATTTTTCCAAGTTATAATCACATAAGTGGTGAAAATTAATTTAAAATTAATCTTGTAGACATGTTGCACCATCGGGGTTTTTAAGCGAAAATGTTTAAAAGTTTGAAATATTTTTATATCTAATATCTATGTGAAATTGGTTAAAATGACCTAAATTTGATTAATTTATGTAAAATTTATCTAATTACACTTTAAAAACATATTAAACTATAATTTAACTATCCAAATAAATTATATGAAAAAATCGGTTTTTAATTAAAATTCAATAATTTTCAATATTCATCCAAAAAATGAACTTTTTCAGAAAAATCCCTAAAATTCACCCTAAGATAATTTTGAAATTATAAATTAAAATTTTTTTTTTATTTTATCAAATTCAATTTCTAAAATTTTGTAAAATTAATTTTTTTAATTTTTCATAGGACATAAAAAGAAGTTTATTTGAGAAAATAGTATTTTCAAACATATAGAGACTTTACCAAAAAAATTGTTTTATTATCAATATGTTTTATTTATATAAAAAATTATAAATAATATTTAAAATTTTGTTATCACTATTCATATTAGTAATTTTAACGTATATGTTATAACTATCTCAATTAAATAATTATAATAAAAAAAATTGTTTTGTAGAATCTCGGTGTTTGGTGTAATGCAAAGCAGGTTAGTATTACGTGTAGTGTAAGATTAAATTATTATATCATTTAACAAAATAATAAAATAAAATTAATTTATTCAAAATTAACGTTTATAAAAACTCAGTGTGTTACATTACTCTTAACTCGTGATTAAATCCTTATTGTCCAAATTAGATCCAATCCTAATGGGGGTTAATTTTTTTGTGTTACCTTCAATATGATTGAAATATTAAAGGAAGAATACCCCAAACTCTTGAAGAAAAAACCCTTAAAACTTGATTATTTTCAACATACATGGAATAATTTCATGTCTATATATCTCATGTATGTATCATAGGCACAACTCACTTGTGTGACTCACTTTCATGATTTTACTCTTCAACCAAGGTCCCAAATATACTTATAAATAGAAAACTTGGGCCCCTCAATTAACACTTTGGAAGGTCGATAATCGACTGAAGCTATGCTTGACCAACTTCCTCACCTAAGTTTCAAAATCCATTAGGTAGATCATCAAGCCTTATAAATAAGGTATAATTAATAATAAGTATGGGTACTTGAGTTCCTGAAGGTCCAAATATTAAGAAACTTTATAAGGAACCACTTCTTCCCTAATTTAACAACTCTAGGGTGATGGAACCTTACCCAAATGAAAAAATTTGCACCCCTATTCCATGGACATTCGAGGATACCCTTATTATTAGGGAAAATCGTCATCCAAGTAGTGTTGCATGAATCCTTAGATCTCTCAAGTTTAACTTGGGATAAGTTTTCTTCAGCTCTCCCAAGTTTCACTTGGGATTAGAAATCTTGGTATTCATAAGTATAGCATTGGAGAATTAACATATAGTTCACCCAGGTATCACCTGACTGAAGGAAATTTCATTTCTACCAAATTTTACCTTGGAGAATCCTTCTCCAAGCCTTAAGTCTCTATCAGGTCTCAAATGGTAGGGCACTCCTTTACCCGGTTCTTCTATATTAGGAAGACTAAATCAAGACCTACTCCTAAACCTCTAGACATGTATGATTAGGGAATCAAACACATCATCATGACCTCTTTTTTATTCTAAATTCCCTTGGTAAAGGATGTCCCATGGTTAACCTCCTCATTAGGTAGGATCGTTGGTGGGTTTTCAACTATGCATTCCCTTGGTAGAAAGGGTCCCAATCCTATAGTAAATGATGGTAACCTTCTCATTTCAAGCAATGACAGTCAACTCTTACATGCTTCCAAAAATTTAAAGTGCATCAGGCCATGCCCATACATTTTATTTTCCTATAAATGGATAGTTATGTCTTAATTTAGGGTTTAGAAACATCAAAGAATATGAGAACGGGTAAGCCCAATATTTCTTCCTATCTACCCTACCATAGCCTCACCCTCATCTACTAGTGGATAAGGAGAAGATATATCCATTAGGAATCCCTCTAAGATAAAACCCTTATCCTTTATTATAGAAAATAATACTTATCCATCTTTCCATACCCCCACACTCATCCACTAGTGGATGAGGAAAAATTTTCAAATCATGGGATTCTAATTTAGGTGAAAGTCCCTTATAAACATGATTGTGCAACACAAAAGATCTTCTAATATCACTTATTTCTCACACCAAGAATGACTCACATGGTCTTATATATCAATGATGATTATATCACCAGTATAATAAAAAATATTTTTCTCTAGGACCCCCCTTTGGTGTAAGTCCCAACCATTATGAACTATTTGTTCTTTGATTATAGAACCAATGAGATAAGTAGTAAGTTTTCCTAAGGTTTAATCCCAACACCCTTAATACCCTGTCATCTTTTTGGTATGTATTTCTAGTAAGATTAATCCCCCACTCATAGGGCCACATTCCCTCCATGTTTTATCATCTCATCTTCACATTACCATATTCCTTATGAGATCTATCTTCATAGGGATAAATTCCTGGTAAGATCATCTCAATCTCATCAGGTCATATTCTCTATGTGATTAACCAAAAAGGGACACTCAAACATAAATCATGCACCAGAATTTTCTAGGCACCTTTCTCCTTGATTTACTCATCATATATTTTTAAACTATATGGTTTTGTCCTTGTCACCTGGCCTTAAAAACAATTACATGTCTCATTAAGTAGAACTTAACTAGGTGGGCTCTAATTCCTTTCACAAGGATATATTGGAATCCCTATTCATGGGTTCGATCCCAATATCAAACCAACAATTACTGACCTAGATATTGATAAATTTCATAGCACCAGGCTAAGTGTATAAAAACAAACATCACAAAATAATAAATGAAAACAAAATAGATAACCTATGATACATGCATATGTTACTATTAATAAATAACCTTTGATACATAAAGATGACACCATTGATGGAGAACCACTAATACAAAAATATAATACCATTGATGTAGAAACTTTGATACATACTGAAGGTACAATTGTGGGAAAACCTCTAATACATACAGATGGGTTTACATAAATGTATATCAATAATTTACTTTTAATGTAAGGGAAACTAGTCACACATATGAGATTTAAAAAGGTTTCACAAATATGTCTTAAATCTATAATATATTCCCATATTAGGCAATAATTCCTCCAAAAAAAGTGCGATGATCCTAACATCCCATCCACTCGACCAATGTGAGTTCCTAGGAATCATTGGAAAAATATCAAATGATTATCTTCCTTTGGAAATTAGGTCTATGAACCATCAATTTTGTGGGAACAATTGGATTTTTTCAGTTCGATGAATAAACCCCATTAGAAACCACCTAAAAGGTTTCAAAACACCCCTACTCTGGGATTGGTAGTAAATTCCCTAATAAATTATAGAGGAAGAGGAGAAATAAAACCTAGAATAGATGAAGGCATAATAAATGACCATGAAAACCTACCAAATACCTAAGATGGGGATGGTATAAAACCCATTATTCACACACAACTTGGATTATATTTCCCAAGGACTTGACTAACATGATTACCCTATGTGACTAAGTAAGAGTGTGTGTGGGTTGTAATCCCACAATTATCTTAATTTTACCTATAAATGAAATTTTATTTAAATTTAAAGTGTAAAAAACATAAAAAAAAGTATAAAGATAATTTTTTAAACGTAATATCTTTGGCAAGATCATTCATATAACTACCCTTTGATTTGGTACGAACATTTAACCAAACCTCCACCCTAGAAACAAGTCATCCTAGATCCTTATTCTATATTAAAAAGAGATACATCATTATTTTAATATAAGAAACAAATAATACTTAACATATAAATATTTTAATTCATGTAGGTACAACCATGGTGGATCTTTTTCTAGAAAAACTCTTTGAACCAATTTTGTGAGGAATGAACTATTTCTCTCTACTCATTTGATTTTTTTGGAACTTACTAAAATAAAAAATAGGTAATTTAAAAATATTTGTGTATTATAGAATGATATTAATATAATTATTGACTATTTGATACCATATGTTTCACATGGTGATGACTATAGAAACAAATGTTCCACTAATCCTGAGGTACAACATCTGGTACTTTGACATACATTTACAAAATAGTTGATGAATTGTTGAACTCATAAAACAAAAACCATTTAAAATATCACAATTTCTTACCCACATTATTTAATTTCCATGTATGTGTGATAACACTGGGAATAATAAAATTCAATATCTTATTCCAAAAAACATTCATTCATATTACTGGAATTTTATTAAATAATGAAATAAAATTTAATCATCTATGATTAATGTATTAAGATTACATTTATCTATCAATAAAATACTAAATTCATCCAAAATATCAGTATATGTCTCCAATATGAATAAGTTTTGGAAGGTTCACTAGCACACGAGATAATTAGTGCAAAATCTGACCAAATATTCTCATAACATCCTTTGTTAAGACCCCAAAGGTATCAAATATAACCATTATCTTGAATCAATTTAGATTCCATACTTATTAAATATTAATGTTTTACTATTTAATATTATACTATATTTCTATTTTGAACAAAAATCTATTAGTATAAAAAAATTTCATAATATTTTTTTGCATTAAATTCATACCTATAATCACAATATTCTTATGAGTTAACTAGAGTGACCATCTTCTCCCTCTAAGAATAAGAATCACTTGCACAACTATATTACCTTCCATCGTGATCTAATGGGGTATATATACCTATAAAAATTGTACTAGATATTTTTGGGAGGGAGCTAGAGGGCATGCTAAATTTCATTTGGAGGGATCTAGAAGGCATTCCAAATGTATTATATGAGAAATATACTGAAAAATTTCATGATATTACCTCATAATGGTACTTTTGGGTTTATTGTGTTTTTTTAAAAGATTCTAGGTTGTTGAAGAAGGTTGGTTGTCAAAGGAGGCATGAAGAGTGAGTGTGAATGTCAAAAATAGTCTCATGAAGAGAGAATTTCTGAACTGATCTAGTGGAGAGAGAATTTATGAACTAATATCATGGAGCACGAAGGTATTAACTGATCTTGTAGAGAAAACATGTATGAGATGATATTTCAGATCATGAATTTCTGAACTGATCTCGTGAAGTGCAAATGTATGAACTGGTCTCACGAAGCATGAATGTATGAACTGATTGTGTGGAGAAAAAATGTTATAACTGATCTCATAAAGAAATATTGAAAATTACCTCATGTTTTTTTTATAATATCTCATAGTTATATCATGAAAATAACTTGAAGATGTCACATTATTTTCATAGTATCTCATGGAGATATCATGCGATGCACTTTAAGACACCACATGTTTTTCAGAGGATCTTGCTGAGAGATCATGTAAAGTACATGAAGGCAAGGAAGATGGAAATGATGAATATATCACATGGTCATTCAAAATCACATGATCACATGACTTTATTTGGATCTCATAATGGAATCTCATGATGTTCTTGAAGATTATGTCGCAGACACTACATGATTGTAATTTGATCATGTGACGCATTCACACAAAGCACTAGAATAAAATGGCATTGGATTCATGATTATCTTTAGATATCATTATGATATCACACAAGGAACTTGAATACAATTATGATGACCATATGAATCACTTGAAATATGTATCAAGTAATAATGTGAATCGATCATACAAAGTGCATGATGCTGATTGCTAAGGTGGTGAAATAGATACCTTACTGAAATTTGTTGAAGTGGTTTATTTATGCCTATATATACCTCTTAACCCATACTTAACAACTAGAAATTTTTTCTTAATTGGTTTGATCAAAATAAAAATTATTTTTCATGACATGAACAAAGACTTGCGATGGAGTCTTGTGATCCACGTAATCATTAAAAAGTCTTGCAAAAGGATATTGTGAAGGAGACTCGTGAATTAAAGTATGTACCAGGTGTTTTGTGTATATACATACCTATTGATATCATGTTATCCACATGAAATGAACAAGGTATCATGATATATGTTATCTGAATAAGTTCTCATGATCCGTGTCATTTGAACAAGGTCTCATGATCCGTGTGATCTGAATAAGGTCTCATGATTTTCATAAATAGAAGATTGTCTCATGAAAGGGTCTTGAGAAGGGTGTTATGAATTGAGCTTAGGTAGATCATTTAGAGTCACGTGATTCACATGAATAGAAAGGATTCTCATGGTGGAGTCACGCAATCCACGTGATCTAAAGGGAGACTCATAAAGGGATCACACAAATGGGTATTGAAGAGGGGTATCATGAAAATGTTGTTATCATATCATTTATGAAACAATAGTATAAAGACACACATGAGTGTGAATCGAAACAAACATGATTGTCAGAATATTTGACTGAAGGGGAAGTTTGTTCACTTTAGAGAGAGAGAGAGAAGTGATCTTTCAAATTGTGAATGGTTGTAAACCAGGAGGGATAACTAAGGATGAAACACAATCTGAAGAGATAGTTGTTTTAACATTTCATGCCTGGATTCACCCCCAGGGTATTCAACCTATTTGGGATAATATATGATGTATATATTGTGGGAATAAATTATATTATTTATTGAATATTGGAAATAAAATGTTCTTTTCTCATCATTTATATTATAAAAATAAGTAAAATCATTTTCAGATCATATATTTTAAATATATATATATATATTATTTAAATTATCAAAATTAAATACTTAATATTTGAAAAGAAGTTTTAATTAAAAAACATATGGATAATACTAAACATAAATAATATAATTTATAAGTTAATTAATAAGTTATAAGATAACTAAATATATATTCATTTCTCATTTAATGGTCATATCATTATCATTCTCTATTGTTACTTATTCTACTTCATCATCCCTTAAAAGACCAATATTTTCTATATCATATTGGACAAAAAATTCAATATCTTTTCATTGATATGATTCAATGTCACAAGTTAATTCTTACACTTCATCACCCATATCATAAAAGTCTATTTGTTTCATGCGCACAACTACACTCCAATATTCATCTAAAATATCTTCTATATATTATACCATTTTTACTTTTCATGAAAATATATATATATCATGTCCTTTATGATCACTAATATCCATCAAGAGATATCATTTAAAATAATTAAATTTAAAGGAATGTCTTTTAATAACCCTAGAACATTGTTCTGCATTTTATATGGATAAAATAACTAAAAAATAACTATAGTTATTTAATTAAATATTATAATTCAAATTTCTACAATATATTAGTTTGATGACAATAAATATAACTCAATTATTTTTTTTAAACCTTCTTCCCAATGAATTGTATGAATTTGAATCTATTCACTTTGTAAGTATTGAATTTACTAGCCCGCTTTAGAGAACCTCAAGACAAAAACTTCAAATTTTTTGACATGTCATCTAGAATATCGATTCTCATGATCTAAAGAATAATATGATATGTTACATTTAAAATAATTTATATGTCAACATATTATATAAATAGATTATAGAATTTATTTATATAGATGATATGTAAACCATTCTACCAAATCATTATTAATAGATTTTCTTATATCTAATTTATTCTTTGTTCACCCTATCAAGAATATATTCATATTTATCCTTATATATTTGTGAATGGATATAAAATTTCTTTATTTAGTATCACATATCTATATTATTTTAATAACTCTGGTTGTATCAATGCAATATTTGAGATACTATCAACTGTTTATCCAATAATATTATAGATTATTAATTTTATATTAGGTTGAGATTGAGAAAACATATCATTAACTTGATTTAATCTAGCCTCAATATCATCCAAATACCTAGAAAAAAGGTAAAATATTCCTCCTCTACGTAACCTTCAAAAATAAAGCCTTTTGGTTGGGATTTATTTTTTACAGATGATTTCAAATGACCAAGGTATCTATAAAACAAAATTAATGGAACATAATTAACTATATATTTTTATAAGGAATTATTTAATTAATAATAAAAATATATAAGTAAATAATATCTCAATAGGATGCATCCATTTAAAATGTACAGGTCCTATAAATTTAGTTTTCTCTACCAAAAGCATAATCAAATGCATCATTATAGTAAAAACTGATGGGGACAAGGTCATTTAATTATGAAAAATTATTAGTATAGATCTTTTTTAAAGTTTTATAATCTCAAATTTTTATATATTTTTATCAAAATAAATTCAATGAATGTGTAAAATATATTACAAAAGAATTTACCTTTTCAGGTAACAATGCACACAATGCCAAAGGTAGTAAATGTACTAGTAAAATATTTCAATCATGATGTTTCAATCCAATTAACCTATGATGATTTATGTCAATACATATTGAAATGTTACATGAATAAATATTATGTGATTTTAAATTATTTAACATTCAAATAGAATATATATTTCTCCTTACTATCCAATTCAAAAACTACTAAAACATACTTTTTATTCTCATCTATCCATATATTATTATTTATATTAATTTATTTTAAGTAATTCTAAGTGCTAATATGGCCCTTTTATTTCCTATTGTTATTAAGTATTTTGAAAGTTAATTTTTCACATAAATTCTTCTCAATTTTCACAATATCATGATTATGAAATAGAAAATTAAATTCCCAATATGGAAGTTTGAAAAATATACCTTTTTTCTTTTAATTTTGTGTTCCCATTTCAACTAATGAAATGCATCAAAATAATTTACAAATATCAATAAAATTATAGAGACTATTAAATTATCATTCAATATTTAATAGTTTTTCAAATATTTTAGAAACTATGAATAAATTTGGTTGTGGTTTACAATGGTAGGTTTATTTAGTTTTGAATTATTAAATTTAAATCAATGATATGCACTAATAAATTTATGATAAAATAAGAAGAACCATTTTTTACTATAAGTTATTCATTCAATTTTAAAATCAAAGTTATAGAATGGACAATAAAAAATAGTATAATTCTTCTAACCATATAAGTTTCAAAGTCTAGGTATTTTACTAATGATCCACATTAGAGTATCATGAATTTTGAACATTTTCAATGTAGATGTATCATATATTTTGACACCATTTCTCCATAACTCTAAAAATTATTAAATTAGAGGTAATAAGTATATATAAATTTAATATATATGCATTTTTTTCTTGGAATGGCCATTGAAAATATTGAAGGAAGTTTTATTCTTACACATCCATGGAGGTATATTGTAAGGGATTAGAACAAACAAAAAAAATGTTATAATTGGTTATCAATTTCCCAAATGGGGTGAATCCATCAATATATAATCCCAATTACACATTCCTATGATAAAATTTTAAATATATATATATAATGGATCAAATACTTTCTATCCATATGAATCTTTTAGTTGTCATATAAAGCTGCCATTTTTATTTTCCATAGCATGACACTTCATTTTCTCAATGAGATGTGCCCAAAGGTTTGTGTTAGTTGTATTCACTGTCAATAATTATATATATGTATTTCATTGAGTGTTGAGTTATTGAGGAAGAATCCACTCAGTGATAGAAGATAAATATTATTACCATACTTTGAATGGGTAAAGGATATTAAAGACAATTTTTTGTGTGTAGGTTATAAATCAAATGATTAATGATTTATCCCTCTTGTGAAATACAAGAACTGGTTCTGAGTTAAATTTTTTTCTACAATAGTTAATGGAATGCAGAGAAGTTTTATTCTTAATTAGATGAAAAAATCTTGTATAACTATAATTAAATTATATTAAACAAGTTTAACATTTTGAAGGAATGTAGTTTAATTGTGGGGAAACCATCCTTGGATGATCTAGAATGAAGTTTTCTACATTAAGTGATTAATATACTTTGGATAATGGTCTAAAATAGATTATTTTAAAACTATAATTAAAGAGGTGGTGAAGGAATAAGAAATACTTCACTTGAGTATTTATATACTATAAAATTTCTTGGTAAAATATAACTTGGCTTGAAATTCTCATGTAGTTTCTTCATCAGATCATTAAGTTCTAAAATAGATATTATATATTGAGCCTTGGATATTATAAAATCCCCAGGTGTAATCTTGATTTAAAATTAAACCTCTCGACTGGGAGGAAGACCAGACAATTCTTTAGGAAACACATTAGCATATTCTCTCATAATGGTCATGTATCAAGGATGATCTTTTCCATATACAAATCCATTTGAGTTAGTTACACTTAAAAATAGAGAAATAATAAACTATTTTGAGATATTGTTACTAAAGAAGATTCATCCTCCTCCTTGCACTTATAGAGAATCGTAGGACAATTCACAATATGGAGAGTTATTTCTTTCTCACAAAAATTTATGTTGTCTCTATATAAGGAAATCCAATCTATACCAAAAATTGCATAAAATTCCAAAAAAGGAAATATCATAAGGTTCACTAGGAATTTTAGCCACAAAATTTTGATATGGGAGAAATTATATACTTGGGATGAAATAATTTCTTTATTTTTTATTTTCACTTATATCTCTACTTCCATGATTTTTGGTGGTATTTGAATAGTTATACCAAACATGAATGATATGGAATAATGTGTAGAAATATAACTAAAAAATATGTTATCTATTCTAGAATGAATAACTAGTGTACCTTTCATCACTTTTTTTGGGATCCACCTCAGCGGTTGTGATGGAATATTCTCTCAATTACTGCTTTGGAGGTTATTGGTGTTGATTGTCTCTAAAACCCCTTAGCTTAGAGCAGTGGTTCGCATAGTGTCCTTGTTCCTTGTAATTGAAAAATTGGAAAATAGATAATGGGTTGACTATATAATTTCTATCTTACATTACATTGGTGAGTTTATCCCATCGTAAATCAGTAGTTAAGTGTCCTTCCTTTCCATACCCAAATCATTCCCTCACCCCCTTTAGGAAATTTCTAAGGTACTTCTTTCCACACTTTTGACAAGTGGAATGTTGAAATTTCTTACCACCATTAGATTTATCCATATCACTACCAGAATTAAACTCCACTTTCTGATTCTTATCCCTATCAGATCCTTGAGATTCACTAATCTCCATTTTTAATTTGAGGGAACATCATACAATTTCATTATACTTTTTAAATTCCTTAATTGTCAGTGATTTTTGTAGAATCTGTTTTATCCCATCAAAGAATTGGTCAAATTTTAATTATAGGGTAATGATAAATCTAGAGGCCTATCAAGGAAGTATTTTAAAGTTTTCATCATACACCCTAATTGATTCATCATATTTTTTCTTGAGGGAAAGGAAATACCTTTCATTTTACATCAAATAGTGTGAGAAAAATATTTATTGAAAAACATTTTTTGGAATTTCTTCCACCCCATCTCTTTGATCTATTCCTCTGGCTTTTCTTGATCAATGTACACCACTATTCAGCTTCTCCCTCAATATGATAAATAGATAGTAGGACCTTCTATTTCTCAAAATATTGAAGGACAAATAAAATATTCTCAATGAAGTTGATTCATTGTTCCATGATCAAGGGATCATATGATCCATTGAAAGTTGGAATCCTTTTCCATAAGAAGGTCTCAATTGCAGCTTTTTCTTTCTTAGGGGGATTTGGGTATTCTTCCTGATTTAAGTTTCTATTCAAATACTGAGACAACTTAAATAGTATTGTCACAAATATCATAAATCCTTCTCTCATTGGTGTGGGAATCTCATTTGGGCAGTTATCACATTTCCCTTCACATTGGTTGTTTACTCAGTTCCTCTTATTTCTATTCATTAGCTAGAATAAAAGTAAAATTAGGGATGAATGATTTTAAACTATTAAAAATGAAAATGGTAATTCAATAACATTAAATAGATAATTTATAAATGATATTTATTCCTTAACTTATGAATTTATAGGCTTCTATCGAAGTTATCCATAATCTATTTCTTAACATAGACTATTATGGTATTTTTTTTCTTCCCTTAATAATGGTTTATAATGAGATTGTGAATTTACCAAAGCATATACCTTAGGAGTATAAAACTATGTGTACATCAAGGATTGTTTTCATTCACTTGTTCCTAATCTATTCAAGCTCAATATGATGCTTTCAGGTGTCACCCTTAAGTGTATTTATGCTAGAGCCACATCCACTGGTAGTATCTAGATAAGGATGTATTTTCCTAGAAACCAATTAATCAATACTTTAACAAAATTTAGGGATGTATTCTTATGGTAAGTTTTATCCCTATAGATTTCTATATAGTTTTCTTATCCTAATACAAAAAAAAACTAAACCTCCCTCTAATACCAATAATGACAACCTTGTCTTTATTACACATTAATTCATGATTTATTACAAAATAATACAAATACTACATCCCAAAATATCAATAAGTCTAGTTTCATTGTATAATTAGATACATTATATAACAATTTAAAACAAGGTGTACACCATAATTATTGAAACATTATTAACATGATCATAATATTCCATCATACTTAAAACTGTATGGGATAACCTGGGGAAATACATAAGAAATGGGTGATCTATAAATCCTAGCAAGGGAATAAATAAATCATAAAATGACAAAATTATTACATGTTCAAAAATAGGTATTTCAATGGGACATAATAGGGTTGGGAATCATAGACATTAAAAATGAGATGTGATATAGCATCATAACATAAAGGTGACATGGGAATATGGTAACAACTTTAAACATTACATCATAACCATAAGTCAATGTTAACCACCAAGAAATAATAATATAATTTTATTAGGATAACCTCCCTTTCACCATACATTTAATATCATGATACTAAAACATTACTCAATTCATTGGGGAACTATCTAGGTGCACCCATCATAATCATATCATGTACATGCATAAGTGTTCCACACATATCATATAAAAAAAGAACATGTCTCATCATATTTATTCCCATGATTAAGGATTATGGGTTATATAAATGGAAGTCCCCAATATATTTTGTATATGTAAAACTATGTTAATACCCTTTTATGGAAATGGGTACAAGTATACACTTCACAAATGTTCAGCATGTAAAATTGAAATGACATTTTGACAGTGTAATGACAGTACATAAAGATTCATAAAATTGTTCAATGATAGAGAAATGGGTATCTCAAAACTTTTAATTAAAAAGGATAGTATCTTCTCTACTATTTTTTTCTAATGAATTCATAGAACTCTATCAAATGAATTCTTAATACTCATCCTAATGTATTTGTAACATTTTTTCTAATGACATCACTTGGAGACTTCTATCTGATTTAGTCTATTAAAAAACCTTAGCAACCTCTATTTGACCATCTTTTGAGGAAAATTCAGTATGATGAACATCATTAGGAAACCTCTATCTAATGGCTTTATATGGAAACTTTTTTTTGGTCCAACAAATAAGAATTCTCATCAATATATTTCTTCCTTCATTTTATCACAATGTTTTAACTTTAAATATTAATCTTTGTACAAGTTTATCTAATAGAATTCATATAGTTATTCCTTAAAATTAAATTAGTGCTTCACAATGTTTGGGAACCATGGGTCCACTTTGATTATTCATGAATTGAACATTTCACAACCACTCCTCTATTACCCTTTGGACTAAAGCTGATAAAAATCTCATTTAGTGAATTTTATCTTTGTCAAAACTTTAGCTTGAATAAAAACCACAAGTATTTGTGATGTTTTATCAATGAAGAACACATCACTAAAAAAAGTTTGGTATAGTTTTTATGAACATAATATATCTTATGTACTAGTTTACTGATCAACTCATTCTGTTAACATCAGTCTAATGTTAGTGTGAATGCTCCTTCAATGGTTTCCCAAACTTTCCTATGTCTGATTTGAATTTTTATCTTTTTCCATATGATAAACTATATTAGATGAATTTGTAAAATTTCATCTGATGCTCTAGAAAATAAAGAATTTATAAAAGTATATCCATTGGATATATTATCTGATAATACAATTCAAAAACTTTTGTCTGATTACCTCAAACCAATTGACTTCGACCTATCACATTAGTGTGATTGACTTTGACCAATCACCTCGGTATGTCAACCTTTGTCCAATAATCTTCACTGTCTCCATATATTTGGATTAAAAACCTTCTTAAGGAAACTTTTTATATAAGGAATCTTCTTAATTAAACTCCTTAAGGAAACTTCATAATGTTAATAACAAATATGATTCTCCAAACATCAAGCATAAGTTTTAGTCATTAAGAATAGCTCACCAATCATCATAAGTTAACTCAAAATATTTAAAATAACACTATTATTTAAATTAATAAATAACCTTGATCTATAGATATTAATGAAATAATTTTATATGTTTATTAAGAAAATAATACTTGAAAACTTCATTTTTTCTTTATCCATTCATTTAAGGTACATCAAATTTTTTCCAAGATTAGATACTTCAACTGAACTTTAAAACACTTTCTTCTTTAAAAATTCTTTAATGTATTGAACTTAATGATTTTTTTTAATTATAAATCATTAACTACCAGTAAAATATATTGAAAAAAACACAACTCATAAACAAATTGTTCTCTTTATATGATTATTTTTTGTAAGAAACCATTAGTTGAATAGATTTGGGTTTAGGGATTAGGTGCTTCAGGTATTCATTGGGAAGAGGGGATAGAGATTTATGAAATAAAGGACCTCAAAAGAGTTTTGACTATTTAAGTTATTTTCCATTCCAAGATAGTTACATGTGATTAAATTTTAAAATATTTATTTATCTTGAGAATTTATAAAAAATATACAAGTTATATGAGATTGAAGTTAACCATGAATCATCCTTAATATTGATGTAATCTACTATTGAACATTGCTAAAGGATATGTGGTGAATTATAACACATTAAACCCCTTGTAAATTTTGATATATATGATTTATCTTCAGATATCTATCTTATTTTATGATTATGAAAGAGATTAATGATCATTGTTATGTTTATAAAGGGCCCTTTGGGTCTCACATAAGATAAGGATAATTGGTATTTTTTAGACAATGTGGTTAGTTTGTGTGAAAAAATGTTTTTGTTTATTATAAAAAATGTATTTGTGTTTTTAATGTACAAAGTATTTAATTAAATAATTATTATTTAGTTAAATAATTAATATAGAGTTATAATATAAATAATAAGTTAATTATATTATTAATACATAAACATGTGGCAATAATAAAACCCAAATGAGATTTGGTCTTGGGATTAGAGTAATGGACTTCCAATCACTAATCCATGAGGAAAATTAATAAGACCACTTAAAGTGTCCATTTAAGAATCTCCTCTTCTAGTTTAACCAATTTCTAGGATCATTAATTCACCTCCTAAGGTGGTTCTAGACTTAAGACACTTTTGAAGCCTATTTCATTCTCTAAATTATATTTGGATACTATTTATTAAATATCCTTTGACTTGATAAAAATTTTGATTCCTTAAAGGATATTTAGTGCCTAGATTACTATGAATATCCAGGTAAATGGTTTTAGTCTTTATTCCATTATGCGAAATAAAATATATTAAAAGATTCCAAATTTCATCATTTAAGATAGATTTCTATTTTTCATAATTTAAGATGTTATTTTGTTTTTTTCATTCTTTCTTCTATTATTATCCCTTTTAACGGATTTAAACCACTAGGATAAGAAAATAATCCAACCAAGGAATTGGTGATTTACATTATCAGTGGATAATAATGGAGGCTTGTATTCTATAATTCAGACTTGATCTAAATATTCTAGATATTTTTTAAATGTATTTTTATTTATTATTTTATAATTTTGTTTTTATTTATTAATTATATTCTTGGAATGATTTTAATATTACTCCCACTATGTATCAAGTATCGGTATCACTGTTAAAACTTAGTTGTGGTATTCAATCCACACTTGATAAATATAGAAAATATGTAAACCAGATATTAAAATATTTATATATTCACATGATATAAAATATAGTTAATAATGACATAAAATATTTATAGTGTGACATCTGGTGATCCAAGACCATTAGGTAGTAGAGGTGTATTTCACAACCATTGAGGATTCATCAAAGGTTGTTTTTTCTATTACATTTTCATTGTGATTTCATATAAAGTGTAATTATGGTTGATAATTTATTATATCATATATACCACTCATTTTGATTATATCCCACTTTGGGTTAAATCTAAATCAACTCTTTCCATGGGTTCTTTGAAGGATAGGTCCCAGAATGTCCCTTGGAAACTTCTTCTTGAGTTGATTTAATGCTTGTATGATGCTGATCATTTCCATCTTCACGCGACACATGCCTATAGGGAGGAAAATTATATGTAAAATATACTATTTAAGAATTTTATTATGAATGATTATTAGATGTTGTATTTCTTAATTCCAAGTTAATGTTCAAACTTGGTGGATTCAGATACTCAAGGTGATTCCCATACAAGAATCTATACACCCCACTTGTAACTATTTCACTTTACATTTTGTTTAATAAATTTTAGGGTCGGGTGATCCTGATTCGTGATCCTTTCTAATTAAGGATAATATTAGGTAGTGGGTTTCTGGTTATCCCTCATGTAAAATATCACATTCCCTACACTTTGTTCTACTAGACCCCTTAAGAATTTTATATCTTTGTATCTTTCTAAAATCGATGCGAAGACATAGAATTGTTCTATGTAATGTGATTAAAGTCTTGGAGATTATATGAGATAAAAAAGTATGTGAATTATCTAATAAATATATATAATAATTATTTAATATTTATATGATATATACTTTTAAATTATTATAAAAATAATCATGTATGGAATATAGGTGAAAAAAATAATGTTAATTATATGACTAAATATGAAACCATTCATTTAATAACTAAGTGTTAGTTTCCTTTTGTTAAGAATCATAATAATCAATACCTTGATTGATCAAATAGATTTGGTGTGCTTAGTCTAGAATCAATAATCTATCTTATATTTGTTTAAAAGTGTGTTAGTTATCCTATTTTGAATGATGGTCGACACTTGACTTGATAACCATGTTTAATTTATGCTTAGAGGAATGGTGCTAAGATTATTCATGATATGAATTGAGAAGGATATTTTTCACTCAACAGCTTTCAATTTGTATTTTATATAATTAATAAGAGTTGGGTGCCTAATAATACATGACTTCATAGACTATTTTAGTTGAATTAAGACTTATAGAAATATAAATACTATCCAATTAAATTTATAATAGTGAAGGTTATTATTTTAGTGTGGTTTTATTAAACAAACAACCTTATTGAATAATAATATACATAATACTGATAATGACACATATTTTATTATACAGATTCATGGAATTAAACATGAACTCAAATTTATTAATGAGATCAGTGCTTGAGAAGTAAAAATTGATGATGATAACTTTATTGATTGTTATCATAATTTTTGAATTATTCTCAAATTAGAGGAGAAATTATACATCCTACAGTGATCCAGAACTTATGAGAAAAATTATTATACCTCATAATATGTAAGTGATTATTACAAAAATTGTAATAAGGATGCATATGATATAATATATCTTGAGATATCAATCATGTTTTTTAAGATTCAGAAGATATATACAGGAAATAAAACATTCAATGTGATTTAATTGGTGCATAAGTAATCAATGAATCATAGGTGTAAGAATATGTATGTTATAAAGATCAATTTATCTAACTCTAAATCATGTGTATTAGATATAGGATATACGGCTCATATTTTTGGTAATGTACGGCTTGTTAAAGAATAAAAGAAATTGATTAATGGAAAAGTTGACTTGTGGGTAGGGAATAATGAAACACTACTGGAAATCCCATTTTTACCAACGCTTATATCCCAACGGTTTTGATAAACCGTTGGGAATGGTTATGTATACCAACGGTTTTAAGAAAACCGTTGGCATAAAGGGTTTTATGAAGAGTTTTACCAACGGTTGTATAAACCGTTGGTATAGGGCTCCATTAAGAGACTTTTACCAACGGTTATACACTAACCGTTGGTATATGTTGTTCATTCCCAACGGTTTTTAAAAACCGTTGGGAATGTTTTCCCCTAAATCCAGTATCCCCTTCGCTCGATTTCAGTCCCCCTCCGCTCGACTACAGCCCTAAATTGAAGGTCTCCCGACGCACTCTGGTTACCCAGTCTCCTAAACTCCATCCATCCTCTTCAATCAAACAATTTTTATGTTCTACACTTCAAATCTGTAAGTTCTAATGTTCTTCATCTATTTTTTTATTTTCTATTTTGATTTGACCTAAACGTCTCGGATCTCTCTATACAAGTACTCAGAAACTCGTTCCACTCATAGATCCATATTAAATCAAACAATTTTGTAGTTCTACACTCTAAATATGTAAGTACTACCTTAGTTTTAATGTTTTCCATCTATTATTTTTGTTTTCTGTTTTAATTTGGTATAAACTAGGTTGTGTTGTTTATGGCATGGGAAGGTTAGTGATATTGAGGATGAATTGGATGTTGTTTGGGTGATGGATTGGAATTGTGATGTTTTTTGGATTAAGTTTACTTAATTTTCAATGAATTATTTAGGGATTTCCTCCCTTTAACAGAGCCCCCACTCCTCATGGACCCTAGACACCCCCCCTCTTGGACCCTGGACAGTCCCCCCTCCTGGAACTTGGACAGCCTGGCCCCCCTCTTTCCTGAAACTTGGACATCCCCCCTCCTGGACCCTGGACAACCCCCCTCCACCCTCCTCCCAGGACCTTGTATAGTCCCCCCTCCTTCCTGGACCCTAGGAAGCCCCCCACCCTCCACCCCGGACCCTGGATATCCCCCCTCCTCGATGGAACCTGGACAACCCCCCCCCCCCTCCTTCCTGGACCATGGACAGCCCCTTCTCCCCTTCTCCTGGACCCTGTACAGCCCCCCGCCCCCCTTCCTGGACCCTGGACAGCCCCCACCCCTCCTCCTAGACCTTGGACATCCCCCTCACCCCCTCCTCAACCACCAAATACCCCCCCACTTCAAAACATTGACCACCAAAATTGGACATGCTGGATTTTCTCTAAAAAGATAGATTTATCCTCAAACCACCTCAATAATATCCTAAACAATGCTTATAATGTAGTTTTCACCACATAACATCCAATTGTATTCCAAGTCAGTAGTCTATCCTCCCTTGGCTAGATTTTACTAAAAGCGTTCAACCTTAAAGATCCAAATAAAAATAAATTGATATAAGACATTTGATAATGGATTAAAATTTCAAATTGGGATCCAATGAGGAATATTTTAGATATTATGCATCATGTCCATGAGTAAATCCATTTTTATATATCCGATAAGTTATTTTTCACAATTTTCACACATTAATTGTTTGTAAAAATGGGAAAAACATTTATAAAGGTTATAATATATAAAAATAAATCTATTTGTGGATGCAGCTTAACCAACAATGTCTAGCTTGTCTGCCTCTTCCATGATCATCGATGTGCAAGTCCCATCTCCATCTGACCTCGCACGACGGGTGACTCAGCGTCTGACTGATGATGAGCGCCAGATTCTCTTACTTCCACACCAGATTCATTCCCGCTACGCTACTGAAGTGATCAATCCCACTCAGCATCTGGCTGATGACGAGTGCCAGATTTTCTTAATTCCACACCAGATTCACGCCCGCTGCGCTCCTGAAGTGATCAATCCCACTAAGCGTCCATGTGAGCTTGATGACACGGACACCAGTTCTTGTAAGAGGCAGAGGAGTTCTGAGTTGATGGACCAAGATGATTGACCAGTGTCCATCCATCTGGCTGAAGACGTAAAACATAGCGCTTCCTGGGAGGCAACCCATATTCTATAGTTTTATCATTTTTATTTTTTTACTCTGTTTTAGGAAATAAACATGGCATCTATGCAACAATTTTTTAGCTGCTTATGATCTGTATGTGCACTTGTCATTACTCTGCATGACTGCTTCTATTTTGTCTGATCCTTGGTGTTATTTTTTATGACATGATGCGCCTATGTGATGTCTATGTGTAGATTTTACAGGTACATAAGTATGTGCACTTTTCATTATTCCATTCTTTCAGTTCTTCGACCGATGGTATGAGGGAGGCTCGTACCAGAGGTAGACGAGCATCTCCGCGTACCCGACTAGACCCTTCCCCTCCGACCAAATGCATTCTGATTCTGTTGAAACATAAGGTAAACAATCCATGGGTCAAATTTGACGTGTATAAGTAAGCCTCGCCTCAATAAAAGGCACGGTGTGGTCAGGATCACTCAAACTGTCTCTCTTTTGTTCAAAATTGACTTATTTTTAAGTGAAATCAACAACTGACATATGGGAAACCGACCAAAAGCCTCAATACAAGGTTCGGTGTGGCCGACACCACTCAAAATGCCTCTATTTTGTTAAAAATGGACTTAATTTTAAGTGAAATCAACAACTGACATACGGTAAACCGACCAAACGCATTCGGATTCTAATGATACTATAGGAAAACGATTTATAGGTCATATGTGACATGTAAGAGTCAACCCCACCTCAATCCAAGGTGCGGTGTGGACGGTACCATTCAAAATGTATCTTTTTTGTTCAAAATGACTTTAATTTTAAGTGAAAATAACAACTGACATACGGAAAACCGACCAAATGAATTCCAAATCTATTTAAACTTTAGTAAAATGATACATGGGTCATATGTGACGTGTACGAGTCAACCCCGCCTCAATCCAAGGCACGGTGTGGCCGGAACCACCCAAACTGTCCCTCTTTTGTTTAAAATGGACAATATTTTACGTACATACGGCAAACAGATCAAACGGATTCTGATTGTGTTGATACTTTTTCACAACGATCCATGACTCATATGTGATGTGTATGAGTCAACCCCGCCTCAATTCGAGGCCCGGTGTGGCCGACACCACTCAAAGTGCCTCTGTTTTGTTAAAAATGGACTTAATTTTAAGTGAAATCAACAACTGACATACAACAAACCGACCAAACGTATTTGGATTATATTGAAACTTAAGGAAAAAAATAAATGAGTCAAATGTGATGTGTACGAGTTAACCCCGCCTCAATACGAGGCCCGGTGTGGCCGACACCACTCAAAGTGCCTCCTTTTTTTTAAATGTACTTAATTTTAAGTGAAAATAACAACTGTCATACGGGAAACTGACCAATCGCCTACAGATTCTATTGAAACTTTAGGAAAACGATCCATGGGTCATATGTGATGTGTAAGAGTCAATCCCACCTCAATCCGAGGCACTGTGGGGCCGGGACCACCCAAATTGCCAGTCTTTTGTTGAAAATGGACTAAATTGTAAGTGAAAACAACAACTGTCATACGGGAAACTGGCCAAATGCGTTCTAAATCTATTGAAACTTTAGCACAAAGATCCATGGGTCATATGTCATGTGTAAGAGTCAATCCCTCCTCAATATGAGGCGTGGTGTGGCCGACACCACCCAAACTGTCTCTCTTATGTTTAAAATGGACAATATTTTACGTACATACGTCAAACCGATCAAACGGATTCTGATTGTGTTGATACTTTTGAACAACAATCCATGACTCATATGTGATGTGTAAGAGTCAACACCTCCTCAATCTGAGGCCCGGTGTGGCCGACACCACTCAAAGTGACTCTGTTTTGTTAAAAATGGACTTAATTTTAAGTGAAAACAACAACTGACATACGCCAAACCGACCAAACACATTCGAATTATATTGAAACTTAAGGAAAACGATCCATGAGTCAAATGTGACCTGTACGAGTCAACCCTGCCTCAATCTGAGCCACAGTGTGGCCGGGACCACTCAAACTGTCTCTCTTTTGTTCAAAATGGACTAAATTGTAAGTGAAATCAACAACTAACATAAGAGAAACCTACCAAACGCCTTCGGATTCTGTTGAAACTTTAGGAAAACGATTCATTGGTCATATGTTATGTTTATGAGTCAACCCCGCCTCAATCCGAGGCTCCGTGTGGACGGGACCACCCAAAATTCCTCTCTTTTGTTCAAAATGGACAATATTTTACGTACATACGCCAAACCGATCAAACGGATTCTGATTGTGTTGAAACTTTAGGAAAATGATCCATTTTTCATATGTGACGTTTACGAGTCATCCCCGCCTCAATCCGAGGACCGGTGTGGCCGACACCACTCAAAGTGGCTCTCTTTTGTTTAAAATGGACTTAATTTTAAGTGAAAACAACAACTGACATATGTCAAACCAACCAAACGCCTTCATATTCTGTTGAAACATTAGGAAAACGATCCATGGGTCAGATGTGACGTGTTAGAGTCAACCTCGCCTCAATCCGAGCCGCGGTGTGGCCGGGACCACTAAAATTGTCTCTCTTTTGTTGAAAATAGACTAAATTGTAAATGAAAACAACTGACATACGCCAAACCAACCAAATGACTTCTGATTCTATTGAAACTTTAGGAAAACGATCCATGGGTCATATGTGATGTGTACGAGTCAACCCCGCCTCAATCCGAGTTCTGGTGTGACCAAGACCACTCAAACTGTCTCTCTTTTGTTCAAAATGGACTAAATTGTAAGTGAAATCAACAACTGACATACGGGAAACCGACCAAACGCTTCGGATTCTGTTGAAACTTTAGAAAAATAATCCATGGGTCATATGTGACGTTTACAAGTCAACCGCGCCTCAATCTGAGGCATCGTGGGGCCGGGACCACCCAAACTTCCTCTCTTTTGTTCCAAATGGACAATATTTTACGTACATAGGCCAAATCAATCAAACGGATTCGGATTGTGTTGAAACTCTAGGAAAATGATCCTTGGCTCATATGTGACGTTTACGAGTTAACCCCGCCTCAATACGAGGCCCGGTGTGGCCGACACCACTCAAAGTGCCTCTTTTTTTTTAAATGTACTTAATTTTAAGTGAAAACAACAACTGACATACGGAAAACTGACCAAACGCCTACGGATTCTATTGAAACATTAGGAAAACGATCCATGGGTCATATGTGATTTGTACGAGTCAACTCCACCTCAATCGGAGGCCCGGTGTGGCCGACACCACTCAATGTGCCTCTGTTTTGTTTAAAATGGACTTCATTTTAAGTGAAAACAACAACTGACATACGCCAAACTAACCAAAAGCCTTCGGATTCTGTTGAAACATTCGTAAAATGATCCATGGGTCATATTTGATGTGTACGAGTCAACCCCTCCTCAATCTGAGCCACGGTGTGGCCGGGACTACTCAAACTATATCTCTTTTGTTCAAAATGGACTAAATTGTAAGTGATATCAACAAATGACATACGAGAAACCTACCAAACACCTTCATATTCTGTTGAAACTTTAGGAAAACGATTCATGGGTCATATGTGATGTGTACGAGTCAACCCTGCCTCAATCCAAGGTGCCGTGTAGCCGGGACCACCCAAACTACCTCTCTTTTGTTCAAAATGGACAATATTTTACGTACATACGCCAAACCGATCAAACGGATTCTGATTATATTGAAACTTTAGGAAAATGATCCATGGATTATATGTGACGTGTACGAGTCAACCCCGCCTCAATCCGAAGCACGGTGTGGCCGACACCACTCAAAGTGTCTCTCTTTTGTTTAAAATGAACTTAATTTTTAGTGAAAACAACAACTGACATAAGCCAAACCGACCAAAAACCTTCGGATTCTGTTGAAACTTTAGGAAAACGATCCATGGGTCATATGTGACATGTACGAGTCAACTCCGCCTCAATCTGAGCCGCGGTGTGGCTGGGACCACTCAAACAGTCTCTCTTTTGTTGAAAATGGACTAAATTGTAAATGAAATCAACAACTGTCATACGAGAAATCAACCAAATGCCTTCGGATTCTATTGACGCTTTAGGAAAACTATTAATGGGTCATATGTGATGTGTACGAGTCAATCCCGCCTCAATCTGAGGCGCGGTGTGGCTGACACCACTCAAATTATCTCTCTTTTGTTAAAAATGGACAATATTTTATGTACATACGCCAAACCGATCAAACAGATTCTGATTGTGTTGAAACTTTAGAAAAACGATCCATGGCTAATATGTGACGGGTACGAGTCAACCCTGCCTCAATACGAGGTTTGGTGTGGCCTTCACCACTCAAAGTGTCTCTCTTTTGTTTAAAATGGACTTAATTTTAAGTGAAAACAACAACTGACATACGCCAAACCAACCAAACGCCTTCGGATTCTATTGAAACCTTAGAAAAACGATCCATGGGTCATATTTGACGTGTAAGAGTCAACTCCGCCTCAATCCGAGCCGCGGTGTGGCCGGGACCACTCAAATTGTCTCTCTTTTGTTAAAATGGACTAAATTGTAAGTGATATCAACAATTGACATACGAGAAACGGACCAAACGCCTTTGGATTCTGTTGAAACTTTAGGAAAACGATCCATGGGTCATATGTGATGTGTATGAGTCAACCCCGCCTCAATTGGAGTCACTGTGGGGCCGGGACCACCCAAACTGCCTCTCTTTTGTTCAAAATGGACAATATTTTACGTACATACGCCAAACCGATCAAACGGATTCTGATTGTGTTGAAACTTTAGGAAAATGATTCATGGATCATATGTGACGTGTACCAGTCAACCCCGACTCAATCCGAGGCCTGGTATGGCACTTATGGAGTCACAAGTGATGAGACTCCTAAGAAAATACCTTTTCACCATATATTAGAAAAGTGGTTGTCATATGAAGATTGAAATGGGTGTAAATAATATTTGAGTTATTGAAACTCTTATTCAACTATACGGGATGATTGTTTTCATATGAAGATTCAAATGGGGAATTATTCACCATGTCTCTAATCAAAGATGTGGTCTTTTTTTTTTTTTTAAGTTTTCAGTGTTTTAAGTGTTGTTTTGTATGCAGGTTTTTGTTGTTTAAGTTTTCAGTGTTTTAAGTGCTGTTTTGTATGCAGGTGTATGCACAGGAGGGGCTGTTGTGCAACAATTCTGGAAATACACAATACCAACGGTTTACAACCGTTGGTATACTTTGAGAAGAATTATACCAACGGTTTGTAACCGTTGGTATAGTATTTGTTATTGAACATATGCCAACGGTTTCATTGAAACCGTTGGGAAAAAAACTATACCAACGGTTGTAAACCGTTGGTATAATATCAAAATCATAGAATTCCCAACGGTTTTAAACCGTTGGGTAAACCTATACCAACGGTTCAACAAGAACCGTTGGCAAATCAAGACATAGAGTGGGCTATACCAACGGTTTAGTTCAAACCGTTGGTATAGATCTTTCCCCACGCCTTACTTCCCTACGGTTTGGACAACCGTTGGTATAGAGTATACCAACGGTTTTCCATCCTATACCAACGGTTTAGAACCGTTGGTATATCCTCTATTTCCAGTAGTGAAAGTGGTACTACATAATCTATGGGGATAGTGAATCTACTTCTTCTGATTGGATTTTAAATATTTATAGAAGAATGTTTTCTTGTAACATTAATAAATAGATTTTTTTTGTATATTTCCCAGATAGGGTATGTTTTTTATTTGTATTGTGATTTTTTGAATATATATATACATTTTGGGTCAAATTTCATAAATTTATTATATATTGTATTCAATGATGACTTAATTTGTTCTTTAATTTTGCATATAATTGGAAACTAAATAGTTTGTAGATTTTTTTTTTGAAATATGGAATTTTAAACAATTCACACTGAATTTTCCATTCATAACATGAAACTTTGAAGAGAGAACTAAATAATTTCTAATAGGTCTCTAGTCTAATTCATGATTCAGGGAAGACTAAACCAGTTATATATTTTAATTTTAAATTAACAACATAAAAAAATTCATGATGTGAATTTCCATGAAAAATCTCTGTGAAAGGATCTCATATCGATTCATGATGTTAATTATCATTCATGTTCTAAACCATTTTTTGCCTATAAATAACTAGTCCCTCAAATTTTTTTGTCATAATCCATTTTTCACTTTATTTTCCCTTTTTTCTTTATTTTTATACTATGTTCTTGATGTTAGATTCCTTTCCACATTCCATTATTCTCCCGACTGTGTTCATTTTCAATTCCAATTTCCATTATGTTGTGTTTTCTCTATTCTCAAGTAATTTTTTTTATTTCAATTATTTCACTTTAAATAATTTCAATTATCATGATATCTACTTATAATATCCTTATTTAACACATGAAGAATTATACTTTCACCATGAATAGTTAATTCTCTTGGAGTTTGTAATTGAGAGTAAGGGAGAAGGAACTTAAATGAATTATTAATAAAAACATGGATAATCTAATTGGTATGGAATTAGATTAAGTAATCAATATCATCTCATATTTTTCATGAACCTAGATCAGGGAATTGTGAAGGAAAAAATATAATATGATTATAATAAATTGAGTGATGAACAATTACATCAATTCATTTTCTCCTCTAAAATTTGTGCTTAAAGTACCTAGACATATAACTACTTTGAGATCATGGAGTAGTTATTAGATTATTTAAAATTAATTGATTTAATTAAAATTAATTGATAATATTGGTATAACTTTTGTTTCCAATTATATTAGAATTACCTAGGTTTTTATTAACGGTTTCTCTTGAATAAACTCCCTAAAATTGATTCTAAACCCTTGTTTTGTCAATTTCATTATATTTTAAATATTTAAATTCAATCCATTCACCCATTATTGTGTGAAGAGTTGACTTAGGTATTAGAATTGAGGTGTCACAAATAACTATTTACCTCCCAATGTACATGACCCCATTCGGCCACTATTTCATGATCCTTCATAGTTTTATTAATTGGATATAATCAAATTTCTAAGTTTGGTGTCTATATAAAGATTTAACAATGTCATTTGGACATGTGATGTTTTTTGTTCCAGTTTAGTGGACTATAGTGTGAGGAACCTCATAGAAACCTCTTTAATTTTGTGTGTGTTTATGATACCTTTAACCATTAATAAATAAGTAATAATGCAATCAGACTCATATTTTTTCCATTTCCAATGAGATACTAAGTGAAATAATGGATGAAGAATCAAACTTCAGGATCAATTATCACCTGGGAAAAACTGGAAAAATAATTCTTAGATAAATATTTTATGCCTGTAATAACCTCAAAATTAAGAAGTGATATTCAGAATTTTTCATAGTTACATGGTGAATTATCCTCATAAGAATGATAATTATTTAAAGAGCTATTAGGGAAGTGTAAACACCATGGTATTGACATTTGGATCCAACTGAAAACATTATACTATAGATTATAGCCTACAATATGAGTTGTGGTAATGCCTCAGTTGATGGAGGTCTGATTATAGAAACACTAGAATTATGTTGGGGTCTCCTCAAAAATATTTCCAATAATTATATATATTGTAAAAGTGATCTAGGACCATAGAGTCAAGGTTTTCATCAAGTTGAAGAAACTACCGACCTCATAGATTAGGTAGAAGCAATTTTTATGAAATTGGATACATTTCATTTTATACACCAACAACAACCCTAATAGACACTTATCATGTAGGTATAGTATTGTGGAATTCATGGAGGTCTGTACCCCTATCAAGAGTTTCATTTAGGGTTGGATTAAAACTAGCCTCGGGATTGTAGTTATGTGAGATAAAATCAATCATCCCAACAATATCAATAACAGTACTATAAAAAAAGGATCCATTCAAAATAAATAATTGGATAATTAAGGGTATTAACAAAACAATAACTGGTTATATTCAACCAATATCTCAAGGACCACCTGGATATCCACATCATTCATATTCCCCCTAACACTCCAACCATATCCTCCTCAAATAACATTACAATTTCCACCTCAACAACTAACAATAGCCAACCCTAAAAATATATCAATAATATCCCCAAAAAAAACAATAAAATATTAATAATTTACTTTATACTTTAATTTATAAATCATGTCAACAAATTACCACCTAGTAAACTGAAATGAAAAATTAGAGAGTTTCTCTCCACAACCTTGAACATCAGGTCAGAAAAATTTCATAAACTCTCTTAGACTAGGAACTATGAACATTTAAAAATAAAATAGAAACTCATGCTTAATATGATTCAAAGTTTTTGGTATTAAGAATCTTATATGAGATAAAACAAAAACAACCTTACAAATTTGATATAGGAGAAGAATATAATTCAACAATGAAATAGGAGTCAGTTGATGGCATACCAACTGTAGAAGAAGATAAAAATTAAAATCATGTAATAAAAGAAGAATAATCTCAATCACCATCAACAAAAGCCACAAAATAAGTCACATATGTGTAACTAATAACATACCAAACCCCTCTTCCATTTCCATAGAGGATGTGTAAAATAAATATGGAGGGTAAATATAAGAAGTTCTTTGATATGTTTAAGAATATTTATGTTAGCATTCCATTCATAGGGTCCATTTTCCAAATTTTAATTTATGATAATTTTGTAAAAGAATTAATTTTAAAAAAGAAATATATGGAATAATTATGAGTCATCTATCATAATAAATAATGTTCCTTATTTTTCTAGCAGAAACTTCCACAAAAAATTAGAGACCCTAGAAGTTTCTCCATCCCTTTCACCATTAACGCCTATAATTTTGGGAAGGAATTGTGTGATCTCATTGAAAGTAATAAATTAATTTCAATGAGTGTATTTTTGAAATAATGACTAGATTAACCTAATCCAACAATATTACCATTAAAAATTTCTAAAAAATTTGTAAAATACCCTTGTGTAATTATTGAATATGTTCTAGTAAAGGTTGGTAAATTTATATTCCCTACTGATTTCTTCAATATTGATATAGAGGAAGAAGGTGATTTTCCTATCACTTTAGGAATACCATTTATAAAAACCAAGAAGGAATTAATTGACATGAACTAAGGAAGGATTATTTTCTAGTTGGTGAAGAAAAAGTTGTTTTTTACTCAGTTAATGCTTCTAAATAAGGTGCATATTTAGTTGAATGTCAATCCATTTTTATGGATGAAGAAGAAATTAAACATGAAATAAAATTATAGTAATTAAAAAAATAAGAATAATATTATATGTTTCCTCTTATAGATGAAATGGTATCCATGAAAAAGACAAAATTTCATGAGGAATAAAACAACAACGATTATGGTGAAGTACAATACATTTAACCCTTGATAAGAGACTCTAAAATAAAGTTTACACCATCGATCATCAAGCCACCAAAATTAAAACTGAAACCACTACAAAGAACACTTTAGAAATTCTTTTTAGAGGATCAAGATAATATTATAGTCATTATAAACTCTAAAATATCTCAATAAAAAGGAGGAAACAATTTGGCAGTTTTGAATAGGATAAAACACTTGATAGATTGGAGCATATCTAACATAAAAGAAACCATCTCCAAAATTTTCACGCACAAAATCCTAGTAAAAAAAAGATTAAAATAAAGATTCCAAGCTCAAGGAAGACTCACTCCACCAATGAAATAATTTGTTAAGAAGGAAGTTTTAAAATTTATTGATGCATACATCATTTTATCCATCTCCAATATTGAATTGGAAAGCCCAGTTGTGCTATAAGATATGCCCCGTAGAGATAGTCACATGTTTCCATTTCCCCATGAGTACTTTTCTAGGGAATCAAATGTTCAAACACAAACTCAGAATAATTATTTGAAATTGGAGTATATAAATAGTAGTTCTAGAAAGTGGCCCCTCACTCCTGATGCAATGACCTCATTAAGATATCTTTATCTGTTTACCTAGATAAAAATGTTAAACTTCAATATTGATGAAAGGTATCACATAATTTATGTTTTTAAGTTTTTTTGTGTGCAATATTTTTTTTTCATTTCCTATTATACTTTTGTTTTCATCTTCTAGTGTTCCTAAGAAACATTCAAATAAAATTTCATGAAATAAAATAATTTTATTGGATTTTATTTTTTAGATACGTTCAATTATAATCTTTATTAATTATATATATTTGATCTCACCATTGTTAAAGTGAAGGTATTTTATCCTTTTCTTCATTTCAGGTGCCCAATATCAGACTTAATTCACTAATTCCCCCAACATTGTAATCGTTGAGGGATATATCATTCCCCTTTACTCTTTTAATCCTACTATTATTTTTTTTAGTTTTACTTGTAATTTCTCTAATATTTATTCCAAATGATTGGGAAAGTATTGATTTTATGTGTGGGGAGACTTTTCTTTTATCTTTATTTGGTTCTCAAATGGATTTTTTCTTATTCTCAATGGTCCATGGTAAATTTTTCATTTATTACATGATTTAGCTTGAAATTTTCATTACAACCATGCAAATTGAAGGTAATGTTTTAGATGAAAATTGTTAATAATTAATTTTATTTTCCTAATTAAAATTATAGTATTATTTTTGAGTTGATAATTTCATTTCTGATGTCAAATTTCTGAAATTTTTCATTGATTAACATATTAATTGGTATCCATGTCTTGTATGATTTCTATTTTATTTTTTTATTCATATTTCTAAAAGGATTTTGGACTTAATTTTTCTTATTATTTTCTGA
The DNA here is from genome assembly GCA_963277665.1 of Viscum album. Taxonomy (NCBI): domain Eukaryota; kingdom Viridiplantae; phylum Streptophyta; class Magnoliopsida; order Santalales; family Viscaceae; genus Viscum; species Viscum album. Next base: position 1,350,201,959 of record OY728157.1, read on the forward strand.
GCATATTTCTTTGTTGAAATTTGTGGCATGTAAACCTTCTAAAACCATCAATTATATCTTTTAAAATCTATGGATGAACAAATTTACTTTTAAAATGGTTGAGGGGTATTTTTGATGAGCCATTTTATCCTGATACCCACCTGTACATTTGTCCTTATTAGTCCATATAAGTTATGGATGATCTATTATAGAAGATCCATGTTATAAGACTATATTGTCCTTTCTTAACCTACTATTTATATTTTTTATGATATTCAATTGAATGAGTGTAGGGGAGGGTTAGTTATGATAAAATAGGATTTTTCTTCTTGATAAGTGAATAAATTGTGTTTTCAAGGGTATTAGGGAAGGTTCGATATTACACATTCATTTTATTTCATTTTGTATCCTTATGATTGTAAAAAAATTGGTTGTTTTTTAGATAGGCCTAAAATTACCATTACCAAATCAATGATCTTAAAAATCATTTGGGTTTAGGTGGTGGATGTGAGAATTATCCTAATAATAACTTTAAAAACACATAAAAAGATAGGCTTATCATTCATTTTGCTAACATGGCTCATGATCATTTAATTTTCACATTGAGGAGTGTAAGAGATGAAATTCTACTTTGAAGGGGGTATTTTCATTTCACTTTACTTTTGAATATCATTCATTATTATTAAGATTCTTTGCTTCCTCTTTTAGAATTACTTGATTTTTCACATCAATACCTGCCTACCCTTAGCCTCAAAATCATTTGATCCTTGATGTTAGGCCCTCACGATTAATCGTGATATTTGTATTCATATGGTAGTGAAAGTATATTTGATTAAAATCTATGTTTAGGATCATTTACTTGAGGTAAGATCATAATTCCATTAAATTTTTATCTTGAGGGATGAGAGGAATAGTTCATAGTGGGATAAATCACAACATGGGCATTATTACCTAAGTATTGGTTGAGAAATAATAATCATATTAAAAAATTGTTCTATTTATATCATTGAACTTTTTATGGTTCTACTAATATGTCTAATGGATTTTATATACATGATATTGAAAATACTATCTATAAATAAAATAATAATGTGGTTAGAATTAAATATTTCAACTCCACTTATCTTGGCATTATTTCTTAGGACATATAAATATGAATTATATACAATGACTCTATAATGATATATTACTGGATACAAATGGTTATGAATAATTTGATGTATGTGAATACTATTTATCAGGTAAAATAAATAATTCTAATTTTAATAGTAAAGGGTAAGAAGTTGATTATTTATTTTGAGGCATACATACTAATGTACGTAGTCCTATAAGTAAAGTATATCAAGGTGGATTTTAGTACATTTTTACCTTTACTGATGAATTAAATAGGTATGGGTATGTGTATCTTATGAAACACAAGTATGAATCCTTTGAAATTTTTAATGTATTCAAAAATTAAGTACAAAAGAAATATGGAAAGATTATTTAATACATCAATTCGATCAAGGTAAACAATATTAAAGTCAATAATTTCATGAATATCTAATATTTTTTGATATAGTATCATAACTCACGCCACCTGGTAAACTATAATTAAGTGGTGTGTCTAAAATAATAAATTGAAATATTTTTAACATTGATGGATCTATTATGATTCATATGAACATTCATATTTCCTTTTGGAGTTATTCTCTAGAAACTACTTCATTTATAATAAATCACATGCCATCAAATCAATTCCCAAGAAACCACTTGATATGTACACTGGGAATTGTTCCCATTTTTATTTTATGGATATTAGGGGTTTTTAGGCATATGTAAAATGTATTACCTATAGTAAAAAATCATAAATTTCATAAAATTTTATTTATTGGTTATACCAAAGAAATAGTGGGTAATTGTTTCTATAACCCATCAAATAAAAAATTGTGTTTTTCTCAATATGATACAATTATATAAAGTTAATTTATTTAAAAAATAATTAATGGGATTAATTTCAAACTCTATAAAGTTAAAGACCTATAAGACAATGTTATTTTTAGGATGGATGAGTCAGAAAGACAAAAGGTTGGGGAAAATGTGTCGACTCGATATGCAAGTATGAAGGTATAGTAGATTTCATCCAGAACCTAATAGATATGTATTTCTTATATCTGATGAAACTGATGAAATAATGATATAATTTGATCCAAATCATATTAAAAGGTCATCATTAGTTATGATATATGGTTAATATAAATGGAATCAGAAATAGAATCCATGTACAATAATTAGGTTTGGAACCTGGTAGATCCACTTGAATGGGTAAAACCCATTGGGTGTAATTTGGTTTTTATAAGAATACTAACTTGTATGGTAGAGTGTCTATCTAAAAATAATGCATGGTAGATAAATGTTTTAGAAAAATTCATGGTACTAATAATAATAAAACTCTAGTGTCTATTATCAAATCCATTCATATTATTTTAAAAATAAAAACATATTATGGTTATGAAATATATCAAATAGATGTCAAAAAGACATTCTTCTATGGGTATTTTTATAAGGATATATATATATCTGTGTGTGTGTGTGTGATACAACCCAAAGGTTTGAATGACCTAAGAGTTTTTTTAATATTTTAAAGCTTTAAGGATCAATTTATGGGTTGAAATTATCTTCTTATTTTTTTAATATTTGTTTTAATGAAGCTATCAAAGATTCTAACTTTATCAAAAATAAGGATAAACTTTATGTATATAAATTGTTTATTGGAGGAATTTTTCATTTATGGAGTTTTATATTGATGGCATAATTCTCATTAAAAATGATATATCAATGTTATAATCATTGAAAAATTTATTGAGATATTTCTCATCAATAAATGATCTTGGTGAAGTAATATATAATTAAGGTTTGAAAAATAATTGAGATAAATCTAAAAAAATTATTTCAAAGAGTATTTCAGAGACACAATGATGAATATTTACCATTGTTTCATGGAAAGAGTATTTCAAAGACACAATTTCCTTCAATGGTTTAACAAAAAGAACACATGAGTATGATTTTATATGCTTTGGTAATTGTATAAATAATGTTTTCTATGTTTTTTACTCACCATGATGTATCTTATTAACTATGTATGAAGAGTAGATAATGAAAAAATATTTATAAAATTTATTAAGTATCCATAAATAATATCCTTAAGTAATTGATAAGAAAAAAAAGATATATTTGTTGTCTTAAGTGGTGTGAAAGATCTCTTTCTAATGGGATACCTCTAGTCTTGAATATGAATAATTTCTTCTTAGGTAATTTTACCTTGATTGGATTTGATGGTCTTCCACTGAGTTATACAATATGGATAAGTGATCATAACTTCAATTTCAACTCATATTTTATCTTTAATTTCTAAATAAAATTAGTATACAAGAAGAACCTAGATTGTCTACTTGATTTAAATTATTTCTTTTTTAGAAGATACTTTAGAGTATAATGGTTTCTGTAGACTATCACCTTTTTATGAATCAAGTATTTTATATATTTCTCTATTGTATATAACACTTCCAACATTTCCTTCTTTATTGTATCATATTTTAATTAATATCTACTGATTAATTTTTTGAATATAAGATAACATATTTCTTATTATATCATTTCTTTATAATCATAAATCCCACTGAAAAATAAATTGCATCACATATAATTTCAAAAGGTAAAATCTAATATGAATCTATAATGAAGGGAGTTGAGATAAAATAATTATTTAGTCTTTAAAATGCTTTTGAGAAATCCTTATCAAACTAGAACTTCATGTCATTCATTATAAATGATCATTATAAATTTTAAATTTTTTAAAATTCCTTGATTAATCATAAATAAAATCCCACATGGTCAAAGAAACTCCTCAATGTATTTACTGGATTTAGAGGAGGAAGTATAGATACCACATATATCATGGAATTTCAATTTCAATTCTAATATTTGATATTCTATGTCTATCACTATTGTTTCAATCACTATAAAATGTAAAAATTTCCAATTTAACACATGATTAGTCAATTCACACCTTTGTAAAACCTTGAATAGATTTTCCAAAAATCCCTAAAAAATAATTCCAACCATAGAGAATTTATCCATGAACACTTAAATTAATCTTTCCACCATTGTAGAGAAAATTAACATCATGAACCTTTTTAATTTTTAAGTAACACCACATAATACAAAAATAATTATTTTGTACACAAATGTCTCATATGGACATGTAAAAGTTACCTTCTCTTGGTATAATGTATCAATTGAAACTTGACTGAACCCTAAGTAACCATCATGAAAACTAAATTGTGAATTCCTAATGAGTATTACTTTCATTTGATTAAAAAAGTATGGGGAAATGATCCTTACTTGTTTATATATTGATATTATTTTAATCAATACACACTCTCTAACTTGTGAAATTTTTTGTAGAAATATATCATTTCTTCTCGATGGTCATCATTATCATTCTACCTATTTTAGGAACAACATGTATTGGAGATATCCATGCACTATTTGAAATAGGATATATAATTCTAGTATCTAATAACCATATGATTTCATCCCCAGAAACCTCCTTTATTATTTTATGTAACCTCCTTTTTAATGTTATAGTTAGTTTTTCCTCATCTTTCATCAATATATTATGTATATAGATGGATGGACTTATCCATTTGATGTCTAAAATTTTTGAAACTATTTTTTCCTTCTTTAATACATCAACAAGTATCTATTTCTAATATTTATCCAATTCAAAAATAATAATCAATAGAAATATGATTTTTTCTACAAGATATGAATACTTTAACATTATTAGAAAAGTAATCAATAGAAGAGTTGGTTTTTTTTATAGATGGTTTCATTACTTGTTCATTTTCACTTATCCCTTATTTTTCTACCTATATGATTTTTTATGCTTATATTTTTGATATTGTTTATCTTCATCTACCTATACCTCATGGTATTCTATCATATCATCAATTTTTTAATTCACTTTAATTAATTCAGTGCTAAACTAACTCTATAATTCACTTTTAAACTCTTTTATCAATAATATCTATATATAAATAGACATATAATATGTATGGGTGTTTCACAGCCTGAAATGAATTGAGTATCTCATTTTATGATCCAATTTATAATGTTATATGTTCTTATTTCACATTAATGTGAGCACCTGCTATAGCTAAGAACGGTTTTCCAAGAATGACATGTACTTCGTAATCAGTCTCTATATCAATAACCAATAAATATATAAGTAATATTAAATTTTCAATTCCCACTAAAAACTCTTCAATAAATATTTTGGGATATATAATTGGTCTAATTATAATTTAAAAATCTACTATTGTTAGTTTTAATTATCCCATTCCAATTCCTTATAAATACTTTCTATGTAATCTTAATTTGGACTAATGCAGTACATTATTAAATCAATGGAAAAGTAAAAAACTCTTTAATGCTCTTCTTATTTGAAATAATGTTATGAATTAACTTTTCTGATGAAGTTATATTTGTTTATGCCTCAACAAATGGAATATCCACTATGATAATTTGATAAATATAAATGAATCTCTTGAAATACTTATCTTTATGATAATCCAATCCCCTCTTTATTTTTTCAAAATGGTGTGGGTGGTACATATTCTTTCACATAACTACCAATTTTATTCAATATAAACCTTCCATAGATTCTTTCCTTCATGTTATTATTTAAATAAACATTTTTTTGTTTTACTTAACTTATTCATTACTATGATCTACTTTGACATGAATTTTATTCCAATCTTTCTTCTTAACTTTTAATTCCTAATTCTTAATATTTTTCTTATCTTTTCCTTTAATCAATTTTACTCGTTTGGTTATAATTTCTATATGAACTTCTATTGTATTAGTTTCAATTGTAATTTGAGACATTCCTCTATCTCTCAGAGTATGTTTCTTTATAATCTGTAGAAATTTTATTTACAAATTATGAATGATTACTTGGTTTCCTTAAATAAATTAATCTAGTCTTATGAAGTTATAATTTTTTCCTTGAAAAAATAATTCATCCTCATATAATTGTTTTTATTTCCTATAATTCCTTAATAATCCTTTTAGTTCCTTTATCAGGATTATTTGAACTTGAATCTTTATTCTCATAATGTCCATGTTGACTTCTCCCTTGATATACTGGTTATTTTTTCCCATAGAATGCATAAGGTCCAGTTTGGTTGAAATTTCCTTACTTATTCCATGAAAGATTATGGTGATTCTTTCAACCTAGATTATATGTGTTTGAGAATAGATCATTCTTTGTTGTTTATATTTCATAGTTTCCCATGTATCTCACTTTATTTCATTGATATTGGGATGTATTTGATTCTGTCATATCATAGTTCATATATTGAATAGATTTCTGCTCAACCATATCATGATAGTTTCTCTGCTTATTGTTTTCATGTGTTTTTTACAGAAGATTCTGTAAATATTTTTGAAGGTATGTAATTTGTGTATTGAAATAATTTTTTATAGTAAATTCATTAAAAATAGATCTCCTTTTTCTAATATATTTATAATATGAGTTCATGAAAAGAATATTATAGATGTGTTTGATATCCTCAGTTATCTAATCTTCATAATTTCCTCCTAAAGATAAATCTACAAGGTTTTTTCCATTTCACTCAAACCTTAATAAAATAATTTCTTCAGTAGTAAATATAGGAATTGATTATTTTAAAATAGTTGATAATAATTTCTAATTCTCTCCCATGACATGTGAAATGGTTCTTTATCTTTCTATAATAATGTTGAAATATTGGTTCTCAAGTCTATAGTTATCTGCATTCAGTATAATCCTCTAATAATGTCATTTTAAATGTCCTACCATGTTTTTAATGTAAATATATAATTTAATTCTTATTAATTAATGCAATAAGGTAAATATATTAATCTTAGTTCATCTTTAGATACACCATGAACTAGTTTATATTGTACTGTAGTGGGGGAATCTTTGATAAAATACAATGCATACCCAAATGAAATTCCATTATAGATTGTAAATTAATGTATGTAATGGTGTTTCAACTCATAATTCCTTACAATTTAAGTGATTATAACACATGATGGTTTTCTAAAGACTCTAAGTTCACATAATTCCCTCAATCTTGGAGAAAATTTTTCATTTTGTATAACAACATCAGGAAATTATTGAGATCCCGTTGTTTTTTTCATCCTTATTGGATAATGTTCCTCCATTTACTCCATTGTATTGGATATAATTATGTGGAAATATATTTATATATCTAATACCATTGTAAAAAGAACAATACTCAAGTATCTTATTTCACACATGCACCTATAAACCAAATTAATGTATTATAAATTAAACTATAATGATAAATATATGAAATCTACAGTGTTTTATAATGATTATATACCCTTTTATGTTTTTTATATGAAATGTAATATAAAATTTTAAAATTAAACCACCATAACATGAAACGAGACCAAAAATGCTTGGTCAAAATGTAGAGCTAGAGTTACACACTCTCTTACAAGTGTAAAAGGTCACCGCAACACATTAAATAGGGGTATCCTATATCATTTCCATAGGGAAAACCTTAAAAAATTCACAATTTCAATTTAGTTATTCTATTAAACTAAAAATAATGATTTAATGGAATGTTTAATTTATATTGTATTGAAAATATAAAAACCATGTAATAAACAAGATAAGGATTGTGTAGGTGTTGGTGTGCTCAAGATCAACAGAGAAAATTTTAAGATATCAAATGAGGAGAAAATTGGGATGTTGGTGTCAATTTTTTTAATTAACACTATTTCTACTTGATTTATTTTATTTTATACTAGAATGATCACTCATTAATTCAAGTTCTCTATTGATAGAATAGTTTTATCCCTAGTAAAACCATAGGTCCCAATAAGGTTTCCAATGATAATTTCACTAGGGGAGTTCAAATTCTCACAGTCTATAATCAAAATGTGCCTTGAGTTCTTAAGAGGATTTCATTATTTATATTATCAATTTATTATCTCTAGTTCAGGGGATGGAATTAAACTCTTATTACTCCATGCATCATTAAATATCATGAACTAGGTAAACATGATAGTGAATCATTAATAAAAAAAATAGAAAAATCACTAGTGATCTATTCATTCAAGAATAAAAAGTGAATATAAAATTCACATCACTTGAACACCACTATAAATCTAGTCATTAAACCTCAAAATGAATTAATCAAAATGTAAAAAAGAGAAATAAGGAATATTTATGGTGCTCAGTCCTTCACATTAGGTTGCCTCTAGCTGATGATGATCTCCTCCAAAATATTGACCCCCCCACCCTCTGTATATTTCTTCACTTTTTTACTTCCTTTAGTATAACTGCAAATTTATCATCAATACATGTAAGTAGTGTATGATAACATCACTCCTTGTGTACAATTTGTATATAAAAACTTAACATACTCTATTATCCATCTAGTTTAAACTCTACTAATATATCACTTATACCCATATCCCCTCTCCTTATGATTGATTCCACCTACATAGGATATTATGATATTACTAAATTTTTTTAAATAGTAATGTAAAGGATTATTTTAGTCCCCATGGGATGGCTTGGCTTCCCCATGTCCTTGTAATTCATCTATAGCTCTCATGTCTTGGACTTCATTTTTTCCTTCTAGATTAATCATTTTGAATATTCTATTGGGTTCTGAAGTTATTAGGACTTCAACTAAGTTATTCAGGAATATTTAAGATCAAACTGTGAAATTTTAATAAGATCCCATTTCTAGATTCCATTGGATTCTGTCATTGTCTATATTATGGACATAGATTATTTTGGGAATGTGTGGTTGTATTGATAATTAAAATAGAGGGGGTATTAGATTGACTTCACGCTTCGTGTAGCTAACACTCCAGATTTTCAATATTTTCACTATCTTTATCAGTATTAGAGACACTGTCCTCTTTTTTCATAGTAAGGGAATGTGTCACGGTACCACTAAACTTTTGACAATAACTAGATCATTTTATGGATCAAATTATCAAAAAAATGAACATTTAAATGGAAGTTATATTCTCTATTTTTTTTTATATTGGATTACCATGAAAAAAATGTTGATGTAGATTTGTTACCTTAACGAATGATGCTTGTAATTTTGGTGTGTTTGTTGTATATGCTTCCTTCCTTTCCTAAGGATGCACTTGGAATCACCTTCATCGCTATCCTAGGGGATGTTTCCATAAAACATTATTAAATCGTGTTGTCCTAGTAGGTATAAGAACACTAAATTGCTGAATTTTAACTTAATTAAGAACTAATTCTAGGAAGTGTTGAAGTTTTTTCATAGATTTATGATATGTTGTTGGGTATCATTGGATTTTGAGTATTCTTTGAGGTTTGGCATTTATAATTAATAATTGAGTTCACTTGATTAGATACTAAAAACGATTGTGTCCCGATGTTATCACTGTCATCATTATTTAGTAAATTCATATACAAACCCATTATTCCATCCTTCATTTTTACACACCACAAATTTCATGCATTAAATATCATTAAAAATATTCTTTTACTTCTCCATATATACCATTTCTCAAAATATATCTTAATTGAATGAATTTCACATCATGAATTTTAAATATTTTTTTATTATTCTTAAAGAATCCTAAAACCTATTAAATATTATTTTTTTACTATTGTTCCCAAAAAAACACATAAAACAATACTAAAAACTATAATAAAATCAAGAATATATTTATACTAATCAAAAATTGATTACTTGATTAACTTAATTCCTCCTGCACACTTGATACATTCCACATGCCAACACCCTAGACTAGTTTCCCCTTATTTTCATAAAAAACCTTATTTTCTTGAAATTACACAAAGCATTTATCCTATATTTTTAATATTTTTTTCACCTATACATATACCAATATTGACCATAAGTTCTCTACCAATCATTATTAGATCCTCCTCCATCTATATACTCTTTTAGTCTCCAAAAAATCCACCACAAAATAATAAATTATAATTATACGCGATACTATAATCCTATCCATAAGAAAATGATGGAATGTATGTACAAACCAATACAATCATCATTCATTAATATGATGATTTATTCCCCACCTACCCCAAAATAGATTCCTAACTAAACTATACTCCTGTTAAACAATATTATTTTTAGGTTTATCCATAAGCCAAAAATAGGTAACACCTACCTGGTATGAAGGTTAAGGAGGGATGATAGAAATTCCCTATTTACACTGATTTCATGAGTGAAAAAGATGTATAAATATGTTATAAAAATATGGCAACCTATTAAATATAAATACAACCCACATATCATCTTTATCCCCTTAATTAAGATAAAATACTATGAATAAAGGATCATCACGCTCACATCCACCTTCAAACATATAGAGAGGGAAAAATAAAAGGGCTCATCCTTGGACAAATAATCTTCTAAGTGTTGTGGTAATTTGTGACTAATGCACTTTTCATTAGAATTAGAAATGAAAGTTAGTGACAAACCATGGACCTAAAACCATCACCATAAGGAAAAAAATATTAATCATTCACTGTTAAAAGATTGGTCCACTTCTTAAATAACAAACACTACTCAAAATTAAACAATGGTCCCACAATAATGATGTGTCATTTCATTATATCCCCACTAAACTGAATAATATATGAGTTACCTCTGATTGATTTGATTTTTTAATGGTGATCTAGATTCCATACCCAATGAAGATTGGTGTGGACTACTAAAATTTTTAGAATATGGTATGAGATTATCATTACCACTAGAATATCATCTAAAAGCCTCAATCAACCCAAAAAAATCATTAAGAAATAAAGTCTAATACTCATTGAAAAGAGATGAGGTTTTTTACATCACTTCCTCTATCTAGGATAACTAAAAGAAAAACCCCAGAATTATAGCACCATTGAAGAAATTATAAATTCATATTAAAAATTACACATCCATATTCAATTAATTTCAATATTTTTTCAATATTCATTTTTATTTTTTTATTGATAATAAAAAAACCTAAAGATTGATTTTTTTTTGTTATGTCATCGATTAATTTTTTATTTGTTTTTTTTAACCTTTTCTATAAATTTTTTATCGATTTTTTTTATGATTTCAAACATTATTTATATTTTTTTGACACATAATCCAGAAATAATTTTTTAAACAGATAATTTATTCATTTAATGCTTAAACTGAATTAAATACTTAGATACTTATTTTCTTAATGGGTTTAAACCAACTAAGTTCAATATAAATTTATTAGTTTGGTTTAATATGGTTTTGAATGGATAATCAATTCATTTTTTATTATTTTATTAAGACAAATACTTTTCAATAGATCAATTCAAATTGATGTCATTAACCAATTGTAATCGATCATGCACACACTAGGTTATACCAATTCTCCAACATGGAAGCTCATAGTGATAACTAGGTTAATTATATGAAATATAATGAGATGAAATGATATTAAATTATTATTATTAACATATAATAAATTAAATATGGTAATAATGTGACTAAATTTTATATTTTTTTGCATACCATTTTTATAAAAAATATAATATTATCGGGATTTAGGTGTGTTTTTATTGTAGATTATTTAGTATTGATCATTATTTTTTGAAAGTATAATTATTTAATTGTTTTTTAAAACATGTGAATTTTTAGTTCTAAAATTATGATTGTTCTACTTAACATTTTTATATATTTTTGAACAATTATTTTTTATGTTTTCTTTAATTTTTAATTGAAATAATATTTTTGAAGTGATTTGAATGGATGCAGAATTTGGAGTTAATTTTGATAAAATTTCCTTTAATTGATCATAAATATATTTTTGGGAAAAAAATTAGATATATTTTGATTGTTTTAAATTGTGATTTCTTTTATTTTAATTGTGTAGAGTCAGTTTGGAATTGATTTATAGAATTTGGAATCCTTTTTGAGTGATGAGTTTAATCTTATATGGGTTTTGGAATTGATATAAGGTCAAATGAGATTAAATTGGTGTAAATTATTCACTAATGTAATATTATATCAAGGATAAAAACTCCCATGGATGAATAATTTATACTCATGTATGAATAACATTGGAACAAAAGGTATTACATGAGATTTACATGGTTTTATGTAAGAATAATTCAATATGTACATCAAAATAACTGAAAGGAAAAAAGTCCCATGTTAGAGAAATTCTAACACTCAATGGATCACATACTATTAATTCTCTTAAACAAAAGATTAAAATAACTATGTTTAATAATATATATTAATATTCATGAAAATTTTATGGAATTGAAGTGCCTAGAAGTTGATCCTTAACAAGAATAAATCAGGGATAAGAGTTGATCAAATGTGGTAATCAGTAACTAAGGAGAAAGTATGAGATAGAGATTCACTAAGCTCTTCATGGGTTTGGGAGGTGCACTTGACATGCTCACTTAATTATGAATCATGAAGCATGGGATTTTTGTCTATGACTAGGGAAGGTGAGGCACATGAGCCTCAGATCGGTTGGTGAGGACTCTTTTAGTGCATCCAAGAGACCCAATATCAAATATGGGAAAAGTTATATTTACAGGTTATTGTAGTAGTACTATATAAGGTACTATAGCAAATACAATAGAAGGTATTGTAATAGGTATTAGTTAGAACTATAATAGCTAGAACTACTCAATCTAATCATCGGTTTGATCCTCGATTCCTTCAAGGCCTTCGGGACAGCTAAGGCCTTTGGTCTTGTAAGGATTTTAGGCCACCTCAAGGCCTTTAGGCCACTTCAAGGCCTTCGGGCCACCTCAAGGATTTTCAGGCCACCTCAAGGACTTTAGGACACCTCAAGGCCTTCGGGACACATGAAATGAAAATGAAACCAAAAATATTTCAATGAAACAAGGCTCTAGATGAGGATTCAGAGCAGGTTTATTCACTAGAGTATAACTAACCAGAATTGAAAGAATGAGAGGGTATGGAATTTACATCAGTATCGATCTTAGGAATCTCTATACAGAATAGCTAGTCAACCATTCTTGTGAAGGTGGAGAGATTAAATCAAGATATATGATGGGGAGCAGCATTTCCATGTATTCTATTTGGGATGAATTCCTCTAAGGCCTTCAGGTTATGTAATGTGTCACTAAGCCTAAGATCCATGTAAGGGTTCCCCTTAAACCCTTAAAAGGGGGGTTATCAAAAATAAATAAAAAATAAAGGCCCTCAAGCCATTCAAGAGGACTAGGGAGGGTGAGGTAGTGCTCATAGCTTTCCAAATAAGAATACACCCAACTGAATCTTCATCATATTTGAGACCAGGTTTCAGTGGATTGAGTTGTCTGAGGCTAATGAAAACATTGACTGAATGAATAGGTTAATCTATTGATTTTAATGAATGATCATTGATGTTTATGGGATTAGTTGAGGATAATTTTTATCTAGTTGTTTTTTTTGTATGTTTTAAATTTTTAGAGATCTAGATTTCAAGGGGAGCCCGAGATAGAATTTGTGCTAATGTGAACATGAAGCATTCAATGAAATGATTCTTTGGAATTTCCAACCTATGCTCAGAATAATTTATACTACAAGTGATTTTCTAGGATATTTTTTCAATAATATTTTTAATTATTCAAATACTTCATTATATAGCTTTAGTGTTGTTGAGATATATAGTTTGAGTGGTCTAATAAATGGAACATGTACTCAGAATGATTTAGGAGTTTGGAAGACTGCATAGTTGAAGAATAATTAGATGGGTTGGAAATTTTGATTATAGATGAGGTTTTTTTGCAAAATATTAGACTTATCAGTGGAAATGTGGCATGATAAGAATGAATTGGAAATTTGAGAAGTGAGGAAGATTAAAATATTATAATTGCGGGTCTATAGCATGTTAAGTGGAAGTATCGGTGGAATTTTATTACAATAAATTAAAGGAGTTGGGAATATATGTGTCTTTATTTTATCATCTCCATGACAAGGACCCTTTAATACACCTTTTTTAAGAAAGGTTCCAGTAGAACTTTGGCTCCAATGGAACTTTTATACCAAGTTCCACTGAAATAGCCAAAGTTCTACTGGAACCTGGCCTGAAAAATTGTACTAGAGGATCCATGGCATGGAGAGGATTCTAGTACTATCTATGTCATTTACCATAGAAAATATAAGAAGAATAATTAAAAAATTTAAGACTGGAATAACATATTTGGGGAGGGATAAATTTCAATTATAATCTTGACAAAATCGAGAAGAAAATTCTTAAAAGAAGAAAGTATAGATTTAATCATAAATTTATAGATTCTCTTCATAAAGAAAAATATTTTTTATTCATTATTAATCTTATTATTTATTTATAATATGCTTTCCTAATGTAATTTACCTGTAGTTGTAATCATGTTATGAAGTTAATTTATTGAGGGAACTATGGTTATTGTTGTATGTTAATCCATTTATTATTCTTTATTTATTCGTTCGTGAAAAAAAATAATTTTTTCCATATTTTTATTAATTTAGTTCATGAGTTGATCAATTAATCAAAAGAATGAAAAATAAAGAGATCTAGAAAATTTTGTTATAAAAATAATTTTATATTCTACAATATTGAAAAACTGACTAGGATAAACAAGAATAATGAACAATCATGATGAATGATAGTTTATTTCATGAATAACTCATCAATTAATTTCCATTTCAATATTTTACAATAAATATTCTTTAAAAAATTTATGTTAGTGTAAAAAAACTTTTATAATTGTACTTTGAGATTATAAAAAATTATTGTGATTGAGTTTTCAAGTTATGTTGAAATCATTTTCAAGAACATCACCCTTTTCAATAAGCAACATCAATCAAAATTCCCCTCAATATTTTTTTGGTTCATTCTCTACTCTATCTCACACACTGATAACTCGTTCCATTTTTTAATCCTTAATTATTGTCTATGGTTCATTTTCCATCACCCATAACTACTTTGTTTTTTACTATTTACATCACTAGTTTAATGATTTCATCTCTTTACTTATAATTTTTTAATAACCTTTTGAATAATATAAATTCTTTTCTATGGGGTTAACCCAATTATGTAATTATAATATCTTAGTGTAGCTTAAATTAAGTATATTTATATCAATTTTATATCAAAATTTAGCATCATTTATCTATAAGGATATGTATATTTATGGTATTTATTACATTAAACTATGTTTGATTGAAATATCTTTTAGAAATTGATTTATTTTGTTAAAAATCTTGATATTATGCTTGGTTTTATGGATTTTAGTACTGTTTCACTTGCTAAAAAATGATTTCATGTTCACTATGATCACTTATTCACTATAAATTCAATTTCCTTTTCTTCTTAAATTGATTTGTGAGTGGTTTGATATAAATTTTTCTTACTTGAATTCATTTTGGGGTGATGAAAATCATTTTATTTAACTTTAAAATCTCTACACTGAGTAGATTTTACACATGAAAAATGGACATAAACACTAGAAAACAAAATAGGATATGTGCACAGTTAATAATTAATTTCACATAAGAAAATTAAGAAGGATTATATGATGAATGTGAATGGTTTAATGAATTATTTTTATAATGACCATAACATAAAATACCATTAAAATTTATCATGTATTGTTTATTTGATGAACTAAAAGAATATTCCAAACTTGTGTTGGATAAAAAACCGGTGGATTTATTTTTTATTATACTATTGTTAATCATAAATTAAAATTTATTCAAATGGATAACAAATAAAGATCATTTTTAGTAGTGGAAAATGAAATGAAAATGTTCTTTCAATTTTTTCAAAATTAAATTGAATAAATCTTGAAATAGTCTACAAACTTAGAGACAAAGTTTAAAGAGAGTGATCAAATGATATATTCTTTTGAGAACTCAAATGATGTAGTTTTTCAAGAAACTAAAACTAAAATTCAACATTTATAAAAACAAAAAAGGTAACTTGGTTGACTAAATTGAACAAGGAGAGTTTGAGTTGTTAGTTTCTTCTTTTGAAGAAAAACCCAAATTTTCTATAATGAAAAATGAATATTTTGATCAACTATTTATGGAATCTATTTTAATGGGGGTTGATTTTAAATTCATTAATTATTTTTCAAATATCAACACCTCACTTATCATGACCCGACCTAAGATAGGCCTCGAGCTGCAACTACCCCAAGCCCATCTCTATAGGCCAGGGGCTAGAGACTAGTGATGAAGGCATAAATAACATGGGGAGACCTTTTCAAAAGTAATTATACACACACATATTAACATATAAATTTAGAAGTGTAGATGAAGAAGAGTAAAAGGTGCAAAAAACTGGGTAAATAAATATGCATGAAAAACCTTGAGATAGTACAAGAGTAAGATAGTGTAAATTGAAAAGTAAAGGGTAAAAATACATGCCCAACTAGAAAGATGTACCAAACTAACAAAAATAAAAAGTAAATAATTGAGAGAGACTGGATTCTGATCTCTAAGATATGACCACCATACATGGTCCAAAGTACCAGGTATCCCTAAGTTCCTCTGAAGTCACCACTGACCTGTCTGTCATCTGTATAAGGCACAACACGTATGGGAAAAGCCCATGCAAAAGTTAGTACCCATTAGGAAACACTAAATTCTTAAGGGGGAGCAGTAAGACATACAAAAAGAATATAAAGATAGTATATAGTAATTAAGATGTACCTCAACCTAAGCAAGAGAAAGAGTAATCTCATACAAATATAAGGTGATCAACACAATGTGTAGGTGAACTACATGTCGATTATTTTTCACTGATAGTAGGAGAGTAGACTCATCTAAACACAAGAAGCTAAAAATGAAAAGAATGTGGAATACCCCACGCATCTTCACATCTCATGGAAAGAGAGTAACCAAACTCAAAGGTATGGATAAAAAAGTATATATATATATATTCATGACCCGAACCATGTCAGGGCTTGATTTGAAACTACCCAAGGCCCACCTCCATAGGCTAGGGGGTGGAGATAGGAACTGAAGGCACAACTAAACTCGGGGAGGAATTTTCCTAAGTACATGTAAGCGCACACACAACTGGATCAATAAAAAAGTGTAGAGGGAAAGGGGAAAAGATGAAACACTACTATAAAATAAACTAAGAATGCATGAACCTGTAGAGATTACAAAATTACCGTAGTGTAAATTGAAATTAAAGGGAAAAAATACATGCCCAACTAGAAATATATCCCAACCAGAAAAAACTAGAAAAGACTAAATAACTAAGAGATCCAAGATTCGGTATCCCAAGATATGACCACCATATGTGGTCCAAGCACCCAGTATCCCTAAGATCCTATAAAGTCATGGTCGACCTATTCGTTGTCTGAAAAAGACACGACATGTGTGGGAAAATCCCATGTAGGGGTGAATATATACATACCCAATAGAACACCCTGAAAGGGTTGAAGAGGGAGAGGTAAGAGATACAACTAAAGAGGGAAGCAGTATATAGAACAAGGTATAGTGAAATAAAATAGTTCAAACCATCAAGAGAGTGAAAGTAAGATCACCCAAGCACGGGGGGCTAAACACAGTGAGTAGATGAACTACCCATTGAGCATTTGCCACCTATAGTGGGATAGTAGACTCATCCAACCATGAGAAGCTGGACAAATAAAGCACATGGAATACCCCTCATATGTTCGCCTCTTCTAGAAGGAGAGTATCCAAAGACAAATTGTGAATCTAGAAGAAATAATATATATATATATATATTCTCAGTCAAAGAATCCCAAACAAGAGAGTAAGGGGATATCTATCTCACAGCTCAGCTCAAGAAGAAGATTCACCAACATCTCCAAAAGAAGTCCATCAATGATTCCTAGTATCTCATGTGTCTACCTTGAACACAAAATTCTAAGGGTCTCAATCACCATACCTTGATACTATCCACTTTCGGTGGCATCGATTTTTCTACATGGTTTTAGGTCATGCCATAAAAATGTGTCTTGGTGGAGAAAGTATCCCTATTCCTTGTGAGTCCAAAACCATGTCAAACCACATCTCATCACTATGTCGTATAGTCGAGGGGAAAAAAATTCTAGGTAAGGATCTCATGCCCTGGTATGAAAGGAGGGTCCTACTCTGATAGTCATTGAGGAAATCCACTGCCCAGTCCTACTATAGGGTACCACTCATGAAGGTCATCGGGGAATTCCACAGCCCAGTCCTACTGGAGGGTAAGCTCGATAAGGTCATCAAGGAATTATACTACCTAGACATGCTAGATGATAAGCTTGGAATGTCAAGTAACTCCACTTCCTAGCCCTACTATAGGGTAAATCAAAAATATCATTAGGGAATGTTACTTCCCATCCCTACTGGAGGGTAACTTTGAAAGATCATCAAGGAACGCCACTACCCAACCCTACTGAAGGGTAAGGCCGAAAATCTATAGTGATCCTATATGATCGTTGGCATCATCGAGTTTCTCCTCGGTGTATCATGATTGTAACTTCACTTATTATATCTCAAAATCAACAACATATGGCACCATCATGTTCTACATGGAAAAATGATCGAGATTGGCTATTTACTTTCCTCAATCGGACATCCGGTGAAAAAGTTTCATTTCACTACATCATGCTCGAATGGTGTCTCCTAGGTTCAAGCCATGAGTCCAAATTAAATATTCTATATTGTTCTTGATATTTCTTCCTAAATTTTAGGTTTGCATCATCGCAGACAGTTCGTCATTCTGACACTATATGAGGGAGATATGTGGGATACAAGATTCTTCAATAATAATAATTTTATTATTATTGAGTGTTTCGCTGACTTGAGGCATGAGTCCAAAAAAGGTACCCAACATTCTTAAAATGACCATCTCAATTCTAGTATCACATTTCCACTGACGGTTCCTCAAACAGACATCTCGGTAAAAAGATATAATTGATATAAGATTATTTAACCAAGATTTATATCTCATATCTTGTATCATATATCTTATATCTCATATCTTGTATCTTATATATTATATCTCATATATCATATCTTGTATATTATATATTATATCTCATATCTTTTTTCTTTTATCTTTTATCTTTTATCTTTTATCTCATATCTCAAACCAATAGATTGAGTATCCCCATACTGCAACGATTCCAGATCTATACTTCACTCACCAAAATGTTGTTGCATTGTCGATCTGCCACGAATCTAGGGGCCCGATCGATCTCGGTGCTGCCTAAAAATGTCGACCCTAGATAGTGGGGATCCAACTGAAGAATAATATTAATAATTTAGGTAGGAAAAACCATAAAACAAAGTTTTAAACATCATCGGCAAAGTGTTTTTGATCGACAATCAAGAACGGGGCACCAAGGTTAGAACCTTGATTAAACAATATGAAATCTAGTACTTGGGATCATGTAAAGAAAATAACAAGATGAGGATCAAATAAGTAATAATGATCTACTCAATATTTTAATCCAAAGGCATAAAAACACAAAAATAAAAGTTCTACCTCTGTTTTGGATCGATTGTTGGTGAAGAATGCACCCTCACAACAATTGGAAGAAGTTTATGTGTTCATTGCATCCTGATCTGATTCGATATGACATTCCATCATCATTTGTCTCAATTCACCAAAGGGGGGAGGGAAGAGCTCTCAGTGGTAGATTCTAGAAATTGTAAGGCCAACCTAAGAAAATTTTCTTTAAATATATATTTGTAAACATTGTTTTAAGTAAAATTAATTTAATTAAATGAATCCACTTAACACACTACCAATGAGTGAGGTGTCTGAACATCATGTACTGACTCATTTTATGTTGTTCCTAAAGAAAAAAATGAATTCCAGACCCAACCATGACCTCATATTTCTGATCTGATCAACTTTTTATGATTTATCCCATTTTCTTTAACTAAATTCATATGCATAGTATAAAATATATATAATATTTTTATAAAATTTATTCCGGGCACACCGAGCCTAGGAATCAGACTCTATCTCAGTGCTAGGATCTGGAAAAATGTATATAAATATTTCAAAGTATTACAAGGTAAGAAACATGTCTCTATACCATTCCCCCTTCAATATTTTCTTCATTGAAAAAAAACACTAGGAAAACAACTCGAGATACTGAGCCCACACTTAGATCTCCCTCTCCCAGGAACTCTCCTGTAGATTTCTGTGCTACCACAACATGTGAACCAAAGGGGTGGTTCATCCATGTAGGGTCCTCTCTTTCCAATCTTCGATCATCACTGGGTTCTCTAAAAAGGTGTCTCCATCCTTAATGCCCAGCTCTCCCTTGTCAATGATGTGTGTAGAATCATTCACATATCTTCTCAAATGTGACACATGGAAGACATCATGAACCCACTCTAACTTTGGGGGTAGGGAGAGGTGGTAGAAAACCTCACCAACTCTCTACATGATCTTGAATGGCATGATGAATCTCAGGGATAGCTTTACACCCCGGCCGAACCTTCATATTCCTCATTGTGGGGATACTTGAAAGAAAATGTGGTCTCCCTGATATAACTCCAAGGGACTATGACAGCATTATGTATAGGATTTTTTTCTACTTTGGGTCATCCTCATCCACTCCCAGATGACCTGAACTTTCTCTGTTGTCACCTGCACCAACTCTGGGCCCACAAGAGATGTCTCACCAACCTCTATCTGGCACAAGGTTGACCTATAGGGTCTCCCATATAGGGCCTCAAAAGGTTTCATGTCAATGGTATTGTGGTAGTTGTTGTTTTATGCAAACTCTACCAAGGGAAGGTGATCCTCCAAGATCCATCTAAAGTCTAACACGTAAGCACTCGACATATCCTCTAGTACCAAGATAGTGCACTCAGTTTACCCATCGGTCTGGGGATGAAAGGTTGTACTCATCCATACTTGGGTCCCAAATTCATCTTATATTCCTCTCAACAAATGTGTCGTAAACTACATGTCATGATCAAAGTCAATTATTTAGGGTACCACATGAAGTCGAATGATCTCCCATACGTACAGCTACCCCAAACTCT
Organism: Viscum album; assembly: GCA_963277665.1. NCBI lineage: Eukaryota > Viridiplantae > Streptophyta > Magnoliopsida > Santalales > Viscaceae > Viscum > Viscum album. Next base: position 1,350,223,024 of record OY728157.1, read on the forward strand.
CCACCAAACTCTACTCCCTCATGGCAAGGAAGTGTGTCAACTTCATGAGTCAGTCATTTATCAACCAGATGGTGTCGTGGCCTTTCACTCTATATGGAATCCCTATAAATAAGTCCATGGATATGTCATCCCAATTCAACTCTGGGACCTTAAGGGGCTACAAAAAACCTATTCAAACTTAGTGCTTAGCCTTCACCTACTGACAGGTGAGGCACTAAGAGATGAACTCATCTATTCTTGATCTCATGTCATGTAATGGCCTGGACCTCTCCGGACCATTCCTTTGTCAGAAAGGAGTTCAAGAAGTGTTATGGAGGGTAAAATGGACTTTTCCCACGCTTTCCAGAATTTTAAAACTACACGCCGTGTAGTTTGAGTACACGTCGTGTACCCCCTTTCTGGGTATACCCTATGTTGCAGGATGTTTCCTCGCCGTGTGAAGTAAATTAGTACACGCCGTGTACCACCTTGCCGGGTATACCCCGTGTTGAAGGCCGTGTCCTTGCTGTGTGGAATAATGGGTGCATGCCATGTGTCTGATACTACATGTTGTGTAGTCCTTCCTCGATTACGCGTTACCAGTCAATGGTCGTGTGTCGTGTTGGAGTTGTGTCCTTGTCGTGTGTAATAAATGGGTACACACCGTGTGTCCAAACTACACGTCGTGTAGTCCCTCCCCGCGTATGTGTTACCCTCAAGCCGTGTGTTGACCAGTCAATGGTCGTGGAGCCGTGTTGGAAGCCGCGTGGAGACTGTGTGAAATAACCGAGTACACGCCATGTACCATAAAGTACGCGCCGTGTACTTTTTCTTTTCTCTCCTATAAAAGGAGGGGTCCCATCCTCCTTTCAACTCACCCCTCTCCTCCCCTTTCCTCTGAGTAGAGTTCTCCCAAGAGACTCGAAGGCTCTTTCTTCCATAACTTCTTCGTCCGAGCTCCGATTTACGATCCGTCAGCGGCCACGGGATGGTAATGATAAGGCAGAACTTCCAAGATTGGATTAGTTGTCTTTCCTTCTGCCTTTCCTTTCCGACTTCCACCCAAGGAGGTTTCTCTAGGACTCGATAGAAGTGAAGGACGCCGACGGACGTCTTCTAAAGTTGATCCGGGGGAGCGTTGAGATCGGAACCTGTTGAGGTAGGGATCTTACCTTCGTCTCTCTATTTTGTGCATCATGCGGGGTGGGTTTTCTCTTGTTTATGTGAAACACTTTTGAACCGGTTTAATAAAGATAATAATTGTCTTATATAACGGGGTTGGGAAGTTCTGATTGTTGTTACTTTATATCCTGTGATATTATGTTGTGAATTGAATGAGCATCTACCTACTGAAAATCATGGTCGTTGGGGGAATTTTCTTATGCAATTTAATATTGCCCTCTCCTTATGGATTTTCTTATGGATGGAAACTTTGTGGAATGTGGAAATTGGTTAATCACGTAAAGTTGACTGTTTAAAATCTGGAACCCTTGTGTGATCACCCCGGTTAAACAAAATGGAATAATGAACATGTGGGTGTTGGCTTGGATACGTGGCATGTGATGGGGGTGTTTTATGGGTTGTTGTGGATAGGGTGAGAAGCGGGGTTGTGGTTGACATGGTTGTGGGTTGGTGTGAATGTTGTGTTGGTAATGGGCAGCGGGGCTGAGATAAATTGTATTAAAGGGATAATGATGTACAGTGCAGTTGTGGTTATGGAAGTTGGCAGCAGGGCTGCAGGGATGGGTTTGAATGTGAACAGACAGTGGGTTGTGAATAATAAATAAAAAGTGGAAGAGTTAATAAATGGTGGGTCATGGTAATGGAACGGGATTAATAATCAATGGGGTTGGTTGGTTGACAAGAAGGGCTTGGTTGTGCTGCTTCTGTTTTCCTAACTTGATTTGTGGATGGCAGGGATATGTTTTACAAACGATCGATGTGGTTGGTTGTGGATAGTTTCCCAGTAGTTAATAAACTAAATAAACTAATTTTGTTGAAATGTGAAAACCTAAATGGGGTTGGGGTTGTTTGTTGTATGCATGCTTCATAGTAGGGTGCCGAGGCACGTGCTCAGTTTCTCTGTTTAGAATCCATAGATTGGGCTATGTGTTTGGTATACATATATATATCTGTATCTTTTGTGTTTTATCGCACCCCACCCATGTTGAGCACTTAGTGTCGAACACTCCCATTTCAAGGGAGAGGGCGTTTTTCCCTTATCTCCTTCCTTCTCCTTCTCCCCTAGGCTGTGATGGTTTGAGGTGACCTTACACCTAAGACTATTCGGGTAGGTTTCGATTGGGGTGGATTTAGCCCAAGACTCTTCGGGCAGGTTCTACTGTTTCCCAAGAATCTTCGAGATGAGGCCCAGGTGTGTGAGGGCGGGGATACGTGGTTGTGAGGCCCAGGTGTGTGCGGGTGGGGATACGTGGTTGTGAGGCCCAGGTGTGTGTGGGAGGGATACGTAGTTGTGAGGCCTAGCTGTGTGCAGGAGGGATACGTAATGGTGAGGCACAGGTGTGTGCGGGCAGGGAGAGTGTGGCAGCGTCAGGACGTTTGCCGTTATGAAGAGCAGCTAACTAAAGGGAAATGGTGAGGGGTACCCAATACTCTTGTTCTAATATACTACTACTTGTTGTGATTGTGTTTTTGGTGAGTGTGGCTGGTGAGGTTGGGTGGATAGAATTCCTTGCTAGGTTTCTTCTGTTGTTCTCACAGGACATTAGGAAGTCTCCCCACTTGTGCACGAGAGATTTAGGTTTCCCTACTGAGTATACTTGTATGCTCACCCTATGTTTACTTTCAGGTTTCCAGGAGGACTACCAAGGCCGTTTGGGACCCTACTAGTCGGACAGTTGGAGTTTTTGCTGTTGTTGTACTCTTGTTTTCTTTCGGTATTGTACTTTGAGCTTTCTTGTACTTTCACCTTGTTATAGAATTGTTTAAACATGCATGTGGGCTTGGTTTGGGTTTATTTCTATACACTTGTTCTTTTCCTTTTTGGTGGTTGACTTGTCATATTTCCTGATCCTAAATAATAAAAAGGGTAATGCCTCCCATATTTGTGAAAAATCATACCCTTGGAGCTAGTCGCCACCCAGGGGCCTACTGGAGGCGGGACTCGGGGGTCATTATCTCCCTTTCACCATTGCTAGCTCAGGAGGGGCATCTTTGGTGGGAGGGGGTCGTGACAGAATGGTATCAGAGGTGATGGTTGAGAGATAGGATGAACTCTAGAGTTAGGCACAATGAGTATTTCATGGGATGGTAGGGTGACAATGTTAGTTAATCTTGGTGCATGACATAGGCCAGGGAAGACCGGATAGGACGCGGGATTTTAGGGCCCCCCGTGATCCGATGCAAGGACTCTGAGCCTACCGAACAACCAAGTGAGACTAGTTTTATTATAGGGTAGAGACCCTAGGGAAGTTACATGCATCATCATGATTGTGTTTTACTTGATTTGGGTGTTCTGGGAAAGAAATTGAAATAAAATGATAAAATAAAACCTTGATTTTTTCCTTACTACTTGGGCTTAGGTGATATTTGTTTACCGTACAGCTATGGCACCTTGACGTCATCCCCAGGTGGCTCAGACGGTCAAGGCCCAGCAGATCCAGGCGGTCGATCAGTTGAGGATTGACCGAGAGGAGGAAGATATCCAGTGGCAGAAGACTCTCCGCTCTTTCCAACGGCAGACCCTCAAGAAGTACGAGGGTAGTACTTCGGATACGGAGATGGAGGGGTGGCTTGAGGAGATAGGGATTGCTTTTACCTTGATCCGTTCTCCGAGGGAGTACCGGGTTCCCCCAGCAGTCAGTCAGCTGAGAGGTGCGGCGCGACAGTGGTGGATGCTCTACCTCAGAGAGAGGATAGAGGCAGAGGTTCCATGGGCTGACTTTGAGAAGGAATTCCGAGAGGAATTCCTTTATTCCATGATCAAGGAGGAGAAGCGGGAGGAGTTACTCTCCCTTCAGTAGGGGAGTATGTCGGTACAAGAGCTGGGGATTAAGTTCAAGGATCTCATGTTCTTTGCTCCGGATCTCATTTCGGATGAGGAGTCTCAGGCGAGATGTTTGGAGGAGGCGCTTCGTCCTTCGCTCCAGTAGGCTATCACCCCTTCACCCTTTCGACGTACTTGGAAGTATAGAAGAAGGAAGAGGTTGTTGAGAGGATCCACTCGCTGAGAGGTGAACCCCGAGAGGGGAACCAGCCAGGCTCGTCGAAGGGGAAGGCAGTCAGCAGCAGGTCTCCTGTGACGGGACCTTCCAGGTTCAGGCCAGTGGGGAGCAGGCCCCAGCAGTTCCAGTTCAGATCTTTGGGTCCTCGTCCCTTTTTCACGAGCCCAGGACCGAGGTGTTTTTCTTGTTGAGGTTTCGGGCATGTTCAGAGTCGGTGCCTGACCCGAGCTCAGTACAGTGGACATGGGCAGGTTCAGTGCCCACCTCAACAGCACCAGTTGCTGGAGAGGCCCTTCCAGCAGCAGAAGGACCATACTCCTCTGAGGGCAGACTTTGTAGGAGGGATCCGACCTCAGGGTGCTCCTTAGGGACCTCGACCAGGGCGTGGTCGGGGAGGTGGACGAAATCAGAGAGGTAGAGGAGCTGGGTGTGGACAGTTGCACGCAGTAGAGTTGACAGCTCCAGCAGGACCAGAGGTGGTGCGAGGTACGATTTCCTTGTTCAGAACTCTTGTTTCTGCTTTGTTCGATTCGGGAGCTTCGCACTCCTTTGTTTCACCTGGTCTAGCCCATGCTTTGGGATTAGACGTAGAGAGACTTTCTGTACCACTGGTACTGAGTACACCAATTTGAGGCCAAACCAGCGTATCTTGTGTTTGCTGGGGATGTGGGATGATGTTGGGACCACATCGATCTAGTGGGGACCTTATTCTATTACAGATGCAGCCATACGATGTCATCCTAGGCATCGACTGGTTGTTTTCTGTTAGTGCCATTATTGACTGATTCCGAAGAAGAGTCGTGTTCTCCAACGTGGATAGGAAGCACGTATCTTTTTTTGGCGAGAGGAGCTATCAGGTGGGAAGCCGGCATGTGAAGCCTCTCCTTTCTTTGTTAGGCAGGTTATCAGTGGTTCCAGCTGATACAAAGATGATGGATGTCCCGGAGGTTTTTGGGGAGTTCCTCGATGTTTTTTTTGAGGAGGTTGTGAATCTACCCCATCCCCCCCCCCCCCCCCCGACGTGATGTTGAGTTCGAGATAGACTTACAACCTGGTGCCCATCTGATTTCGATGGCCCCTTATCAGATGGAACCTTCGGAGTTGTGGGAGTTGCGGATTCAGATTGATGATCTGATGGAGAAGGGTTTTGTTCGACCCAGCATATCGCCATGGGGTGCTCCAGTTTTGTTCGTGAAGAAGCAAGATGGTGGTCTCAGGTTATGCATAGACTACCGAAGGTTGAACCAGGTAATGGTCAAGAACCGTTACCCCCTTCCAAGGATAGATGATCTCTTCAACCAACTGAGGTGAGTAGGTTGGTTTTCCAAGATTGATCTACGATCTGGATATCATCAGTTGAGGGTAAAGGACAGTGACATCTCGAAGACGGCTTTCAGGTGCAGGTATGGGCACTTCGAGTTTGTAGTGATGCCGTTTGGAGTTACGAATGCACCAGCTGTGTTCATGGGACTTATGAACTTTGTCTTCCGAGAGTTTCTGGACCGGTTCATCATTGTGTCTATCGATGACATTCTGATCTACTCAAGATCAGAGGAGGAGCACATTGAGAATCTCAGGTCAGCCTTGGAAGTCCTTCGACACCACCATCTTTACGGGAAATTGTCGAAGTGTAAGTTCTTGACACAATAAGTACACTTCCTTGGGCACGTGGTGTCTCAGCATGGAGTGTCAGTGGACCCGTCGAAGGTGGAGGCAGTTGTTTCTTGGGAAACACCCAAGAGAGTGGCATAAGTTCGTAGTTTCCTGGGGTTAGCAGGTTACTATCAGAGGTTCGTTTCGGACTTCTCTCGAGTTGTTGCTCCATTGACAGCTTTGACTAGGAAGAACTAGGTCTTTTTATGGAGCGAGCAGTGCCAGAAAGCTTTCGACTACCTGAAGGAGAAGTTGGTTAGTGCTTCTATACTCAGGTTTCCAGAGGAAGGGTTGTTGTATGAGGTGTTTTGTGATGCTTCTGGACTTGGTCTGGGGTGTGTGCTGATGCAGAAGAAGGGAGTGATCTGTTATGGGACTAGGCAGTTACACCCTCACGAGTGTAATTATGCCACCCACGACCTAGAGCTTGCAGCAGTAGTGTTTGCACTGAAGTTGTGGTGACATTACCTCTTTGGGGAGAGCTTTGTGGTCTTTTCAGATCACAAGAGCATGCGTTATATCTTCTCCCAGCGTGACCTGAACCTGCAGCAGCGGAGATGGGTCGAGTTTCTCCAAGACTATGACTTTGAGATCTCTTACACTGAAGGTAAGGGAAACAGTGTGGCTGATGCCCTGAGTAGGAAGTCACGTCAGGAAGTAGTTCGGGAATCCACTGATGCTTGGAAGGTGATGGGAGAGTTGGATTCCTTACACATGGATGTCAGGGTAGAAGGTGTTAGTGGTTGTTTGTTTCAGATGACGGTGCAGTCCTCCTTGTTGCAGTTGGTGGAAGAGTCTCAGTGGGGGGACTCCGAGGCGGAAGTGATGTGGGATCGTGTTGATCTGGGGAACGCTCCAGAAGGATGGTCAGAGGACAGCCGACATTGGATTCTTTTCCATGGAAGGTTTTTTGTCCCGGAGACAATGCGTGAGGGAGTTCTCCATGAGTTCCATAGCTCAGCCTTGGCGTTACATCCAGGAGTTTCAAAAATGTACCAAGGCCTGAGAGAACAGTTTTGGTGGCCCGGGGTGAAACGGGCAGTGGCAGAGTTTGTGGCTAAATGCTTAGTATGTCAGCAAGTGAAGGCTGAACACCGAGTTCTCATTGGTTTGTTGCATCCTTTAGATGTCCCCAAGTGGAAGTGGGATGACATCTCAATGGACTTCGTCACAGGACTACCCAGAGCACAGGGTGGTTATGATGTTATCTGGGTGGTGGTGGATCGACTGATGAAATCAGCTCACTTCTTAGCAATTAAGAAGTCAGGACCGGTGAGTACCTTAGCACAGAGGTACGTAGACGAAGTTGTGCGGTTGCATGGAGTCCCGAAGACTATCGTCTCAGATCGGGATACTCGGTTTACCTCACGAGTCTGGAGGGGGTTACATCATGCTTTTGGCACCCAGCTATGCCTTAGCACTGCTTTCCACCCCCAGACCGACGGGCAGACAGAGCGGACTATCCAGACGCTGGAGGACATGCTGCGAGCATGTGTTCTAGATTTCGGAGGATCATGGGTACGACACTTGCCTTTAGTAGATTTTGCCTACAACAATAGCTTCCACTCTACTATTGGCATGGCACCGTTTGAGGTTTTGTATGGAATACCATTTCGTTCACCCATTTGCTGGGCAGAGGTTGGTGAGACAGGTGCTCTTGGGCCAAAGGTAGTGCAGAGCACCACAGAGAAAGTCCAGCTTGTACGTGAGAGGATGAAAGCAGCTCAGGACCGACAGAAGTCTTATGCTGATCATCGGAGGAGGCCCTTGGAGTTCGATGTGGGAGATCATGTGTTCTTGAAGGTTTCCCCTCGACGGGGGCAGCGAAGGTTTGGGAAGGGGAGAAATCTCTCACCTAGGTTCATCGGACCTTTTGAGGTGTTGAAGTGAGTTGGCGAGGTGGCATATTAGCTGGCCCTACCACCTCAGTTGGAGAAGGTTCATGACGTCTTCCTTGTCTCCCAGCTTCATTGGTACTTACACGATGACTCTCATGTTATCGACTGGGGAGATCTAGATATGGGAGATGATGAGACCTTCGAGGAACGACCATTCAGAATCAAGGATCATAAGGAGAAGGTGCTCCATGGATGAACCATTCCGTTGGTTCGTGTGTTGTGGAGGCATGGTGGCCTCGAGGAGAGCACTTGGGAGCGGCATACCCAGATGCACACTAATTACTCAGAGTTGTTTTGACTTGTGTTTTCCTTTGTTCTTCTGAGCTTTGTGTTGATGTTGTACTCTGTACCTTTGATATTTATGGAATGCTTGGCTTGTCAGTTGTGAGACCTTTTGTTTCTTTGTTCCCTGGTAATGTGTGACATGTCCGGATGTGTGGGGAAAGGGAAAAACCTGACCCTTAATCGAGACGCATTAATGCGGTTGCGATTGAACCCATGCGGGCGAGTCAGTGCTGCCTAAAGCAGATAATATCTTGACATATGAGAAGGAATTTCCCAAAAACCACGTGTTCGGGCAGTGAGTTGGTTGTGTGGTGTTGGGGGTAGTACGAGTTGAAAAATACTAATGTATGAAAGTGAGAAGACCCAATTCTTAATCAAGACGCATTAATAAGGATGCAATTGAACCCGTGCAGGTGAGTCAGTGCCGCCTAAAGCGGATAATATCTCGACATAGGAGAAGGAATTCCTAACACATATGATTAGGGTTTTTGGTTGGGTTCCTGTTATAATGAGAACCCTAAGAGGTATCTTGTTGGGTTTCCTCTGGGTTGGTTTTTGAATTCTCGGGGACGAGAATGTTTTAAGAGGTATCTCATGTAATGTTCTGTACCTCTCCGGCCTATTCCTTTGTCAAAAAGGTGTTCAAGAAGTGTTCTGGAAGGTAAAATGGAATTTTCCCATGCTTTCCAGAATTTTGAAACTACACACCGTGTAGTTTGAGTACACGCCGTGTACCCCCTTTCCAGGTATACCCCGTGTTGCAGGTCGTGTCCTCGCCGTGTGAAGTAAATGACTACACGTCGTGTAGTGTAACTACATGTCGTGTACCACCTTGCCGGGTATACCCCGTGTTGAAGGCCATGTCCTTGTTGTGTGGAATAATGGGTGCACGCCGTGTGTCCGATACTACATGTCGTGTAGTCCTTCCCCGCATATGCATTACCAGTCAATGGTTGTGTGCCATGTTGGAGTCGTGTCCTTACCATGTGCAATAAATGGGTACACGCTATGTGTCCAAACTACGCGCTGTGTAGTCCCTCCCCGCGTATGCGTTACCCCCAAACCGTGTGTTGACCAGTCAACGGCCACAGAGCCATGTTGGAATTCATGTGGAGACCGTGTGAAATAACCGAGTACACGCCGTGTACCATAAAGTACAGGCCGTATACTTTTACTTTTCTCGCCTATAAAAGGAGGGGTCCCCTCCTCCTTTCAACTCGCCCCTCTCCTCCCCTTTCCTCTGAGCAGAGTTCTCCCAAGAGACTCGAAGGCTCTTTCTTCCATAACTTCTTCGTCCGAGCTCAGATTTACGATCCGTCAGCGGCCACGGGATCGTAACGATGAGGCGGAACTTCCAAGCTTGGATCTATTGTCTTTCCTTCTTCCTTTACTTTTCGACTTCCACCTGAGGAGGTTTCGCCGGGACTCGACAGAAGTGAAGGACGCCGACAGACGTCTTCTAAAGTTGATCCAAGGGAGCGTTACAATCGTAACCTGTTGAGGTAGGGATATTACCTTCGTCTCTCTAGTTTGTGCATCATGCGGGGTGGGTGTTCTCTTGTTTATGTGAAACACTTTTGAACCGGTTTAATAAATATAATAACTGGCTTATATAACGGGGTTGGGAAGTTATGATTGCTATTACTTTATATCCTGTGATATTATGTTGTGAATTGAATGAGCTTCTACCTACTGAAAATCACGGTCATTGGGGGACTTTGCTTATGCAATTAAATGTTTCCCTCTCCTTCTAGATTTTCTTATGGATGGAAACTTTGTGGAATGTGGAAATTGGTTAATCACGTAAAGTTGGTTGTTTAAAATTTGGAACCCTTGTGTGATCACCCCGGTTAAACAAAATGGAATAATGAACATGTGGGTGTTGGCTTGGATACATGGCATGTGATGGGGGTTTTTTATGGGTTGTTATGGATAGGGTGAGCAGTGGGGCTACAGTTGACTTGGTTGTGGGTTGGTGTGGATTTTGTGTTGGTAACAGGCAGCGGGGCTGCGATAAATGTTATTAAAGGGATAATGATGTACGGTGCAGTTGTGGTTATGGAAGTTGGCAGCGGGGCTACAGGGATGGGTTTGAATGTGAACGGATAGTGGGTTGTGAATAATAAATAAAAAGTGGAAGAGTTAATAAATGGTGGGTCATGGTAATGGAATGGGATTAATAATAAATGGGGTTGGTTGGTTGATAAAAAGGGCATGGTTGTGCTGCTTGTGTTTTCCTAACTTGATTTTTGGATGGCAGGGATATGTTTTAAAAATGGTTAATCTGGTTGGTTGTGGATAGTTTCCCAGTAGTTAGGGAACTAAATAAACTAATTCTGCTGAAACGTGAAAACCTAAATGGGGTTGGGGTTGTTTTTTGTATGCATGCTTCATAGTAGTGGTGCTGAGGCACATGCTCAGTTTCTCTGTTTAGAAGCCATAGGTTGGGCTGTGTGTTTGGTATACATATATATATTTGTATCTTTTGTGTTTTATCACACCCCACCCATGTTGACCACTTAGTGCTGAACACTCCCATTTCATGGGAGAGGGTTTTTTTCCCTTAGATCCTTCCTGCTCCTCCCCTAGGCTGTGATGGCTTGAGGTGACCTTACACCTAAGACTCTTCGGGTAGGTTTTGATTGGGGTGGGTTTAGCCCAAGACTCTTCGGGAAGGTTCTAATATTTCCCAAGAATATTAGGGATGAGGCTCAGGTGTGTGCGGGCGGGGATACGTGGTTGTGAGGCCCAGGTGTGTGCGGGTGGGGATACGTGGTTGTGAGGCCCAGGTGTGTGCGGGCGGGATACATGGTTGTGAGGCCCAGGTGTGTGCGGGCGGGATATGTGATGGTGAGGCCCAGGTGTGTGCGGGCGGGGAGAGTGTGGCAGCGTCAGGACGTTTGCCATTAGGAAGAGCATCTAACTAAAGTGAAATGGTGCGGGGTACCCAATACTCTTGTTCTTATATACTAATACCTGTTGTGATTGTGTTTTTGGTGAGTGTGGCTGGTGAGGTTGGGTGGATAGAATTCCTTGATAGGTTTCTTCTGTTGTTCTCACGGGACATTAGGAAGTCTCCCCACTTGTGCACGAGAGCTTTAGGTTTACCTACTGAGTATACTTGTATGCTCACCCTACGTTTACTTTCAGGTTTCCAGGAGGACAACTAGGGTCGTGCGGGACCCTACTTGTCAGACATTTGGAGTTGTTGCTGTTGTTGTACTCTTGTTTTCTTTCGGTATTATACTTTGAGCTTTCTTGTACTTGCACCTTGTTATAAAATTGTTTAAACATGCATGTGGGCTTGGTTTGGGTTTATTTCTATACACTTGTTCTTTTCCTTTTTGGTGGTTGACTTGTCCTATTTCCCGATCCTAAATAATAAAAAGGGTAATGCCTCCCATATTTGTGAAAACTCATACCCTTGGTGCTAGTCGCCACCCCGGGGCCTACTAGAGGCGGGACTCGGGGGTCATTATCTCCCTTTCACCATTGCCAGATCAGGAGGGGAATCTTTGGTGGGAGGGGGTCGTGACATGTCAGACCACCAAATATGTAATTAATGGTCTCTGTACATCTTCTCCACACCCAGATATATAACTTGGGGAGAAGTGTGGAACTCTAACATCACCTACTCATGCATCATGACTGGAATCATTGTTCTCCCCTAGAATAAGATAATGTGATTCCCTCCTTTAGAATATTCATATGGTGCATCGCCTGTGGATATCTGATCACATAATACCTCACATTTGATGTCTCCCGGATGGGAATCTCTCACATGCTCAAGGATTGATGGATTAAAAACAATCGACTGAAGAAAATTTGTACCGTCCTACTCCACTAGGGTCAGCTGTAGAGAATCCAACTGCATTGAAGCTTCTTATACTAAGCGAGCCTCAGACTTCCTGCTAAGAGAATTTTATACAATGTTTCCATTCTCTAGAGTATAGAATCTCTTGAAGTCATAGTCCTATAGGAACTCCAACCAAAATCAATATCTCAAGTTCAAGTCTCTCTAAGTAAAGATATACCTAAGACACCAGTGGTCTGAGTAAATCACAAAGATCTCTCCAATAATATAGTGTCTCCATGTCCTCAGGGTAAATACTACCACTACTAGATCTAGGTCATGAGTTGCATAGTTATTCTCATGGGTTCTAAACTGAATTGACCTGTATGTGATAACTACATGTTGCTACATCAATATGAAACTAAGCCAATCTACTAAGGAATCACAATACATGATGAACTCCATGCCCTCCTCTAGTATTCTCAACACTGGGGAACCCATCAGCCTCTACCCCAACTCCTCAAAGGCCCATTGGAACTACTAAAACAAGGTAAACAGTTTTCCTTTTAGTGTCAAGGAAGTCAAAGGGGCTTTGATTTTGGAGAAGTCTTCTATAAACCTCCTATAATACCATACCAAGCCAAGTAATCTCCATACCTCTAACACATTTATGGGTGGCTCCCAAGTAAGCATGTCAGGACCCGTCCCCCGGGGCCCATACCGTGACTACCCCAAGTCCGCCTTCCATAGGCCAGGGGCTGTCGACTAGAAATGAAAGGCGTATTCCCTAAAACTAGGAAGGCATTTCATTTATAACCTGTACCTCACACAACTAAGCACTAAGTAGGATACAAGTACAAAGTAAAACTATATAGTAAACCGGGTGTGCATAGAAAGAAAAAGGGTCCAGAATACAAGCCCAACTAGAAAGTACAAGAAAACTAAAAAAGTACAAGTAAACTGAAATAGATCCTGTGAACACCCACCAAGGATCCAACCTTAAGGGTAGGTACAGCTCTCGAACGGTCGTCTCTGCGGTATGCCTCATCTAATTTCCACCTCTGAGCTACCTCCAGTCCTGGTACTCTCATCCTCAGTCAGCATTGTCCACCATCTTCACCAAACACCACAAGGTGCTGGCATAGCCCGTGCATGGGTGAGTATAATGATACTCAGTAGGGACCCCGAGACCCCCAAAAGTCTCTCAAAATTCACAAAGGATAAACCACAAAGCATGAAAATAACTTACAACCTCACTTAGGTATATGCCCATATATATACATAAGTTATCAAGTATACAAATCTCATTCCTGAGGAAACACAGGGTCCAAATCAAAATCCCAAAGATCAATTGTTCCACAAAGGAAGGAAAACCATGAAGGTAACACCACAAAGATAAGTACCAAAAAGGTAATGCCATACAGAAGAATACCACAAAGGTATCACCACGAAGGTAAGTACCACAAAGGTACGCCACATATAAGAATACCAAAAAGGTATCACCATGAAGGTAAGGACTCAGATCACACCAGGTATAACATAGGTACGGTAGTAAAGATGATTATATGTAACTACTGAATCATCTTACTCTGTTAAGAGGCAGACCCACGTAGGATCCTAAATCATCAAACCCACATATAATCCTAGTACGACAGACCCATGTAGGATCCTAGAGTAGTTCCACATGTATTTTCTAGAGTGGATCCATGTGGGACTCTCGAACATAGACCCACATAGGATCCCAAAGCACAGACCCACATAGGGTCCTTTTCTCATGTTACAGCCAGCCACAGGGTTCTCACACTAAGCTCACTTGATTCTGAGAGGGTCCACTCCTCAAGCCATAGGTCGATAATCCAACTACCACGAATTCCCACAAAGAATTATCCTAACGTACCACCAAGTAATAGGGGTATCAACGCAACAGATGGTGTGTCAATCGAACGTCTGGTCTGTGAGTTATTGTCCTTTTAGTCCCGAGGGCCCGGTTGGATTCATGTTCGATCCAACCTGATCATATCCCAAATTTATTAAAAACTCAATTGGGGTATACCAAAATGACCGTCTTGATACAAGGTTTTTGGCACTGTAGACGGTTCTTCAAAACGGATGCTTGTAGCTCAAGTTATGGTTGAAAGAGTGGAATGGAGTTGAAGTTGGTCTGGGTCCAGTCCGACCCGGTCGGACCGACCCAGCCTGACCCAGGTCCGGACATATGTCCGACCCAACCCACTGGGTCCGGCCCAGCCCGCTGGGTCTAGCCCAGCTCGCTGGGCATCCCACGGTGTAACCCGCAATGGGCGGCCGGCTGGGCGGCCCATGGTGCGCAACCCGCATTGGGCGGCCTGCGCTGGGTAGCCCGCGGTGCGCGGCCCACACTGGGCAGCCTGTCGGCCCGCGGCTGGCCGGATGGTGATCCCTCCTCCATGGCATGGTCATGCACCATGCCACCACTGGCGGCCATCAGCAAGTCGGCCGCCCTCCCATCATCTTCGTGGCCTCATGTCACGGCTCCAACACGCCCGACGGCGCAGACATGTGATGCTTCCCCCTTCACGCGGTCGGCCATTTGTCGGCCACCGCCCTTGATCCTCTGCGGCCGACGGGCCGCAACCCTTCTCTGGTAGCATGGTCGCACTACCTCCATCATCGCAGTTTTCCGGAGTGTCGGCCGCCATTCTCGAGCCCTTCCGGTAACGTTCCTCAGGTCACCGGGTGTGCCCCTATGGCCCATTATTAATTCCATAGACTCCCACACTCGTCTCGGGATGTTTCCATCAATTCAAGACCATCAAAATCCCACAAAGGTTGTGGAGGGGTCAGGCTATGTTCGTTTGGCTCGCACCCTCCACGTTAGAAAGGTAGCAAGCGACATAATTGTTCTTAAATCCATATGAATGTCAAGAACGGGGTAAGGGGTATACAAAAAACAATCCCTACCTCGATTGCTCATTGGAAGTGTCACAAGATGAATTCAGTGAAGGCGATGAGGGTGCCAACGATTGTCGCTTCTGCAACACGCTTCTAAAGTTGGGCTCATGCGTCATCCTCGTTCTTGATTCTAAAGTATGTTCTTCGTTGGATATGGCATTCTTCATTTCGAGGAAAAGTTTCTCCAAAGTTCTCCCAACTCTCACCTTTGCCAAAACTTCCTCAATTCCACCAAAAATGAATATCCAACTTATTAAATTAAGTTTTATTAATTTTAATAGAGTTGGCCATTAATTAAGTTGATGTTGGCATAATTAATTTACAGAAAACCAAGAGTCACCTCCTTCATTAAATAGGGAGTTCAAGGGTTGGGTGGTCCCCACAAATAATTTTAAATTGGGAGGTTTTAATCTTGGGTGGTCCCCACCACTGCACATTCAAATGGGAGGTTTTAAAAATATAAAATAAAAGTTTTTCTTTATTTTATTTTTATTTCCATGAAAAACATGAAAACTAAATTTCACCCTCGTCCTACTACGGTCAAGGTGAAAATATCCTTAAGAGACTATCGACGCTATGAGTTCAACGGTGCCCTCATATTTCAATTCTGAGCATCGGTTCAAAAGTTACAAAAACTCACTCACACGTTTACTGAATGTGCCCAAAAAAAGTTCAGAAATTCATTCCGGGCACACCGGGCCTCGAAATCATGCACCGTCAATTTTCGCAGACTTGTAAAATTCCATATAATTAGAAAAATTACATAGAAAAATCCAGGTCTTTACATTCTCCCCACCTCAAGGCTTTGCATCCCTAAAATCCACATCACCAAAAATAGGAAAACAAGTGGGGGTACTGAGCACGAATCTGAGCCTCCTGCTCCCATGTTCTCTCCTAGAGGTTCCTATACTTCCAACGTACACGCACCAAGGTATCGATCACCCATGAAGGACTCTATCTTACTGATCCTCTATCTCCACTGGAACCTCCGTAAATGTCACACCGTCGTCGATGTCTAGCTCGCCCCAGTCAATAATGTGTGAAGGGTCATGCATGTATCTCCTCAGCTGGGATACTTGGAAGACATCGTGCACCCGGTGTAGCTGAGTTGGAAGAGATAAGTGGTAAGCCACCTCGCCAACTCTAGTAAGGACCTGAAAGGGTCTGATGAACCTCAAAGATAACTTGTCACCCTGGCCAAATCTCCACAAACCTCTTCGGGGTGAGACCCATAGAAAGACATGGTCACCATCCTCAAACTCCAGAGGTCTTTGTCTCCTGTCATAATAAGACTTCTGCCTGCTCTGTATAGTTTTCATCCACTCCTGGATAATCTGCACCTTCTCTGTGGTAGCTCGTACCATCTCCGGTCCCATGAGTACTGACTCCCTTGGGTCAGTCCAGCACAAAGGCGATCTGCAAGTTCGGTCGTACAATGCCTTGAAAGGTGTCATCCCAATAGTGGAGTGATAACTTTTATTGTATGAAAACTCCACCAAGGGATATTGATCCTACCAGCTGTGACCAAAGTCGAGGATGCAAGCATGAAACATATCCTTGAGGTTCTGAATGGTCCACTCAGTCTGGCCATCCATCTGAGGATGGAAGGCGGTTCTAAAATGAATTTTCGTCCCGAAATCCTTCTGCAACCCCTTCCATATCCATGAAGTGTAATGTGAATCACAATCAGAGATAATCATTGAGGGTACTCCATGTAGCTGCACAATCTTCTGCATATAGAAGCGTCCCAAGCTCTCTACTGAACCCTGCTCTCTGATTGGTAGAAAGTGGGCCGACTTAGTGATTCGGTCGAAAACCACCCAGATAGAATCATGACCCCTGGATGTACGTGGAAGTCCTTCCATGAAGTACATGGACATTCCATCTCACTTCCACTCTGAGACCTCTAAAGGATGAACTAATCTTTCTGGTACCTGATGCTCCGCCTTCACTTGCTAACAAGTGAGGCACTGAGAGACAAACTCTGCTACTACTTTCTTCATTCTCAGCCACCAGTGCTGACGTCGGAGATCCTGGTATATCTTCACCACTCCTAGATGTACCGCTAGAGGGGATGTGTGGAACTCCCACAATACTTCCTCCCAAAGAGACACATGTACCATGGTACATCCTCTGAAGAGGATGACGTGCTCCCCACCTTCATAAAATCCATCAGGTGTCTATCCTGTGGATATCTAAGCATGTCGAGCCTCGCAGTCAGTGTCTCCATGATACGCCTCCTTGACTCACTAAAGAAGTGGGGAGTGACTGTAAGAGACTGAAGAAAAACTGCTTCATCTCATTCCACAAAGGATATTCGTAAAGTGACCAATTGATCTATCACCTCACCTAGCAGCTGTATACCAGATATTTTGCTAAGTGAATCTCCTAAAATGTTCCCCTTTCCAAGAGTATAGACTATCTCAAAGTCATAGTCCTGGAGGAACTCAAACCAATGTCATTGTCTTAGGTTCAGGTCCTTACGAGAGAAGATATACCTAAGACTCTAGTGATCATAGTAAACCATAAAACACTCACCCATCAGATAGTGTCGCCACATCTTCAAGTAAAATACCACTATTGATAACTCTAGTTTATGGGTAGGGTAGTTTTTCTCATGTTTTATCAGCTGTTGAGAACTATAAGCGATAACTGTTTTCTCCTGCATCAGAACACATCCGAGCCTGGTCCCTGATGCATCACAGTAGACTACGTACCCAATGCCTTCCTCTGGTAGCCTCAAGATTGGGGCACTAGTCAGCCTCTACCTCAACTCCTGAAAACTCTTTTAGCATATCTCTGACCACACAAAGGGTTTCCCCTTCTTCATAAACACTGATAAAGGTGCTGCAACTCTGGAGAAATCTGGCACGAACCTTCGGTAGTATCCGGCCAAACCCAGGAAACTCGGTACCTCAGTCACACTCCTGGGTAGCCCCCAAGAAAGTACTACCTCAATCTTCACTGGATTCACCACAACTCCATCCTCTAAGATGAAATGTCCCAGAAAGTGAACCTCTTGGATTCAGAACTGGCACTTCGAGAGATTACCATAAAGCTGGTTCTCTTGGAGTGTGTCCATAACTATCTGTAAATGATAAGCATGATCCTCCTCAGTAGCCAAGTAGATCAGAATGTCTTCAATGAATACTACTACAAAGCGATCAAGGTATGGCTGAAAGATCATGTTCATGAGTCCCATGAACACTGTTGGAGCATTGGTCACACCGAACGGCATGACCAAAAACTCATAATGGTTGTACCGATATCTAAAAGTCATCTTCTTCACATCCTCATATTGTACTCTAAGCTGGTGATATCCTGATCTGAGGTCTATCTTCGAGAACCACCATGCTCCCTTCAGCTGATCAAAGAGGTCGTCAATCCTCGAGAGTGGGTACTTATTCTTCACGGTCACCTGGTTCAGGAGCCGATATTCAACATAAAGTCTCAAGATCCCATCCGCCATCTTGGTGAACAAAATCAAGACTGTCTAAGGAGAAACATTGGGCCAAATGAACCCCTTCCCCTGTAAGTCCTCCAGCTGTACCCGCAGCTCACGAAGCTCCACGGGAGCCATCCGATATGCTGGTGTAGATATCGGTGCCATCCTAGGGTACAAGTCAATGTAAAATTCCACCTCTCTATGAGGAGGTAGACCCATAACATCATCAGGGAAGACATCTGTGTACTGGTCCACCACTACAGGATAGCTCAGACTCTCCACATCAACCACTCTGAGGGTAAGGCTAGCCAACTGATGAGTGATCGGTTGCACTCTCCTCTGAGTAAGTTCATCTTGTGCTGTAAAGGCTCTCTTCTCATCGGTGAAGGTAAAACTGATCCCATCCATGCGGACACACCGCACTTTGCGCCTAATATAGTCAATATGATCATCGACTATAGATAATCAGTCCATACCCAAGATAACGTCGTAAGGCCTCAACACCGCTACTAGGAGATCCTAGCTGAAACTCTCACCTCCTAGAGTAAGTTCACACTACTGGAGCTAGTGTGTAATCATCGAATCCTTTCCCGTAGGAGTCTCTAGCTGTAAGGATCGAGCCAACTACTCCACCAGAATATTAGAGCTTCGAACGAGGGCAGTGGAAATAAAATAATGACCGGTACCTGTGTCTATAAGTACTACATCTAAGGTGAAGTAGACCCAGATCGTACCTCGTATCATCTCCAGAGCACCATGGTCCTAAGCCTCAGCTGCTTGGAGCTGAGCTCACCCATGTCCACCTACTCCCTGTGGTCGGGGTGGACCATCTGGTGGTGGTGCCAGTAACACCTCGAATAGTCACCCACCACCAGCTGCACGACCATATCCTTTTCCACGTCATCCTGCTCCCTGCGGTCCTCCTCAGTCAAACCTCTATCTCTACCTGGGCAGTCCTTCGACCATCTGCTGATCATCCATACGGCGGGTCGGGCATTCATGAGCCATGTGACCCTGCTCGCCACATGCGTAACACATCCTACTCCTTGCATGACTGGCTCTGTCTCGGGTGCCCCGCACAACCGACCCGGAATCCTATGGTCATCCCCCTGTAGGTCTGGTCCTCTTGAACCTTTGTGACATCTGTCTACTGCCAATTGTAGAAGACTGGTGGCAAGGATCACCATGAGATCAGATGGTTTCCCTACCAGTTGAAAGACTCTCACCATGGCCTCCAACTAATCCTCAGCCGCTTGTGGGTATGTCTCAACCTTGAACCTAGGTGGAATCTGGCGCTAGAACTCGTGAAACACGCTCAAGCGGCGTTCACCCTCTATTGTTGGGGTTGGTGGCATTAGTGGCCCAACGATTAATGGTACCATTGTTGCCTCCACTGGTTACTCTACTGATAAAGGGCCCTACACCGAGGCCTCGTTTCTCAGTGAGCTATCATCACGTACTATACCTGGAACCCTAGCTAGCTGTTTGCGTGGAGGCATCCTGAAAAGAAACAGGTGCACCATGGTCAATAAGTCATACCTGGTGAGCTGACTCAAAAAATCACAAAGAAGTTTTTTTTGAAACACACACACAATCAGTGTTTTCATGCACTGAGTCAGAAATCAGAAGTCAGGGTCCTGGTGTATGGATACGTCGGCTGCTGCACCAACACTGGATTCCCTAAACTGATAACAACACACATAACACTTAACATTATTGCTGTTAAAAAGATCAGATTCCAATGTTCTATGGTAGAACTGAATCCTCTGATACCAATTTGTCATGAACCGTACCCCGAGGCCTGTGTTGTGACTACCCCAAGCCCACCTTCCATAGGCTAGGGGCTGGAGACTAGCACCGAAAGGTGTATTACCTAAAACTGGGAAGGCATTTCTTTTATAACCTGTAACTCACAAAACTAAGCACAAAGCAGGATACAAGAACAAAGTAAAACTATATAGTAAATAATGTGTGTAAAGAAAGAAAAAGGGGCCAGAATACAAGCCCAACTAGAAAGTACAAGAAAACTGAAAAATACAAGTAAACTGAAACAGCTCCTGTGAACAATCGCCAAGGATCCTACCTGAAGGGTATATACAGCTCTCAAATGTTCGTCTCTGTGGTACGCCTCATCTAATGTCCTCCTCTGAGCTACCTCTAGTCCTGGTACTCTCGTCCTCAGTCAGCACTGTCCATCATCTGCACCAAGCACAACAAGGTGTGGGCATATCCCGTACAGGGGTGAGTATAATGATACTCAATAGGGACCCTGAGACCCCTGAAGGTTTCTCAAAATACATAAAGGATAAACCACAAAGCATGAAAACAACTTACAACCTTACTTAGTTATATTCCCATACATATACCTAAGTTATCAAGTATACTCATCTCATAATTGAGGAAACACAGGGTCCAACTCAAAATACCAAAGCTCAACTATTCCATAAAGGAAGGAAAACCATGAAGGTAACACCACAAAGATAAGTACAACAAAGGTAACACCAAAAAGAATAATACCACAAAGGTATCACAACAAAGGTAAGTACCAAAAAGGTATGCCACACAAAAGAATACCAAAAAGGTATCACCATGAAGGCAAGGACTCAACTCACACCAGTTATAACATATGTATGGTAGTAAAGATGATTAGATGTAACTACTGAATCATCTTACTCTGTTAAAAGGCAGACCCACGTAGGATCCTAAATCATCAGACCCATGTTGGATCCTAGTACGGTAGACCCATGTAGGATCCTAGAGTAGTCCCACATGGATTTCCTAGAGTGGTTCCATATGGGACTCTTAAACATAGACGCATGTAGGATCCCAAAGCATAGACCCACATAGGATCCCTTTCTCATGTTACATCCAGCCACAGGGTTCCCGCACTAAGCTCGCTTGATTCCAGGAGGGTCAACTCCTCAAGCCACAGGTCGATACTCCAACTTCCACGAAGTCCCATGAAGAAGTATCCTAAAGTAACGCCACATAATAGGGGTCTCAACACAATAGATGGTGCGTCAATCGGACGCCTGGTCTGTAAGTTATTGGCCTTTTCGTCCTGAGGGCCCGGTTGGATTCATGTTCGATCCAACCCAGCTGTATCCCAACTTTATCCAAAACTCAAGTGGGGTAAACCAAAAGGACTATCTTGATCAAAGGTTTCTGGCGCCATAGACGGTTTTTCAAACAGACGCCTGGAGCTCAAGTTATGGCCTAAAGAGTGGAAAGGGGTTGAAGCTGGTCTGGGTTCGGTCCGACCCGGTCGGACCGACTCGGTTTGGGTTGACCTGGGTCTGGCCTGGCCTGTAAGATTCGACCTGTCCCACTGGTTCTGGCCCAACCCACTAGGTTTGGCCCGACCCGCGATGGGTGACCTGCGGTGCGGCCCGCACTGGGTGGCCTGCTAGGCAGCCTGCGGTGCGGCTCATAGTGTGCGGCCCGCGGCTGGTCGGATGGCCATCCCTCCTCCACAGCGTGGTCGTGTGCCGCACTGCCACTGGTGGCCAATAGTGATCCAGCCACCCTCCCTTTACCGTCATGGCCTTGTGCCATTGTTCCTGCACGCCCGGTGGTGCGTATGCGCACCGCCGCCCCCTTCGCACGGCCAACCATGTGTCGGCCACCGCCCTTGCTCCATCATGGCCGACGGGCTGCGACCCTTCTCTAGAGGTGCGGTCGCACTGCCTCTGTTGTCGCGGCCGACCGGAGTGCCTTCCGCTGCTCCTGATCCCTTCCGACGACATTCCTCAGGGCACCGGGCGTGCCCCAGTGGCCCGTTATTCATTTCGTAGACTCCCGCACTCGCCTCAGGATGTCGCCATCGATTCAAGACCATCAAAATCTCACAAATTTTGTGGAGGGGTTAGGCCATGTTTTCTTGGCTCGTACCCTCTGTTTTAGAACAATATAAAGTGGCATAATTGTTCTTAAATCAATATGAACATCAAGAATGGGGTAAGGGGTATACAAACAACAATCCCTGCCTCGATTGCTCATTAGAAATGTCACGAGATGAAGTCGGTGAAGACGATGAGGGTGCCAATGATTTTCATTTCCGCAACACGCTTTCTAATTTGAGCTTGTGCATTGTCCTCATTATTGATTCTGAAGTATGTTCTTCATTGGAGATGGCGTTCTTCATTTGGAAGAAAATTTTCTCCAAAGTTCTCCAAACTCTCACCTTTTCCAACACTTCCCCAATTCCACCAAAAATGAATATCCAACTTATTAAATTAAATTTTATTAATTTAACTAGAATTGACCATTAATTAAGTTGATGTTGGAATAATTAATTTAGAGAAAACCAAGAGTCACCTCCCTCATTAAAGAGGGAGTTCAAGGGTCATGTGGTCCCCACCATTAATTTCAAATTGGGAGGTTTTAATCTCAGGCAGTTCTCACCACTACACATTCAAATGGGAGGTTTTAAAATAAAATAAAATAAAATTTGTTCTTTATTTTATTTTTATTTCCAAAAAAACATTAAAACTAAATTTCACCCTCGTCCTACTACAGTCGAGGTGAAAATATCCTTAAGTAAATATCAGTGTTGTGAGTTCAACGGTGCCCTCAGATTTCAATTCTGAGCACCGGTTTAAAAGTTACAAAAAAAACGCTCGCACATTTACTGAACGTACCCAAAAAAAAGTTCAAAAATTCATTTCGAGCACACCGAACCGTTAATTTTCGTGGAATCATAAAATTCTATATAATTAAAAAAAAAATACATGGAAAAATCCGGGTCTTTACAAAGCACTGCTTCAATCTTTTCTGGATCCACAAATAAAACTTGTTCAAAAGTGACATGCCCTATAAATTGAACCTCGTGTATCTAGAACAGGAACTTCGAGAGATTTACTTAAAGCTGGTGCTCTTTAAGAAATTATAGGACCATACTTAAGTGCTCTACATGCTCCTCTACTATTATAGAGTAGATGAGTATGTATTTGATAAAGAAAACAACAAACTTTTCCAAGTATGGATGGAATACCTGGTTCATCAAATCCATAAACATGGTGGGGGAATTTGTCACACCAAAGGGAATCACTAGAAACTCATAGTGTCTATAGTGACATTGGAATGCTAAATTTGGAATGTTAGCCTCGTGAACCCTCAACTGATGGTAGTAGGATCTAAGATTGGCCTTTAATAACCATCTCAAGACTCAAAAATGATCAAAGAGATCATCAATTCTTAGAAATGGGTACTTTTTCTTTATCATAGCCTAGTTTAGGCAAAGATAATTCATTAAAATTCATAAGCTCTCATATGCCTTTTTCACGAACAACACTGGAACTGCCCAAGGGGACACATTGGGTCTGATGAAAACTTTTTCAAGAAGGTCCTATAATTGAATATGTATCTATTAGAGATCAGTAGGTGCCATCCAATATGCTGTAGAAGAAATATGGGCAGTCCCAGGATGTAATTAAATGCAAAAATCTATCTACCTCTTTGGAGGTAGTCCCAAAACATCATTGGGGAATATTCCCATACAATCCTCCACAAATGATGGAACCTAGATGCCTGCAGATCCTACTGCACCAAGGGATTCACTTTCCAACAGATGGGTGATGGGATTCAACCTCATTCTCATTGAACCCACTTTCCCTGCCATGAGATCTCTCTTTCTAGAGAAGTAGAATCTTGTCCCATCAGTTCATAGGCATCTGACGTGTATGCGGTGACAATGAATCTAGGCTCAGACCATGTAAATCCAATTTATAATTAATATGACATCATAGGGTTCTATTGTGATGACAAAAAGTTACCATGTGAACCTATCTTCTCCAAGAAATAGCTCACACTACCAGTAGATGAAATATATTTAAGAAGCATTCTCAGTAGGAACCTCAAGTCGAAGCTGTTGTGTTAGCGCCTCTATTGGGAGCTCCAGGTCCCACACTAGAAGTATCGAGACAAAATAATGACTAGAACTTTTGTATACTAATACTTAGTTAAGATTATAATGAACAAATATCATACAAATGATCAACTCATGCACTGCAGTATCATAGACATCCAAAGCATGTAGTTGTATGCAGCCCCGACCAGCAGCTCTCTGAGCCTAACGTGGGATGCCTGGTGGTGGTGGGGGAAGGACCTCATAATGTCGTCCTCCACCTATAGCTCCTCTTGTTCCTCTTCCAACTCTGACTTCCTAGGGACCACCCTATCCATGCCTGGGATATCCAAGATCATGTCAAGAGAGTAGCATGTAAGGTCTGTGAACCTCACTGTGTACTCAACCACCATCATCCCTCCCAACTGTAATTCCATAAACTCTTAAATATGAACTGAGCATAAGAAGTAAGGGTAGTACTCCTCATGAAACAGCTGATGGAAGTCATCCCATGAGAGTTTCGACTCATCATGCATCTGTGTAACTAGAATCCACCAATGTATAACTTCTCTATGGAAAAGGCTAGCTGCCAAATCCACCACCTGATCTGTCGGGGTCCGAACTGTAACGACCCAAAATTTTGAATAAATCTTGTTTCCTAATTTCATGTGTTATTTTTTATACTCAAAAAAAATGTTTTATTTGATAAACATGATTATAAATAAAATGAGACCATTGGTTTTTGAGTGTTATATGACCATCAGTCAATATGACCACCGTGAACAAAATGTTTTGATTATTGTCTCTAAATTTAAGTAATCTTGGTTAATTATTATATAAAGAAGATTTGATGGCCTCACCTAGTAGCCTTGGGCCGATCGAAGCCCATATAACAGAGATTGGGAAGGAGGTAGCACCATTGGGCTTTGCTCTGGACCAAATCCAAGCCGAACTTCATCATGTAAAGCTAGAACGGAATCGCCTTCGCGAGAAGTTCAAACTGATAGAAATTACTACTCGGGCAATGTTGACTGAGCCGCCCCAAAATTCTATCACCCTAGCACACCTTACTCTTAGGTCCTATGCTGGTATTATAAGGGGTTATGTAACGAGACCGTAATTGCCTTGTGTAATCCTTTTTTTAAATAAAAATTTGGATTTCTTCTTATGATGATGTTTATGAATTTTCAAATGACCGGATAAATATTGTATGCATATTTTTGATGAATTTTAGAAAAAGGATATTTTAAAAATGGTTGTGTAAACCTTAAATAATTAAAAATGTGTAATGATTTTCGAAAAATGGTCTTCTACAATTATGTTCAGTACGAAATTTAGAGTCTAATAAGATCAACTTGATTTTTGATGAATAGTAAATTATGAATAGTGATTTTATGATTAGGATTAGTAATATGACCAAATGGATTAGTAATCTCACTTAAAGAAAGTTTTAAAATAATCTAGGCACCTTGATTAAGTAATGTGATTCAATAAAATAGTTAAATAACGGTTTCATTAATTATTATTCAAGTATTAGTTTTTTCGGGTGAATAGTGTTTTTTTAATTAAAAATTTAATTAAAAATAATTAGAAAATTATTTTTATAAAAATGACTTTATTTTTGAACACAGAGCATCGATATTATGTTATGGTAATTTTTGGGGTTTTTTCTGAAAAAATGAATTTTCGATGAATAGTATTTTTATTTAAAAATTAAATTAAAAATATTTAGAAAATTATTTTTATAAAATGGAGTTCATATTTGTAATCAGAGCATTGATATTTGGTTAAGGTGAAATTTTGGGATTATTCTGAGAAAGTTGAATTTTTGATGAATAGTGAAAATACAGTTTTGAAGTTACGGGTGTTTAATGACATCATTAAATGATGTATTAAGTTTGTAATCAATATTTTCGAATTATGAATAGTGAGATAAGGTATGAGGTGTCCCAAGTGGCCAATACCATGGGCAAATACCATGGTCAAGCCCATGGTTTTGCCAAAACCACTAATGAGGTGTCCCTTTGCCATTAATGCCTTGTCCCCTCACTTTCCATATAAATACCAAGCCATCCTCTCATCCATTCGACTCCCCACTCTTCCCCAACGAAGTTCTGGTCTCATTACCTCCCAAGGAGTCCTCCCAAGGTGCCCCCAAGCCCTCAAGGTCCCAACCTTTGAGGTTTAAGAGTTACATTTTAAGGTAAGGGATCCGACCCCTCTCTTTCTTTTCAAGTGATCTCTTTTATGTCATTCCTTTTATGCTCCATGTTCTTATTTTGGAGGATGTTCTTTTATACTCCTCTTACTTCCATTTTTATGTTCATATGATGAAAGACCCCCTCTTACTCTCATCATTTCGTTTTAAGAACGTTTAAGTGGCGCCGTTAGGCTGCCGAATTTTCAAGGGATTCATTCACCTCTCTCTTTTTCAAAGTTCTACTTTCATGTCAAGTCTTTCAAGTTCATTTTTATTATGTTGGGGTATGATCTCTATATTTATCATACTGTTCTTTTATGATCACATGATGAGAGACCCCATTTGATCTCTTCAATTCAGTATTTTGATGTCTTAAGTGGCGCCGTTAGGCTGCCGAATTTTTAAGTGGTTCTTCACCCTTCTCATTTTGAAGTTCTACTTTCATGTCAAGTCTTTCAAGTTCATTTTTATTATGTTGGGGTATGATCTCTATATTTATCATACTGGTATTTTATGATCACATGATGAGAGACCCCATTTGATCTCTTCAATTCAGTATTTTGATATCTTAAGTGGCGCTGTTAGGCTGCCGAATTTTTAAGTGGTTCTTCACCCTTCTCGTTTTGAAGTTCTACTTTCATGTCAATTCTTTCAAGTTACTTTATATTATGTTGGGGTATGATCTCTATATCTATCATACTGGACTCTTATGTTCATATGATGAGAGACCCTATTTGACCTTGTCAATTCAATTTTGTTGAAGTTTAAGTGATGCCGTTAGGCTGCCGAATTTTCACAAGAGAAATCTTGTTTTGTTTTCTTCCTTTCATGTTCTTCATTTCATATGGTATATTTTCAAATTTCATTACCATGTTCATAAATCCCTTATATTTTGTCCCTCTACTGTATGATGGGTCATTTATGAATGTTTGACCCATGTCCCCTCTTTTCTCAATGTTTTCTAAAACCTTGTAACATAGCCGTTATGCTGCAGAATTTTCCCCTCAAAATGCATCTCTCTCTTTTCTCAAAAATTATTTTATGTTATAAAGTGAATACTCAAAGCTCTTATTTCTACAAGTGTATTCACATATATATCAAAATGTTCCATTTTAAATTCTGGGATTTACATACATGATACCCGCTTCCCTTTCCGTGGGTTTAAAGTGCCGTAAAGATCATGTCATTAAAGCAGTTTTTAAAATGTTATGATTATGAAATGAAACCCATTTATTTTATGCTATATGGGTTATTTATGAAATTTTTGATGATGATATATGTGGCTCACATGATAATAAAGGCAAATTTAAGGGTGCGCCCTGATAGCTCTCCAATGCATTGGGTAAAGACTTAATCTCTAGAGATGACCATTTTAACGACGCCTTGGTGAATAACCTTGGTAATTTTTAACGACACCTTGGGGATGGACCTTGGTGAAACGAAACGATTGCCAATATTAAATGTTGCAGCCACATCTTCAAGTTATGAAAAAGTTTTATTTTTATTATGATATTCCACATGATTCCATTTTCATGCCTTAATGTTCTTTTCATGACTTTATTGATGTATCCCAAGTTCATATGTAAAATGTTTCACTTGTTTCCCTTGCTGGGCCTTCTGCTCACCCTTTCTTTTGATGTATGTCCCCAGGTTATGAGATTCAGTAATGAGCCTAGGGTGAACATGAGGAGAAGCCTTTCAAGTGTTTAAGAAGAATTCTTTATGTTGTTTTCATGTTTTAAGTTCCTGGTTTCCAAGACACTAAACCTTAAAGATCCTCGGTTTTGTAAAATGTAATTAAAGTTTATGTGATAAAAAGGTGGGATGCTATAGTTGGTATCAAAGGATGGTTTAGTTATTTGTGGAAATTAGGATATGAAAACTCTAGGAGGAACCCTATAGAAAAGTTTAATATAGGAAATCTTCCTGGTATTTTGGTGAGTATTGAGTAAGGGGTTGCCAAGCAAATACATCCCTGTCTGGATACGAGCAGGTAGAGGTGGCTCTGGCACAGATGTACATAGGGGTAAAACCCGAAAACACCGCTTTGAGCTAGACTCGAACGGGAACTGGTACACGACAACGGGCCTTGCTGCACTCTTGGTTACGACACTCCCGGGGGATATGCTTTGGTAAATTCATAAGCTTGGTATGAACCATTATTAAAGGAACAAAGATAAAATAAAATAAAGATTCACATAAGAATATATGATCATGGATAACCTAGATGGGAACCTAGGGGATCACAAGTTAGGGTATACTTTTCTTCTACAAGTTATCCTTATATGCTTTAAGTTCCTTTTCATGATTATTGGTTAAGTATTTAAGCCTCTAATTATACTTTATCTTCTTAGTTAATGGTGGGAAATGGAATAACGTGTCCCAACAACCAATGTGATAGGAAATGCAACAATTTCCGTATTAATATGTCAGAGATGATTAGGGGATTAAAAGATGATTATTATTTTGGAAGGCGTTCACTATTTTGAGGACCCTATATGATCGAGGTAAATAGATTACTATAGTATTTTCATTGAGGAGTAAGGTTGACTTATATTTTGAAGAATTGATGAATTTAAGGTGGACTTATAGTAATTTAGGTTACTTTTGGGAATGATTAACCTATCTTGGGTAAAATATGTTTAGGTTAGATACTTTTGTTATAAGATGTTAGGAGTGGTTGATGTTGTCTGGAGATGAACAATGAAGTTGTTTTGGAAGACTATGTTATCAAATCCTTCTTGTATTTGGGTTTCAATCTTAGTTTGGTTTATTTTGAGGAATTTTAAGGACCGTTATTTATGGAGTGGTCTATGATGAACATTGGGTAGTACCATGGAACTTTGAAGATTTAAAAGTAGGTTCTATTCCTATGGGATTCTTTCTTTTTGAAGAGTTGTTTTACCTTAACCTTTCTGTTTTTGGGATAATGTTTAAAGATAGAAGAAATAGATAGTTAATCTTTTGTAGATTATGTGATTCTATAGAAGATGATTCTTGTGCTTTTATGAGACCAAGTGTTTTTGAATTCTCATCATTTGGCGAAAAGATTAGTGTTGGTAGGGACTTGTTAAAGGATGAAACTCTACTTGAATGTAGGTATATTTTCTTATGTTTTTGTTCTATGTAGTAAATGAAATCCTCAAAATTATGAAAAGAAACGTAAAACAAAAATGTTGTTGGTTTACGTTTCCTACTAGGTAATCAAAGACCGTTTACACACATCATAAGTTTGGGATTTTCTCATGGTTAACTTTCTCCTAATCATGTTCTCTATCACTCTCTCTCAGAACTGACCCTTTGTTTTTTCCTCCATGTCCATGTTTTTCTACATGGAACCCGAGTGTGGGTTAACTCGGGTGGCCTTTGTACTTCCTTTTCTTTCTTTTAAAGTAATGGTGTTACTGACTCTTTTTCCGATGTGGGACTTTCAATGAAATTTCAAAACCCAATTTAAAAAAATTGCCAGGACGCAATTTCTTAAGGGGGGAAGATTGTAACAACCCGAAATTTTGAATAAATCTTGTTTCCTAATTTCATGTGTTATTTTTTATACTCAAAAAAATGTTTTATTTGATAAACATGATTATAAATAAAATGAGACCATTGGTTTTTGAGTGTTATATGACCATCAGTCAATATGACCACCGTGAAAAAAATGTTTTGATTATTGTCTCTAAATTTAAGTAATCTTGGTTAATTATTATAGAAAGAAGATTTGATGGCCTCACCTAGTAGCCTTGGGCCGATCGAAGCCCATCTAACAGAGATTGGGAAGGAGGTAGCACCATTGGGCTTTGCTCTGGACCAAATCCAAGCCGAACTTCATCATGTGAAGCTAGAACGGAATCGCCTTCGCGAGAAGTTCAAACTGATAGAAATTACTACTCGGGCAATGTTGACTGAGCCGCCCCAAAATTCTATCACCCTAGCACACCTTACTCTTAGGTCCTATGCTAGTATTATAAGGGGTTATGTAACGAGACCGTAATTGCCTTGTGTAATCCTTTTTTTAAATAAAAATTTGGATTTCTTCTTATGATGATGTTTATGAATTTTCAAATGACCGGATAAATATTGTATGCATATTTTTGATGAATTTTAGAAAAAGGATATTTTAAAAATGGTTGTGTAAACCTTAAATAATTAAAAATGTGTAATGATTTTCGAAAAATGGTCTTCTACAATTATGTTCAGTACAAAATTTAGAGTCTAATAAGATCAACTTGATTTTTGATGAATAGTAAATTATGAATAGTGATTTTATGATTAGGATTAGTAATATGACAAAATGGATTAGTAATCTCACTTAAAGAAAGTTTTAAAATAATCTAGGCAACTTGATTAAGTAATGTGATTCAATAAAATACTTAAATAACAGTTTCATTAATTATTATTCAAGTATTAGTTTTTTCGGGTGAATAGTGTTTTTTTAATTAAAAATTTAATTAAAAATAATTAGAAAATTATTTTTATAAAAATGACTTTATTTTTGAACTCAGAGCATCGATATTATGTTATGGTAATTTTTGGGGCTTTTTCTGAAAAAATGAATTTTCGATGAATAGTGTTTTTATTTAAAAATTAAATTAAAAATATTTAGAAAATTATTTTTATAAAATGGAGTTCATATTTGTAATCAGAGCGTTGATATTTGGTTAAGGTGAAATTTTGGGATTATTCTGAGAAAGTTGAATTTTTGATGAATAGTGAAAATACAGTTTTGAAGTTACAGGTGTTTAATGACATCATTAAATGATGTATTAAGTTTGTAATCAATATGTTCGAATTATGAATAGTGAGATAAGGTATGAGGTGTCCCAAGTGGCCAATACCATGGGCAAATACCATGGGAAAGCCCATGGTTTTGCCAAAACCACTAATGAGGTGTCCCTTTGCCATTAATGCCTTGTCCCCTCACTTTCCCTATAAATACCAAGCCATCCTCTCATCCATTCGACTCCCCACTCTTCCCCAACGAAGTTCTGGTCTCATTACCTCCCAAGGAGTCCTCCCAAGGTGCCCCCAAGCCCTCAAGGTCCCAACCTTTTAGGTTTAAGAGTTACATTTTAAGGTAAGGGATCTGACCCCTCTCTTTCTTTTCAAGTGATCTCTTTTATGTCATTCCTTTTATGCTCCGTGTTCTTATTTTGGAGGATGTTCTTTTATACTCCTCTTACTGCCCTTTTTATGTTCATATGATGAAAGACCCCCTCTTACTCTCATCATTTCGTTTTAAGAAAATTTAAGTGGCGCCGTTAGGCTGCCGAATTTTCAAGGGATTCATTCACCTCTCTCTTTTTCAAAGTTCTACTTTCATGTCAAGTCTTTCAAGTTCATTTTTATTATGTTGGGGTATGATCTCTATATTTATCATACTGGTCTTTTATTATCACATGATGAGAGACCCCATTTGATCTCTTCAATTCAGTATTTTGATGTCTTAAGTGGCGCCGTTAGGCTGCCGAATTTTTAAGTGGTTCTTCACCCTTCTCGTTTTGAAGTTCTACTTTCATGTCAAGTCTTTCAAGTTCATTTTTATTATGTTGGGGTATGATCTATATATTTATCATACTGGTATTTTATGATCACATGATTAGAGACCCCATTTGATCTCTCCAATTCAGTATTTTGATGTCTTAAGTGGCGCCGTTAGGCTGCCGAATTTTTAAGTGGTTCTTCACCCTTCTTGTTTTGAAGTTCTACTTTCATGTCAATTCTTTCAAGTTCCTTTATATTATGTTGGGGTATGATCTCTATATCTATCATACTGGACTCTTATGTTCATATTATGAGAGACCCTATTTGACCTTGTCAATTCAATTTTGTTGAAGTTTAAGTGATGCCGTTAGGCTGCCGAATTTTCACAAGAGAAATCTTATTTTGTTTTCCTCCTTTCATGTTCTTCATTTCATATGGTATATTTTCAAATTTCATTACCATGTTCATAAATCCCTTATATTTTGTCCCTCTACTGTATGATGGGTCATTTATGATTGTTTGACCCATGTCCCCTCTTTTCTCAATGTTTTCTAAAACCTTGTAACATAGCCGTTATGCTGCAGAATTTTCCCCTCAAAATGCCTCTCTCTCTTTTCTCAAAAATTATTTTATGTTATAAAGTGAATACTCAAAGCTCTTATTTCTACAAGGGTATTCACATATATATCAAAATGTTCCATTTTAAATTCTGGGATTTACATACATGATACCCGCTTCCCTTTCCGTGGGTTTAAAGTGCCGTAAAGATCATGTCATTAAAGCAGTTTTTAAAATGTTATGATTATGAAATGAAACCCATTTATTTTATGCTATATGGGTTATTTATGAAATGTTTGATGATGATATATGTGGCTCACATGATAATAAATGCAAATTTAAGGGTGCGCCCTGATAGCGCTCCAATGCATTGGGTAAAGACTTAATCTCTAGAGATGACCATTTTAACGACGCCTTGGTGAATAACCTTGGTAATTTTTAACGACACCTTGGGGATGGACCTTGGTGAAACGAAACGATTGCCAATATTAAATGTTGCAGCCACATCTTCAAGTTATGAAAAAGTTTTATTTTTATTATGATATGCCTCATGATTTCATTTTCATGCCTTAATGTTCTTTTCATGACTTTATTGATGTATCCCAAGTTCATATGTAAAATGTTTCACTTGTTTCCCTTGCTGGGCCTTCTGCTCACCCTTTCTTTTGATGTATGTCCCCAGGTTATGAGATTCAGTAATGAGCCTAGGGTGAACATGAGGAGAAGCCTTTCAAGTGTTTAAGAAGAATTCTTTATGTTGTTTTCATGTTTTAAGTTCCTGGTTTCCAAGACACTAAACCTTAAAGATACTCGGTTTTGTAAAATGTAATTAAAGTTTATGTGATAAAAAGGTGGGATGCTATACGAACAAGCCTAAAAATGCATAACACCAACTCCATCCAATCCTCTACTACCTAAGGATATTTCTTTCTGTAGAACCTCAGTAGTCTCTAATGCTGGAACCCGTAGAGCATGCTAATCCTACGAGCATCCTTAGCCTACTCTGTTGGAATGGTCTACTGCTCGACAGAGGGAGGTGCTACCACTTTCCCAGCAGGATGTAAGGGATCATGGGATAGACCCTGAACTGAGGCCTCATCACTCATAGGGTCATCATCATGAATCAGAGTTGGTATCCTAGATGGGTTTCATCATGGAGGAATCTTAAATGTTATCAAGGATTATCACAGTCATATGAGTATATATATATATATATATATATATATATATATATATATATTATAATAAAAAATGGGGAGATGAATCAAGAAGGATAGTCAAAGACTCAATCCTATATGATACATGTACCATTTATCCCGAAAAAAAAATGTATCGACATGCCAAGTAGATAAGAAGGTAGTCAAGGTCCTGGTGAATGGCTACGTTAGCCGCCACACCATCACTGGATTCTCTGGCTTGAGAGCCGTACTCAAGACACTTTGACACTGTTTACCTAAACCCAACCAATCCTCATTAAGGGGATATGTTTGAAAATTTTTCTAAGGAATGAACTTGGTCTGATACAAATCTGTCACAACCCGAACCATTTCAGGGCTCGAGCTGTAACTAATCCAAGCCTGCCTCCATAAGCCAGGGGTGGAGAAACATGTCTAAGTCACAACTAAACTCAGGGAGGACTTTTCCTAAGTATATGTATTAACACATAGATATAACTCAATGAAAAAGTGCATAGGAAAGGGGTAAAATATGAAACACTGTTATAAAATAAACTAGGCATGCATGAACCTCTAGACAGTACAAAATATGGTAGTGTAAATTGAAAGTAAAGGGAGAAAATGCATGCCCAACTAGAAATATGTCCCAACCTAACAAAACTAGAAAAGAGTAAATGGATGAGAGAGCCCATCTCTTGTATCCCAATCTACGACCACCGTACACAGTCCAAGCACCCAGTATCCATAAGCTCTTCTGAAGTCACAGTCGACATATCCATCATCTGATAAAGACATGAAACATGTGATAAAATCCCATGAAGGGGTGAGTATATACATACCCAATAGAACTCCCTGAAAGGGGTGAAGAGGGAGAATTAATAGATACAACTGAAGAGCGAAGCAGTATCTAGAATAAGGTACAGTGAAAGAGTACATCTCAACCCAACAGGAGTGTGAAAGTAAGCTCATCCAAGCACAAGGGGCTAAACATGGTGAGTAGATGAACTACACATCAAGCCTTTGCCACATATAGTAGAAGAGTAGACTCATACAACCATGATAAGCTAGACACAGAAAGCATGTGGCATACCCCACACGTCTTCACCTCTCTTGGAAGGAGAGTATCCAAATACAAAGTGTGAATATAAAAGAAAGAATATATATATATATATATATATATATATATATTATCAGTCAAAGAATCCCAAATGAGAGTGTAAGGGGATATCCATCTCTTGGATCAGCCCAAGAAGAAGAGTCACCAACATATCCAAAATAATTCCATCAACGATTCCCAGCATCTCACACATCTTCCCTAAACACACAGGTATATGGGACTCAATCACCACACCTTGATACTATCCTCTTTGGGCGGCACTAACTCATCTACATGGTTTTAGGTCACATAACAAGAACTCTTCTCAGTGGGGAAAGTGTCCCTCTTCCTTTTGAGTCCAAACACACTTCAAACCAGGTCTTTTCACTCTGCTGAAAAATCTAGGGGCCATAAATGTTAGGTAAGTATTTCATTCCCTAGTACGAAAGGAGGGTCCTACTCTGATAGTCACCAAGGAACTCCACTACCCAATCCTACGGGAGAGTAAGCCCAGTAAGGTCTTCATGGAACTCCACTACCTATCTCTATTGTAGGGTAATACCATAACATCGAGTAACTCCACTTCCCAACCCTAGAGGGTAATTCATAAAGATCATTAGGGAATGCCACTGCCTAGCCTTGTTGGAGGGTAGGCCTAGAAAGCTTTAGAGGTTCTGTATGATCACTACCATCATCAGGTGTCACATCAGTGGGTCATGATCGGAACGTATCTCATTTTATCTTAAAATCAAAAATGGAGGGATCCATCTCATTCTATGTGTAAAAACGATCAATATTGGATATTTACTTTCCTCAATCAAACACCTGGTGATAAAGTCACATTTCATTACATCATGATCAAATGGAATCTCTTGGGCCTAAGCCATGAGTCCAAATTAAATATCTGATACTGGTCTTGAAATGTATTCCTAAATTTGAGGGTCATAGTGTCGTAGACAGTTCATCATTCTGACACCATATGAGGGAGATATGTGGAATACAAGATTTTGTAATAATAATAATTTTATTATTATTGAGTGTTTCATTGACCCGAGACACAAGTCTAAAAAAGGTATCCAACATCAGTCTTAAAATGACCATCTAAATCATAAGATCACATTTTCACAGATGGTTTATCAAATGAACATCTCGGTTAAAATATATAACTGATATAAGATTATTTAACCAGGATTTATATCTCATACCATGTATCTCATATCTTGAATCTTATATCTTATATCTCATATATCATATCTTATATCTCATATCTCATATCCCATATCTCATATCTTGAATCTTATATCTTATATATTATATAATATATGTAACGACCTGGACCCAAACAGCCAGCTGAACAGTGCTAAGAAGGTCGGGTGTTACTACCTTAGGCAGACCTCCCTAAACACCAAAGGTTGCCGACTAGCAATGAGGGTCTTATAGGTATAGTGGGGAGGCTATACCCTCTCAGAGGATAATAATGGTATTGGTACGAGTATAATAATAAATATTCAGTGGAATAAATGACTCAACAGACTCGAACCAGACCCGCAGAGAGAAATCCCATTCAATATCAATAAACAGCATAAGTAATAAATATAAACAACAGAAATAGAAAGTAAACAGAACAACATGTTGATCACCTGTAACTACTACTGAAAAACAAAACATGAATCCAAAGAAGGTCTTACATATACATATATATATATATATATATATATATATATATATATATATATATGGTTCCAATGGATAACCAAATGTATCTACATAACAAGTAAGCATGCTGATACAGAAAAGGAAGAAAAACAAAATAATCTCTAGCTAAGCAAGACCTCAAGGTCCATACCAACTCCATACAACAGCTAATGCAGTCCATCTCCTGAAGCTATCCTCTTTCCTGCACATAAATTTATAAAGTCTACACACATCCCAAAGGGCCCGTGCAGGGTGTCAGACGAATCTCAGTAGGATACCACCCAATGGTGCGTACCTAATACAAGGGTTTAAGCAGGTAAGCAGTTATATGACAAACAGTAAACAATATGATGCACAAGTAAACATAAACTCCACTGGTGCTCTGTAGCCACCATGAAGTGTCACCTACTTCGGCCAATGCTGGAATCTCTATCATGTAACCCGGCACCATGTGCCCCCTGACACAGCGTGTCTCAAGTACCAACATCATGAAGGCACGCCCAAGAAACAGTAACCCGGAAGAACAACAATGCCTATCCTCAAATAAGTAACTGGAGGGACAACGATTTCTGTCCTCAAATAAAGTAATTGGAGGGATAGCGATGTCTGTCCTCAAATAATGTAACCAGAGGGACAATGATGTCTGCCCTCAAATAACGGTGAGCCTCTGCCCCTAACCCGATGGCCTCAATACTATCCCCTAAAGAATCATCACCTTCCACGTGGCTTCCTATGGCAAGAACCCCCAAACCAAAAGTACCTAAACCGCAACTAACAGGGGCCTCTACCCACACGAGTGGTCAAAATAACCTCATCATAGAGTCTCTCTGTGTGCACACTACTCAAAGTTCCGAGTGAGAAGTAATCACTAAAATAGTACCCAAACCACAACACCTATGACACCTCATGTCCCTAAAACCATGCCCCTCAAGTTTGAAGGTCTTCCCATCCAAGTAAACCCAGGCCATTCCCAACCTAACAGTCACCCTACCTCAAGCCGACATCCATGACGCTCAATCTTGTGGTCAAAACCACCCAGTGTAACTCGGCCCAAGCCCAACATGTGATCAGCCTCACTCAAGAATATTCAGGCCATGCCTAACACAACCCAAAGGGTTCTAGGATATACAACTCAGTAATTACATATATAACACTTCTAAAAAAGTCACATAAATAGGAAAAAAATCTAAATAGTTGAGTTTTCACTAACCCAATAGTTATCAAACAACAACATTGAGGTCTTGAATGCCTCTAAACAATGTAATCATGCTTTACCAAATTAAACATACCAGTTCTAAACAAAGTATACCAATTATAACCATTTTGGCACCCAGGAAAAAATGTCCCAATGAGCCTTGGCCTCTCGCCCAGCCTTGCTCAAGAAATATAGGCAGTAGGGCATGCCCAAAGTCATCCCATGGGTCTAACAATTAATTCAATATGTAATAGAAGATAAAACAGGTTCATGCTCAAAATACCCAAATGCGCGCTTTAAGCTACACCACACAAAGGTCTGAGAAAACACAAAATAAGGTATGCAACACCTACCTGAGACTCGTAGATATAGGCACATCCAATATCAAGCTCTAATTCAAAGCCGATCTTCGTAGATCTACATTTCCGTCAAATCTCGGCAATTCCACTTAGATGGAAACTACGACACGTGAGGCAAGGAAACTGGAATGAAATAGGGTGTGTGGGTTTATCCTCGCTGTTGCGATCCCACATACACCAACAGATTGAAGAAATGACATCATATGATGATTCTAGGGTAGGAAACGTTCTTCATAACTTTGGAACAGACCTGTTTGAAGTTGGGGAAGAAGAAGTTGTTTTCCAAAATAAGACATGACACTCTTTCTTTTAAGCTAATAAAAAAAAGTACACGACATGTATTAAGGAATACATTCCTTGTAGTATCCTTTTTTGTACTCCGACTTAATCATAGGTATCCATGTGGCTTGAACGCTCCACATGGGTTGACACACGGCTTGAACTCAGCTGGTACGCAAAAAAAAAGGATACATGGTGTGTCGAGAAACACTACACACCGTGTAGTAGGAAATTTCTACACGGTCATCACATGACATGTACTCTGTGAGCACATGGTCGGTAGTTTCCTAACCCT
Source organism: Viscum album (assembly GCA_963277665.1). Taxonomy (NCBI): domain Eukaryota; kingdom Viridiplantae; phylum Streptophyta; class Magnoliopsida; order Santalales; family Viscaceae; genus Viscum; species Viscum album. The sequence continues at coordinate 1,350,261,370 of OY728157.1, forward strand.
TACATGTCGTGTGCTTTAGAGTACATGGCGTATAGTCTGGAAATTTCCTAAACTTCCCAGATTTTCCCAGTTTTCTCAGAAACAAGTCAAAAATTCAAACAGGGTCGGTATTTTGACCCATTCAAAAAACTAGGGTTCTTACAATCTCCCCACCTTAATATAGATCATCCCCGAGCTATAAAATGAAGCCCAGAGATGGAACTGAATGTACCACCCCGATCAAAGTAACCCACACTTCCCCAGTCTCAAGGGTTCTGGCTAAATTCTTCAAGGGGGCTCCCCACCTTAGGAATTTCCTAACTCAGTCTCAACCCTACAAAACTCAACAAAGTAAGGGTTCACTAACCTATTTTCCAAAATCATGGTCCTCTCATGATGCATCGTCACCCCAGTGCCTCATTCATGCTCCCATGTCATTTCTGACACCCAAACATATCCCGCACTGCATCGTTGTCCGGCTCCACGAGGTCCTGCATCACATGGATGCTCAAAAAAAACATGGTGCCTAGTACCTCAAGTAACTTGCATCTTTGATGCGCCAATGCCACAGAATCTCAAGTAACCCACATCCTTGATGCCCTGATGCCCATGGAAGCTCAAGTAACCTGCATCCTCGATGCCCCGATGCCACGTATCTCATACATATGTATAAATATATATCACGCACCTGATATGGCACCAATCCCACTAACCATCATCTAGTCAGTCCACATAAATCCTGTGCACCTCGTGCACTCAAAATGGACATGCCTAAATAGGTAGTGCTAAAGAGAAAACAAGAAAGTCACGACCAAACTTGTGGTGTACCTCTAACCATCATCAGCTCACCAGTCTGCTCAGCCTCTGGAAGCTCCACGACATGCACTTGGATTGAAGTACAACTACCTGATGCCTGACCTCCCTACAGTGGTACTCTAGTCACTGACCAATGACCCCTCAACTGGGTCCCACTGTCTCTATCACATCCTCTGCATGAAAATGAAACTTGACTGCCCTCTCCTAGTGCTGAACCTGAACCAACTCCAGATTCCATCATCTATCCTAGTCCCTGCATGCCAGCTATCTGAGAAGGTTGCTTGCAGAACCTATCAAGATGTCCAACCTGTCCACATGCCCGGAACTCCTTTGGAGGCCTATCGCACTAATTCCAAACATGTCCTGGTTGTCCACACTGAAAGAAAATCACTGAAGAACTGTTATGAAGAGATCTAGCTAATTCCTTGGCCTAACTGCCCTACTAGAACTCATCCCATCCTTGCTTCCTGCTATCAGAACCATCACCTAAAACTATTCCCCGACCAACCTGGGGCTTATCCCTCTAGTTTCCCTCTACTATGAGCACCTAATTCATTTCCTCTAAGAATGAACACAACCTGAAGATATTCACATGGATCTGAATGGCATGTTGTAATCCATCCTTGAATCAACTCACCCTTGCTGCATCATCTCTTACCATACTAGGTGAAAAGTGAGACAACTCAGTGAAAGTAGTTGCATAATTCACAACAGACATGTCTCCCTACTGAAGGCTCAAGAACTCCCGAGCTCTCTTGGCCCTCAGTGTCTCTGGGTAAAAGTGCTCAAAGAACATGTCCTCAAAGTCCTTCCATGCTATCCCTTCGTTCCTATAAGCCTAAACCTGCACATCCCACCAACACTTTGCCAGTCCTCGCAACATATACGTCGCCATCTTGACCCTCTTCCCTGGAGGCATCTCGAGCTGCTCAAAAATCATCGGCATGCTCTCTATCCAGTTCTTAGCCACCTATGGACCACCCTCACCTTGAAAAAGTGGTGGATGTTGTGACTGGAACTCCCATGTTAGATATTCCATAGATGGATTTGTACCCTGTGCACCTCTATAGATCCCCTGCAAGACAAGTACCAGACTAGACCAGAGATACTCATCGAGCCACATCCCGAACGCTGCCAAACCCAGCTATTGCCCTGCCTACATGGGATCCTGAACCTGATCCTGTCCCTGCACCTGTACCTACGGCTCATGATCTGCCTACACCGGATCCTAAACCTAATTCTTCTCATGTGGTACTATACCATCTCCCGCCTGACGCTCCATCTAAGTCGACTAAAAGGAACCCGCTGAATACCATAAATGGTCAGACAACCCATATATATATATATATATAAGAATATATGATCAACGTAGATAAAGAAAGTAGTAAAGAGGTAGTATAAAACAACTAACCTTACTCTCCCCTATCGCAACCCATGCCCACAGCATCCCAGCCTCATGGACTTATTACTCACCCTCAGAAGAGCCAAGTATCAAAAGTACCTTGGGCCATGCCCGTCCTGACAACCAACATTGCCTCAACCCAACGACCTAGTCGCCCAATCCTGGTGATCAAAATCACCTCACTCATATTACTTGCCTGCTCATACAAGAGCCAGACTCAAAATATCCTTCCACAAGCAATTCACAATATATATAATAATCATGGAATAACACATTGGAATTAACAAGAAATTCTATCAGGAATTTCACCTATTCACATTCCAGAAGAATACAAAGCATGGAAATTGACATTTTTCACATGGAATTATCACTTCACAAAGCATACGTGCAGTTATGAAATTGAAATACCCTAAAAATGTGTCTATAAAAATCCAAAAAAACAATCCTTGCCATACCGAGCCAAGGTACACTTCTCCCTTACCATACCAGGTCAAGGGTCACATATCACAACCAATAATGTCACACACCAAGTGAGCCACCAAGGAGGAAATAGTATAAACTGTAATCTAAGTAAAAAAGAAAACAACAATTTCCACCCATGGAAACTTGCTCTATCCCTCGTACCTGGGGTTGCAGGCACCCAAGCACAGGTTAGAAACCCAGTTCCAGTCACAACCTATCTCCAGTCTACCAAATCCCAAATAGTAAAAACAACAGAAATAAAAAGAGAATCCTCAATCTCATTAGTAGCCAGCAAAACACTGCTACTAAATCCTTGTCAAGAACTCCTCTGATACCACTTTGTAACGACCCAGACCCAATCAGCTACTTGAATAGTGCTAAACAGGTCGAGTGTTACTACTTTAGGCGCACCTCCCCGAATGACAAAAGCTATCGACTAGTAGCGAGGGTCTTATAGGTATAGTGGGGAGGCTATAACCTCTCAGAGGATAATAATAGTATTGGTACAAGTATAATAATAAATATGCAGCAGAATAAATGAATTAGTAGACTTGAACTAGACCCGCAGAGCAGAAGTACATTCAATATCGATAAACAGCAGAAGCAATAAATATAAAAAACAGTAGAGAAAAGTAAACAGAACAGCATGGTGATCACTTGTAACTACTACTGAACAACAAAACATGCATCTAAAACAGATCTTACATATCCATATATATATATATATAAAGGGTTACAATGGCTAACCAACTATAGCTACATAACAAGTAAGCATGATGATACAGGAAAGGAAGCAAAACAAAATAATATCCAACTAGGCAAGACCTCAAGGTCCATACCATCTCCATGGAATAGTTAATGCAGTCTAGCTCTTGAAGCCAGCCTCTTTCATGCATGTAAATCCATAAAGTCTAAACACATACCGAAGGGCTCGTGTAGGGTGTGAAACGAATCTTAGTAGGATACCACCCAATGGTGTGTACCTAATATAAGTGTTTAAGCAGGGTTGCAGTTATAAGACAAACAGTAAATAATACGACGCACAAGTAAACATAAACTCCACTGGTGCTCTGAATCCACCACTAAGTGTCACCTACTTCGGCCAATGCTGGAATCTCTTTCATGTAACCTGACACCATGTACCCCATGACACCACGTGTCTCAAGTATCGACATCCCGAAGGCATGCCCAAGAAATAGTAACCTGGAGGAACAACGATGCCTGTCTTCAAATAAGTTACCGGAGGGAAAACGATGTCTACCCTCAAATAAAGTAACTAGAGGGACAGCGATGTCTACCCTCAAATAATGTAACTAGAGGGACAATGATGTCTACCCTTAAATAATGGTGAGCCTCTTCCCCCAACTCTATAGCCTCAATGCTATCCCCTAAAGGCTCCTCACCTTCCACGTGGCTTCCTACGGTAAGCACCCCGAAACCAAAAAGTACCTAAACCACAACTAACAGGGGCCTTTACCCACATGAGTGGTCAAAACCACCTCATCACGGATTCTCTTTGTGTACACACTACTCAAAGTTCTGGGTAAGCGGTAATCACCAAAATAGTACCCAAGCCACAACACCTCTGACACATCGTGTCCCTACAACCATGCCGCTCAAGTCTGAAGGTCTCGCCATCCAAGTAAACCTGGGCCATGCCCAACCTGACAGTCACCCTGCCTCAAGCCAACGTCTATAATGCCCAATATCGTGGTCAGAACTACCCAGTGTAACCTGGAACAAGCCCAACCTGTGATCAGCCCTACTCAAGAATATCTGGGCCATGCCTAACACAACCTAAAGGGTTCCAGCATATACAATTTAGTAATTACATATATAACACTTCTAAACAAGCCACATAAATAGGAAAAACAATCTAAACAGTTGAATTTACACTAACCCAATGGTTATAACACAATAGAATTGAGGACTTGAATGCCTCTAAACAATGTAATCATTCCTTACCAGATTAAACATACTAGTTCTAAACAAAGTAGACCAATTATAACCATTTTGGCAACCGGGCCAAAATGTCCCAATGAGCGTCGGCCTCTCGACCATCCTTACTCAGGCAATATAGTCAATAGGGCATGCCCAAAGGCATCCCATGGGTCTAATAATTAATTCAATATGTAATAGAAGATAAAATAGGGTCACTCTCAAAATAACCAAATGCACGCTTTAAGTTGTGCCACCCAAAGGTCTATGAAAACACGAAAGAAGGTATGCACCACCTACCCGAGACTCGTAGACATAGGCACGTATGATGTCAATCTCTAATTCGAAGCTGATATTCATAGATCTATGTTTCCTTCAAATCTTGGCAATTCCACTCAGATGGAAACTACGATGCATGAGGCAAGGAAACTGGAATGAAACAAGGTGCGTGGGTTTAGCCTCATTGTTGCAATCCAACATCCACTAATGGATTGAAGAACGAATGTTGGATGATGATTTTAGGGTAGGAAATTTTCTTTGGAACTTCAGAACAAACTTGTTCCGAAGTTGGGGAAGAAGAAGTTTTTTTCTGAAATAAGACAGGACACTCTTTCTTTTAAGTGAATAAAAGAAGTACACAGTGTGTATTAAGAACTACACACCATGTAGTAGCCTTTTCCATAATCTGACTTAAGTAGAGGTACCCACATGGCTTGGATGCTCTATACGGGTCGACACATAGCTTGAACTCAGCTGGTACACAGAAAGGAGGATACACGGCATGTCGAGCAACACTACACGCCGTGTAGTATGAAATTTCTACACAGTCATTACACGACATGTACTCGGTGAGCACATGGCTGGTACTTGCCTAACCCTTACATGGAGTGTACTTGAGAGTACATGGTGTGTAGTCTGGAAATTTCCAGAACTTCCCAGATTTTCCCAGTTTTCACATAAACAAGTCAAAAATTCAAACAAGGTTGGAATTTTGACCCATTCTAAAAACTCGGGTTCTTACATTATATATCATATCTTGTATATTAAATCTTATATCTCATATCTCAAACCAATAGATAGATAATCCCTATACCACAATGATTCCAGATCTATGCTTCGCTCACCAAACCATTGTCGCATTGTCGATCTACCGTGAATTCAACAGCCCGATCTAGCTTTGTGCCACCCAGAAATGTCGATTCGGGATTGAGAGAATCTAACTGGAAAATAATATAGATAATTTTAGGAGAAAATAACCATAAACCAAAGTTTTAAACACCACCTACCAATAATTCTTGGTCAGCGATCAATAATGAGGAACTGAGGTTAAAACATTGATTAAACAATATGAAATTTGGTACTTGGGCTCATGAAAAGGCCATAACAAGACGAAGATAAAAGAAGGAATAATTATCTACTCAATATTTTAATCCAAATTTGTAAAAACACCAAAATATGATTCTTACCTCTATTTTGGACCAATCATTGGTGAAGAACGCACCCGTGCAACGATCAAAAGAAACTGATGTGTTCGTTGTGTCCTGATCCAATCTGATCTAACATTCCATCATCATTCATCTCGATTCTCCAAAGGGAGGGAGGGGATCTCATCAGAATATTCTAGAAATTATGAGGCTAACCCTGAAAATTTTCTTTTAACGATATATTTATAGACATCGTTTTAGGTCAAATGAATTTAATTAATTAATTAATTTAATTAAATGAATCCACTTAATGCACCGAAAATGAGTGAGGCATCTGAACATCATATAACAACTCATTTTATGTCGCGAATAGGGTAAAAACCCTATTTTGGACCCATCCTTGGTCTCAGATTTCTGATCTAATCAACTATTTAAGAGATATCCCATTTTCATAAACTAAACATGCACACACAGTATAAAATATTTTTAATATTTTTATAAAATTAATTTTGGGCACACTGGGTCTCAGAATTACACACCATCTTAGCGTCTAGATCTAGAAATATATATAGAAATATTTCAAATAATTACAAGGCAAAAATTGGGTTTCTATATATATTCTCAATAAAAATAAACTCAACTAAGAGAGAAAGGGGATCTCCATCTCACAGCTTGGCCCAGGAAGAAGAGTCTCTAACAATTCCAAAATTCCATCAATGATTCCTATAATCTCATGCATCTTCCTAGAAGTAACCATACAAATAAATCCATGAATAATCACTATTATACATAATTTATGGGCCACAATATCTAAGTAGAGGACCTATGCCCTGGAGAAATAGGAGGGTTCCACTCAATAGTAGAGGATACATGCTTAGCCTGGCTAGAGGGTTCCACTCAAGAAGTCTATAGAGGACCCATGCCCAGCCTAGATGTAGGGTTAAACTCTAGAAAGTCATTGAGGACCCAAGTCCAACCCAGCTAGAGGGTTCCACTTGGGAGTCTGTAGAGGACCCATGCCCAACCCAGCTAGAGGGTTCCACTCTAGAAGTCAACCCGGACTCATGCCCATCCCAGCTGGAGGGTTCCTATATGGAGTTGGTAGAGGACCCATGAACAGCCTAGATGGAGGGTTCCACTATATAATTTATCAAGGAACCATGCCCATACCAGCTGGAGGGTTCCACTTGGGAGTCGATATAGGACTCATGCCCAGCCCAGTTAGAGGGCTCCACTCTAGAAGTCGGTAGAGGACTCACGATCTATAGGGTTCCACTCTATAAGTCTCTGGTGATCTTGCATGATCACTTCCTTAATCAAGAATTTCCTAACCAAGAATCATTCCTGGAACATTCCACATCATATCCCAAAATTCATAATTGAGGGCATCATCATGTTCTAAGTGAAAAAAAACTCATGATAGACTACTCAGAGGCGAAAATCCAAGTCCAAACAAAGGAGATATGGAAGATTTAATTTTCCACAAAAGGAGAAAAGGGGTACATGACATGTGAGGGGACTCACATGGCATGTGGACACACTAATTCGCTTGATTGTGTCCCTAGAGGTACATATCTCACCAAACATGTAGGAGTATATGGAGTGTGGGGGATATACACGACGTGCCCATGCCACTCGGGGTCCCACCCATGTTCTATGGTCGTGTCTGTGTATCCAAGTCATGTCTATATACATTACTCTGTGTTTTTGTACTTTAGTACATAGTGTGCCTCTTCACACGGGGTGTTTCCCATGTGCTCCGATCATGTACACACACACGGGGTCCCACCCGTGTGCTTCACCACATGTCTCATCCCCCTGGGGATGAGGTACATGGTGTATATGAGGGATACATTTCATTCCATCCTTATAGATTTTTAAAACCCTAACTGCCATAGTGAGGGCTCGACACGATGTGTGTTCTTCAAACTACACGGTGTGTAGTTGAGATTTTTCCAGAATCACAAATCCATTTTATACAATACAGATATGGTCTTAGCCTATAATTTCAGCCTCTATTAAACCTACTATTTGTGGATCTAGAATCATCTAGTAGATTATGACCCTCTGGTGGCCAAAAACTAAAATCTAGTTTGATTTTTTGTGAAATCATCTGCACCGCACATCCCAATTCCTTCCTCTATTGATGATTCAACTACCAATCATCCAAATGATCATCCATGACCTGAAAAACATCCCAAATATGTCCTTGATTCATCTATTTGTTCCTCACACGTCATTTTTTTATGATTCTGGGGGTCCGATCGGGCTTGGTACCACCCGACCATATTGAACCAGGATCATGGGGTCCAACCGGTGAAGAACTCAAAGCAAAGGGGGATAAAGGCACCACAAAGAACATTTAAATGGTCATTTCCAAAATTTATTATCCAACGATCAAGGAAAAGGATATATGGCATTAGAAACCAATTGAAATAATCAATTTAATCAGTACTCAGGCATATTCGTAGGCCATGATTGTCATAGATCCAAGAAAGTGAATGATCTACTCAATTAATTTAATCAAAAATTTCATAAACCACAAATTGAAAGGTCTTACCTAGATATTGGAAAATTCCTCATTGAATATTTTTCTCCCTAATGATTTAATGAAGGTGCTTCATTCACAACATCCTAATCTTCTCTAATCCATCATTTCTTCGTCGTTCGAGGTGATTCACCAATGGAAGGAGAGAAAGAACGTCGCTTGGTGATTCTAGGGATATGATGATAACCCTAGGAAAATTTCTATAACCATATATTTATAGATAAATTTTTAGTTTAAATTAATTAATTAATCCACTAAACATGTTGTTAATAGGTGATATATCTGAACACCCCATGCCGACCTATTTTAGGTCACACCTAGGGTAACCAATACATTCTAGACTCAACCATGGTCTCATATTTCTTATCTAAGATTCTATTTAAGGGTTATACCATTTTCTTTAATAAATTTTATGCGTGAAATATAACATATATTTAATGTTTTTAGAAAAATAATTTCGGGCACACCAGGCATCATAATTTTACGGTGTCTCAGTGCCTAACTCTAGAAATATATATATATAAATATTTCAAAATCTTAAAATAAAAAAAAACTAGGAATCTACATCATTCCATACTTCAATATGTTCATCTTCAAAAAGAAAAACTAAAAAAATAACTTAGGATACTGAGCCTGTATCTGGCTCTCCCACTCCCAAGATCTCTCCTACACATTCTCGTGCTGCCATAACATGTGAACCAAAGAGGTGATTTTTTCATGTAGGGTACTCTCCTGTCGATCATCAATCACAAATTAGTGCTCTACAAAGGTAGCTATATCCCCGATATCCAACTCTCCCTAGTCGATGATGTGTGTATGGTCATGCACGTATCTCTTCAACCATGACACATAGAATATGTCTTGCACCCACTCCAACCATGGGGATAGGGAGAGGCGGTAAGCAACCTCACCAACCCTCTGCATGATCTTGAACGACCTAATGAACCTCAGGGATAGATTTCCTCCCCAAATAAACCTCCACAATCCTCATCATGGGGAGACTTTTAGGAAAACATGTTCCCCCTGATCAAACTCCAAGGGCCTATAATGGTGATCTATGTAAGATTTATGCCTCCTTTGAGTTGTTCTCATCTGCTCATAGATGACCTGAACCTTCTTCATCATCACTTTCACCATCTCCGGGCCCACAAAATATGTCTCTCTGATTCCTTTCCAGCACAATGGTGACCTTTAGGGTCTCCCCATATAGGGCCTCAAAAGGTGGGATGTCGATGGTTGAGTGGTAGCTATTTTTGTACATAAACTCTGTCAAGGGAAAGTTATCCTCCTAGCTCTGGTCGAAGTATAACACACAATCCCTCAGCATAGCCTCTAACACCTGGTTATTGAGCTTGGTCTTCCCATATATCTAGGGGTGAAAGGTTATACTCATCCCCATTTGGGTCCCAAATGCCTCCTACAGGCCTCTCCATAATCGTTATGTAAACCTCACATCACGATCGTAGACAATCACTACAAAAAAAATACCCCGATTAGAAGGGGTTATTTTTTAGATTAGAAGGGGTTATAATTCCCTCTAAAAATGTTAGCGGCATTTACCCATAACCGATGCTAATGTGACCGCCACATTGTGTTAGAAGCGGTTTTTAGGGAGAGTTGGTAAACTAGTTGTAAATTAGCGACTGTTAGATTAGAGGGGGTTTTAACCCCCTCTAATTTCACCAGAAAATTATCAGATTAGAGGGGGTTTTAACCCCCTATAATCTGAAATCCATTTTAGAGGTGGTTATAAACTACCTCTAAATGAGTCATATGCTTCATATTAGTGGTGGTTCATGAAACCGCCTCTAATTGAGATTATTAGTAGAGGGGGTTAAAACCCCCTCTAATTAAGACCATTATTAAAGGTGGTTCAAAAACCACCTCTAATATTTTTTTTTAAATATTGGGAATTATTTTAAACTCAATTGGCCCCCTCCTATCCCCTCAATTACACCTATTGCGTGAGTCCAATTCCCCTCTTGTACCATGACCTTACCGACGCCTTTTTCCTGCACATCTCCCTCTAGTACCACGACCTTACCCTCACATCTCCCTCTCATACCGTGGTAACTACCGCCTTGTAGTTCTCCCAACGTGGTTGTCCAATTCCCCAACAATTCCCTATGAAGCCCACCGCATTGTAAAACTCCAGCCCCAGTGTGTTTCGAACTCTCAACCTGCACCTTAAAACTGTCACGCCTCCACCACTATTTCAGCTTCATTTAGTTTATATAGGTACATATTTTTATATTTATATATATAAGCTTATTTAAATAAATAATATTTGAATAAATATTTAAATACACATAAATATATATCCTATATATTTATATTTATATAAATTAATATCTTCATTTTTATATTTTGTTTTCATGTATTTATATTTCAATACATTTACATTATATTCAATTTATACATTTATATAAACTATATATTTTATCTGTGTATTTACATACATTTGAGTAAATATATTTTATAATACTATTTATGTTATGTATATGCGCATATATTTTGTATATTTATAAATATATTTATGTAAATTATTTATATACTTAAATACATATTTATATATTATATACATGTTTATTCACATAATATATATATATATATAACTATTAATTTAATGTATTTATATAATGTATTGAAAATTTTATTTCTATAATGTATTTCAATACATATATTTATTATTATTTACATTAATATATATTTATTTGTATAAATTGGATATTATTATATATAATTAATATTATATGAAATATATATATATATTAAATATAATTTATACAAATATTTCATATGAAATAAAATTTAAAAAAATATTTATATAATATTATATGAAATAAAAATTTATATTATATATAATTAATTTGTAAATTATATATAATTCATATGTATGTTATATATAATTAATATGTATATTATATATAATTATTATTTATATGAAATAAAATTTATACAAATATTTATAAAATGCATTTCAATACATATATTTATTATTATGCACATTAATATATATGTATTTCAGTAAATATAATTGAATAATATTATGTACATTAATATATATATTTATTTTTATAAATTGTATATCACATAATATTACTTATATATAATATAAAAGCATAAACATATTATTTAAAAATATATTTATTATTATAATAATATAAATTATAAAAACTACAAGTATGAGTTTTTAAATGATATATTTTTTAAATAAATTATATTTATATAATATGTTTGTGGTTTTATATTATATATAATTGATATTATATGAAATATAGTTTATACAAATAAATATATATTAATGTAAATAATATTATACAATTATATTTATGTATACATATAAATACAATTAAATACAATCACATAAATATTTTATATAATATATATGTTCATATAATTTATTTAAATACATTTATATGTAATGTTTTAATTATATATATATTGGAATTGTTTTGTTTAAATAGCGGTGGTTCACAACCCCCTCTAATTTAAAGACATTAGAGGGGGTTTTAACCCACCCCTACTCTAATTTAAGAGATTGGAGGGGGGTTTGAACCCCCTCTAATTTAAGACATTATAGGGGGTTTTGAACCCCCTCTAATTTAACAGATTATAAGGGGTTTTGAACCCCCTCTAATTTAAGATATTAGAGGGGGTTTTAAACCCCCTCTAATTTAAGACTTTAGAGGAGGTTTTGAACCCCCTATAATTTAATAAATTAGAGGGGGTTGTGAATCACAACTAATATCATTGATTAGCAGTGGTTAAGAAACCTATATATTTTCTTAAATTGGAGTGGGTTCAAAACCCCCTCCAAAATCCAACTGAATATTAAAAAAATAATGTTAAAAATTTTAGAGGGGTTTCAAAACCCCTTCTAATTTAAAAAAAAAATAGAGGGAGTTCATAACCCCCTCTAAATTCGATGATTAGAAAGAGTCTCACATAAACCTCTGTTGGAACCATGGTCATCTATGCATGAATTAGAGAATGGTTTGTGTTTGTTGTCAATCCTCAGAGGAAGTTCAGAATGTGTGCCAACAAATTACTCATACAGGTCAAGCAGATAACAGTATTGAAGGTGGCACTATTTTCCAGTGTTTTCCAAATTTCTGGACCTCAAAATTGACAAAAGGGGAAAACAATGTTTTTTTGTAAAGGGAGTTGCGCGCCAGACATGTGTCGCGCAAGTGACTTGCGCGCCGAGAAAGGACTTGTGCGCTGATGCCTAGGAGGATTGGAAAGATGCGTGCCATTTGTTTTTTAAGATCAAAACTTCAAAATATGGAAAAATAAAGAGGGTTGCGCAAGTATTGGGTTGGTCGTGCAAGTGAGTAGCGCGACAGAGGCTAGGGCAGTTGGAGCTGCGCGCCGGAACTTACGCGCCGTGAGGAGGCTTGTGTGCCACTACGTAGGGTGTCCTTTTTGCCTATAAATAGAGGACCAACCCTCCTCATTTTTAACAAAGTTTGAGACTTGGAGAAATTCAGTTCTCCCATCGCACAGGTGAAGTGGTCGCGCAAGTATAAGTTGTGCGACAGTTGTTTGTTGCGTGCCAAAAATGGTTTTGGTGGAAAAGAATGTGAGAAGCGCAAGTTTAGTATTGAATAAGGTTGAGTCGCGCAAGTTTTGGAGGTGGAATTGCACACCAGTTATAACTTGTGCACCGTCCTTGAAACTTGTGCATTGGCTTGGGGAAGTGCCCCTGGTGTTGATTGAAGTACGCCTGTCTTTTTGAAGCTGCACGAAAGCTGTAAGATTTCTTGGTACTCTCAGCGCAAAGTGAGATTCATCTACTGGTGAGAGTTGGACTTCAACAGAGCATCTACATATAATAGAGGATCTATTCTTTTGTAATGATGAAGAGGCCTTCATGTCTATAAACTGAGTGGGACTTCATCAAAGGCAGTGAGCCAGGGGGAGTCAATGGGAGTGACCCGAGGGACGTAGTGAGATGTCCCTGAACCTTTATAAAGGTAGTGAGCCTGGGACAGATTTATTGTGACCAAACCATTGTAATACACATCCATTAAAGTTTAGTGGAACTTGGTATGACTGAAAACCTGTCAGTGTATGCTCCTTGGACGTAGCCCTTAGTGGTGAACCAAGTAAAAAAGTGTTGTGTCATCTCTCTACATGTGATTGTTTGCTTTCTGATCTTTTTTATCATACAGTTTTAACAAGTTCCTACCAACGTGAGAACAAGATCCACCACATTAAAAGAAAAATTTGTCACCCTGATTCACCCCTCCCCTCTCAGGGTGTCCCGAGGTCCTACAAGTGGTATCAGAGGGAGGTTACTGGTGTTAGATCTATCCTTTGTCGTCATGGAGAATATAGTCAATACTAGGGGAGTACCTCTCTTCGATGGAAGTAATTTTCAGATTTGGAAGAACAGAATGAAATCTCATTTAAGGTACCTCGGAATGGAAGTCCTCTTTTCTACCTTGCAAGTAATACAAGTTACCAATCCAATTGGGCTTCCTATGACTGATATAGACAGGAAAGTTTTTGATGCAGACGCTAAAGCTCATAATGCTATCACTACAGATCTTTTAGATCAGCTCTACCTAAAGGTGATGAGTTGCACCTCAAAAAAGTCTATGTGGGATAAACTTGAAAACATTTATGAAGGATACAACAAAGTGAAGGAGGAAAAACTTCAAGTTTTACACAATAGGTTTGATGATCTAAAGATGCATCCTAATGAGAATGCAGATTCATTCTTCAATCGAATTACTGAAGTTGTAGGAGCAATTAGAGGTCTTGGAGAGGAAATCAAAGACATTGATATCGTAAATAAAATCTTGAGAAGACTTCCTCCTATGTACAATGCAAAGGTGTTATCCCTTGAAGAAAGAGATCTTTATAAGCTATCTTTGGATGATCTGTTAAGTAGTCTAGTGGCATATGAGATGAGAGTCAAACCTGAAGATGCTACGACTCGTGTAAGAAAGGAAATGGAATTCAAATCCATGGACAAATTGAAAATTTCAGAATATAGTAATGGTGAATATGATGAGGAAAAATAAATTCTTTCTCTCATTTCCAAGAAGCTGAAGAAGGGAAAAGGTAAATTTAAAGGTAAGCTACCCCTGGCATGTTTTCGTTGTGGAAGAGTTGGGAACATTGCCTCTCAGTGCCAAAGAAATTTTGATGATGATGAGAGTGAAGCTGAAGACATCAAGAAGCCTTGGAAAAGGTTTTTCAAAAAGAGAGACTTCAAATATGGAAAGAAAATACAGAAGAAGAGTTTTGTCTATGAAGAAGAAGATGAGGATATTGAATTTTGTGAAGAAGAAGAACTAGAATTTAAAACAGGAAACCATGCTTCCATGATGGCTACCATTGAAAAGTCAGAACTCTCAATCAATAAAGGCAAAGATAATCAGATTACTCCTAATGGTGATCCAAAGATTAAAATTAAGGATGCCTTTTCCAAGATTGAGAATAAATGTAATAGATGCAATAAGTGGAAGTAAATGGTGGAAGATTCATCAGAATATGTTGATGAGCTTGAAGCAGAAATTGAATGACTAGAATAACTAGTGAGAGTTCAGTCTTCGATCCTTGAAAGCACAGATGACATTGTGGAACTAAAGCTTAGAATTGAAGAACAAGCAAAGGTCATAAATGAACTTTCATCCAGACTGGAAGAGAAGTCCAAGATAGTTGAGAGTCTTGAGGAAGAATTTGTTACTCTTAGGAGTAAAATTGAATGTCAATCAACCACAAATGAGGGTAAGAAGAAAATTCATTTTGGAAGATTCTCATATGCAGAATTACTAACAAAAGCCAAGTGTGGTTCAGATGGGGTTGGAAAAATATTGAGTGATCAAAGACCCACTTGTATGGGAAAGAGTGGAATTGGATGTGAAGCTGAGACTTCAACTGCTGGAAGTGGAGAGAGCCAAAAGAAAGACAAGATAAAAGTTAGACATGTTGAAACATTTCCTGATGTGCTGAAAAAGAAACCCTCAATCCAAACTAAAATAAGAACTAAAAATTATCCTCAAACTTTCAAAAATGACAAGCAGTCCAACTATTCTCCGAAGGTTTAAGGCATGAGGAGAAATTCAAGTGAGAAGACATTTCCTCTCATGAAGTGTCAGTTTTGTGGCTATCTAGGCCATACCATGTCATATTGCGAAGTGGAAAGGAGATACTTGAATGGGGAAGATCTTGGACATCAACAAGGGAGACCAACTTCATATCCTATATCTTATATAAGAAATAGTTTCTATGGATACTGATTTCATTGTTCTAACTTTGGCCATAAAGCTATGTATTGCGGCAGAGATTCGATCAGAGATATTCATACAACTCTCAGAGACAGGTCAATATCCACCATCCTAATGGTATTGCTCTCACAAATAGGTTTTCTTCTCTAGAAGAAGAGTATGGGTATGAATAATCTTATTATGTGGAAGAAATAATTAGAAGGCCATCAATATCTTATACTCAATCCAATATCTCTTAGAAAGAAAATAAGAAGATCGAGAAATCCAACCTTGTAGAGGTGGCCCTCAAAGATAAAAAAACCAATAGTACCTGGATTCTGGATAGCGGTTGTTCATCTCATATGACAGGTAATGTTGGTCTGTTAATAGATATTAAGAGGAAGGTTGATGGTACAGTACGATTTGGGAATGATGGAGCTCTGAAAATCAAAGGCAGTGGAAGTACTGAATTAGCTAATGGAGAGCTAAATAAGACTGAAGTCCTTTATGTAGATGGACTACGTCATAATCTACTCAGCATGATTCAACTCTATAACTCAGGACTCATAGTTACTTTTAATCAGAAAGGCTACACTATCAAGGGAAAGACAGGAAATTCACTAATGAAGGGATGCAGAACAGAAGACAACTTATATCAGGTTGATAGTAAAGAAAATATTTGCTGCATGATTGTTGAAGAAGAAAACAATTTGTGGCATCAGAGAATGGGACATATCAATCAACAAGACAAGGATAAAATATCAAAACTGAGGATTTTCATGGAAATTCCCAACCTAAAGTGTGAGCAT
The DNA here is from genome assembly GCA_963277665.1 of Viscum album. Lineage (NCBI taxonomy): Eukaryota > Viridiplantae > Streptophyta > Magnoliopsida > Santalales > Viscaceae > Viscum > Viscum album. The sequence goes on from OY728157.1 coordinate 1,350,277,971, forward strand.
GAAAAAGTCTTGTGATGCTTGCATTCTTGGAAAGTTGGTCTGTAGTTCATATCGGCCAAAGAAGAAAAGGGCATCTCATCTTCTTGATCTAATTCATACAGATGTATACGGGCCAATAAATGTTGCAGGAACTCATGGAGAAAGGTACTTTGTTCTCTTCATAGATGATTACAGTCGAATGGCATGTGTTATGGTCATTCACAGGAAATTACAAGTGCTTGAATGCATGAAAACATATCAGAGAATTTCCAAGAATTATACTGGATGAAAAATCAAAGTGTTGTGATCTGATAATGGAGGGGAATACACGTCCATTAAATTTGAAAATTACCTGGAGAATCATGGGATACAACATGAGGTAGATTATGTGTGAACTCCACAATAAAATGGAGTTGTTGAACGTAGGAATCGATAGGTGAACAACATGGCACGAACTATGCTGATTGAGAGTTGTATTTCACGACATTACTGGAAAGAGGTTGTTCAAGCTGCCGTGTATATTCAAAAGCGAACAGGACTTTATATGGGTGAGACTAAAACACCATATGAATTATGGAATGGAAGGAATCCCTCGTTGAAATATTTTCATGTTTTTGGAATTAAATGCTTCATCAGGAACAAAGAAGCAAATCAAGGGAAGTATGGTGACCATGCAGATGAAGGAATTTTCCTTGGATACTCAATAAACAACAAAGATTACAAGTGTTTCAAAAAACGATTAGGAAGGATTGTGGAAAGTAGTGATGTTAAGATAATTGAAGAGAAAACCAAAAATGCTTCAAGGAAGTCATATAATGATGTGATAAAAAGTGAAGAAGAAAGTGAATGTGGAGAAAATGAAAATACAGAAATAGAGGAAACTGTACAAAACACTCAGCAGTCACATCATGATGTTGACTCAGAAGAAGAATCTAAAGAAGAAACTGTGGCTGGAGAGAATGCAACTGAACCGCACATGGGAAATTGTAGAGCTGAGATTGATCCATCTAACATAATTGGGGACAGGAGTGCACCCACTCAAATAGGGAGGATGAGAAATAACACACAATCTGCATTTCTGTCAGTTGTGGATCCATCCTCATTCGAAGAAGCTGCAAAGGATGAATCTTGGGTAAAATCCATGAATGAATAGTTAGATCAGATTGACAAGAATCAGACATGGGAACTTGTCCAGAGACCCGAAGGTTACAATGTGATTGGTACAAAATGGATCTTCAAGAACAAGTTTGATGAGCATGGAAATGTTATCATAAACAAGGAACGATTGTTATGTAAAGGATACTCCTAGATTGAAGGCGTGGATGTTGAAGAAACCTTTGCTCCAGTGGCTAGACTGGATTCAATCAGGATTTTCCTTTCCATGGCACTCCAAATAGGATATAAAGTATATCAAATGGATGTCATGACATCATTATTGAATGGTATACTTGAAGAACAAGTCTACATTGAACAACCAGTGGGTTTTGTTCTTGGTACTGATGAAACAAAGGTCTGCAAACTGAAGAAAGATCTATATGGTTTAAATCAGGCACCACGAGCATGGTATTCCAGGCTGGACTCTTATCTCAAGGAGCTAGAATTCAAAAGATTAGGATTATATCACAATCTATATGTGAAGAATTCTCCAAAAGATCAATCTGTGGTTCTAGTCTATGTTGATGATATCATATTTGGTGGTAGCAGGCAGAAATCAGTGGATGAATTTTCCAATCACATGAAATCAGAATTTGAAATTTCTATGATTGGGGAGATCACATATTTCTTGGGGCTGCAGGTGATTAAAAAGAAGGATTACACTTTCATTTCTTAGGAAAAATATGCAAGAGAGCTGCTGAAGAAGTTTAGTATGCAAGACTCCAAACCAATGTCAACTCCGATTGCAGTTAGAACTAAACTTGGAAAGAATGAGGATGGGACCTCTATATATCCCACCATGTACAGGAGGATCATTGGAAGCTTACTGTACCTGACAGTGACACGGCCATATATTGTTTTTTCCACATGTCTTGCAGCCCGCTTTCAGAGTAATCCAAAAAAGGAACATATGTCAGTAGTAAAAAGAATCATGAGGTATATTCAAGGCACTCACAATTATGGCTTATACTTTGTTGTACAAAGGAACAGTGAATTATCAGCATTTTATGATGTTGACTGTGCTGGCGATGTTGTGGACAGAAAGTCCACCAGTGGTGGAGCTTTCTATATTGGGAATAAATGTGTTGGCTGGTTAAGAAAGAAACAAGAAAGTACTTCTGAAGCTGAGTATATCTCCACCACAAAGGCATGCACTCAACTGCTATGGATGAAACAGCAATTAACAGATATTAGTGATGAGGTAAAGCAACCAATGGTGATTTACTGTGATAATAAGAGCGCAATTGATCTTACGAAGAATCTAATTCAGCATTCTCATACAAAACATATTGAAATTCAGTATCATTTTATCAAAGAGAAATTTGAATAATGCGTGATTAGAATGGATCATGTGGGAACTGATGAGCAAGTGGCTGATATCCTGATCAAACCACTGTCAATGGCTGTTTTTGTGATGCATCGGTTGAACCTCGGAGTTCAGCCACCTCCCAGTGCATAAGGAGGTTATGGATATCCCCTCTCCCCAATTATGTTAATTGTTTTTATTCTGTTTTTGGGTGCAATGCAGGTTTGTGGGGGAGATATTATCCAGGGGGAGTGTGGTTTGAGCTGAACAATGGACTTTTACTGATCTTTGGGTTTATTGTCAATGGGGGAGAAAGGAATAAATTCAGGCATGTAGTGTAATGCTTTTGTGACACGTTGAGAATTCAGTGGCAATGATAGGATGGGAAGGAACACATTGGAAATATTCAGGCATGTAGTGTAATTCTTTTGTGACGCGTTGAGAATTCAGTGTTGACGATAGGATGGGAATGAACACATTGGACATGTAATGATTCTGTGACACTATAAGATAATTTATTGGGCATCAATGAGAATTCAAAAACATGGGAACCCAATTCAACCTTTCTCTCTTATTTTCTACACCGAGCATTGCTTACATAGACTTAGAGTTTTGGCTGAGTTGATTCTTTCATTTTTGGTGTGCATGTGGATGGTAATATATTGAATTTATTTACTGATTTCCAACAAACCCAAAGGGGTAGATTGTTAGAACCATGGTCATCTATGCATGAATTAGAGAATGGTTTGTGTTTGTTCTCAATCCTCAGAGGAAGTTCAGAATGTGTGCCAGCAAAGTACTCATACATGTCAAGCAGATAACAGTATTGAAGGTGGCACTATTTTCCAGTGTTTTCCAAATTTCTGGACCTCAAAATTGACAAAAGGGAAAAACAATGTTTTTTTTTTGTAAAGGGACTTGCGCGCCGGACATGTGTCATGCAAGTAACTTGCGCGCCGAGAAAGGACTTGCGCGCCGGTGCCTAGGAGGATTGGAAAGATATGCGCCATTTGTTTTTCAAGATCAGAACTTCAAAATATGGCAAAGGAAAGAGGGTCGCACAAGTATTGGGTTGGTCGCTCAAGTGAGTAGCACGACAGAGGATAGGGCAGTTGGCGCTACGTGCCGGAACTTGCGCGCCATGAGGAGGCTTGCGCGCCACTGTGCAGGGTTTCCTTTTTTCATATAAATAGAGGACCACCCCTCCTCATTTTTAATGAAGTTCGAGACTTGGAGAAATTCAGTGCTCCCATCGTGTAGGTGAAGTGGTCGCGCAAGTGGTTGTGGGTCGCGCAAGTATAAGCTACGCGACAGTTGTTTTCTGTGTGCCAAAAATGGTTTTCGTGGAAAAGAATGTGAGTCGCGCAAGTTTGGTATTGAAGAAGGTTGAGTCACACAAGTGTTAGAGGTGGAATTTCACGCCATTTATAACTTTTGCACCGTCCTTGAAACTTGTGTGCCGGATTGGGGAAGCGTGCCTGGTGTTGATTGAAGTACGCCCATCTTTTTGAAGCTGCACGAAAGCTGGAAGATTTCCCGGTACTCTCAGCGCAAAGTGAGATTCATCTACTGGTGAGATTTGGACATCAACAGAGCATCTACATATAATAGAGGATGCATTCTTTTACAATGATGAAGAGACCTTCACGTCTATAAATTGAGTGGGACTTCACCGAATGCAGTGAGCCAGGGGGAGTCAACGGGAGTGACCCGAGGGACGTAGTGAGCTATCCCTGAACCTTTATAAAGGTAGTGAGCCTGGAACAGAGTGATTGTGCCCAAACCTTTATAATACACAGCCAGTGAAGTTTAGTGGAATTGGGTATGACCGACAACCTGTCGGCGTATGCTCCTTGGATATAGTCCTTAGTGGTGGACCAAGTAAAAAGTGTTGTGTCATCTCTCTACATGTGATTATTTTATTTCTGATCTTTTTCATCATACAGGTTTAAAAAGTTCTTACCAACATGGGAATAAGATCCACCACATTAAAAGAAAAAGTTGTCACCATGATTCACCCCTCCCGTATCAGGGTGTCCCGGGGTCCTACACCTTTTACAATTTATATAGAAAATGAATTTAGATGGGGTTAATAACCCCCCCCCCCTCTAAATTCGATGATTAGATGGGGTTGTGAATATCTCCCTCTAATTATACAGAAAACAAATTTAGAGGGGGTTATGAACCCCCTTTAAAAATTGCCTCTAATATGCTGCTATTTTTATAGTGAATCATCGAGGGCACCCCATGAAGGTGAACAATATTCCGTATGTAAAACTGGCCCAAAATATCCACTGAACTATGATCCCTGATAGTAAAGAAGTGTGACAACTTTGTGAGTTGATAAACTATCACCCAGATGGAATCACGGTCCTTCACTATGCATGGATGCCCTATCATAAATTCCATGGATATGTTGTACCACTTCCACTCTGGGATGTTAAGGGCCTGCAAAAAACCTACCAGAAAACGGTGCTTATCCTTCACCTGATGACAGGAAAGGCATCAAGAGATGAACTCAGCTATGCTTTGTCTCATATCAGACCAAAAAAATTGTCATTGAATGTCTCTGTATATCTTCCCCACACTGGGATGTACAACTAGGGGAGAATTTTGGAACTCTTGTATCACCTCCTCCCTTATCGTGACTGAGAACAAAATCCATCCCTAGAAAAGGATGATGTGATTACATCCTTCATAATTTCCTTCTGTTGATTCCCCTATGGATATCTATCTACATAATACCTCACAGTCAATGTATCCTAGATGGAACTCTCTCACAAGATCAAGAAGCAGAAGATTCAACACCATTGACTTTAGAAAAATTTTACCTTCCTTCTCCATTAGGGTTAGATGGAAGGAGGCTAGTTTCTCTGAAGCCTCCTACACCAAGTGATCTTGGGAATTCCTACTAAGGGAATCTGCTAACAAATTTTTGTTCCCTATAGTATAGACTATCTCAAATTCATAGCCCTATAGAAACTCCAACTAGTGTTATTGTCTCAGGTTCAAGTCCCTATGTGTAGAGATGTATCTGAGACTCTGATGGTATGAGTAAAATACAAAGCACTCCCCCAGAAGGTAGTGTCTCCACATCCTCTGGGAAAAGACTACCACTGCCAGTGCTATGTCATTATTTGTGTAGTTCTTATCATGGGGTATCAACTGCCTTGACCTGTATGTGATGACTTCCTATCACTGCATCAACATGCATCTAAGCCTAGCTCCTAATACCTTGCAATAAACTACGTACTCCATACCCTCCTCTAATTGTATCAAAATAGTATTACTCATCAAACTCATCATCAACTCCTCAAAGGATCTCTAGAACTGCATGATCTTGTTAAACAGATTCCCTTTCTATGTTAGGTCTATCAAAGGGGATACAATTTTGGAGAAGCCTCTCACAAACCTCATGTAGTACCCCACCAAACCAAGAAATATCTTCTTCTCTAACATGATCTTAGGTGGCTCCCAAATAAGCACTACATATTTCTTCACTGGGTCCATGTCTAAACCATGCTCAGAAATAAAATTCCCTACAAGTGAACGTCATGAATCCAGAACTGGAACTTTGATAGTTTCCCATAAATCCGGTGCTCTTGAAGTAAATCTAGAACCATCCTCAAGTTCTTTTCATGCACCCTTATGAGGTAGAGTAGATGATTATTTCATTGATGAAGACGAACACAAAATGGTCTAATTACAGCTGGAAGATTCGGTTCATCAAATCCATAAACACAATGGGAGAATTCATCAAACCAAAGGGAATCTCTAGGAACTCATAGTGTCTATAGCGACATTGGAATGACAATATTGGAATATCAGCCTTGTGAACCCTTAACTGGTGGTTGTTGGATCTGAGATCAATATTTTAGAACCATCTCACACCTTGAAACTAGTCGAATATTTTTTCAATCCTCAATATGGGGTACTTGTTCTTTATCATGTCCTGGTTCAGGTGATGATAATCCACACAATACCACAAGCTCACATCTACATTTTTTATGAACAACACTAGAGCTGCCCAGGGGGACACACTAGGCCAGATAAAACCCTTCTCTCAAAGGTCCTCCAACTGCAACCAAAGCTCCTGAAGCTCATTAGGGCCTATTCGATATTCCACAAAATATATGAGAGTGATTTTAGGAAGTAATTTTATATAAAACTCAATCTAAATCCTCTAAGTTAGTCCTAGAATGTCCTCAAAGAATAAATCCATATAATATTCAAAAACTAAAGGAAAACAGATGTCTGAAGAGACTACTTCACCAAGGGATATACTCACTAACTAATGGGTGATGGGCTCAAACCTCTTACTCACAGAATCCACTCGTCTTACCATGAGATCACTATTTCCCTTAAAGGTGAATCGCATCCCATCGGTGTGTTGGAATCTAACTCGTATGTGGTGAATTTTAATCTAGGCTTCGACCATAGACTAAAAATCCATAACCAAGATGATGTTATAGGGTTCCATCATGATGACCAAAAGGTCCCACATGAAACTCTCTCTACTAATCAATATCTCACACTATCATCGGATAAAAGATATAGACGAATCATTCTTTATAGGAACATCAAGATGTAGCTTTTGGGCTAGCGCCTCAACTGGGAGCTCCAGATATCACACGAGGATTATAGAGATGAAATAATGACTAAAACATGTGTCTAATAACACTAAAGTAAGAGTATAATAAAAATATAACACACCTCTAATCATCTCATGTGTTGTGGGGCATAAGCCTCCAAATCCTATAGCTATCCATGACCCTGGCCGCTAGCTCCCTAAGCCTGACATGGGCCACTTGGTGGTGGTGGAAGGATATCACAACATTTTCCACCACAGATAGCTCTTACTACTCTTCTTCCAACTCATCCACCCTAGGGACCACACCGCCCTCACTTGGGAGATCCCTAATCATGCTGTTGCATCTATTATGGTGGTTCATCAGCTACCTATCTGCACTCCTTAACACATCAGGTTGGTAAGTCATGTGTTATGTGACCTCTCCCAGCACAAGCATAGAACTAACCCTCTCTGAGATTCCCTGGTGCTCTGTGATGTCCCTGTATCACATGACCACATGCCTAAGTCTGATCATGAAAGGATCTCCTGTGTCGAGATCCTATTGACTAGTTCCTACAAGCTACTGCAGAAGACTCATATCTGTGACGCCCACTACTAACTCCAACTATCTGAAATCTCTCTAACAAAAATATCTCTATCACTAGTGCCCTCTCTAACATCCCCCCTGACATGGGTGGGGATACACAAGGGCCCCATGCTGGCATGGATCTCTCTGTGGTGTCCCTCCTCAAACTTCTATGCTCAGAATTATCCATCACAGATCATGAAAAGAGAGTATTGGGTAAGTTTTGTGAACCTCGCTGCGTACTTATCCACCATCATCCCTCCCTTTTGAAACTCTAGAAGCTTCTGAATCTGAACTAAGAAAAAATAGGAAGGGTAGTACTCCTCATGGATTAGCTACTAGAAGTCAATACTAGAGAGTTTTGACTCGTCATAAATCTATGTAACAATGCTCCACTAGCACCCAACTACTCCATGGTAAATGATATCTACCAGTACAAGCATCTGATCTATCGGTTTTCGAATGATCCTGAAGACATGAACCACCGAATCTATCTAATCCTCTACTTCCAGAGGATCTGGATCGTTGTGTAACCTCAACGACATCTTGCGTTGGAACTCATGGAGTGTGATAAGTCTAAGTGCATCCTTAGCCTACTCTACTAGTATGATTTTATAATAAATAGGTAGAGGTGTTTCTACCTACCCACCTGAATGAAAAATCTCACAGGATGGACCCTGAACTGAGGCCTCATCGCTCATCAGATTGTCTTTACAATCCAAAACGGGTATCCTAGTTGTTTGTCATCACAGAGGCATCTTGAAATTTAATTAAATCATAAAACATTCAGATGAGTATATATATATATATATATATATATATAAATGGGGAGATGACTCAAGAAGGATAGTCAAAGACTCAAATATATATGATTCATGTATCATTGATCCCTGCAACCAATGTCTAGGTATGACAAGTCGACAAGTAGGTAGTCAAGGTCCTGGTGAATGGATACATCGGCCACTCGTACCATCACTAGATTCCCTAGACTGAGTGCCAAACTCGAGACACTCTGAAACTATTTCCCTAATCCCAATTGAATCTTTATAAGGGGACTACTCCTAACATCATCCTAGGGATCGAACCACCTTTGATACCATTCTATCGCAACCCGACCCAAGTTGGCGCTCGATCCATAACTACCCCAATCCTGTATTCATAGGCTAGGGGATGGAAACCAATTTTGAAGGCATAACTAAAATGGGGAGGCCTTTCCTAAGTACTTGTATGCATACACGTAGTCATGTCAATGAAAAAGTTCATAGGAAAAAGAGTAGAAGATGCAAAACATTGGGGAAATAACCATGCATGAAAAACCTCGAGATAGTACAAGAGTGTGATAGTGTAAAATAAAAAGTAAAGGGGAAAAATACATGCCCAACCAGAAAGATGTCCCAACATGAAAAAACTATAAAGGAATATTCTAAGAAAGCCCAGCTCCTGATCTCCAAGCTATAACCATTGTACATGGTCTGAAGTACCGGGTATCCCTAAGCTCCTCTGAAGTCATTGTCAACATGTACATCATCAGTATAAGACATGAAATGTGTGGGAAAATCCCATCTAGGGGTGAGTATATACATACCGAATAGGATTCCCTGAAATATGAAGGGGAACAGTAAGAGATACAACAGGAATAGGAAGATAGTAGATAGTAAATAAGATATAGCTCAACCCAAGAAAGAGAAAGAGTAACCTCATCCAAACACAAGGGGATCAACATGATGTGTATATGAACTACTCATTGTGGATTTTCCACCTATAGTAGGAGAGTAGACTCATCCAATCATGAGAATCTAAACGTGGAAAGCATGTGGCATTCCCTACGTGTTTTCACATCACATGGAAAGAGAGTAACTAAAACCAAAGGTATAGATACATAACTATATATATATATATGTTCTCAATTAAAATAAGACCAAATGAGAGAGAAAGGGTATCTCTATCTCACAGCTCATCCCAGGAAGAAGAGTCACTAACAATTCCAAAACTCCATCAATGATGCCTAGCATCTCACGCATCTGCCTAGAAGTAACCATTCAAATCAAGTCATGCCTTGTCACTATACTAAATAGTTGAGGGTTCACAATCTCTAGGTAGATGACCCATTCCATGGAAAAATGGGAGGGTTCCACTCAGTGGTAGAGGACCCATTCACATCCCAGTTGGGGGTTCCACTCTAGAAGTCGGTAGATGAACCATGTATGGCCCAACTAGAGGGTTCCAATCTAGATGTCGGTAGAGGACCCATGCCCATCCCAGCTAGAGGGTTCCACTCTAGAAGTCATTGATGACCCATGACCATCCCAGCTAGAGGGTTTAACTTCGGAGTCAGTAGAGGACTCATGCCCATCCCAATTGGAGGGTTCCACTCTAGAAGTAGTTGAAGAACCATACACAGCCTAGCTGGAGGGTTCCACTCAGGAGTTGGTAGAGGACCCATGCCCTTCCTAGCTAGAGGGTTCTACTCTAGAAGTTGGAAAGGACCCATGCCCAGCCCAGCTAGAGGGTTACACTTATGATTCAGTAGATGACCCATTCCCAACCTAGTTGGACACTTCCACTCTAAAAGACTATGGTGATCATGCATGATCATTGTCATCATCGAGTGTTTCCTAAGTAAGTGTTGTTCCTGGAACATTCCACATCGTATCCTAAAATCCACAAATTAGGGCACCAACGCATTCTATGCAAAAAAAATCATGATATCCTACTCGTAGGCCAAAATTTGAGTCTAAACGAAGGCGATACATAAGATTTAAGTTTCCAAAAAAAGAGCTAAGGGGTGCATGGTGTGTGATGGGGCCCATACTTGAGTGTGGTCCCACTCCTTCACCTAGCCATGTCCTTGTAGATACATGACTTTACATGCATGTAGGAGTAGATGACATATGGGGGATATACACAGAATGTCCATGCCACTCAGGGAGCCACCCATGTGCTTTTTCCATTTCCATGTATGCAAGTTTTGTTTGAGTACTTTACCCCATGTCTGTGTACTTTAGTGCATGATGAGCCTCTTCACATGGAGTGTCACTCGTGTACTCTAGTCGTGTACTCTCACATGGGGTGTCGCCCATGTGCTTCGCCACATGACTCATCCACCTGGGGAAGAGGTACATGGCACATATGAGGGATACACACCATATATCATTATAGATTTCTGAAACCCTAGCCACCATACCTAGGGCCCAAAACGACGTGTGTTCTTCAAACTACACGATGTGTAGTTGGGATTTTTCCATAATCAAAAATCCATTTTCTATGCATCGAATCTTGGAATAGCCTTCAATTTTGGCCTAAATTCCACCCATGATTTGTGGATTTAGTATTGGTTAGTGGATATAATCCCTCAAATGGTCTAAAACTCAAATCCGGTTTGATTTCACGTGAACCCGTACACACTGCACATCCCGATTCCTTCCGTCATTGATGATTTAGCTACCGATCATCCAAACAATCATCCATAACCCACAAACATCCCAGATCTGTCCTCGGTTTATCAATTCTCTCCTCACACATTGTTTCTTCATGATTCTAGGGATCCGATTGGGCTCGGTACCACCCAGAAATGTCGAACCGGGACCGCAGGGGTCCAACCGATGAACAAAGCAAAAAAGGGGGAGAAAGGCACCAAAAACATGTTTAAACAATTTTTTTCAAGAATTCTTGGATAATGATCAAGAACAAAGATATCCAGGGTTAGAAACCAATTGAAATAATTAAATTAATCAGTACTTAGGTGCATGATCATGCCACAATTGGTGTAGATATAAAAAAGGGATTGATTTGCTCAATTAATTTAATCAAGAAGGGCGTACAACAATAATTGATGAGTCTTAACTAGATATTATATAGTTATTTATCAAAGAAAGTGATTTCCAATAATTTAAGGAAGGTGTTGTTTTCGTTGCATCCTAATCTACTCGGATTCAACGTTTTATTGTCGTTCGAGGTGATTCACCAATGAATGAATAGGAAGAACATCGCTTGGTGATTCTAGGGTTATGAGTCTAACCCTGGATAGATTTCCATAACCATATATTTATAGAAAATTATGTTAGGTTAAATGAATGAATGAATTAACTAATTAATTAATCCACTGAACATACTGTCAATGGTTGAGATATCTGAATGCCCTGCACCAACCTATTTTAGGTCAATCCTAGGGTAAAAATGGTGTTTTGGAATCAACTTTGGCCTTCGATTTTTTATCTGGGATTTGGTTTAAGATTTATCCCATTTTATTTAAGAAACTATGCACACAAAATAAAAAATATTTTTAATATTTTTATAAAATTAATTATGGGCACACCGAGCCTCATATTAACATATCATCTTAGAGCATAGCTCTAAAAATATATACAGAAATATTTCAAAGTCTTATAATTAAAAAACTGGGTCTCTACATCACTAGCTATTGAAATGAGGGTTAGGTGTTTTAAAATTTATTTAGAAGCTAAGAACCTTAATAGATATCACATATAGATAAATTCCTTTTTGGTAAAATAAATTCAAACTAAATTGTAAAATTTTATACCTAAATATTTATGGAAAAAAATTCTGGTTTCACACCTATTTTGATGAATTTTGAGGGTATTATTCCTTTTGAAAACTCTTTGAAAAGTTTCTCACCTTTGGAAGTTCCCAAAATATTGCCTCCACCTCATGGGAACTTTGAATGGTCATATTATTCCATCAATTTAGAGGTGGAAAACCCGATGGTTTCCATTGTCAAAGGGTACTTCTAGGGGTTCCTATTAGATGTTAGGTAACTCTATGTATTCCTTGTAATTTTTGGATCTCATCTTGCTGATTTTTATTCCAAAAATTAATGGGAAACTCACATTTGGTGGTTCCTAATTAAGAAACCACACCTTCGATTTGATTATTGTTAGATTGGAAGGAATTATAGATAAAGACTATAAATTTATCATAGTAAGGGAGAAAACCCATGATTTTCTTACATTAAATATAACATTTATTTTTTTTATTTTTTGTGTATGTTATTGAATGATTTAAATAAATATTAGTGTCATATTTTTTTCACTTTCTAAACTTCAACATAAGAAATTTGGAAAAGCTATAATATAGAATCACCTATCTATATCAAAATTGGTTGAACTATTATCCAATTTTATTGTATATTTCTAGTGTTTATATTTTTTTCATTAAGAGCTACAAGGAAGTATCCTGGTTGGGTTTTCATTATGAAAAGTATGGATCTTCCACATTATATAACCTATTATCACATATTATCCCACTTGAATTAGACTTAAAGTTTGAGGCTACACAAAATCACCATTATCTTAGAGCTCACTACCACACCATCATACGCTAAACATGGGTGATTTGTTTTTAAACATAAATTTTGCAATCTAATGTGGATATTTTCTATCTTGTAAGATTTAATGGGAGTAACCAAGTGTGTTATTATTAATAAAAAAGGGGTTTTGTTATTTGGTTTTATACCTGGTTCTATACATTCCACTACCTCCCATTACATTTTAAAGAAAACAATTTGGATTTTACATAATTAATTGAGCTTCATAAAATTCCTTGGATTCCTTAGGGATTACTCCCCTTTATTACACTTTTTCTAGTTTTTCATTGAATTTTAATGCTAGTTTTTAATGAAATGTCAATTCTTTTAGATACAAAAGTGAAAAACAACCAGATTGTAATTCATGGTGTTAAGAATGAGTTTTATCTACTATCATCACCCTTAAAGCCTAAATAATTTCATTTTATCGATATTTTTTAAACTAGTTTGAATTTTAAATTGATATTTTAATTTAATTTTAAATGTTGATATTTTCTTCACTTTATATGTTCTTATGGAAGTAATCATGTTGTAATTTTTTAAGGAAAGTGAATTAACTTGATGATTATTTATATGGTTAAAATGTTACTATCTGGGGAATTTTTACATTTATTTTTTTAAATATATTTAGAAGTTTCAATTCTTGAACCCGTTTCTCAGTATCCCTGATTGATTTCTGAAAATTAAGTTGAAATGAGTGTTTAAGCCTTCTTGTGAATTTGTTTCATGCTAGAATAAGTGACTTACATATTTATTTTTTGGTTATTACCAAATATGTGTGTGAAATTTCACTATTAATATGTATAAAAAGTCTTGAATACATTTTGATAAGTTTCTTGAATTATGGAAAACATGTAGATTTTGAATTTTCTTGTGACCCTTATACATTTTTTTGGGTTTTTAAAATTTTAAATTCTTTTTTATCTTAAACTATTATTTGTAACTTCCTATTTTGAGTTAACCATCGAGGATAATGTTTGGTTTTAAGTATAGGGTATGTATTTATTTATGTTTTTTTATTGTTTCTCATGATATACACATAAAAATTCCTAATTTTTTTTCAAAATTGCATGTTCTTTTGTAGTAGTTTACATGCTTAGTGTATAATTTTTTTTCTAAAAATTGAATATTTTTTATCTTACTTTTAGGCATTTAATAATTTTTATTTCTCCATTGAGTTAATATGGTAACATATTTTTTAATTTATCTCTTTAAAATCGATTATTGGTAAAATTTAATGAGTATGTTTTACATTTTCAGTTGAATTTAAAAAAATTATTGTATTTAAACTTATAAATTATTTCTAAAAATGGTTTAAAAAGTAAGTCCTAATCCATAGTTATGATGTGTGTGTTTTATGTTTATAGATGAGTTTTAATTATGTTGATATACTATTTATTTCTTTAATTTACTCATCCATCTTGCTTCAGTGGTGTTATATAAGTTTATATATGTTGAGCTGCAAATTATGGGTTAATAATTATTTTGTGTGTGTGTTTGATCATGGAGAAAAATGGAAGTATGGAAGAACACTTGAATGAAAAATGAGCTTGGTAAAATTACATTCAATAATTTCAAATTTGATCATCCTTTTTAAAACTAGAAACCAAATTTTTTCCAAATTTTTTAATTTTGATAGTGAAATAATATATTCTTCTAGAGAGATTTCTTGGGAGGAAATTAATTTTGAAATAACTTCACTGTTTCCATTTATTACATAATTTTTTAGAAAAATTTCAACTTTTATGGATTTATTGAATTGATAGCTTGAGGGAAAGAAGTGGATAATTTTTTGGAGAATTTTATGTGGATATATTTTATATATGTTTGCCACATAATTTTTATACAAAATATGGTGTCATGTTGATTTCAGTGAGTTTTAATAAGCAAGTTATTAATTATTGACCATTGTTTATTAAAATCATAATTATGTGATTATTTGTGAAAAATGTGATTTTGTAGTGCTAAATTAATGATTATTCTATTCTAAAAGTTTTTATATTTTTTATTTTGAATAATTTTGGTGAATATTTAATTGAAATAATATTTTTGAAGTGATTTTTGTGGTTGTGGGATTTGGAGTTAATTATTTTAAATGCTCTATGAATTTATATTAAACATATTTTTGGGGAAAAAATTAGATTTATTTTGAATGTTTTAGTTTGTGTTTATTTTGATATTAATTGTGAAGTGTTAGTTTGGAATTGATTTATTGAATTTAAAGGCCTTTTTGGGTGTTGATTTTAATATTACAAGGTTTTGTTTTATCCTTACAATGGTTTTGCAGCTTCTCCTGGATCCAAAATTGTCTGAGTTTAAATTGGTGTAAAGTCTTCACTCGCATAAGATTAAATCAAGGATGAAAACTCCCACAATAGAATAATTTAAACTTGTGTGGGGATAAATTTATTATAGAAGGTATTTCATGAGATTAACATGGTCCTCTGTAAGAATAAGTCATTATATACATCAGAATAACTTGGAGGTAAAACTCCCATGTAAGATCAACTCAAGAACTAAAAGGATTATGTAAGATTTATTTTCTCAAATGAAAGATTAAAACTACTTTGTGTAAGAATAGATATGAAGATTAAATTCCCATGTGTGGAATTGAATTTCTTTGAATTAAAGCCTGAATAAGAATAAATCAGGTCTAATCATTGATCCACTATAGTTATCTGTGACTGGGGAGTAGGTACGAGCTAGAGATTAACTAAGCTCATCATAGGCCTGGGAGGAACATTTAAATAAGACACACTTGTCAAATGATGAATCACACATGATAGGGATTTTTGGATATGATCAAGGAAGATGATTTTGAGTTCGTAGATTGCCAAAGATAAATCTACCTAATTGAATCTTCAAAAGATTGAAGGTTGGGTTATATTGGATCTTTCCATTCAAGATTAATGAAACCATTGGTTGAATGAAAAGGTCAAGATTTCAATTCATATAAATGATCATTGGGATCAAGTGTAAAAATACAGGTAATTTTAGAATAAATCATTTTCATATTTATTAATATGAATTAGATAGTTATATTAGTTATAAAAAATATTAAGTAATTTTTAATCAAAAAAGAAATTATTTTAATTAAACACTTTTCTTATAAGGTTTTATTTAAAATATTAATTTATAAATATTAGAATTTTAATTTGATAAAATTAATTTCATTTTTGAAATTATAATATCAAAATTTACTTTGGGTGAAATTTTGGTATTTTTGGGAAAATATTGATTTTTCAGTGAATAGTGAAAAATACAGATTTTATAAAAAGTCTTTTCTTTTTAATAAATTTAGTAGTTTAAGAGTCCAAATATGTTTTGAATATGATTTCAAGTAACCTAAGTATTATTTAGTTATATTTAATCCACTTAATTACATTTGAATCAACTTTATATTGGTTTTTAGTAGAAGTTTGTTTTTGGATTTAAAGACATGTTTTTCTAAAAACTGTTTTAAAATGCATAATGTTTCTCCATTTAAATTAATTAAAATAATCCCTAATAGAGAATGTTTTAAATGAAATTTACAGATTATATATCAGTAAATATTAATTATTTTTTATTTAATTATTATTAGTATTCATGGAGTTAATATAGAATCATATTTTTTCTATAAAAAACACTCTTCTAAAAAACTCATTGTCTCGTCGCATTTGCGAGATTAATATTAAATTAAATTTTGCAACTTATATGAATTGAATTTATAAAAATGGATTTCATGGTATGAATAATTATAATTTATAATTTCTAGTAAGTTCAACTTATTTTTTGACAAAAAAATATTAGTGAAAGCAATTAAAATTAATTACAATGATTAAGGTAAAAACGAGTTTACTTAGTGGTTAAACTTTAAACTTAAGAGGTAAAATGACTAGGAAACTTATCCAACACCCATTTATGGCCATATTTTGGAATTTTCCATTCTAATATATAGTTTGGTGCATTATTGGGGCCTAGTGACATGAAAAAAACCTGGGTGGAATTCACCCTTTCAAAAAATTACTAGTGTGTCACTCAACTCACTTATAAAATGACACTACATCTCCTCCTCTCTTCACACCTTCAAAACCAATTGGTTTGGACAAGACCTACCTAGATCACTTCTCCAATTCCCTCCTCTCCTCCTAGAATCTTTACTTTGGGAAGAAACCCAACCAAGGAATTTCTTTGGTGAAAATCAAAATGAGATACCTGAAGAAGATGAAGATAAAGACAGACATGACGAATCAAACTCAAGGTAAGATACTTTGTCTCAATCTCCTTTCATTGAGGTATATCTTGATTTCATAGTCATTTATTCTTTTACAATGTTTATATATAGTCCCTATTACATGTTATATCATGAATTTATTTATTTTCATGGTATTTAAAGTTTTGTTTAATGTTAATCATTCATGGGGCTTATGATTCAAGTATTTCCCAAGTGATAATGGACTTTTCCTTTTAAAAAATAATCTTTTAATGTTTTTCCTTCAAACATTTTTTCTCTTCCATGTCCATACTTATAACATGATTTTATGAAAGTTTTTATATAGACATAAAATATTTTTAAAAAGTACATTTTATTCTTTGTTTTAAATGGATTTCAAAAGGAATATTTTTACATGTTTTATATAGAACGTTTTGATAAATGAAAAAAGAAATGTTCTATTCTTAACGTACACTGAAATAATAAATTTACCGCCACCGTGACCATTATCTAATTTTCGGGTTCCTTTGCAATCTTTCATGTTTATTTCAATGAAAAACACTTTTTCATTTTATTTGGGTATTTTGGTATTGAAAATAGTTTTTCAAAATTAAAGGGTATTTTTATATTGAAAATGTGTCTTTAAAAGAAAAAAGTATTTTTGATATCCAAAAGTGATTTTCTTGCGAGTTTAAGAGTTTTTTAAATGTTTTATGATGGAAAAGTGGTAGCATAAAAATATTTTATTCATGATATGGTATTTGAACATTATTTGATGGGGTGGCCCAGATAGAGTTGGGTGAGCCCGTTACAGCTTATACTATGGGGTGACCCATATAGCGTTAGGTGAACCCGTTACAGTTTATACGATGGGGTGACCCAGATAGCGTTGGGTTAGCCCGTTACAGCTTATATGATGGAGCGGTCGAGATAGTACCAGGTGATCCTGTTACAACTTATATGATGGGGTAGCTCATATAGCGTCGGGTGAACCCATTATAACTAAAATGATAGGTGTGCTCATATAGTGCTCTAATGCATTGGGTGATGTTTTTTTGTCTTAACAGACAGGAAGGAGGGAGGTACCAAAGGGTTTATCCTATGGATTTAAGTGGGCTCTAGTTACTTTTGACATAGGTTTAAAACATGTTATGAATGTGATGCTCTAAGATACCAAGAATGGTTTTTAATTATTTGTTATGAGTTTTAATGATTTTCTTTGAGCAAAAAGGTGTGTGTTTTTAATATGAAAATGTTTTATTTCATATGCTCAAGGAACTTTGAAGATAAAGGTAACCATTATATGACTTTTCATGTTTTCATCAGACTAACGGTTCTCTTTCTTTGTGTATCCCTTGCTGAGTTTTTTGTGTTCATCCCACATTTTTAAATATTTTTTATAGTGTTTAAAGATGGGTAAGGGAAAGAAAGAAGTCAAGTTGAATGTTGTGAATATTTTCCATGAAAAGAAATCATGTTTTATTTTTAGAAGTTTTATATTATGAAAAAATGGATACTAATCAGAACTGTCCACTTTGTATTATATGGTTTTGTAATGTTTGAGTTATGACCTAATTTTCTAAAACTCTAAACCTAAAAAGATTTTCGAATGTGAGAGAATGAATTCTCAACTTGAAACTCAATATTATGTAATGCATTAAGGCTGAGACCTTATATGAGGGGGTCGACTTGAAAATTATTGTTCACTGGCTGTTTTTGTTGTAGTTTTAAAATCTTTCAAGATCCAAGTTGCAAGGGGATCTCAAGATTGAATTTTTGTTAGATGCACACATGAAGAATTCAATGAAATGATTCTTTCAAATTTTTAATCTATGGATGGACTTATTCTTTCGATAAGATATTTTTTAAGATGAGTTGTTCAAGCATCATTGTAAGTTGTGGCCACGCAGAATGAGAGACCAATCAAAATTGTTCAATGGAAGAAACTAGGTTATCTAGGTACCATTAGTCCAACACTTCATAATAAAACTTCGGTGTTGTCGAGTTGCAGGGTCTGAGTGGTCGAATAAGTGGAACATGTACTCATAATTATTGATGAATTCAGCTGAGTGCATGGTTGATGAAGGATTTGGGTTGGACAATTGACATTGAGATGAGGATATTTTTAGAAAATCATAGGCTTATCAACGGGTCGGTTTCATGATGCGATCAAAATGAAAATTAAAAAAGTGAGAAATATTTAAAAATTATAAATATAGATTTGAGGCATGTCATGTGGGAGTGCCAATAATAAATTAGATTCAATGGATATATCTAAGTCAGTGACTGAAAGAAATATAAGTAGACCACTTCCTAATTTCGGAGACTAATATATTGAAGGGGGATAGATTTTAATGAGAATCTTGATATAGATGAGCAACAATTTCTCAATGAAAAAAATGTTGAAGATGGAACCTAAAAGATGAAGATTCTCTCAACAAGAAAGAATCCTTATTTCTTGGTCATTCTTATTGTTTTATACTTCTAATATGTTTTTCTCACGTGGTTTTCCTATGATTGTAATCATGTTCTTTAATTTATTGGTTGAGGGGACTATGGTTGTTCTAATTTTTAAATTCATTTCATGATATCAATTTCTTCTTTTATGGCTGTAACTCATTTTTTACAAACTCATATAAATTTAGTTCTTAAATCGATCTATTAATCAAATGAAAGGTCAAGATGAAGACCTTTTTTTTTTCTATAAAATATCAACTGGATGCCCTTTTTCTCTCTGGGCACTCTCGCGGTGCTCCCTCGGCTAGGGTTTTCCCTTCACGCTCGAGATCGGCGATGATGATTTTTTCATCTTCATGATGGTTTGATGGTTTGCATTTCCCCCCTTGTTTCTTAATTCAGTGCTAGTTTCCTTTTGATGTGAGTCCTTTCCATCAATGGCCTCTCTCCCCCTTTCCATTTCGGATCGATCCCTGTGTGTTCTTGATTCCCTCATTCCCTCCCAATTGTGCGATTTGGCTCTCCTGCAGCAACCAAATTCGCATTCCTGTCCTATTCCAGATCAAGAGGGAATCGCTTGGTTGCGGCCTCTGTTCTGGATCTCTTCAGGTCTGGGTACCAGCCCTTCCACCCCATAGTGGCGTTAGTCTGGCCCCCTTTTCTAGACGATGATCAGATTCTTCATTATGATCATAGCTTCAGTAGGAAAAAGTGGGTGTGAGTTCTTCTGGGTTTCAAGCGTTTGGCTGTGGGTGGTTTGCTTAGGTTTTTCTGTCATGTTTTCAATGGTTATTCAGTGAAAGGTTGCCGTGGTTTGAATCTCTTTTTGGTGTCCTTTATGGAGTCTCTTATGGTTGTTATGATCTATGGTGGTATAGATCTCGTATTTTTTATGGTTTTCCACTTCTGTGCTCGATGGTGCTTCACGCTTCCCAGTTTTTTGATCTGGTTTTTGTTTTTCTGTGTGGTTTGTTCATGGATGCAATGATGGTGTTTCTTCGTGGTTCTATCTTTTGGCGATGAGTAGGATAAGGGAAGATGATAATCCAGGACCAAAACATACAGTTAATTCTAGTTTGGAATCAAAAGCAACAAAATGCCAAATGAGCACAAAAAATATCATATGATTTCAAATTAAATTAGATTCTACTTTGATCTAAAATGGATCCGGTCCTCAACCGGAATTAAGGTCCTGTTTTGATTCCTAAAGGTCATTGCTCCGTGGGATAATGGAGGCAATGCCCATCTGGGTGCAGGACTTGAGGCCATTGGTGTTTCATGGCCCAAGGTTGTGATGGGTGTTTTGTTTGAATTTTAAATATGCAGGCCTTGGTATTTGGTTGGATTTTTCAATTTGGAGTTGTACTTTTATTGTGTTTTTGAATTAGGTTTTCCATAATATGTAATATTTTCACTTATCCAAAAAGTAGTTTATTTAAAAAATTTAAAAAATGGATTTGAAGATCTACAAATGATTAAAAAATCAATTGGGTGGAACTAAAAGAATGGACACTCAATAATGAATGATGATTTATTTTGTGAATAACTCATCAATTACTTTCCTTTTCGTTGTCCTAGAATACCAAAACATGAGTTAGTTTGTAGTGGAAGTTATTATTCTTGACAAAGACTAAAAAAATATGTGATCGGGTTTGCATGTTATGTTGAAATCATTTTCAACAACATTATTCTTTTCAATAGGCCACATCAATCAAACTTTTTTTCTTGGTTCATTCTATGCTCCATCTCACTCAATTTTAACTTGTTCAGTTCATGATTCATTTTTCATCTCCCATCTCTGTTTTGTTTTTCACTATTTCAATCACTAGTTTCATGTTTTCATGTATTTGCTTAGAATCTGTGAATAATCTTGCAAATATACCATAATTCCTGTGTGGGATTGACCCCTTCTACTGCTATATTATCTTAGTGTAGGTAAAAGTAAATATTTTGATATCAACGACATATCATTTAATTTTTGATAATTTGATTGATTGACAATTAATGTGAGAAATAAATAAAATTAATAATTAAAAAATAAGTTTGCATATATTTAAAGTACAATAAACGGAATTTATGTTTATGTTTTTTTTTGATTAAAATTATGTTTATGTTTTTTTTATTATATTAAAGGGTGATTTTTTGGCATGATAAGTCAAAATTTGTTGGTCATGGATTATAAAGAGAAGGTTTCTATGGTGAAATTTTCAAAAAGGGTTAGCTACCATCGATGCTTGTTGATGGAAAGATTGAAAAATATAGCATTGATATGTGAAAAAAATTATACAATAAATGGCTTTGTTTTATGTTAATTTAGAATAGTTTTAAGCTTTATTGATCTAATTATTACACTGCCACAAAATCATGAAAAAAGGCAATGGTCTTTCTTACTGCTTTTACTTACTAGACTTATTTATTTAAAACCTAACATTGTGTAATGATTTTATTTTCATTATATAACACTTTGGAATGTTTTAAAAAATATTTGTAGAGTTGGGGGTAGAGTTAGTGCGGAATCCCGGGGCCCGGGGAGGCTCAGGGTGGATATGTTAAAAATATTAAATGTAACACCTTGGAATGTTTTAAAGAATATTTCTGGATTGGGGGCAGAATCAGTGCGAAATCTCGAGGCCCGAGGAGGCTCGGGGTGGATATGTTAAAAATATTAAATTTAACATATCATGCATACACATTTTTTTTTGGAAATAATAGAATAAATTCCAAACAGTGTCTCATATGGGAGAACCGAGACCATCATTAAATTTGGAGTACGAGTTTACCCTAGGTGCGATGTAAGTCTTGTTAGTGTCAGTCACTTCGATGGAGTGTTGTCATAGGTGGAATAAATGAATAAAATGAATGAATTAATTTAATTTTCATTTAATTTCCAAACCTCAGTGACACCTCCTGTATAAACTCATCTTTGGAGGATTTCATAGGGTTAGCTGCATAATCGTAGAGGATGGAGAGGATGGAGAGAACTCTAGTGGCGAGCTCGTTGGAGGATGATCATAGGGTCGTGGATCGGGGATCAGAGTACCGTGAGGGTCGTTGTCATTGACGGAGTTCTTGGATCTTGTCAAAGACAACGGTTTATAAATGTTCTTCGTCAACCCGAGGTAGGACATTTGATTTTGTGGTTTAGTCCCCATTTATGGTTTGAGACGAATGCAAATTAATTCCTTCTAAATTAATTAAGGGATCATTATTCATTGGTTTGTTTGGCGTTTATTTGTATCTTCTTAGTTCTAGGAATTTGAGATTTATTCTCTGTTGAATTTTGTTTATTTGATAATCCACGAAGTTCTATGAATCCCAACGATGATGACTGAATGAACATATCCATCGATCGAAGCTCATTTTGTGTTATGTGTCTTTCTCCCTATGTACTTCGACGATGTTCGTCAACAACATTTTGGTTGGCCGATGATTCGACGATACCCGAGAGGAACGATTGTTGTGCATTCATTCTTTGACAGAACGAATCGTAGTCACATGTTCAATGTTTGGTTTTGGAGATGTGATGGGGGCGTGGTTGTTGTAACGTCACAGTTTTTTGAATTGGGTTGAAAACCACCCCCGTTTTGAACTTTTGAATTAGTGGAGGTGCATTTTTCTTTTTCGTTGATCAGAACCAAATTCCGAGAGTTTCGTCAACCTTATATCATGTTTTTGGATGAGTTTAGATGCTTGGAGAGTGCCTCAGGAGTTTGGAAGGGCTTCGGGAGCATCAAAGGTCCGAAGACCTGTTTTGGAGTTGCAGGTTAAGACGCACGGTTTGAGGTAAACCGTGTGTAACGCCCCAGTTCCGGAAGCCACCCAGAGGTGCCCCATACCCAGTTGGTCACATGACCTCAAGCACATATCCCCGAGCGCTTGAGGCTGTCGACTAGCAGCGAGGACCTTGAGTGTGATAATGGGGAAACTATGTCCTCATTGGCAGAGTAACACAACGAAAGATAAACAATCATACAACAGTGGAAGCAGTAAATACCAAACAACAGTAACAACGGAAAACTGATAGATAAACAACTGGAGCGAAATATATAAATGATGCATGATACAAATGCGTCTAAGAAAGCAGTCAAACAAGTCACAATACGGAATACAGTACTAAACCCAAGTATAAAAGGAAAACAGATAAACTCCTCAGCATCGCAAGCCATAACTTGATCTCATGCTCTCCAGCTCCAGTGCAATCAAGAACCTGAAGTAGAATGACGCTTTCCCTTATCTATACCTGCAACAATATAATCTGTTTGGGCTCAAAAGCATGACCCAAATAGGGTGTGAGACAAAAATCCTAGTAGGCAACCACCTGAAGATCTGTGCCTAACAGTCAGTGAATACATGACAGGTAAAAGTACAGAAAGCAGTAAACAGGAGAAATACTCAGCAGCAAGCAATCCACAGATTCTAGCATATAATTTACAAATAAGTAAGCAGTCACTCAAGCAAATAGAACAAACAGGTAACCCTCTGGGTAGTTCTCACAACCTAACCTCTATGGTTCAACCTACAAGAACTAACAACCCTCTGGGAGGCACATACAGTCTCTCCCCTCTGGTTCAGTTAAAGAATAGACTCTCTGCGGAAGCCCTCACCGTTAATTCCCCCTATAGTCTCGTATCGTACTAATGACGCTCTGGGGAAACACTCAACGTCTCATTCCTCCTGTGGCCCGCGTCGAGAAACTACATACACTCTGAGGAAGCACTCAACGCCAATTCCCCCTGTGGTCTCACATCGTATTATAAAGACACTCTGGAGAAGACCTTACGTCCATTCTCCCTATGGTCTACTACACCAGGTTCCCACACCCCTATGTAAAGTCAGCAAGTATCGCATCACGTAATGGTAAAAGTAACCTAAATAACGACTTGGCTAGCATTCTACAGCATCTCAGCATGGAAGAACAATAGTCACACCATCCTACAACTAGGCATGGAACTGACAATAGCCTAACAGGCAAAACTAGACCAAACAGTCATAAATAGGCAAAACATGCACGGTAAGCATCCAAATCACAGTAATTTACCTTATTCACAAACAATAACCTCTACTCAAGCATATAAGCAAAACAGATAAACAACAAGGGCAAAACAGGAAACACGCTGTACCCCTTTAAGTGTATTGGTGGAATTTGCACATAATACCCAACGACTTTGAACGGAAAGGCACAAACCATATACCTTGATGTTAGGAGATTGATATACGTGAACCACGGGGCTTGAATCGCCTTAGAACGTCGAAGATCTACAAAAATTTCTAAAACGTTCATCCCACGATAACCTGGAAAAGAGAAGGAATTGGGAAATGAAGCTCGAGGAGAAGGAAGAGCTTACCACTGCGGTTCCTACGCACTCAACAACGATCGAATCGGAGGACGGATAGACGTTGGGTGGCTCGTCGAAGATCCGCGACTGCTCGGTGCTCTCGGACGAAGAACACCTAGAAAAAGACGGTTCTGTCCGTCAGACACGACCCCAGTGCGTTTAATGAAAAAAAGAAAGTACACGACGTGTACTTTTGGAGTACACAGCGTGTAATCACCTTTTCCGTACTCCACTTTAAGCGGCCTCCAGTCACTCCCACACAGCCGTGTGTGCGACTACTACACGGCCAACACACGGCCTGCTGCGGCATCAAAGTACACGACGTGTACTTAGAAAATTTCCAGAACTTACTCTTTTCTCAAAAAACAACCAGAAAGGAAAAACATACCTGAAAAGAAGGTCCGAGTTCTTACAAACTTCCCTCATTAAAGAAATTCGTCCCCGAATTTCCCTAGCGAGACGTAGAAGAAGAAACCCCGAACAGCTCCGGCCACTGGGATCGTACATCGGCCTCCCTCTCCCAAGTCTCGTCCTGTACTCACCCGTGCTGCCATAACACCCGTACCAGAGGAACAGACCGGTCACGGAGAACCTTCGTACTGCGATCGACAATCCGGATAGGATGCTCCTCAAACGATGCATCCGCTTCGAGCTCAACCTCCTCAGGTTGAAAGACATGGGACGAGTCTGAAAAGTAGCGTCAGAGCTGAGAAACGTGGAAGACGTCGTGCGTAGACCAGTACCTATGGGGTAACTACAACCGATAGGCAACCGAACCAACTCTCTCCAGCACCTCAAACGGCTCGACGTACCTCGGTGAAAGCTTACCCTGTCTCTGAATCCTCTTGTGTCCCAACCTCGGTGTGGCAGGTAGAAAAACCTGATCCCCAACCTCGAACTCCAGAGGTCGCCTCCGCTGATCAGCATACGACTTCTGCTGAGACTGTGCAGTAGCCATCCTCTTCTGAATCAACTCTATCTGCTCTGTGGTCTCCTGAACAAGACGAGGTCCCAGCAAAGCTGCCTCTCCTACCTCCAGCCAACATAAGGGTGATCAGCATGGCCTACCGTACAAAGCCTCATAAGATGCCATCTGAATAGTTGCTTGAAAACTATTGTTGTAGGCAAACTCCACAAGAGGTATATGCTTCTCCCAAGAACCTCCAAAGTCCAGAATGAAAGCTCAGAGCATATCCTCAAGCACCTGAATCGTATTCTCGGACTGACCATCTGTCTGGGGATGGTATGCTGTACTCAAAAGCACCCGTGTACCCAAAACCTTCTGAAGCCCCTGCCAGACCCGAGAAGTAAAACGTGCATCCCTGTCTGAAATAATGGAGTGTGGAACTCCATGTAGACGTACAATCTCTCGGATGTACAACCGTCCCAGCTCATCAACATTGAAGGTCTCCTTGATCGGAAAAAAGTGAGCAACCTTCGTAAGTCTGTCGATGACAACCCAAACAACATCATTCCCTCGAGGTGATCTCGGCAAACCGGTCACGAAGTCCATCACGACATCATTCCACTTCCACTCGGGAATGGGTAACTGCTGCAAAAGACCCGCTGGTCGCTGATGCTTCGCTTTCACCTGCTGAAAAGTGGAACAAAACCAGCAACATCTCTCTTCATACCTGACCACCAATACTGGTGGTGAAGATCGCGATACATCTTGGTGACGCCAGGATGAACTGCCCAAACTGAGGAATGAAAATCCTACATCAGCTCCTCGCGTATGTCTGCTGGCACCCATATGCATCCTTGGAAACGCAAGATCTCATCCTTGCCTACTGTCCATCCAGGAATAGGGTCCTCTCCTGACATGCTTTCCCGTAGGACTAGGCCTTCAGAATCTGATAGCTGCCTCATTCGTACCCGATCAAGAAGTGTAGAGGTAAAAGCTACAGAAGATAGAAAAGTCTGTTCCTGACTGTCGTGCACCTCCAAATGCATCTCAGAGAATAGAACCATCAGCTGCCACTCACTACTGGCCTCCTGAAATGCCTGTATCTGAGTTCTCCTGCTCAACGCGTCAGCCACTGCGTTGCCTTTCCCAGGCGTATAGGCAAGCTCAAAGTCAAAGGATTGCAGATACTCAACCTACCTGCGCTGTCTCAGATTCAGATCACGCTGAGTGAAGATGTACTTGGGACTCTTGTTGTTGGTGAAAACCAGAAAGTGCTCTCCCAGAAGATAATGTCTCCAACAACGTAAGACATGAACAACAGCTGCCAGCTCCAGATCGTGCGTCGGGTAATTCCTCTCATGTGGCCTCAACTACTGAGACCCGTACGCGACGACTCCATCTCCCTGTATAAGCAAAGCTCCTAGCCCGATACCTGAAGCATCGCAGTAAACAATATAGCTCTTTCCTGACTCTGGCAAGACTAGTATCGGTGCTGAAGTCAACCCCCCCTTCATCTCTTGAAAGGCTGACTCACAAGAATCTGACCATAAGAACTTTGCACCCTTCTTGGTCAGACCCGTCAGCGGTGCTGCTAAGCGTGAAAAGTCCTGTATGAAGCGTCTGTAGTATCCAACCAGCCCTAGGAAACTCCGTACCTCGAAGACGTTCTTCGGCTTCTCCCAGGAAACTACTGCTCTCACTTTTTCCGGGTCTACTGATAATCCTGTCTCTGAGATAACATGACCCAAGAAGTGAATCTGATCCATTCAAAAGTGGCATTTTGAGAGTTTAGCATATAACTGATGCTCTCTTAGTGTACTCAGAACGATCTCAAGATGGGTAGCATGGTCGTGTCGAGTGTGAGAGTACACCAAGATATCATCCACGAAGACCACCACGAAAGAGTCTAAGTATGGATGGAACACTCGGTTCATCAGTGCCATGAAAACTGCCGGCGTGTTCGTGAGACTGAACGACATAACCATATACTCGTATAGACCATACCTGCTTCGGAAGGCTGTAAGAGGTATATCAGATGGTCTAACGCGCAACTGATGATAACCAGACATCAAATCGATCTTTGAGAACACCCAGGCTCCTCGAAGCTGATAAAAGAGGTCATCGATCCTCGACAAGGGATATCAGTTCTTGATCGTCAACTGGTTTAGCTTCTGATAATCCACATAAAGCCTAAGGGTTCCATCTGCCTTCTTCGCAAACAGGACAGACGAACCCCAAGGAGAAGTACTGGGTTGGATGAAACCCTTTGCCTGCAACTCCTCCAACTGCTTCTTGAGCTCCTGCAACTCAGGTGTATCCATCCTATAAGGAGGAATGGACACCGGAGCCGCTCCTGGTACGAGCTCAATAGAGAAGTCTACCTCACGCTCCGGAGGAAAACCTGAAAAGTCCTCTAGAAAGACATCCCTGAAACAATCCACCACTGGAGGAAAGTCTAACTGTGAAGTCCCATGGTCATCCAGATAAAGACTGGAAATCTGAGCTGTAACTCCACATAGCCCATGATGCTCGGGTCCTGCTCTACTCGCCTGGACATCCCACTCACCCTTATGAAGAAAAGATCCACCCTCTGGTGATATGAAACTCACCCTGCGGCGATAACAGTCGATGACTGCCTGGAAGGGAACTAACCAGTCCATCCTGAGGATGACATCATAACATGTCATCTCTAGGATATAGAGGTCCCATAAGAAGTGACACCCCGCAACCTCAAGAGGGAACTCTCTCCACTGACGTACACTAACCACTCTAGTCCCCAACGGTGTGTCTAGAGTCAAGGTATCGGTAGAGGAAACGATGCAGAGCCCAGGGATCTCCACAACATTAACAGAGATAAATCTATGGGAAGCCTCTGTATCGAAAAGAATAGAAGATAAAACTGAGGCTATTTAGATCGTACCTCGAACTGTAGAGGGTCCGGGATCCTGCTCCGGCTGGGTCTGCTCCACTACAAAGGCCTGACCTGTACCACGACCCTGTGACCCTGCCTGACTGTAAGAACCCGAATCTTTGTTTCAGGTACACACTTCCTTTTTCTTGAGTTTTTAAGAAAAATAAACTTTCTGGAAATTTTCGAAGTACACGCCATGTACTTTTTGAGTACACACCGTGTACTCTTCTCCGGCTCGAAGCCGTGTGTTGGCCGTGTCCGGGCCACACACACGGTGTGTAGGGGTGACGTGGAGGCCGATTTTGGCGGAGTACGAAAAAACCTAGTACACGCCGTGTACTTTAAAATTACACGCCGTGTACTTTTTTTTTCACTAAATGCACCGGGGTCGCACTTGACGGACAGAAAACACCCCTTCTCCAGGTTCTTCGTCCGAGAGCGACCCGTACGGTCAGATCTTCCCCGAGCCCCCGCCTCTCCATCCGTTCTCCGATTAGAGCACGGTCGATTGCGTTGGAAGCGCAGCGGTGAGTTCTCCCTTCTACTTAAGCCTTGTTTTCCAATTCTTCCTCCTTCTCAAGTTATATAAGGTTGAACGTTTTGTTCATTTTCTAAGATCTACGACGTTCTAGGGAGAATCAGTCGTCGTGGTTCAAGTATATCGATCTCCTAGGATCGAGGTAGGTGGTTTGTGCCTTTTTGTAGAGATTCGATGAGTATTTTGTGAAAATTCCACCAATACCCTCGAACGGGGTATTGCGTGTTCCTGTTTTTTCCTTGTTGTATTGCCTGCTTTGCTTGATTGCTAGAGTAGATGTTTTACCTGTGATCATGGTAGTTTTTACTGTACTCTGGATGTTTTCCATGCTTGTTTTGCTTGTTTGGCGTTTTGCCGGTTGCCATGCCTAGTTGTAAGATAGTGTAACTGTTGCTTTGTTATGCTGTTGAGCCTTAGAATGATAGCCAAGTAGTTCTTGAGGTTTACTTGGACGATACACGCGCGCTGAGCATGTTAGTTTCACACAGGACAGCAAGAACCTAGTGTAGTAAACCACAATGAGAATAGACGTAAGGGCTTCTCCAGAATGTCTTTTAATACGATGCGAGACCACAGGGGGAATTGACGATGAGTGCTTCCTCAGAGAGTGTAGATCCTCGACGCGGGCCACAGGGGGAATGAGGCCTTGAATGCTTCCCCAGAGATCCTTTAGCACGATACGAGACTATATGGGGAATTGACGGTGAGTGCTTCCTCAGAGAGTCTATTCTTAGCTGAACCAGAGGGGTGAGACTGTGTGTGCCTCCTAGAGGGATGCTGGTACTTGTAGGTTGAACCATAAAGGTTAGGTTGTGAGAGCTACCCAGAGGGTTACCTGTTTTCTACTTTTGTTGGTTGTTTACTTGTGTACTTTATATGTTAGAGCTGTGAATTGTAGCTGTTGTGAATTTCCTGTTTACTGTTCCTATACTTTACTTGTCATGTATTCATTGACTGTTAGACACAGATCTTTGGGTGGTTGCCTACTGGGACTTTGTCTCACACCTTGTTTGGACCATGCTTTGGGCCCAAGCAGATTATGTTGTTGCAGGGATAGATAAGGGCAAGCACCCTTCTACTTTAGGTACCTGACTTGCTGGAGCTGGAGAGCATGAGACCGAGCCGATGCTTGCGATGCTGAGGAGTTTCTCATTTGTTTTTCTTTTGCTGTTTCTTTAGTACTTGTGTTCAGTTTTATTTCAACACGTTGTTGTATTTGCTGCTTTTCTTAGATACTTGTACTTGCTGCATCATTATTATCATTTGCTATATAATTATTGTTTCCGCTGTTGGGTTCCAGTTGTTGCGTGTTGTTTACTGCTTTCGTTGTTTATTGTTGTTTTCCTTACCTTGTATACCTTACCGAATGAGGGCATAGTTTCCCCAATAACTTACCAAGACCCTCGCTGCTAGTCGGCAGCCTCTGGCGTTTGGGGAAATGTGCTTGAGGTCATGTGACGAACCGGGTACGAGGCACCAATGGAGGGGCTCCGGATTTGGGTCGTTACACTGACCGCTCTGAGCTGATCCACCCTGCTGTCGCTGAAAGACCGGTGACTGACCACCACGGCCTCGACCTCCACCTCAGCCCGAACGGCCGAAAGAACTCCAGTTCCCAGACTGGTGAGAACCTGGTGGCGCTGCTCATGAACGAGGAGTCATGGATAAACCCTTGTCACCAGTTGTTGGTGAGAAAACCTGACATAAGCGCTGAAGGTGACCCATCTTGCCGCAAGATCGGCACTCCACTGGGTCTCTCTGGCATAACGGCATTGTATGCCCAGCCCTTCCACACTGGTAGCATACCACCTGGCTACCTAAAGATGTGTCTCGCTGTCTCGGATCACCACGCGTAGACTCCCTACAGCGCTTCCTGCTGTCAGCTGGTGAAGCACTAACTCTGGAAGCGGAACCGCCCCGACTCTCAGCTCCGAAATCTCTCAGATTGTGCTCTGTAATCAGTGCCTGGTTGACGATTGAAGCGATGAAAGTCAGCCTGAAGATATTCACCTATGAGCGGATATCCCGTATGATACCATCCTCAAACTTCCTTACCAAGAACAACCCATATCCGCCCTGGAGGGGTGTGAAATGCTGAAGCTCGGTGAAACGAGAGGAATACTCCATGACAGAAAGAGTACCCTGCTCTAGGCTCATGAACTCCCGGGCTTGGTCGGCCCTCAGGGTCTCCGGATAAAAGTAGTCATAAAAGACGCGCTGAAACTCCTCCCACACCATAACCTGTTGATGACCAGTTTGTGAGATCACGCCCCACCACCTCTTGGCAGAGTCTCGTAGCATGTAGGTAGCGAGCTTAACCCGCCTCTCTAGAGGCGTCTCCAGATGCTCAAAGATCGTCATCATGGCTTTTAGCCATGACTCTGCAGCCTGCGGTCCTCCTTCCTCTGAGAAAGTGGGAGGGTGCTGCTGCTTGAAAACCTGCGTCAAGTCTGCCATAGACGTGGAAGAAGGCAGAGCTCCTTGGAAGGTCTGCATCATCCTCAGAAATCCTTCCCTAAACTGCGCATCAACGCTTGTAACCGGTATCACTGCTAGTGCCAATGGTGGCAGAACAGGAGGATCTGCGGGAAGTCTCTGATTAGTCATATCTGGCGTCTGATCACCACCTGACAACTGTAGTGCAACTGGAGGACGTCTCGGTGCCATGACTCTGCAAGGTCAAACACACACTTTAGATCACATCATCAGGGACTAAAAACTAGGAGCGTAAGAAGGGAACAGGGGAAAGAAAGCATTCAAAATTTACAAAACATGACTACACGGCGTGTATAAAGACTACACGACATGTTCCCTTAATTCATTTACATGGGCGTGTATTTTTGCCAAAACTGGTCGTGTAACACCCTAAACACACGGCGTGTTATCCTAACACATGGCGTGTACCTGAATCCTCTTCCCCTACCTGAGTCCTTATACACGGTTAAGCCACACGACTCTTCTAAGACAAAACTACATGGCATGTTCAAGGTAGACACGGCGTGTACTCAACAAGCTTCACCTGGCCCGTGTTGTTAGTGACACGGCCTATGTTCCCAGGTTACACTACACAGCGTATTCTAGACGGACACGACGTGTACACCGAAGTCCCAACAGACCGTGTGGTTAGCTACACGCCTGGCTACACGACTGACACTTACACGACGTGTTCCAGTAAGAAACGACGTGTATGAGAAAGGATGACACCGTCCCGTGTTGTTCGTGACACAGCCGGGTACTTGGGTCAAACTACAAGGCGTGTTCAAGGTGCACACGACGTGTATAAGAAGATACTTCACCGACCGTGTTGTTAACTACACGGTCGGACTCCTAGGATTACACCACACGACGTGCACAACTGATACACAGCGTGTTCTTGGAAGATTTTTCATAACCCCGTGTCCCTACCCACACAGTTAGTGACACAGTAAAAAAAACTACACAGTGTGTATTCATAAAGTACACGCCGTGTATTCTGGGTTTTTCTGAGCAGTAGCCTCAGAACTGCTCCGGAGCCCATAAAACACAGAAAACACACGTTAAGGTGCCAAATTCTGACCCATGAGGGCCCATACTCCCCACGAATCAAAGTTTGACATCTTATGCAAGTTACAAACAAAGTAAATAGGTCAATGATCCACCAAATTCCGGTCCATGAGGGCCCATACTCCTTGCGAATCAAAATTTGGCGTTCATTCAGGTAAAACCTTACACAATCAATGCTCTAACAAGAAGCGGATATTTTTATCAAGCATCTATCACAACAACATGCATAATCTACACAATGTCTATCACAACAACATACAATTGCTAATGCATCCTAGATGGCATGACAAGAATGCATGACATGTGATTTCTAACAAGTGCCGGTATGATGCATGAGATGACATAACCTCATCTCATCAGGTTGCGACAGAAATAGAACCGCAATAACAACAACGGTAACAACACAAAGCATGTGAATCACCCAACGGTGAAATCAAATCAACTGTAAAATTGCAAACCAGTAAAATTACAATAAACGAGCTAGTATGGCTTTTCCCTGTACACGGGTTAGCTACTCCCAGGCATAGCTTATTACCAAGCACCTATTCCGTCCTATCCCTGATTATAGGCTCCAAACAGTAAGTCAAGAGAAAATAAATGCATCTGATACTACTTTGTAACGCCCCGGTTCCGGAAGCCACCCAGAGGCGCCCCGTACCCGGTTGATCACATGAACTCAATCGCATTTCCCCGAACGCCAGAGCCTGCCGACTAGCAGTGAGGGCCTTGGGTGTGATAATGGGGAAACTATGCCCTCATTGGCAAAGTAACACAGCGGAAGATAAACAATCATACAACAGCGGAAGCAGTAAATACCAAACAATAGTAATAGTGGAAAACTGATAGATAAACAACTGGAGCAAAATATATAAACGATGCATGATACAAATGCGTCTAAGAAAGAAGCCAGACAAGTCACAATGCTGAATACAGTACTAAACCCAAGTACAAAAGGAAAATAGATAAACTCCTCAGCATCGCAAGCCATAGCTTGGTCTCATGCTCTCCAGCTCCACTGTAATCAATAACCTGAAGTAGAAGGACACTTTCCCTTATCTATACCTGCAACAATATAATTTGTTTGGGTCCAAAAGCATGACCCAAACAGGGTGTGAGACAAAAATCCCAGTAGGAAACCACCAGAAGATATGTGCCTAACAGTCAGTGAATACATGGCAGGTAAAAGTACAGAAAGCAGTAAATAGGAGAAATACTCAGCATCAAGCAATCCACAGATTCTAGCATATAATTTACAATCAAGTAAGCATTCACTCAAGAAAATAGAACAACAGGTAACCCTCTGGGTAGTTCTCACAGCCTAACCCCTATGGTTCAACCTACAAGCACTAGCAACCCTCTGGGAGGCACACACAGTCTCACCCCTCTGGTTCAGCTAAAGAATAGACTCTCTGGGGAAGCACTCACCGTTAATTCCCCCTATATTCTCGTATCGTACTAAAGGCGCTATGGGGAAGCACTCAACGTCTCATTCCCCCTATGACCCGCGTCGAGGAACTACATACACTCTGAGGAAGCACTCAACGTCAATTCCCCCCGTGGTCTCGCATCGTATTATAAAGACACTCTGGAGAAGCCCTTACATCCATTCTCCCTATGGTCTACTACACTAGGTTCCCACAGCCCTGTGTAAAGTCAACAAGTATCACATCGCGTAACGACCAAAGTAACCTAAAGAACTACTTGGCTAGCATTCTACAACATCTCAGAATGGAAGAACAACAGTCACACCATCCTACAACTAGGCATGGAACTGGCAATAACTTAACAGGAAAAACTAGACTAAACAGTCATAAACAGGCAAAACATGCATGGTAAGTATCCAAAGCACAGTAATTTACCCTATTCACAAACAATAACCTCTACTCAAGCATATAAGCAAAGAAGACAAGCAATAAGGGCAAAACAAGAAACACGCAATACCCCGTTTAAGGGTATTAGTGGAATTTGCACATAATACTCAACGACTTTGAACATAAAGGCACAAACCACCTACCTTGATGTTAGGAGATCGATATACGTGAACCACGAGGCTTGAATCGCCTTATAACGTCGAAGATCTACAAAAACATCTAAAATGTTTATCCCACGATAACCTGGAAAAGAGAAGTAATTGGGAAACAAAGCTCTAGGATAAGGAAGAGCTTACCGATGCGGTTCCAACGCACTCAACGATGATCGAATCGGAGGACGGACGGAGGATGGGTGGCTCGTCAAAGATCCGCGGCTGCTCGACGCTCTCAGACGAAGAACACCTAGAAGAAGACAGTTCTGTCCATTAGATGCGACCCCAATGCGTTTAATGAAAAAAAAAGTACACGACGTGTACTTTTGGAGTACACAGCGTGTAATCGCCTTTTATGTACTTCACTTTAAGCGGTCTCCAGTCACTCCCACACAACCGTGTATGCGGCTACTACATGGCCAGCACACGGCCTGCCGTGACATCAAAGTACACGGCGTGTACTCATAAAGTACACGACGTGTTTTTGTAGAGGCTTCCACACGGTCTGCACATGGTTAGGGAAAACGTGCGGAAAGCCACCCAGGTAGTGCCATATAGGTAGTACCTATGCATTGTAGCCCACACGGTTTGTGCACGATTTGACAAACCGTGCGAGCTAACCGTGCGACCCACCAAAGGTAGAAATTTACCCTTTTCCCCTCTATTTATTTCTTTATTCCTCCTCCCTTTTTCCTCCTATCGTGGGTCACGCATAGCAGTGGAGGAAACACTCCTTTCATCCTCTTGGATTTTCTCCATCTCCTTCATGGGTGATATGTTCTTCAAGTCGTTGGGTGCTAGAGAACTGTCTCGGTAAGGTTCTCCTCACCCATGCTTCTTTTTTTTAAAGGTTGGGACCAGAGCCTCATTTATTATTAAATCAAAGAAAATACCTCTTTAACTGGGTAGAGGGAGACCCATTACAGAGCCCAAAGACCTAGTGGGCATTTAGCCCATTACATGGCCCTTATGCCCATTTTTTTGATCCAAGACCCATTCAGTGAATAGTACTGCTACAGTACCGCACTGCTACAATACCGCACTGTACCCGCCGCTGCTACAACACCCTGCCGCCGCTACAGTACACTGCCTCCGTTACAGTGCCCGTCATTGCTACAGTGCCACCACTGCTACAGTTGCTACAATACTGCTATAGTACCTGTGCCCAATGGGTTTTGAACCCCCATTTTACATGTAGAATTAAGGGGTGCTTACCACTAAGACAAACCCCAATTACACCTCACCCATGCTTCTCTTATCCTTTTCTTTCTCCTCACAAAGCGCTAAATCTTTCCTAGCTGTTTTTCCCTATTTTCAGGGTGTTTGACAGAATCGTTGATTTCTTCCAAACCGTTTCGAAGTAGAGGCTAATATCGGACGTGTCTACGTCCACAAGTCCAAGGTAGGTGGTGTATACCTTTCTTCATGTTTTCAAAATCGATTTGGGGGTACGAATTTTAGCGCACCATTAGGTAGTTGATCGAGACCCCTTTTCTTGACATTAAATTGATCATATGACCTTATGGGATGTCTTTGGGCATTCACTCACATAGTTTATACGAGCAAGACTAGATTTGAGGTCGTTGCTCCTTGGGTGGTTTGGTCGGGGCATTATATTCATTTAAATTGAATTGTTTAAATTAAATTGGGGCATTCATTTAAATATGAGATATTCAATTCTATTATATTGAATTGATTCATTGGGGTTGAGTCAGTCAATTCAGTTAAATTGAATTGTTGTGTTTCTTTAAATTGCTCAATTTAATTGTATTAAATCAATTTGCTTATTTAAAGTGAATTGATTGAATTATATATATGAAATGCTTGAGTTGCATGTGATGTGATCCATGAGATCATGGCGGGCTCAGCTCGGGATATTGGGATGACATGACCATCGGGATTGAGGCAATGTGGTTGTCTGATTGGGCTTGGTCCTGATTACTTGGCTGGCATTGACTATCATTTGGGCGTCATGGACATCGGTTTGAGGCGGTGAGGCCATCAGGTTGAGGGAATGACCCGTGATAGTGGATAACATGACCATCAGACTTGAGCGACATGGTCGCATGGGCACGAAGTGCCAGTTGGATGTGGTTTAGGTACTAAATTGGTGATTGTTTCTCACCCATGATGGCCAAAGTGTTGATTGAAGTCGTGTGCACATAGGTTGACTCAGTTATGAGGTGGTTTTGACCACTCATGTGGGTAGAGACCCCCGGTAGTGCGACTTAAAAAATTGTGTTGGGGGTGTTTGCCATAGAAAGACACATGGAAGGTGAGGAGCATTCTATTGATAGCGATGGAGCTATCAGTTGGGGGATGAGGCTCACTGTGCTTGAGGCTGTGGGCCTGGACTTATATTGGAGGACAAACATCGTCGTTCCTTAAGACGTTGTGCTATGAGCCGACAATGTTTTTTATTTGAGGACATATATCTTTGTGCCTTCGGATGTCGGGATTTGAGCCGACGAGTACTTTCGAGCAGGGGTTCGAGGGACCAGATTATTTCGCTTGGGTGTGCCTTCGGGATGTCAGTGGTTTTACTTGGGACACAAGGTGTCAGTTGGCACGATGTGTCAGGTTACTATTTTGAGGTGGAACCTGAGGGTTCACCTAGTCTATTTGACATCATAGGATACCTTGGGCCATGATCCAAGGATCCTCTCCTATTTAGGGATTCCGGTGTTAGCTGAGGCAGGTAAAAACTTCCCGGTGGATATTGAGCACCAGTGAGGCTTTTGTTTAATTAAATTGCATTGTTCTTTTTGTTTATTTGTATATTATATATTGCAACCATACTTTTCTTACATGACTCTTACATCATTTTAAAGATAAACAACATAAAAGAGTTACAACAACCAAGATTCAAAGGTTTAGTGTCTTGAGAAAATTTAGACCATACATAACATTCACAAAATAAAACATAAACATTTATTTAATTCCTTATTTTCTAGATTCTTAATTGCCTTCTTGTTCTCCGTAGTACATGCAATCACCTGTGGATATACATAAAAGAAAGGGACGAGATAAAATCCTAGTAAGAGGATAGATAAGAACATATAACATGGGGTGAGTATAACATCATCATCATAATCATGAGAGGAGACATTAGATAAAGACATGGAATGCGACAATGCATAAAAATGAAACATCATGTCTTAGTGGTTAACTACCAAACTTTGTTGTGAATAAAGATAGCATCATGTTCACTCATATTTCACTTTTCTCATGAGATACATCACATTACCCAATACATTGAAGCGCTCTATAATTTTGGACGCATCTATCACATCATAACATTTACATAATCATGCATGCCACATAGAATGTATATCAATCTTGAACATAACATAACCCATATAAAGGAATGAGTTTCATTTCATAAAGCACACATTCATGAATAAACATTAGGGTTACCAAAAGAAAAAGATAATTACATACTTGGTATAATAAACATCAATCTTGAGTGAAGAAGAAACAATCTTAAGAGGGGTAAAAGATGTGTTTTTAGAAAGAAGATTTCTTTTGGAAAAATCATTGCATTTGTCAAAAAACCAGATTGGTAACATTTATATCCCAGAAAAGATAATACAATGATGAATATATTATATTTAAGGAACATTAATTGAATATACATACTGAAAATGGGATGAAAGAGAGAAACATGAAAAAAAAGAGTTGGGTTCGAGAATTCCCCTCATCTTATGCCTGATTGCTTCCTTCACTTTAATATCTTATATAATAAAATGAAATTCATTAATTAAAAAATCCATAACCTTTAATACATGAATTTGATTCATTATAGTTTTATTATGTTCATTTATGGGCTTTTGGATGAGTTATAAAGTTTAATTTAATCATTCAAGAGTGTTTGTTTTCTTGGTTTTCATGATCGGTTCACTTGAATATGAGCATGAAAGTTCATATTGAATGGGTATAATTTTTTCAAGAATTGAAATTGTAGGCTATTAATGATCATCTATAATTTTAAATGGTTATAAATATCATTTGGATATATGATACGAGGATGAATTGTTAGATAATACATTAGTGATAATCGCTTAGATTAATTTGGTATTTTTTTGATCATCATGAACTCATTTTATTTTATCATTTAGTATTATGTAGATATGACAGTTCCAGAACATAAAAAGGGTTATAACATACACTTTACAATATATTTCCACAATTATAATGGTTTTATGACCATCCTTGGTGGTGTTGATGGAAAATGAAAACTTTTCATTCTTGAAGGCGATAAAATAACACCTCACAGACGACGTTTCCATAATTAGAACAAAAGAGAGAAGAGAAGAGATTTGATGATAATTTATCCCTAAACATAATAAAATTACAGTTCAAATAATATACTAGAGTTTTCATGCCTCTTGGATGAGTGGAGGTGAGGAGAGTATAAGAAAATAAATGAAATTGAAAGAGAAAAAATAGGATTTTTCCTCCTTGAGAGCCTTCTTAGGGAAAAGTTTTTTTGTCTTTTGATGAGACCAAGAGATCTTGGATGTGGGGAGGGTTTGGGAAGAGTATTTTGCATAACTTGAACAAGGTTAAAATCTTGAGAGGTGCAAGGGGAAAAGGGGGTGAGAGGTGATATTTATAGTGGAGGAGAGGAGAGTTTTCTCATTATTTTATTGACTAGTTTATTATTTTGGCTCAAGACTACGAATAGTTTGAGCATTATCACCAAATATATTAAAATAATCAAGGGAGTTTGATATTATGAGTTTATATCATCCATACATCATCTTAATGATGTCATAATTCAATTATTTAGCTTTTATTGTAAATTATCGTCTTTTACTATTCACAAAAAATCAAGTATTTTAGAAAAATTTTAAAAATTCATCCTAACCATTTTTCAACGTATAGAATTCAAAAATGAACTCCATTTTTAAAAAATAGTTTTCTAAATATGAGAAATTTAATTTCGAATTAAAATCACCATTTACTCGAAAAATACAGATTTTAAAATTATAACTGCTTTTATGATAATTTGAGAAATTTCTTAAGGTCTCAAAAAATTATCTTAAAATCATAATACATAAAAATATTAATTTATTAATACATTTAATGAAAATATATGTTCTTTTAAATTATTAAATTAATCATAAAATTGTAATTAAATATTTATTACTTACAAAAATGTCAACACTTAATTAACAAATTTTTTAAAAATTAATTACTTAGACTATGATATAATTATATCATACTTTCATATATATGATGTATAAATTTTATTTATATTTTCATGATTTGGTCGGTTTACTATTCATAAGGGTCATATTACTATTTATTAGGTCAAATTACCATTTCATTGGTATAGATTCCTTAGCTTCTAGAAATACATCTTATTTAATTTATTTTTCATTCAAAAAGTAAGAATTGGGTTTTTATATGATTTTATATGGTTTATACTATATGACATAATTATAAGAAGGGAATTTCAATTGATAAAATTTTGGGTCGTTACATTCTTCCCGCCTTATAAAATTTTTCCCTCGAAATTTTGTTTTACTTACTATGGTGAAAACAAGTGAGGGTACTTCTCCCTCATTGCTTCCTCAGGTTCCCATGTTGCCTCTTCGTACTTATGGTTTCACTATAGTACTTTGACTAGGTGAGTAATCTTGTTGTGTAGAACTTTATCTCTACAATCTAAGATCTTCACTGGCTGCTCCTTGTAAGAGAGATCATTCCCCAACTATAACACCTCTAGATTTACTACATGTGAGAGATCTGGTATGTACTTCCTCAAGAGGGATATGTGGAATACATCATGTACTTGAGACATGATAGGTGGAAGTGCCAGTCGATAGGCCACAACTCTGACACGATCAATGATCTCGAAGGGGTCGATGTACCTGAAACTTAGCTTTCCTTTCTTCCCAAATCTCATGATCCTCTTCCATGAGGTTATGCAAAGGAATACCATGTATCCAGCTTTAAATTCAAGGTCTCGTCGATGATTATCTACATAGATCTTCTGTTAACTTTGGGTTGTTTTTATGTGCTGCTGAATGGTTTTCATCTTTTCCACAATTTCTTCGACCATTTCAGGTCCTAGTAGCTTATGTTCATCAACTTCATCCCAACACGCCGATGTTCTATTTATTTTCCTATGAAAGGGATTCATATGGGGCCATTTGAATGCTCGAGTGGAAATTGTTGTTGTAATAGAACTCA
Source organism: Viscum album (assembly GCA_963277665.1). Lineage (NCBI taxonomy): Eukaryota > Viridiplantae > Streptophyta > Magnoliopsida > Santalales > Viscaceae > Viscum > Viscum album. The sequence continues at coordinate 1,350,319,001 of OY728157.1, forward strand.
ACCAGTGGTAGATGTTGGTCCCACCCACCTTTTAAGTCCATAGAGAATGATCTCAACATGTCTTTCAGAGTCTAGATAGTTCACTCAGATTGACCATCAGTTTAAGGATGATAGTCCACAACTCAGTGTTCAGAGCATGTTGGAGACTTTTCCAAAACTTTGCGGTGAATCTCAGATCTTGATCAGATACAACTGATAGTGGTACTCCATGAGGTCGTACCACTTATCTGATATATATCCATGTAAGTTGATCCAGTGATAAGTCATTTCGAATTGCGATAAATTGAGATGTCTTTGTAAGATGGTCCACAACAAATCATATAACATTTTTTCTTCTGGATGTCTTTGGAAGTCCAGTGACAATGTCCATGGTGATGTTTCCCCATTTCCATGTTGGTATGGGTAATGGTTGCTTCAACCTCTTAGACTTTTTCCTTTCAGTCTTCACTTACTGACATACCAGACATTTTTATGTATAATCGACGATCTCCTTTTTCATATTTTCCCACCAATAGTTCTCTCGGAGATCTCGATACATCTTTGTGCTCCCTAGGTGAATAGAGAAGGTTGAGAAATGTGTGTCACTTAGAAGCTCCTTATTTATCTTTGGATTGAAAGGTACACATAGTCGTGACCCAAATCGCACGACTCTATCCTTATCAATTTTGAAATCGGAGGATTTCCCATTTCTGATAGCTTCCAAAATTTCCAGAATTTCTACATCATTACTTTGAGAATCCTTTTTTTCTCCACAAGGGATGGTTGAGCAATCATTTTAGAAAGGATTGATGATGTTACTTCCTTAATGATTCCCATGTCCATCCTTTACAAATCTAAGAATATTGGATCTTTATAAATTCTCCTCATTGATAAAGTTGTAGGATCCTTTCTTCTTAGAGCATCAACCACTTTATTTTCCTTATCAAGATGGTAGTGGATTGAGCAATCATAATTCTTGATGAGCTCTAACCATCTTCACTGGTGCATATTAAGCTCTTTCTATGTGAATATATATTTGAGACTCTTGTGATCAATATATATCTCACACTTCTCCCCATAAAGATAATGTAGGTTCCGGGTGCAGCGGAAGTGCAAGATGGGCGTATACCCAAATTTGAAAATTTCCATGATCAATGATTAATCTGGGATCAATATGATAATAAAGTCCAATATCCACAGAATTGAATCAAAGATAAAAGACAAAGGAGAGATATCGGAACTGAGAAGTGAGGATTGACATATTTTGTTTATAATTAATTTAATTTAATTAAAGAATTACCTCCAAGGTGATTCTTTCTTCGTTGAAGTGTTCAACCACATATTTGAGGTGCGCCTTTGTTGCGATGTAGAATCCAAGGATATGATTCCTCTAGCAGTGATCCACACTTGCTCCATGTATCTCTGAACATCTCTGATGGAGTCTCCGGGTGGTAGCACGGAAGATCCTTGTGCTTGTGATGCCCGCCTTTGATCGCCTTGAGAATCACTTCCAAAGCGTTCTCCTTGATCTGGTGGAGGAGGATGTCTCTCGTTCTTGAGAGCGTTCTTGGAGAGGGAAGAGTTCTCTAGGCTTGAGAGTTTTTCCAAGGATGCTGTGCACACAACCATTGGTTAGCCAGTGGAATGACCCCTTGTCTAATTAGAAAATAATAACATAACAGGGAATTTAATTCACCAGGTAATAATAAATAATTAGCACAAGTGTCATTACTTATTTTATTATTCCATATGAAACCCCATATCAAATAGTAATAGTAATGCTCTTATTTCCATGACATTTTCTTAACATGCACATTATATTTAAATATTATTTAACTAAATAATATTTAATATTATTTCTCACTGAACCCATAACTTAGACCTTTAATCCTCCTCAATATTTATCGGACCTTAAATAATGACTATTTATTTATTAAATAAACACAACTACATTATTCACCGATAAATAAATATTTCATCTGCAATATATTCTCTCGAATAACTAGCGACAAAATAAATGTGATTATACATTTATAATTATTAAATCACAACCGGGAATAATATTTATTTAACTTGTTGAATAATAAGTTATTTAACTGAGATATTGGCTACACTTAGTGTATGACCCTCTAAGCCTCTTTCTCGTTGACATTAGGTGGGATGACCTAAAGTCCAAGATTACTATCTAGCAACGAGTCAAGGCACCCAAAAGAAAGAAGTTGATGTTGCAACGACATGTCACCTCATACAAACCCTTACCATGTAATATAATCTCTTTGTCCCGATATCTCTAATCAAGCGGGTTGCATGCAAGTGTCATCAACCCATGTGCTTGATTTCTCATTCTTTGACTTTCTGGAATTGAAATTTCTTAGAGAACACAATGTCCATGTATTTAGTTAGACTATATCATTTCCATCAAAGAGACTGAGATATCCACTTCCATAGAAGTGACAGATCCTTTCTCGCATTATTCATTAATGCAATATTACTCATGACGCACCCAACATATCCTACCTCATTGTGAATATATAACACCATAGTTTTCATCAATACATATAAGTTCACAATTCATAGTACCCATTAATAATAATCTTAAAATCTAAGGACCAATACACACATCTGCAGATAGGAACATCCAATGACACTTATGAATGTGAGTTTCCTACTATCGGGTCTTGTTCTCATAATATCCTCTTTGATATTACCAAGGGCACACACCATGAGAAGGTTCCTCAAAGTTTCATGAATCTCCACCCCTGATAGCCTGTATCATTTGTGTCCCTTCAAATTATATCATCCGACCATAGAATATATATTCAAGAATAGTGTCATCGCACTTTTGGGCTCTCATCATAGCAGGGATCCTCTATGACCTTTTAGTGCATAAACTATTCTTAGGACACTATCACATATTATGTCACACCAAAGAATAATCATGATGTGATATGGAACTTATTAATATTCATCCAATGAATATAGGTTTATCATAAAGTACAAATAAGTTTGTTTTTAGGGAACCTACTCCAACAGATTCCCACTTGCACTACATCCAATTGCTAATAACCTTCAGTCCACTAGCTCTCACATGATATTCATTCTTCTACTGAGATAAGCCTTTATTAAAGGGGTATTCCATGTTCTCTTCTGTGGATACTCTTCTTACTGCAACTTCATCCCTTTGATAGAAATCCCTCAAGAGGTGATACTTTCAGAGTATGTGCTTTGTTTGTTGATGTGATTGTGACTCCTTTTCAAGAGCCACTGCTATAGTATTATCACAATATAATGCAATGAGATCCTTATTGCTAGGTACCACATCAATCTACTGGAAAAAGTTCTGAATCTAGATGGATTCCTTGGGTGAATTAGAAGTCGTTATATATTCGGACTCCACTGTAGAATCAGCGACAACCGGATGTTTTGAACTCTTCCAGCTCACAACTCCTCCGTTAAGACATAAAACATATCCTGATTGTGACTTCATACTATTCTGATCTGTCTGAAAACTAGCATCAACATACCCTCTGATTACAAGCTCCTTGTATCCTCTATACACCAGGAACATATCCTTGGTTCTTCTCAGATACTTAAGGATAATATTGATAGCAATCCAATTCTGTTCTCCTGGATCTTCTTGATATCTGCCTACTATGCTAAGTGCATAGGAAACATCAAGTTTGGTACATACCATGACATACATGATAGATATTATCGCTGAAACATATGGAATCTTACTCATCCTATCTTTCTCATGTTGTGTATGAGGACCCATTTTCTTAGAAAGATGTATACCACGTGACACTGGAACCAATACCCTCTTGGATTGTTCCATACTAAATATATTTAGTATCTGGTCAATGTATGTACTTTGAATTAGTCCAAATAACCTCTTGGACCTATTACGAATGATCTTGATCCCTAGAATGCAAGCTGCTTTGCCTAAGTCCCTCATGGAGAGGCACTTGGTCAACCAGTCCTTAACTGACTGCAAGACAGGTATGTCATTTCCAATAAGAAATATGTCATCAATATACACTATTAGGACAATGAACACATTCCCATTAAACCGCTTGTAAACACATGGCTCAAATTCATTCCTAATGAAAACAAATTCTCTTATGGCTTCATCGAATCAATTTTTCCTTGACCTGGATGCTTTCTTTAATCCATAAATGGATCTCTGCAACTTGAATACCCATTTAGTATCACCTGGTGTCAAAAACCCTTCTAGTTGTATCATATAGACATTTTCTAGAAGGTTCCTGTTAAGGAATGCTATTTTGACATCCATCTTCCAAAACTCATAGTCATGGAAAGATGCTATGGAAAGTATGATTCTTATGGATTTAAACATGGAAATTGGTGAAAAGGTTTAATCATAGTCAATTCCTTGATGCTGTTTAAAACCTTTATCCACTATCCTTGCTTTATAGGTACTAACTTGACCTTCCATGTCCAGTTTCTTCTTGAATACCCATTTACACTCAACATAATTTACATCAATTGACACATCAACCAAAACCCATACTTGGTTATGATACATGGAATCCATCTCATAATTCATATTTTCCAGCCATCTTGTAGTTTCTGATCTCTGTACCGGTTCCTTGTAGGAGAGAATTTCATCATTGTCCAACAATAATGAGTCACCATCCTCGATGATAAGGAAACCATATATCTTTGGTTCCCTTACCTCTCTTGTAATTCTATGCAGTACTTGTGTTTCAAGAACTACCTCTTCCACGGGGACCTATGAAACTCGATCCTGTACCAACTCCTGTGTATCTTGAGAATCAACTTCATCGAAGTCAATATTTCTCCCACTATCCTTTTTTAGGATGTTCTCCCTCTCAAGAAAGAATAACTATTTGAAAACAACCACTTTCCTTTTCGAGAGGTTGTATAAGTAGTATCCCTTTGTTTCCTTGGGATACCCTACAAAGATACACTTCATGCCCCGGGGTACTAGTTTGTTTCTTGAGAAATCCTTAACAAATGCATCGCATCCCCATACATGTGTATGCGACAAAGTGAGATTCTTTCCACTCCATAGCTTGAAGAGAACCCCATTTTCCACCTTAGTCGGTACTTGGTTTAATGTGTATGCTGCTGTTTGCGATGAATATCCCCAAAAGGATAATGGAAGATCTGCATGAATCATCATTGACCTTACCATGTCCAACAAGGTACAATTACTCCTTTCACTAACACCATTACACTGTGGTGTATAAGGTGGAGTGAGTTGAGATAGAATCCCAGACTCCTGTAAAAGTTCAATGAACTCTTGGTTAAGATATTCTCCACCTTGATCTGATCGAAGCTTCTTTATCTTCTTACCAAGTTGATTCTCTACTTCATTCTTGAACTCATTGAATTTCTCAAGGGACTCTGACTTATACCTCATTAAGTAGATATAGCCATATCTATTCAAGTCATCAATAAAAGTTATGAAGTAAAAATATCTACCTCTAGCTTCTACTGGAAATGGTCCACATACATCAGTGTGTACCAATCCTAGAATCTATGTGGTCCTTTCACCCTATCCACCAAATTATAGTTTGGTCATTTTCCCTTGTAAATAAGCATGGCATCTATCAAGTCATTTTAGCTTGAAAGAGTCTAAATAACCATCTTAATAGAGTTTTTTTCAGGCGCATCTCATTTACATAACCAAGGCAGCAATTCCACAACCAAGTTTTGTATGAGTCATGTGAACTTGTTTCGTTATCAATTTCCAACACTTGGTTCTCATAATTTAATACATATAAATCCTCATCTAAAGGTTCCATACCATAACATATGTTGTCCTTATAAAAGTAACAAAATTTATTTTTGAACTTGAAAAAAAAATCCATCTGTATCTAAACTCAATACAAAAATTATGTTTTTGGTAAAAATAGGTACATAATAATATCCATGTAAAACCAAAATCATTCCCATCGGCAATGTGAGGTGGTAGTCACCAATGGAAAGACCAACTAGCCTCACACCATTGGCAGCTCGCAAATCCACCCATCCTCTAGCAATTTTCCAAAATCTACTTGGTTCCTGTATTTGAATACATATGTGAGCCCCACAATATTTATCTAATACCCAATGTGTTGGAATGGAAATATTGCACTCGATAACAAACACAGATTTGGCTTCCCCTTACCTCTGGGTTCGGTTCCTTTTCCAGTGGCCCGACTTGCCACATGCAAAGCATACTACCTTCTTTTCCTTACCCTGCCTCTAGATCTTCTTTTTCTTGGTTAGATGGTGCTCAGAAGCTTTATATTCTTTATAAATCACAGGACCCTTTTCCTTGTCCTTCCTCTTCTTATTCACCATAAGGACTGCTGGTTTTTTACGCCCCATATCCTTATCCACTTGGCGAATTAGGGTAATAAGCTCCGATAGAATCTTCTCAATATTTCTCATATTATAATTCACAATAAAACTAGAAAAGGTCTTGGGAAGTGATGATAGTATGATATTATCACACAACTCATTTGATAATTTAATCCCTAAGATGTCTAAACACTCAATGTAGCCAATGATCTTAACTACACGTGGTCCAACTGGCATAGATTCTCTAATCTTAGTAGTGAACAAAGAATTGGAGATCTCATACCTCTCTTGTCTCTCCTTCTCTTGATAGAGATCCTGAAGGTGATACATCATGCTATAAGAATCAATTTCCTCATGTTGCTTCAAGAGCTCATTGGTCATCGATGATAGTATGGGGCACTGAACATCCGTAGATTCATTTAGATGTTTCCCATACATAGATAGTTTCTCATCACTCACCTCATTTTTGGGTGAAACTGATAAAGTATATTTCAACACATAAAGTTTTCACTCATGGTGATGGATAACCTAAAGGTGCCTTTTCCACTCCTGGAAATTAGTTTTGTTAAGAAGGCTTTCCTTCTCGGGTATGGATCAAAATGATATATTTGATGTAATTTTGATTGCTGTTTCTACAAATTAAGACGAACAAAGTTTTAGTACTTTATCTTGATAAATATAGACAAATAAATAAATTAATATCTATTAGTCTCTCATTATTTTTGTCGAAACCCAACAGTCCTCACCATTGGATTCGAGATATCATTTTTCTTGGACATTCTAGCGGCATGGATCGATATTTTCCTTCGCATGAACCCAACTAGGGTTGGTTAAGCATCTTAAAAGGTTTTAGATAGGCATTCCAAATGCCAATTGTATTAACTCACAACTCCATGATCTGTTAAGTGGACTCCCCAATCATGAAATCCTTAATTTTGGATTTTCTCAAACTTTTCCTCTCAGTTACACCAAGTCCTACTAGGGAAGTCAACCCTTGATGTAAAATAAATTAAGTCAACCAAAAACCTCAAATTAGAATTCCCTGCTAATTGAAATTACCCCAACTAGGGTTGGTTAAGCACTTTTAACTATGGTTCGATTCTAACTGAATTAATGGAAGGCTATACTGACTTAATATTTAATTGATGGATTTTATCCTTTATGTGTAAATTTCCACTTATTATCTTTTCACATGATTTTTAATATTAAGTGGGATATACTTAAGTGATTAACCATTTATATATAATGTTTACATATAAGCCATTTTATTTTAGTTCCATCTTGTATGCTTGTTATTTCATTAATTATGTGATTGTGTCAAACATCCATAATGAATAGCCATACAACTGAAATAAATAAATAAAGGGTATGATCATGAGATTTACTATTGGTTAGTTTATCTAGAAGTTGATAAACTAACCCCAACCTAGGGGAGAAACGCCTTGAACCGTTTGTGGTTTGTGTTTATAGCTTTTCGCCTATCCACCTTTGTATCTCATTGGATTGGTTTCGCCTCGACTCCTAACTTGAACCGCCTCCACAAGCTTTGGAGATCCATCCATTACATATATTTTTAACTCACGTGCAGGTGAGGGGTAAAAGGGGGTTTACATAAAAGAAACCATGGGAACACAAGCCCTACATATTAATGAGGAGAAGACACACATGCCAACAATTTTAATATAATAAATAAATTAAAAGGGAACCAATCACATACAAATGTTTGGTCTAGCTCATGATCATCCACATACATGCAAAAAATTACGCATGTAATAAAATGAACATTCAATTATTTAACCATTCATATTAAGATAAATTATGATCGAATCGATTAATCATTATCTTTAATTAATAAATCCTTTTTATCTCAATCCTTTTCTGAATTTCCTTGGGATTCTCATCCATTACCTTATATATAACTTGTACCTTGGAATCAACCTGGTGAATACCCATCCAAAACTACCCAGCATGTATTTATACTTGTATACAATTTATTCTTTGTGAAATGTAGCATGCACTCATAATTATAATTGTAATACAACTCATACATGATGTGCAGATCTTTGAACATTATGCATATGTTAATTAAAAATTTATATTTATACACCAAACACCTATCACATGTTGTGTCTCAGCTTTATTCCCACACGAAGTTACATGTATCAAGGGTTATATAATATAATAATAAATTTTTAAAATCTACGTAATCTGGAAACATTACACGACGTGTAGATCCGGCAATATGGTGTGTACCCTCCTCACAGTCCATATGAAGTACATGCTTGGAAAAATGATGTGTAAGGTGTAATTCAGAAATATTCAAAGTACATGGTGTATCTAGTGGGCCACATGCCGTGTAGACTCTGCGTTACATGGTCACTAGTTGGGCAAGCCGTGTATGGGATATACGACTTGACCCTGACCCGAAGGGACTACACGCCGTGTCCAGTGGGCCACACAACGTGTAGTCTGGCTGACCATGAACCAATCTATCCTAGTCAACATGTGCTATAATAATTAACTACACTATGTGTCATTAATACACACGACTTGAGTAATTACCAAATTACTCCTGGTGCATTGAACACAAATACACGGTGTGTAATCCATATTATATGGCATGTGTGGAGGATTACATGGCGTGTAATTCTAAATACACAGCGTGTAATTTCGTGTTACCTGGACATAATCATCGGTGCCTCCTGATGAGATCCTAAATTTAATTATAATCCAAAAATTATTCATTTCTGTTAGATCTATGAGAAACGAAAGAGGAAGAATAGATCTCAAAATTCAGATTATAAGAATTATTAAACATGAATTAACAAACTAAATTATTAAAGCGTAAATCATCAAAAAATTATTTAAATAATTATAATTGAAAATATGACCACTCTGATACCACTTATAGGTTTCAAGAGTAGCAGAAGTGTAAGATGGCTGTATACCCAACTTTTCAAATTACTATGATCGATGATTAATCCAGGATCAATATGATGATAAATGCCAGTATCCACGGAATTTAATCAAAGATAAAAGAAAAAAGAGAGAACCCAAAACTGAGAAGAGAGGATCAAAATATTTTGTTTATAATTAATTAAATTAAATTAAATAATTACCTCTAAGGTGATTATTTATTCATTGAAGCGTTCAACAAAAGATATAAGGTTCGCCTTTGTTGTGATGTAGAATCTAAGGATAGGATTCCTCTAGCGGTGTTCCACATGTGATCCATGTATCTACAAATGTCACTGAAGAAGAATTTGGGTGCTAGCATGGAAGATCCTTTCACTTGCGATGTCTACCTTCGATCACCTTGAGAATTGCTTCCAAAACATTCTCCTTGATCAGGTGGTGGAGGATCTCTCTCATTCTTGAGAGCGTTCTTGGAGAGGGAATAGTTCTCTAGGATCAAGATCTTTTCTCCAAGTATGTTGTGCACACAACCATTGGTTAGCTGGTGGAATGACCCCTTGGCTAATTAGATAATAATAACATAATGGGGAATTTAATTCACCAGGTAATAATAAATAATTAGCACATGTGGCATTACTTATTTTATTATTCCATTTGAAACCTCATGTCAAATAATAATAACAATGCTATTATTTCCATGACATGTGCTTAACTTGCACATTATATTTAAATATTATTTAATAAAATAATATTTAATATTATTTCTCACTGGACCTATAACTTGGACCGCCAATCCTCCTCAATATTTACCAGGACATGAATAATAAATATTTATTTATTAAATAAATATAACTGTGTTATTCACAGATAAACAAATATTGCATCCACAATATATTCTCTCAAATAACTAGTGATGAAATAAATGCGATCAAACATATTTGAATAATTATTAAACCACAACCGGGAATAATATTTATTTAACTTGTTAAATAATAATTTTTTAACTGAGATACTGGCTACACTTAGTGTGTGAACCTCTAGGCCTATTTCTCTTTGGCATTAGGTGGTCTTGCCTAAAGTCCAAGATTACTGTCTAGCAACGGGTCAAGGCACCCAAGAGAAAGAAGTTGATGTTTCAATGACATGTCACTTCATACGAGCGCTTACCATGTAATATAATACCTTTATCCTGATATCACCAATTAAGAAGGTTGCATGCAAGTGCCATCAACCCATGTGCTTGAATTCTCATTCTTTGACTTCTCAGAATTGAACTTGCCTAGAGAACACCATGGCCATGGATTTAGTTAGGCTATATCATTTCCATCAAAGGGCCTGAGATATCTACTTCCATATAAGTGAAAAATCCTTTCTCTCATTATTCATTAATACAGTATTACTCATGACACACCCAACATATCTTACCTCACTACAAACACCTATTGTCACAGTTTTCATCAATACATCTAAGTTCGCAATTCATAATACCCATTAATAATAATCTTAAATTATAAGGAATAATACACATTTCCACAGATAGGGACATCCAATGACACTTATGAATGTGTATTTCCTATTGGTGGGTCTTTTTCTCATAATATCCTCCTGGATATTACTAAGGATGCACACTATGATAAGGTGACTCAAAATTTCATGAGTCCCCACCCTTGATAGCCTGTATCATTTGTGTCCATTCAAATTATATCATTAGGCCATAGAAAATATATTCAAGAATAGTGTCAAGACACTTCTGGGCTCTCATCATAGCAGGGATCCACTATGACCTTTTAGTGCGACAACTATTCTTATGACATTACCACATACTATGTCACAAAGAAAAACAATCATGATGTGATAAGGTGTTTATTAATATTCATCAAATGAATATGGGTTTATCATAAATTACAAAGAAATTGTTTTCTAGGGAACCAACTCCAACATATAATTCCAACTCCAGATCATGCGTAGGATAGTTCTGCTCATGGATTTTCAACTACCTTGATGCGTTGACTATCACTTTATCATTTTGCATTAGTACATAGCCTAATACATTATTTGAAGCGTCTCTGTATACCACAAAGAGTTCCCCACTTATCAGAAGTGTGAGTAATGGTGTAGTGATAAAACTCCTTTTCAACTCTTTGAAACAGTCTTCACATTCACTAGTCTAGACAAAATTTTCTCCCTTCTAAGTCATCTTGGTTAGTGGATTTAATAATCATGAGAATTTCATCAAAAATCATGGTAATACCCAGCTAGACCAAGAAAACTACGAATCTCTATTATAAATAATGTCCTTGGACACTCTTTGATATCCTTTATCTGGGAAGGGTCCACATATATTCCTTTATTGGTGATAACATGCCCCAATAATGAAACCTCTTCCATCCAAAACTAACATTTACTGTAATTTTCATAATTTTTCTCCCTTATCAAAGTCATTAGCACATTATTCAAATGCTTCTCATGTGTCTCCTTTCTCTTAGAGTATATCAGAATGTCATCGATAAATACTACCACAAATTTTTTGAGGTAATCTCTAAAGACTCTGTTCATTAAGTCCATGAATATTGCTGGAGCATTTATGTGTCTAAAAGGCTGCACTATGAACTCATAGTGTCCATTCCTTGTTCTAAAGGTAGTCTTGGGAATATCCTCCTTCCTCACCTTTAATTGGTGATATCCCGATCGAAGGTCCACCTTAGATAAATACTTGTCCCTATGTAGTTGATCAAAGAAGTCATATATTAGTGGAAGGGGATACTTGTTCTTTATTGTTATTTTATCAATCTCACGATAATCAATGCAAATATGCATTCATGAATCCTTCTTCTTGACAAAGAGGACTGGTGCACCCCACGATGAAGCACTCAGGCGTATAAAACCTTTGTCCAAATTCTCTTATAACTGCTTATTCAGTTACTCTAACTCAATAGTGACCATTCTATAAGGTGCCTTTGATATAGGAAGTGATCCATGAATAATTTCAATCGATAACTCAACCTCTCAATCATGAATAATATCGGAAAATTCATTGGAGAACACATCAATGTAGTCCCGTACAATGTGGATGTCTTTGAGCATGATTCTTTCCTTTTTCTCAATCATTTGGGATAGATATGCTTGATCAAAAGGAAATAATATCCACACTTGAAACAATGGATCTGAAGAAGATTCATCATTTTCTTAACACTTGTATAGAATTGGAGGATACCCCAAGATGTGAATATTAATCTCCCTTTCTTGATAGTTAATGTTGGATTTATATAATGATAGCCAATACATGCCCAAAATAGCATCAAACTCCACCAAATTAAGTAAGACCAGATTCACTGGAAGGTTCAGTACAAAAAAATTAACCAGGGAAGAGTTATATACTTTGGATGCAATAGTTTTCCCAATTTATATTCTCAAAGATATCTCAAACTCTATATTTTGAGGTGGTGTTTGAACTGTTCTACTAAAATTACAAGATATGAAAGAATGTGTAGAACCAGAATGAAATAGTACATTTTCTATCATAGAATGAATAACCAGAATACCTGTTACCACATCATTTTTGGTCTCCACCTCAATAGTAGTGATAGAATAAGCTTTACCTTACTCATTTGACTTTGGTGGCTATTGAAACTAATTTCCCTTGAGAACTCGAGGTTTAGTGAACTAGCTTTCATAGTGCCCTTGCTCCCGACAGTTGAAGCATTGAACCATGGGTGGTGCTCTCCTTTCCTCCATCATATCAGCTGGTTTCTTTATGTATTTTTAACATTCATGATCTTGATGGACTTATATCCCACACTTATAGCATTTTCATGTCCCTTTGAGATACTTCCCATGATGTTTCTTTCCACATTTTTGACATGTAGGTGGTTGATATTTCTTTTCACCATTTTCATTAGATACCCTAGATTGAAAATCCATCTTTATTTTCTTATCACCATATCCATGAGACCACTCTTTGAACTCCATCTCTACTTTGAGAGCACATAGAACCACTTATTTGTAACTCCCAAAGTCTCGAACTTATATAGACTTTCAAAGGTGTGGTTTTAAACCATTAAAGAATCTATCAATTTGTTTATAATTATTGATAACAAAACCCAATGCATACCTTAAATGCCTTGTGAAATTTTCTTCGCAGGCCATGAAAAATTCACCTTCCTTTTGCTTCAGTTCTATGAATTCTATCTCTATATTTGTATGAAGAGTTTGAGGGAAATACTTATTAAGAAACATTATCTTAAAGTCTTCACACTCCATCTCTTCACTTTCATCCCTTGGCTTGCAATTATTATCAATGACCACCATTGATCGACCTCTCCATCTAGATGATAAATATCTAGAGTCACCTTCTCCATCTCAGAACAACATAACACATAAAATATATTTTCCATTGAGTTAACCCACCATTCAGCATCTAGTGGATCATAAGATCAACTTAACATTGGTGGTTGTTTCCACATAAAAGACTCGATAGCCAGTTGCTCCCTCTTAGGTGAAGAATGATGTTCCACATTATTCAAGTTATTATTCATAACATGAGATATTTGTCTAAGCATCGCTAAATTTTTTTGAACTCCACCTCCCAAGGAATTGGGGATGTCGTTTGGGCAATGGATGCATTGTCCCTCGCATGGGTTGTTGGCCTGATTTCTCCAGGTTCCCACCATTTTCTAAAATAGAAAAGGTTATAACAAAACATAAGTAAAAAATTCATGAATAAATAATTTATTCCTTTGTGAAATTAACTTTAAGGGAATATCTTGTGGGATCCCTATGTTTATAATTTTCTAAGATAAATATTCTTGGGTGCTTACTCATACTTAGTCCCATACTATGAGTTTTCATTAAGGTTCTGTAATCATAATTCCCAAATTAATTAAACCATGATCTGATACCAACTATAGAAAACCTACTTTTTTACATGAATCTTACATCATTTTAAAGATAAACAACATAAAAGAGTTACAAAAACCAAGATCCAAAGGTTTAGTGTCATGGGAAAATTAGGATCATACACAACATTCACAAAATAAAACACAAACATTTATTTAATTCCTTATTCTCTAGCTTCATAATTGCCACATGTTCTCTATAGTACATGTAATCACCTAAGGATATACATCAAAGAAAGGTGGGAGATAAAATTCTAGTAATATGATAGATAAGAACATATAACATGGGGTGAGTATAACATCATCATCATAACCATGAGAAGAAACATTATATAAAGGCATGAAATATGGAAATGCATAAAAATGAAACATCATTTCTTAGTGGTTAACTACCACACTTAGTTGTGAATAAATATATCATCATGTTCATTCATATTTAACTTTTCTCATGAGATACATCACATTAACCAATGCATTTGAGCGCTATATAATTCCAGGTGCACCCATCACATCATAACATTTACATAATCATGCATGCCACATAGAATGTATATCAATCTTGAACATAACATAGCCCATGAAAAGGAATGAGTTTAATTTCATAAATCACACATTCATGAATAAACTTTTGGGTTCCCAAAAGAAAGTGATAATATCATACTTTGTATAATAAATATAAATATTGAGTGAAGAAGAAAAAACCTCAAGAGGAGTAAAAGATGTGTTTTTTGAAAGAAGAGTTCTTTTGAAAAAAGCATTTCATTTGTCATAAAACCAGATTGGTAACATTTATATCCCAGAAAATATAAGATAATGATGAATATATTATATTTAAGGAACATTAATAGAACATCCATACCAAAAATGAGATGAAAGAGGGAAACCTGAAGAAAGAGAGTTAGGTTCGAGAATTCCCCTTACCTTATGTCTGATTGCTTCCTTCAATTTAATATACTATATAATCAGATTAAATTAATTAATTAACAAATCCATAACCTTTTATATATTAATTTTATTCATTATAGTTTTATTATTTTCATTTATGGGCTTTTTAAATAGTTATAGAGTTTAATTTCATCATTTGAGAGTGTTTGTTTTCTTGTTTTTCATGATCGTTTCACTTGAATATGAGTATGAAAGTTCATGTCGAATGGGTATATTTTTTCAAGAATTAAAATTATTGGTTATTAATGATAATAAAAATGTTTAAATGTTTATTAATATCATTTTTTATATGATATGAGGATGAATCATTAGATAATACATCATTGATAATCGTTTAGATTATTAATTTGGCAGTTTTTTGATCATCACAAACTCGTTTTATTTTATCATTTAGTATTATGTACATATGATAGTTCCTGAAAGGGTTATAAAATAAAATTTAAAATATTTTTCTACCATTATAATGTTTTTATGACCAGCCTTGATGGTGTTGATGGAAAATGAAAACTTGTCATCCTTGAAGGCAATAAAACAACACCTCATGGACGACGTTTCCATAATAAGAACAAAAGAGAGAGGGGAAGATATTTGATGATAATTTTTCCATAAATATTATAAAATTACATTACATATAAGATACTAGAGTTTTCAATCCTCTTGTATGAGGGTAGGTGAGGAGAGTATAAGAAAATAAATGAAATTGAAATGAAATTGAAAGAAAAATAGAGGATTTTACCTCTTAGATTTCTCCTCCTTAAGATCCTCCTAAGGGAACAATTTTTGGTATTTTGATGAGACCAAGAGCTCCTATATGTGGGGGAGGTATTGGGAAGAGTATTTAGTAGAGATTGGACAAGGCTTACAACTTAAGAGGTGTGAGGAAAAGAGGGGGTGAGGAGTGGTATTTATAGTAGAGGAGAGAGGGTATTTTCTTATTATTTTATTGAATAGTTTATTATTTTGATCAAGACTATGAATAGTTTGAGAAATATTACTAAATATATTAAAATAATCAAGGAGAGTTCCAGATTACGAGCTTACATCATCCATACATCAGCTTAATGATGTCATAATTCAATTAGTTATCTTTTATTGTAAATTATTGTATTTTACTATTCACAAAAAAATCGAGTATTTTAGAAAAGTCCCAAAAATTAATCCGAACCATTTTAAATTTATAGAATTAAAAAATGAACTCCATTTTTTAAAAATAATTTTCTAAATATGATAAATTTAATTTTTAATTAAAATCATCATTTACTCAAACAATACAGATTTTTAAATTATAACTTATTTTATGACACTTTGAAAAATTTATTAAGGTCTCATAAAATTATCTTGAAATAATAATACATAAAAATATTAATTTATGAATGAAATTAATGAAAATAAATTTTCTTTTTAAATTATTAAATTAATCATAATTGTTTTAATTAAATATATATTTCTTACAAAAATGTCAACACTTAATTAACAATTTTTAAAATATTTAATTACTTTGACTATGATATAATTATATCATAATTTCATATATAAGATTCATAAAATTTATTTATACTTTTATGGGTGATCTTACTATTCATTTGTCTGGTTTACTATTCCTAAGGGCCACCTTACTATTCCTAAGGCCAAGTTACTATTTCATCAGTATAAGTTCCTTGACTTCTAGAAATACATCTTATTTAATTTATTCTTCATTAAAAAGTTAGAATTGGGTTTTTTATGTGGTTTATAATATATGAAATAATTATAAGAAGTGAATTTCCATTGATAAAATTTTGATTCGTTACATTATACACCTTCTTAAACACTTATGTTGGGTACACACACCTGAGTGGTTTTCTACCGAGGATCATTATCACACCCTAAATTGGCCCTTCGAGATGCGTGTAAACTTTATGATATTGCATTCAGGTAAAGGATCATCCTCAAGAGTTGAATCATAATGCTATTTTTCATGGGGTGTTGGCAAGGGACTTTGATGTCTTACCTCTATAGGAGTTACTTTTGAGTTTTCCTTTAGTTTAATTTAGATTTCAACATACTTATATGTATGTATTGTATTGAGGTCAACCATGGGAGATCCTTTTTGGATATTATATGTATGATTTGATATGTATGCATTCTTTTTTTTAGTTTCTACAAGTGGTATGTTGACATGTTTATTTATTTCTGCTGGTTTATTCAGTTGTTGCTTACACTATTTGTATATTATTGATTGTGCTTCCACCATTGGCGGGTCTGGTTTGAGTATGCTGAGTCTTTATTTTCACCACATTCCATGTATTATTACCCAGAATTGTATTATATCTTTTCATTGAGGGTATAATCTCCCCACTAGCTTTTTTACACCCTCGCTTCTAGTAAGAAACTTTTGGCGTTTGAGGAGGTGTGCCTAAGGCCAGTGACACCTAGCCCGAAAGCATTTTTCGGGTGGATAATTGGGTTAGGGATGCTATAAATGGTATCAGAGCAGTTCTTGACTGAGATTTTATAGTAGTGTATTACTGACTACTAATGAGATCAAGATTGATTTTTCTTTTCTTTTCTGCTCGTCTTGCTGTTTGGGATATGGTAGACTGAAGACCAGGATGTGGTTGGAACTAGATTCATAGTTCGTGCTTGGGTGCCTACAACCCCATATAGGAGGGACTAACCAAGTTACCATGGGTGGGTTTTTCTATTCTACATTTATCAGATTACAATTTATAAGATTTCCACCTCAAGTGGTATTCTTGGAATGTGATTGTTAATTGTTGAGATTTGGAACCTTGGCCTGATGAGACAAGGTGTGGGTTTTCTATGCTTGGTTATGCTTTTCATAGGATTATAGTAGGATGTTTAATTTTATATATGATCATGCGCCTGTGAAAATTTCTTATAAAATTTGAAATGCATATGTGTATATTTTGTGATATATATATATATATATATATATATATATATATATATTTCCTGTGATATGTGAAATGAGCCTAACTCTTATAAGAGTAAGAGCAGGCATGTGCTATGGCATGGGGTGATGTTGATCACAAGGTTGGGCAATAAGGTTGTCATATTGAGGAAACATTGGTTGTCAGTATGGGAATGTCCTGAAGTATATTTGATACTTGGCTATATTGAGGTGGGTAAGGAGGAAACGTGGTCGGGATGCCATGTGGCATGGTTGTGATAGGAAAGGGTAAGGGTAGTGAGGATTCACTACCTGTTACTACTTTCCTTATCTATGTTATATATATATATAAGTTATGGGATGTCCGACCATGTGATGATATTCAGTAGGTTCCTCCTAGACGGCTCAGATGGAGCATTAGCTGGGTGATGGCTTGGTGCCGTAGGGGAGCAGGTAGGTTCAGACCCCTTAGGGTCAGGTAGAGAAAGTACAGGCTTAGGTTTAGGTTCCAAGGAAGGCGGGGCAATCACTAGAGTTGACTAATTTTGGGTCGTGTCTTGGCGAGAAATTCAGAGCGAGCTTAGTGCATGAGATCCAGGGGATCAATAGGGGTGCTCAGGTAGAAGAGTCATCTATGGAATATCTTACTTAAGAGTTCCAGTCACAACACCCATCGCTTTTTCAGGGTGAGGGTGATCCACAGGCAGTTGAAAACTGGATCGAGGCCATGAAGATAATCTTTGAGCAGCTAGAGACACCTCCAAGGTAGTGAGTGAAACTAACAATGTATATGCTCAGAGGACTGACTAAGCGCTAGTGGGACATGTAAGTTCAGTCAGACAGACAAGAGGGACTAGCCTGGAAGGTCTTTGAGGCTAGGTTATTCATGCACTTCTTCATGAAGACGTTGAGCGCGGAGAGAACTTGAGAGTTTTTGAGCCTTCAGCAGAGTGACATGTCTATCAGGGATTATGCAGTGATGCTCACCGAATTTTCTTGATTTGCAGTTGACATGGTGAGTGAAGACACCTCAAGGGTGATACATTTTGAGTATGGTTTATGACACACCATTCAGGTGCGGGTAAACATATTTAGGTTGTCCTCATTATTATAGGTGGTAAACCAGGCACTCATAGCCAAGGGAAGCCTAACAAATAGGTCATATTCGATCCGGGCAGTGGCTTTAGGTGATTTTAGTGGTGACGCTTTAGATAACAGGAAGTGAGGACATGAAGAGTCCTAGTAAGGAAATCAGGCCATGGATTCATCTGGACAACTTCAGAGTGGGTCTTCAATGGTTTTCTTTTAGTGTGGGGTGAGTGGCCTCCAAATGAGTACTGGGAATGTAGATAGGTTGGGAATCTCGAGTGGTTATGTAGGAAGCCTTCTTGAACAACCAGAAGTCAGGGACCAAGGTAGACTCAGATCTCTCAGATCAGTTCGAGAGTGGTTTCAGGTGATGGCAGCTGAGCTTTAGCTATATGTGGAGGTCGTGGAAAAGAGAGTGGGACCTAGAAGTGGGGTTAGTGGCCAGTGGATGGTGAAACACCTCAAGAAGTTTCGGCATCAGGCAGTCGAGCATCAGGCCAAGTGCATTCCATGGAGTTGCTAGGTACTGAGTAGACTGGTGAGATGAAAATGGTTTGAGGTATGTTGTGGGAGTGAAAAGACCTTTCCTTTGTTTTGATTTGACATAGCCTATTGAGGCATGTCTGTTTTGGGTGCATGAGGTGCACGAACTATGAATATGGACTATGGACTAAAAAGATGCTGGTTAGTAGGATGTCACTAGCTCAGGTGTATATATATATATATATATATGAGGTTCATGGAATTAGGTTTTGTATTTGAGCATCTTTAGATGTGTGTTTTTGAGGTGCGTTGGCATTAGGGCATCAAGGAGAGGCGGTTACTTGAGGTGTATAGGAATCTAGGCACAAGGAAAGTGTAAGAATTGATTGAGGTGTGAGGAACTAAGACTTATTTGAGCATATTATGAGATGCAATAATTCATTGGTTCCATGTGTGACATGGGTACGAGGCGGGCGCCGATGTAGTGTAGGATTTTGATGGGTGTCTGATATGACATTGGAGCACCTAATGAGGTGCAGGAGTGATGATGTGTCGCATGAGGACTTTTGAGTTTGGGAATTGGTCGATGGACCATTTTTTTATTTTATTTTTTACTGGGTTAAGATCGGGGTAGGTCATTCCTAAAGTGGGGCCCCCCTTGAGGTAGTTGACTTATACCCTTAAGATTGGGGTAGTCTAGGTTTATTTTAAACAGGATGGGTATGTTCAGCAATATCTCCATGTTTTGTTTTATAGATCTGGGATGAGCTATATTAAGGTGGGGATATTGTAACATCCCAGGTTTTTGAATCCGGTCGAAAACCACACCTATTTTGAACTTTTGAATTAGTAGGGGTACCTTTTTCTTTTTTTGTTGATTAGAACCAAATTATGAGAGCTAATTCAAACTTATATCATGTTTTTGTATGGGTTTAGAGGTTTGGAGAGTTCCTTGGGAGTTTAGAAGGGATTCAGGAGCATTGGAGGCCCAAATTTATGTTTTGGAGTTGCAGGTTAAGGTGCATGGTTTTGGGTAAACCGTACGATCTCTCCTAGCTAACCATGCACCCTGTTTTTGAACTACCGCACGATTTTGGTAAAATGTGCGACATTGTCTGTAATTTTTGTAGTGGATTTCGCACAATTTGTGCACTATTATGGAAATCCATGTGGCAAGTCACATGAGTAGTTCCATATAGGTAGTACCCATGCACTTTATCCCACTAAAGATAGGAAATTACCTTTCCCCCTCTATTTCCTCACCCCCCTTCTTTTTCTTTCTTTTTCTCCTGTGGGTCACACACAATAGTGCAGGAAACCCTATTTTCCTCCTCCTCTTGGATTTCTCTATCTCCTTTATTGTTGAACCATTATTCAATCCATTGGGTGCTACAGAAATGGATTGGTAAGGCTCTTCTCACCCATTCTTATATTCTCCTTTTCTATTTCCTTACATAGCACTAAATCCGTCCGAGCTGTTTTTCCCTATTTTCAGGGTGTTCGACGAAATTATTGATTTATTCCAAAATGCTTCAAAGTAGAGGCTAATACCAGATGTTCCTATGTCTAAGAATCTAAGGTTGGTGATACATACCTTTATTCATGTTTTCTCAATCGATTTGGGGGTGCAACTTTTAGCATGCCGTTGGGTAGTTGAACGAGTCTCCTTTGCTTGATATTGAATTGATCGTATGACCATATGTGATTCTGTTGGGCATTAACTCACCTTATTTATATGACCGGTCCTAGGTTAGAGGCTGTTTCTCCTTGGGTGATTTGGACAGGTGTGTTATATTCATTTAAATTGAATTATTTAAATTAAATTGGTGCATTCATTGGGATCTGGGATATTCAATTCTATTATATTGAATTGATTCATTAAGGTTGAGTTAGTCAATTCAATTAAAATTTAATGTTGCGTTTCTTTAAATTTATCAATTCAATAATATTAAATTGAATTTCTTATTTAAAGTGAATTTATTGAATTATATATATGAAATTCTTGAGTTACATGTGATATGATCCATGGGATTGTGGCGGGCTCAACCCGGGATATTGGGATGGAATGATCATTGGGATTGAGGTGATGTGGTTTTCTATTTGGGATTTGCCTAGATTAATTGGGTGGTGTTGACCATCGATCGGGTGTCATGGATGTCGGTTTAAGGAGGAAAGGTTGTCAGGTTGAGGGTATGACCTGTAATATTGGATGAAATTTCCATCATACTTGAGTGACATGGTTGTAGGGGCACGAGGTGATGTTTGGACGTGGCTTAGGTACTAAATTAGTGATTTCCACTCACCCATGATGGCCAAAGCGCTGATTAGAGTCATGTGAACACATTTTTTGACCACTCGTGTGGGTAGAGGCCCCTGATAGTGCATATTAGGAAATTGTGCTGGTGGTGCTTTCTATAGAAAGCCACTAGGAAGGTGAGGAGCTTTTAGTTGATAGTGATGAGGATATCAGTTGCGGTATGAGGCTTGTCATGCTTGAGGCTATGGGCTTGGATATGACATCCCGTCTTTTTATAACATAAACTTTCATTACATTACACAAAACTGAGGATCGTTAAGGTTTAGTGTCTTGGAAACAAGGATCATAATACATAAAAAAAACATAAAACATTCTTCTTAAACACTTGAAAGGATTCTCCTTTAGTTCATCCTATGTTCATTATGCATCTCATAACCTAGGGACATGCATCAAAAGAAAGGGTGAGCAGAAGGCCCAGTAAGGGAAACAAGAGAAACATTTTACAAGTGAACTTGAGATACTTCAATAAGGACATGAAAAGAACTTTAAGGCATGAGAAAGAAATCATGAGATACATCATAATAAAAATAACATTTTTCATAACTTGAAGATGTGGCTGCAACATTTAATATTGACAATAGTTTCGTTTCACCAAGGTCCATCCCCAAGGTGTCGTTAAAAATTACCAAGGTTATTCACCAAGGCGTCGTTAAAATGGTCATCTCTAGAGATTAAGTCTTTACCCAATGCATTGGAGCGCTATCAGGGTGCACCCTTAATTTGTCTTTATTATCATGTGAGCCACATATATCATCATCAAACATTTCATAAATAACCCATATAGCATAAAATAAATGGGTTTCATTTCATAATCATAGCGTTTTAAAAACTGCTTTAAAGACGCGATCTTTACATTACTTTAAACCCACGGAAAGGGAAAGCGGGTATCATGTATGTAAATCCCAGAATTTAAAATAGAACATTTTCATATATATGTAAATACCCCTGTAGAAATAGGAGATTTGAGTATTCACTTTATAACATAAAATAATTTTGAGAAAAGAGAGGCATTTTGAGACGAAAATTCTGCAGCATAACGGCTATGTTACAAGGTTTTAGAAAACTTTGAAAAGAGAGGGAACATGGGTCGAACAATCATAATTGACCCATAAAACAGTATAGGGACAGAATAATAAGTATATATGGGCATGGTGATGCAATTTTAAGGACATACCATTTGAAATGAAAAACATGGAAGGAAGACAAAAATTTGATTTCTCTTATGACAATTCGGCAGCCTAACGGCGTCACTTAAGATTCAATAAAAATGAATTGAACAAATCAAATAGGGTATCTCATAATATGATCATAAGAGATCAGTATGATAGATATAGAGATCATACCCCAACATAATAAAAAGAGACTTGAAAGATTTGACATGAAAATCGAACTTGAAAAATGAGAAGGGTGAAAGAATCACTTAAACATTCGGCAGCCTAACGGCGTCACTTAAACTTTCATAAAACGAAATGATGAGAGTAAGAGGGGATCTCTCATCATATAAACATGAAAGGGCAGTAAGAGTAATATAAAAGAACATCCTCTCACATAAAAACATGGAGTATAAAAGGAATGACATAAAGGAGGTTACATGAAAAGAAAGAGAGGGGTCGGATCCCTTACCTTAAAATGTGACTCTTGAAACTCAAAGGATTGGACCTTGAGGGCTTGGGGGAACCTTGGGAGGACTCCTTGGAAGGTAAGAAGACCAGAACTTCGTTGGGGGAGAGTTGGGAGTGAAAACCAAAGGAGGAAAGGGTGGGTATTTATAGGGAAAGTGAGGGGACAAGGCATTAATGGCCAAGGGACACCTCACATGTGCTTTTCTCAAACCCATGTGCTCTCCCTTGGAATTTATCAATGAGTTAGGCCACATGGGGCCCCCAAAACAATAATTCATCACCCTTGGCCGGCCAAACCTCAAAAGATCTCATGACATCATCATGACACCGTTATGATGTCATTAAACATACCGAAACCCTAAAACTGTAATTTTACTATTCACTGAAAATTCAACTTTCTCAGAATAATCCCAAAATTTCACCTTAACCAAATATCAATGCTCTGATTTCAAAAATGAAATCCATTTTATAAAAATATTTTTCTAAATATTTTTAATTTAATTTTTAAATAAAAACACTATTCATCGAAAATTCATTTTTTTCAGAAAAAACCCCAAAAATTACCTTAACATAATATCGATGCTCTGAGTTCAAAAATAAAGTCCTTTTTATAAAAATAATTTTATAATTATTTTTAATTAAATTTTTAATTAAAAAACACTATTCATCTGAAAAAACTAATACTTGATTAATAATTTATGAAACCGTTATTTACCCATTTTATTGAAAATCATTACACATCATTAGTTATTTAGGGTTTTCATAATTATTTTAAAATATCCTTTTTTCGAAATTCATCAATAAAATAAATTCTAAAATTATCTAGACATTTGAAATTTCACAAACATCACTAAAGGAAGAAATCTCAATTTATTCACCCAAAAGGATTACACAAGGAAGCTAGGGTCTCGTCACATAGCCCCTTATAACACCGGCATAAGACCTAAGTGTAAGGTGTGCTATGGTGAGAGAATCTGAGGGAGGCTCAGATAACATTGCCCTAGTAGTAATCTCTACTAACTTGAACTTCTCCCGCAGGCGTTTCCGTTCAAGCTTGACACGCTGGAGTTCGGCTTGGGCTTGGTCCAAAGCGAAGCCCACAGATGATACCTCCTTCCCAAGCTCTGATAAGTGGGCTTCATAAGGGTCGAGTCTACTGGATGAAGCCATCAACTCCTCTTTCTGCATTAACCATTAACATCTTATTAAATCAATAAGAGTAAGTTAATATACTACTCAAAAAGATTGGGTCGTTACATTGGACTTATATTGGAGGACAGACATCGTCGTTCCTCATGACGTTATGCTACGAGTTGAAAATGGTTTTTATTTGAGGACATATATTGACGTGGCTTTGAATGTTGGGATTTGATCCAATGAGTGATTTTGAGTATGGGTTCGAGGGACCAGATTGTTTTTATTGGGCGTGCCTTTAGGATGTCAGTGGTTTTACTTGGGACATGAGGTGTCAGTTGGAAAGAGGTGCCAAGTTATTATTTTGAGGTGGAACATAAGGGTTCACCTATGCTATTTGGAATTAGAGGATACCTTGGTCCATGGGCCAAAGATCCTATCATATTCAGGGATTCCAGTGTTGGATGAGGCAAGTAAAAGCTTCCTGATGGTTGTTGAGCACCAGGGAAGCTTTTTTTTTTTAATTGAATTTAATTATTCTATTTGATTATTTTTATATTATACACATTATTAAACACTTATATTAGGTACACACACCTGGGTGGTATCCCAATGAGACTCATTCTCAGACCCTACATGGGCCCTTAGGGATGCATGTAGACTTTATAATGTTGTGTTCATGTAAAGGATTTCCATCATGAGATGGATCATAATGCTATTTTTATGGGGTGTTTTCAAGGGACTTTGAGGTATTACCTATATAGAAGTTACTTTTGAGTTTTCCTTTAGTTTAATTTCTGTTTCAGCATGCTTATATGTATGTATTGTATCGAGGTCAGCCATGGGAGACCCTTTCTAGATATTTTATGTATGACCTGATATGAATTCATTCTCTGTTTTAGTTTATAAAAGTGGTATGTTGGAATGTTTATTTATTTTTTCTTCTTTATTCAGTTATTTCTTTTTCTATTTGTATATTGTTGATTGTACTTCTACCATTGGCGGGTCTAGTTTGAGTCTAATGAGCCTTTATTTCTATTGCATGTTAGATATTATTACGTGAACCTATATTATATCTTTTACATAAAGGTATAGTCTCCCCACTAACTTTTTTACACCCTATCTTCTAGTTAAAAAACTTTTTCATTTGAGGAGGTGTGCTTAAGGTCATTGGCACCAAGCCCGAAAGCACTGTTCGAGTGACTAATCAGGTCGGGGACACTAAAATTGCGATGATAGAAATATGATGATTGTATGGGTGATGGTGGATCCCTGAGTTGGATTGAGAGGGTATCAATAGAGGAGTTATTAAAGGAAATTTCGAGTTATGAGTGGTCATAATCTATACATTAGTGACAATAGTGATCTGATAATGGGATAAGCAATGCAGTTTTTAGGAGACATACCTTATGGTTCTTGGAGATAACACTAATGATTGATTTTTCAGTGAATAATGGCCAAAATATGACATAAAGTAGACCATTTATGGTGGTAAAATCTATTATGGTAGTTATAACTGAGATTAATGGTGAAATTGAAGGGAATAATAGCACGAGCGAAACCACTTGAACATGATAGAGGTTATGTGAAATTCCACAATGCATAGTGTGTATTAGGGAAGAATACACACCATGTTTACCCCTTGTGTGGATGATATGGTAACACATTTATTTAAATATCACACACTATGTTGGAAACCCACATGCTATGTGAACCTTAACCAACCATATTAGTGTAAAGACCTCGACCCTAATAGTTTAGAGTCTGTAGTGACATTATTACATTGACACTTGATAGAAGGAATTACATCCTGAAGGACTGAATAGTTTAATAGTCTAGGTAAACTAGATACATATCTTAATCTCACATTAGAATTGAAAACATACAATACAACATAGTATTTTCTTTGAGGACACCATAATTCCCATTAGAAAATCCCTATATATTAATCAGAATGCACTTCCTAGAATCATGGGGAAAGGAATCATAAGAAAGGGGTGATATCTAATGCTCAATAATGGTATGAATACAATAGAAGTTATCCTAAATAAATAAGTAATAATAAATATTTCAAGGTAAATAACTAAAAAGACATGTCATTTAATCAATAACTTGAACATGAAAAATAATATGATTGGAATAAATGATGATCAAATAATGTCATATAAATAATCACATGTTTTTGAAACTTATCCATGAATATTTTAAATAATAAAATAATCACATGGATATCAATAACTAATCTCATGAGGGAATGAATAATTCAAGACATTATAAACATACCATCCATGCCTCGTAAAAAGACATCATACATAAATGGACAAGGCCACGGTGAAATGCCCAAACTAGTTTGTCTCATGAGACCTACCAATGCATCAAGGGGATATAACAGGCCCCACTCATCACTTACTAAGTCCAATGTATTCCTCATATGAAAGGGGTGAAACATAATTAATGTAAACATTCTTACTAAAAACTATCATATGAAATGTTTACACTTCCCTAATCAATAAACATAATAATAAATTATCCAGAGTAATATGGAGAATGATATCAAAATAGTACATCCCTAGTCAAACTAATCATAAACCATCCAATGAAATAATTTGGATGGTATCATCAGAGTATATTATTATCATAATATTCAATAAAGGATGTTTATATTAATGAAAATAACTAAAAATGATCACTGTAAAATTTCTTTAGAAAATGCCTTTTTCATATCGAGACCACTTATTTAAAATCTAAAAATATTCAAAATATTAAGGAAAAAATTTTATTTTAAAATAAATATGGAACCTTGTAATGTAATATTCAAAGAAAATATTGGTCATGATGGAGGGAAATTCCATTAATTCTATATAAGTTAAAAAACATTCATTTCACATTATTGTAAAAAGGTCAAAAAGTACATCATTTGAAAAACGACAAGAATATTCATTTAAAATTTTTTTCAAAAAATTAAAAAATGGATAAAAATGTATTTTATAAATCATTTGGAGAATTTTGGAAACATTATGGAAAATATTTTTAGAAAACATTGATATAGAAGAAAAATGATAATTCATTGAAGAGAGAAATAAAGTCAGATTTTAAAATCATTTTCTCAATAATTTTAAGTACCAAAGAGATGAAAATGGTAATATTACTTGAAAATTTCATGAATAACTACAGGGGAATAAAATATATTGGATTTAAGAAATAAATTTCAAATAATTCCCCAATTGGAGACTTAAACATAAACAATCCTGAATAATGATGAGAATGTGAAATAAACTCTTACCTCAAGTTCTAATTTTTTTGTATGTATCAAAAACTCATTAATAATAAATAGACTTATTATACATCTATTATAGAATCATACTCACATATATCATATCATATATTATTTACTTATAATAGTTTATCACCCGTTTATTAACAATTTCTTGTTAAAATCACAGTTCTGGGTAATAATTGTTTCGTTTTTCATGTAGGTTTTGGTTTGGTAGTTTTGGTGCTTTTATTTTTATCACATTTACATAATATCAAAAATGTTAATTATGATATAAATATCATATATTCATTATAAATATATTTATATTAATCCATAAAAGATAAATATAGAAGAATGAATTACATCGTTCATGAAGATGATAGGTCGTGCGTACACATGAACACTATTTTCACTTTTCGACGGATGGAACGAAAGAAAGGTAAATAGTAATTAATAATTATATAATAATTATTATAAAATATAAATAATATATATTCATTAAATTTTTCCTTATTACCATCTGTGTAAATATTTAATGAAAAATGGATCACATCGCTTTGTGGAGGTGGTAGTCAACATGTACGCATGAGCAGCGTTATCATTTTCCAACGAATTGAAAGATGAGAAGGTATATATGATATTATAATTCCAAAATAATATGTATTTCAACAGTATCATATATATTCATTAGTTAAATATTTATAACCATCCAAGTAAAATGGTGGTGAAAAACGAATTACACCGCTACGTGGAGACGGTAAGTCGTACGTACGCATGATTGATGATTTCAATTTTCATAGGATGGAAAAGAGATAGAATATGGTTTTAACATAATAATAATAAAATATCATCATATTTATGACACTAGATTTATTATCTTAATATCGTTACAATACTTTAAATGGATGTGGAATAAGAAATAAACTTGAAAGAGTCGGTAAAGACGATTACCTCTTCTTGGTAGACTTCCTTTTAATATCTTCTTAAGGGACCTAGGGTAGGTATTTTGAGGAGAACATAACCTCAATAACTTGTATAATTATGTTGAGAATAGGAATGGATAGGTTATTTTTATCTAGATGTCTCAAAGTGGTGTAAATAATTGAGAGAAGGGGTGACCTTTTATAAGAGAGGGGAGGGACATTCTTGGAAATTCTTAAAGTATTAAATTAGTATAAATTAATTTTAATTCCCAAATGATTCCAAATATCTATAATTAGAATATATTATGAGTATGAGTATAAATCCTCTTATAAAATAAAATTTGGACAAGTTTTATTTGTTTTTTATCCTTATCTTTTAGTTTTAACCCCTTATTAACCCTTTTGACAATTACCACAATATAAAACTTTTCTACAATTTAAGGTTTAATAATGTTACTATAAAATAAAAAAAACTCATAAATGGAAAATGATTTATATTTAAAACTATATTATGTTCATTTGAAAAAATCTACGATTTTTATGTTTTTTAAATCATCTTAAAAAATAGTATTTATTATAAAATATCATTAATGTCATTTTTAACATCATTCATTTAATTTGACTTTAAATGCATCAATACAAAGGGGTAATTAGAATTTAATACTTTAACACATTCCTAAAATGTCATATAGATATTATAAATTCATGGGAAAAATTAAATCATTCAAATTATATTTATTTTCATATTTTTAATATAATTTATTTTATTTTCCATTAATTGAATAATTACTACATCAACGTCGTGTAAGCATTTAAGGTAATTATTTATTCACTAAAAATTAAAAATAGAACACCATTATTAAGAAAAATAATTTATATTTAAAAAATACTATTTATTACTGATCATATACTTTGTATATCCCCATGTTATAAATATTATAACTATTAAAAACAAGAGTGTTAATTTTTTTACTTTTCTTTACATAAAATATTATAATGGTCATAATAACATACAAATGGAAAAAGGACATATATTATACCTTTTAATGATTATGAACAATATATATTCAGCCGATAAAATTTAGGCAAGTGTTAGATTCATTTTATAGTCCTTATCATTTTATTTTTAACTTTAATTACCTGATTTACCCTTTAGCGTGGTAACAAAATTATAAATGTTACTATTCATATTGACCATAAATAAAAGGGAATAATTTACCAAATTTGAACCTCATAATTAAAAATATATAATTAATTTTATAAAATTGAATTTATACAAGTGGTATAAATTAAAATTAAAATAAACATGCAAAATGTGACAAAAAACAACTTTTCAGAAAAACATCTTTTATGTATAAAAATGTTTTTATACTAAATTCAATCATGAAATCGATTCCAATGAAATCAATTCTATTATTTATATTATAATAGAAATAATTTCAGTTTTAAATTATTTTAACATAAAATGGAACTTTGTAAATGCATGAAACAAAAATACAGTTTTAAATATAAATCTGCATTTTTCACTATTCATTAGAAAATCAATCTTTTTAGAAATATTTGAAAATTTCACCCGAAGATAATTTTTATATGATGATTTAAAAAATAATATTATTTTTATAAAATAAAATTTATATAAGTTCTATAAATTAATTATAATATTTTTCTCACAAAAAATAAATACAGATCATTTAAAAAACATATTTCAAAACCATAAAATAACCTTACTGAAAATTGAGTACTCATTTACTAAGAATTAATCAATTAATTTTGATTGATTATTTCATATATATATTTCATAATTTTGTTTATACTATTTATACCTTCTAATTCAATGATAAGGTGATAATTGTTATATTAAATAATAATATTTTAATATTTTATTGGGGTTTGTTTAGACTCAGTGTTGTGTGTTATGTATGCTATTAAACATAGTGTTACTATGAAATCTCAGGGTGTTACATTCTCCAACTTTTAATAAATTGAATCCTTTAAATTTAAAAATTTTCTTAATAATCAAGGGATTTTCATTTGAAAATTACTTTGTGGAAAACCCACATCATAAAAAGGGTTAATAAAACTTCCTCTTAAAAGAGGGAAAAGAAAATACAAAGGTCATCGAAAAAATGGGGTTTTAAATAGGATAAAATCAATGGGAAGTGAAAATATGGGTATGGAAGAGAAAAATAATGCCCAAGGATTAATATATAGTGATATATAACATGGTCATGATAAAGTTAACCATCATAAAACTATAAATTTTCAATGGGTTAAAATATCATTGATTTCTCAGTAAGAAAAGTAAATAGATAACATTTTTATTTCAAGGTTCATTTCCTAAATTCAATGGATTATTTTACTATCTAGATAATGAATCCTAGAAAGTAAACTTAATTGATTTATTTCCATGTCATAAGCACAATATTATCCTTTGGTTGTGCTTCTATTAATTTTTACTTCATCTCTTACACCAGAAAATGCATATTCGAGATGTTTTTTTTAATTTCTAAAGTAATTTCAATGAATCATAATATCCATAAGTCATTTATTTATCATATAAATTTTTACCAAAACCAAAATGGTTATCATAAGTTATATAATATTATAAATCATACATTAAATTAAAACAAGAATATAAAAATTTCAAATTATTCCATTCTATAAGTAGTTAATCTTAAAGCTCCTCCAAAATATGTCTGACCAAATTCAAAAATAAAAAAATTTAGGAATAAGGTCACCAAATTTCCAAAATCAACTTATCATTAATCCTCTATAAATTATCTCTTAATGTTACATGTAAATACCCTAATCACATTGTAATAAATTGAATAACTATAAAAAATTAATGAAAACATTCATGCTTCCAAGAATTACCTGTATCCTTATTCCTTAAATAAAATATCAGATTATCGAATATATTTTATAAATACAAAATTATATTAAACACCATCATGAATTACTTTTTCATAGAATCACTAACCATTTTCAAGGTCACTAATAATATACCATTTACATGTTTAATGACAATGAAATCAATATTAGGAACATATTAAGGGTCATCTTTCCCTTATTCATGTATTCTCCAAAAATATCACCTTACCAGTAAATCAATTTTATTTGTTATCAGTACCATCCAACATATTCTTTCAAGTCCTTAAAGAAAAATTACTACAACACAATACTTATACATTTTATGATTCTCATAACCATAATGTAATTGATAACATACTTCTACAACATAATTATCTAATCCAAAGAATAAATATTGAATCCAAATACAAAATTACTTTAATCATTCCACTTTGGATATATTAATAGCATAATATTGACCTTGATCCCTTTGTTTCCTCTAAGGTATAATCCCATGATTCCTAGGGCATTCAATTGCATAGTTCCCCATATCTTAATAGAGTTTTATTTCCTTAACTTGAATTTATATGCCTGCCTCCATTTCTATCCACACCTGAAGAAAACTATCATTCTCTTCAAGAAAGTACTTGAGTGTTTCTTTCCACAATTATCACATCTGGAAAATCCTTTTTTAATTCTTCCCCTTATCCAATTTTTACTCTATTGTTCTCTTCTTCACTCTTTTTTTCCTTCAAATCCATAATACTTTGATAATTCTTAATATATCTTGATATAACATGATACTATATCCACATATGATGAGAATTTTTGGGAGATTAGTTCTCTTCAAAGGATTGAATTTATTGTAACACCCCATTTTTTTTTCAAATAATTTTTATATTGAATGCATGAAACACTGAGTCTCTACAAAACACCATTTT
Organism: Viscum album; assembly: GCA_963277665.1. Lineage (NCBI taxonomy): Eukaryota > Viridiplantae > Streptophyta > Magnoliopsida > Santalales > Viscaceae > Viscum > Viscum album. The sequence goes on from OY728157.1 coordinate 1,350,351,577, forward strand.
TTATAACTTATCTAGTAAAAATAATTTTTCCACCTATGTGATTTTAATTTCAAAAAAATGATATACACGGTTGCATTCAGTAAGATATTTAGAGTCTGATAAGACAAACTTAATTTTTGATGAATAGTAACATACCCTAATGAATAGTAACACACCCTTATGAAAAATTTTACTCTTATTAATATTAATGAATAGTAAATCATTCAAAAAAAAAAAAATAGAAACTTTACCCATGAGTGTATAAATACAATTTATACATCTTATAAGTGAAAAAACGACCATAATATAAGTATTAGTATTTTAATATGCCATAAATATTTTAATTACAATTTTCTGATTAATTTAATAATTTAAAATGGAAATTTACTTTCATAAAATGTAATTATAAATTGTTACTTTATTTTCTTATGGTTACAAGATAATATAATGGGACCTTGATTAATTTCTCAAGGTGTTATAAAACGAGTCATAGTTTTAAAATTGTTTTTTAGAATAAATTATGAATTTTTTTAAAAATTAAATTTAAAATAATTTAAAAAAATATTTTCAAAAAAATGATTTCATTTTTGAATTATATATGTTGAAGAATGGTTGGGGTAAATTTTTGGTATTTTTCTAAAATACAGGAATTTTGGGTGAATAGTAAAATACAATAATTTACGATAAATGATAAATACTTGATTTATTAGGTCATAAGTGATGTAAGGCTGATGCAATACCACTATGTTTTAACTCAAATGAACTTACTAATATTTTGGATCACATGAATCAACACTATTGGTTGTCTTGAGATAAATAATAAAATAAAGAGTAAAATAATGGGAAAACCCTCCTCTCCTCCACTATAACCCCCTCACTCTATTTTCTCTTCACTCATATCAAGCATTGTTCCTTGTATAAATTATACTAAAATATCCTCCAAGGCTCCTCCCCCACGCATGACATCCCTTGGTCTCATATAAAGACCAAAACCTCTCCCATAAAGAGGCTTTCAAGGAACATTACTTCAAGAGGTAAAAACCTCTTTTCATTTCTTTTATTTCAAGTTCCTTTCTTTTCTTTTTATTTCCTAAAATCCTTTCATCCAAATTTTGTGATGACTATAGTACCTTAAATTTAATTTAATTTTGTTTTGATAAATTAATAATTCTTCATCATCTCTCTTTTCCCCTTCTTTTATACTAGAAATGAAAACACCATCTGAGATGTGTTAATTTATCACATTCAAGGATGATGGGTTTTCAATTTCTATTACCATATTCAATTATGGTCATGAAGCCATTTTTATGGTTTAAAAAGACTATAATATATTTATTATAACTTATTTAATGTTTTGGAATCCTTTTGTACACATGATATTAATTTATAAATCAAAAAGAGTTAATTGTGATCAAGAACCACCAATTAACCCAAGAAATTGTCATTAAAGTTTTATATAATGATTCACTTGAACTAACAATAACCAAAAGAATTTTATAACCATATAATCTTATAGTTTTTAATTAATAACATACAAATTTTATTCTGGAAAACCATTCTCATTCTAAATGTTTATCTATACATTAATATAAGTAAACCGATCAGGAAAACCATGGAAGAAAACACTCCCAAACAATGAAATTGGATCTCTTAACCCATAAAAAGGCCATGAATGAACCTAATAAGGTTATGATAAATAAATTAAATGTATATTAGGTTCTGGAATCATTAATTTATGAAACTAAATTTTATTATTCATGTCATTAAGATCAAGTGGGAACACCAATGGACTTAAGGTAAGGGTTTTCTACCCAAACCTCCACTTTCATTCGGGTTTCTCTTATTTTCTACTTACATAAATTAAACTATTCTTTATTCATATATAATACTCATATATTATATGAAAATTTTCTATATATTTTTACATACCAGAATCATACTTTCATTTTTGAGGAGTTATTTTTTTTAAAAAGATCTTTTAAAAATTCTACCCATAATACAAGCCCGATTCAAGGGAATTTCTAAAATTCTTACCTATTTTCATGGGAAATATATAATATATTTTTGGAAACCATTATCTTTATAAAATCTCTCATTTTATTATGAAAATACTATCTTACTTTAATTCTGGTTTTATACAAATATTTTTCCAAAAGAACTCTTTTTTTTCAAAGTAAAAGAGTATTTACCTCAAGAATTACTCAATGATTTTATAAGAGTATCTTCATTTATTTCAACACTCATGTTGATTATTATGTATTATTGGGATTAATATTTTATGATATCATATAACATATTTAATTGAATGGTTTATAATTATTTTGACTATGTATGTGCTATCTTAAGACCATTCACCAATTTACTCTGAATGGTAAGTGTTTATGCTTAATGTATGGGGAAAGTTATTTACATTTCATATATTAGTTTCAATATGAATATATATGTTGTTTATGTTTATCCCCATTCATATGAGGAATTTATTGTACTTATTAAGTGTCGGGTGGGACCCACTATAGCCCCTCAGTTCATCGGTAGGTCTCATAAGGAAAAATATGGTATTGGAATGAGGCCTTGACGAAATGGATATTTATGGTCTTAGCACGAGGCATTGATGGTATGATTATGATGACCCAAATTATGAATTCCATCATTATGAAAATAGTATTAATAGTTCATGTGGTTATTTTACTAGTATAATACCCATGATTATGTTCTATTATAGCATTATTTATTCAGCTCTTATTCCTACCATAATGTGTTCAAGTTCATTTTTAAAGGCATGTGTTTTTAGTTATTCACCATGCCTAATGTTTATGTTTATGATATCTTATACTATATTTATTACCCTTACGGAGCGATTGATCTCACAACTTTCTTATATTTCATTTTCTTAGGACATGAATAAGTTTATTATGATTGACCTGTAAGGATAAACTTATAGTTTTGGATGTTCCCAACAAAACATATGTGTTGTATTTCTTTTCAAGTTGTAATGTTCAACTTATGTATGTATCTTGTTTCCAAATTCACTAAACTAATCATTCATTCAAGATGTATATTACTTTTTTATATTCCAATGTAATAAAATAATACATAGACTCCGGGAAACTCAGGTCGAGTCCTTACAGTTGGTATCAAAAGAAATTTAGTAGAAAACTTGGAAACTATATTTAGAGAATGTATTTTAGGTAATAAACACCTAAGACAGTCTATGATGATAAAACATACAAGAACATTCTAGATTTTTTGGTAAGGAATAGATTATGTGTATTTTTCTAGAAAATACATCCCTGTCTGGATACTACAAGTGGACGTGGTTCTGGCACAGATGTACCTAGGAGTAAAAACTTTGACAAAGAGTTTCAAACTTGACCCAGGGTATCCTGGTACATGAAAACAAGCTTTACTGCACACCTGGTTTGAAACTCCTAGAGGATATGCTTAGGATAATTCATATTTTATTTACAAGCCATTATGAAGGATTTAAATGTATTTTTTTCTACAAAGAAACCATGTTTATGATTATGAGATTAGATATGTATAAAATTTAAATTTATGCTAATTATTTTTCTATATTGAGATTATAAATTATGGTTCATAACCTAATCTAGTGTATTCCATTATTTAGAAATGGATCCTAATGGAAGGAATAGAATGTAGGGATTTTACTCCAATGCAAGATAATGATGTTGGATTTGGAGCTATAACTGGTGTTGAGAAACTTATAACTATACTAGGAAAACTGAATCATGTTATGAATAATAAACTTACCTATATGGAGCATCATGATCCAAAATGTGGAGGAGCTATGTTGGATCACTTTATCCGACAAAATCCTCCATCATTCAATGGGACTACAAACCCATTTGTAGCTAAGGAGTGGATAAGTTCCCTAGAGAATATATTTCTCACTTTGGTATGTAATGAAAGGGAGAAGGTTATCATGGCAGTTTATCATCTATCAGGATATGCGGATCATTGGTGGTCGTTAATCCAAAACACAAAGGAGGAAGAAGAATTAGAAGAGATGGAATTGAGGGATTTTAAGGAAATATTCATAGAAAAATATTTTCCCCACAAACAACGATCAGATATATAAAGGTAATTCCTGAATCTGAGGAAAAAGGAGGATTAAAATTTTGCAAAGTATGAAGATAACTTCACAAGGTTAGAAAGACATACTGCTAACTACATACAGAATACAAAGAGAAAGATTGATCGATTATTTGATGGTTTAAATCCATTCCTCTGAAGGGCACTAATCTACCAAAGTTTCTCATCATATGAAGATATATTCTCAAGTACTATTAAGACAAAAAGTAAATTTTCTAAGTCATATAACTTTAATGAAAAAAAAGAGAAGAAGAGGGATGATGAAAACTATGGAAAAGGAAATAAGGAAATGGGGAAAGAGGGAAGAGTTGACCTTCCATCCTATAGTAATTATGGGAAGAAACACCCTAGTACTTTCCTGAAGGTAATGAGAGTTTGTTACAAGTGAGGAGAAAAATGCCACCTATATCAGGATTATAAAGGGAAGAAAGAAGCTACCAATGTTCAATGCTAAAATTGCAGGGAGATGTGACATTATGCACATGAATGTCCTAAGCATCAGGAAAACATTCCCCAAAGAAGGAAAATGGTGCAAGGCCAAGATTATGTGGTCACAACTGCAGAGGTTTAAGTTCTTAATGACGTGGTAGCAGGTAATTTAATCATTTCCTCGAACTTATCCAATGATTTATTTGATTTCAGATCATCATATTCTTTTATATCTTCCCAAATTTCCAAGAAAATTAGATATTTCTAATTTGATTTAATAAGGGAGTTGTTAGTCAAAACTCTAAAGGGAAGTATCATTTCAACAAAGTTATGTTAGGAAGTCCCCATTATGGCATATAAATGTTCTTTATATACTAATTTTATTTTCATACCTATGATTGAATTTGATGTAATCCTTAGTATAGATTGGATTTTGAACCATGATACGAAAATTTATTTCAAGAAGAAGGAGGTTACAATTTTTGAGGATGATGTGGAATCCATTATCTTTAGGTAAGAAAAATCATCATCTTATTCTCATCTAGATCCACCCCCAATAGCTATACTAAATTCAATTATTTGGGAGGAAGGGAATGTAATAACTATGGGTGAGTAAAAGAATGTTCAAATAGAGGACGTACCAATTGCACACGAATATGTTGATGTCTTTCCATAGGATTTACCTAGACATCCTCCAGAGTGGGAAATTGAGTTTTCCATTGACTTAATTCCTAGTTCAAGTCCTATATCAAAGAATACTTATAGAATGGACACTATGGAATTAGTATAACTGAATAAAAAACTAGAGGAATTGAGTGATAAAGGATTTATTCACCCTAGTGTTTCTCCATGGGGAGCCCCTATTCTTTTTGTTAAGAGGAAAGATGGATCTATGAGGTTGTGCATTGACTACAGGGAGATAAATTATATAACAATAAAGAAAAAGTATCCCCTACCTCACATTAATGATTTATTTGATCAAATTTATGGAGCTCAATACTTTTCAAAGATTGATCTTCGATCTGGATATCATCAGTTTCTAGTAAGGAATGAAGACATTCCAAAGAAAACATTTCGAACCAGGTATAGGCATTAAGATTTTACATTAATGCCTTTCTGACTCATTAATGCACCCTTTGTTTTCATGGATATAATGAATAGAGTTTTCAAGGAATATTTTGATGAATTTGTGGTGGTATTTATTGACGATATCTTGGTATACTCCAAAATCTACGAAGATCATGAAAATCACATGTTCACTATTCTGAAGACTCATAGAAGAAATGAATTATATGCGAAGTTTAGAAAGTGTGAATTTTGGATTCAATCAGTTTCCTTTCTTAGGCACATTGTCTCTAAGGATGGAATATCTATTGATCCTATGAAGACAAAGGCTTTTCAAGAATAGTCTACTCTAACGAACATAACCAAGGTACATATTTTTATTGGTTTAGTAGGTTATTATCGATGTTTCGTTCAGAACTTCTTCCATTTATCCAACCCAATTATGAAGCCTACACATAAAGGGGTTAAGTTCATATGGAAAAAATAATGCGAGGACTATTTCAAAGAATTAAAGAGGAGGTTAGTTAATGCTCTGATCCTAACTATACTGTTAGGGAATGATGGGTTTGTGATCTATAGTGATGCATCAAAGAAAGTACTTGGTTGTGTCCTTATGAAAAATGATAGAGTTATTTCCTATGCATCAATATAGTTAAAAATTCATGAACAAAACTATCCTAATCATGATATTGAGTTAGCTGCTGTGATCTTTTCTCTAAAAATATGGAGACACTATCTCTATAGTGAAAGATATGAGATATATACAGATCACAAGAGTCTGAAGTATATATTCTCACAGAAAGAACTCAAAATGAGGCAAAGGCAATGTCTTGAAATACTCAAGGACTATGATTGCTCTATACAATACCAACCAGGAAAGGAAAATAAGGTAGTTGATGCATTAAGAAAGAAGGATCATGGAGTTCTCAACAAAATGAGGATTGACAAGGATCTTTTGTACATGGATCTAGTTAGGATGGATATGGGAATTATCAAATAAGGTGAAACATTACTACTTTTTCAAATTGTTACCCAAGCATCTTTATTGGAAAGAATTAAAGCTTCACAGTCTGATGATGAGAATCTTCAAAAGAAAATAATTGCTCTAAAAGATGGGAAGTTAGTTGACTTGATGTGTGGAGATGGAATTATAAAATTTGGGAAGATGATTTGTGTTCCAGGTATACCCGAGCTAAAAAGAGAGTTAATGGATGATGCCCATAGTTCAAATTTCTATATACATCATTGGAGGATTAAGCTATATAGAGATTTGAAGGAACATTTATGGTGGGACAACATGAAGCGGGAAATTGCTGATTATGTATCAAGATGTGTAGTCTGTTAACAAGTGAAGGCCGAACGACAAACTCCCAAAGGAGTCATGCAACCTCTACCTATTCCTACATGGAAGTGGGATGACATAACCATGTATTTTTTCACTGTATTAACAAAAACTTCAAGAAATAATGATGAAATATGGGTAATTATTGATCGATTTACAAAATATACACATTTCCTTGCTATAAGGGAGGATTTTCCACTAGATTATTTTGCACAAATCTATATAAATGAAGTTTTAAGACTTCATGGATCACCTATTTCAGTAGTTTATGATCGCAATACTCAATTTACATCTAAATTCTAGAAAAGTATTCATAAATACTTGGATATTAAGCTTCATTTGAGTACTACTTATCATCCTAAAACTGATGGGAAATCGGAAAGGATGATCCAAACTTTAGAAGACATGTTGAGATCATGCTCACTAGAATATCAAGGTATGCATGATCAATATTTACCCTTGGTGGAGTTTTCTGACAATAATACTTTGTATTCCTGTATTCAAATGGCACCATATGAAGCATTGTACGGAAAGAGATGTCGTACACCAACATGTTGGGATGAAGTTGGTGAAAGGAAGCTAGTGGTCCCCGAGCTTGTGGAGGAAACAATAATTAAGGTAAATAATATTCAAGGCCATATCAAAGTAGATTAAAGAAAAAAAATAAATGCTGATAATCGAAGGAAGGATTTGGAGTTTCAAGTGGGAGATCATGTTTTCTTAAAATTATCTCTATGGAAGGGTGTTATAAGATTTGGGAAGAAAGAGAAACTGATCCCTAGGTACATAGGCCCTCTTGAAATTCTAGAGAGTATTTGAGCTATTGCATATCATTTCACTATTCCACTTAGCCTATCTATTGTACACAATGTGTTCCATATCTCATTGCTGAGAAAGTACATTCTAAACCCAACACATGTCCTCACTTCTAAAGGTATAGAATTGAAACCTGACCTATCTTACTGTGAATAGACTATCCGGATTCTGGACACTAAAGAAAAAGTGTCAAGGAATCAGATTACTCAACTGGTAAAGATAATTTGGAAAAATCATAAAATAGAAGAGGCAACATGGGATCCTGAGGATCTTATGATGAAGAACTACCCAAATCTCTTTATAAGGTAACATTCTGGTAATTTTGAGGATGCAATTTTTGTAAGGAGGGGATAATGTAACACCCCAAGTTTTTTTGAAAATAAATTTAATATTGAATGCATAAAACATTGTGTCTCTAAAAAACACCAATTTTTTATAACCTAGCCAGTAGACATAATTTTTCCACCCATGTGATTTGAATTTAGAAAAAATTACATACATGGTTGCATTCAGTAAGATATTTAGATTCTGATAAGACAAACTTAATTTTTGATGAATTCTAACATACCCTTATGAATAGTAACACACCCTTATGAATAATAATGTTACTATTATTAATAATAATGTATAGTAAATTGGCCAAAAAATAGAAACTTCACCCATGAGTTTATAAATACAATTTAGACATCTTATAAGTGAAAAAACGATCATAGTGTAAGTATTAGTAGTTTTGTATGTCATAAATATTTTAATTAAAATTTTATAATTAATTTTATAATTTAAAATGGATATTTATTTTCATAAAATGTAATAATAAATTTTTACTTTGTTTTCTTATGATTATAAGATAATTTTATGGGACCTTGATTAATTTCTCAAGGTGTTATAAAATAAGTTATAATTTTAAAGTTGTTTTTTTTGGGAATAATTTATGATTTTATTTAAAAATTAAATTAAAAATATTTAGAAAATTATTTTCAAAAAATGGATTTCATTTTTTAATTCTATACGTTGAAAAATGGTTGGGGTGAATTTTCGGGATTTTTCTAAAATACTTGAATTTTGGGTGAATAGTAAAATACGATAATTTATGATAAATGCTAAATACATGATTTATTGGGTAATAAGTGATGTAAGGATGATGTAAGACCACTAGGTTCGAATTCACATGTACTTATTTCTATTATGGGTCACATTAATTGATAATATTGGTTTTCTTGAGAGAAATAATAAAATAAAGAGTAAAATAATGGGAAAAACCTCCTCTCCTCCACTATAACCCCCCTCAATCCATCTTATCTTCAATCCTATAAAGCATTGTTACTTGTATAAATTATTCTAAAATATCCTCCCAAGCTCCCTACCCACGTCTATTAGCCCTTTTTCTCATATAAAGACCAAAAACTCTTCCCTAAAGAGGCTCTCAAGGAAGATTACTTCAAGAGGTAAATTCCTATTTTCATTTCTTTTATTTCAAGTTCCTTTATTTTATTTTTATTTCCTCACCTACTTTCATAAAAATGTTGTGAAAAATACAGTACCTTAAATTTACTGATTTTTTATGGTAGATGAATAATTCTTCATTATCTCCCCTTTTCCCTTATTTTATACTAGAAATGAAAACACCATTTGAGATGTGTTAATTTATCACATTCAAGGACGATGAGTTTTCAATTTCTATTACCATATTCAATTATGGTCATGAAACCCTCTTTATGGTTGGAAAAGACTATAATATATGTATTAAAACTTATTTAAGGTTCTATAATCCTTTTTTACACATGATATTAATTTTTAAATCAAAACAAGTTCGTTGTGATCAAGAACCGCCAATTAACCCAAACAATTGTCTTTAAAGTTTTATATAACGATTCATATTCACTCACAAAAACCAAACGAATTTTATAACCATGTAATATTCTGTTTGTTCACTAATAACATACAACTTCTATTCTGGACACCCATTCTCATTCTAAATGTTTATCCATACATGAATATAAGTAAACCAATCATGAAAACCAAGGAAGAAAACACTCACAAACATTGAAATCAGATCTCTTAACCCATAAAAAGACCATAAATAAACATAATAAGGTTATGATAAATAAATTAAATTTATATGAGGTTATTTAATCATTAATTTTTGAACCTAAATTTGATTATTCAGGTCATTAAGATCAAGTGAGGAACACCAATGGACTTAAGGTAAGGGTTTTCTACCCAAACCTCAACTTTGATTCAGGTTACTCTTATTCTTTGATTACCTCAATTGAATTATTATTTATTCATATGTAATCATAATATATTTTGTGGTAATGTTCTATATAGTTGTACAAACTAGAATAATACTTTCATTTATAGGGAGTTATATGTTTTAAAAGGATCTTTAAAAAATTCTTCCCGTAATACAAGCCCGATTCATGGGAATTTCTAAAATTCTTACCTATTTTTAAGGTCACTATATAATATATTTTGGGAAACCATTATATTATAAAATATATCATTTAATTATTAAAATACTATATTACTTCACTTATTTTTTTATACCAATATTTTTCCAAAATAACTCTTCTTTTCAAAGTAAAAGAGTATTTATCTCAAGAATTACTTGATGATTTTATAAGAGTATCTTCATATATTTCAACACTCATGTTGATTATTATGTATTATTGGGAATAATATTTTATGATATCATATACCATATTTATTTTAATGGTTTATGATTATTTTTACTATGGATGTTTTATCTTAAAACCATTCACCAATTTACTCAGAATGGTTAGTGTTTATGCTTAATGTATGGGAAAAGTTATTTACATTTCATATATTAGTTTAAATATGAATGTATATGTTGTTTATGTTTATCCATGTTAATATAAATAATGAATTGGACTTATTAAGTGTCGGGTGGGGCCTGCTATAGCCCCTTAGTGCATCGGTAGGTCTCATGAGACAAACTATGGTCTTGTCACGAGGCCTTGACAAAATGGGTATTTATGGTATTGTCAAGAGGCCTTGATGGTATGATTATGATGTCCCTCATTATGAATTCCATCATTATAAAAATAGTATTGATAATTCATGTGGTTATTTGACTAGTATAATACTCATGATTATGTTTTATTATGGAATTATTTATTCATCTTTAATTCCAACCATATTGTGTTCAAGTTTATTTTTAAAGCCAAGTGTTTTTAGTTATTCACCATGCCTAATGTTTATGTTTATGATATATTCCACTATATTTATTTCCCTTACTGAGAATTTGAGATCACCCCTTTCTTATATTTCATTTTCTTAGGACATGAAGAATTATATTATGATTGATCTGTAAGGATAAACTTATAGTTGTGGATGTTCCCAAAAAATATTATATATTGTATTTATTTTCAAGTTGTAATGTTGAACTTATGTATGTATCTTATTTCCAATTATACTAAACTACTCAGTCCTTTGGGATGCATATTCCTTATTTATATGACAATGTAATAAAATAAGGCACCAACACTGGGCAACTGGGGTCGGGTCCTTACATTTATTCCATCAAAGAAATGGTTAATCTTTCTCTTTGGAGTATGTACATAGTCTGCAACATTCCTTACTAACCTTGTAAAGTTAACTTCATATGTATCATAATTTTATTCTTTCTTTTGTCTTAGAATCAGGAATTTCCTCTCCATATCTACTTGTTGATCATGAGGAAAATAATTTTACAAGAAAATTTCCTTAAAATATTTTTATTCCATGATCATTATTTCCTCTTCATACATATTGTTTTAAATTAATGACCACCATTGATCCACATCACCTGAGAGATGATAAAATTTCATAACAGCCCTACCCCTTTAATTAATTCCTAAAGTGAGAAATATATTCACCAAGGAACTTATCCATTTCTCAGCTACAAATGAATTTATAGTCCTATTTAATGATGGAAGTTTCTGACACATGAAGTGGTATAAAATTGTTACACCATATTGTGGATTACTAGGCTACTCCATATAGTTAATGTTATTATTCACAACTTGAGTCAAAAATCCCAATATAGTTATAATTAGTTCATCTCAAGTTGTAGCTCTAGATATAGCTTCATTATCTTTACCAAGAGGGAAATCGATACATATATTATGTTCATTGATGTAGTTTTAATTTCCTTTTCTAGGTTTTATTTATAAATAATGACATAAACTAGATTATATCATAATATTTCGAAACATATATATAATCCAATAACTAGTGAAATACTTAACATAAATTGAAAATTTAGGTATAATTAATCTCTAAATCATAAGCATGGTTTCTTTGGGAATATTTACAATGTTTTTCATAGGGTTTTGATCTATAGTCCATGTTTTCCTAAATATATTCCCTAGGGTTTTTACTAAACATGATATGATACAAACTGTAAAGAACCTAACCCTAGTATCCTAGAGTCAGCAGTTACATTATTACATTGTCACTAGATATAAGGAATCATGTCCCAAAAGACCAAATAGTAAAGTAGTATTGGTATAATAGATACATACCTAAATCTCAAATTACAATTGAAAACAAAAAACAAAAAATAGTATTTTCTTTGAGAACACCGTAAGTTCCTTTAGAATATCCCTGCATATCAATTATAATACTGAAACGACCCAAAATTTTATTAATGGAAATTACGCTTGATCTAATTAAATGTATCATTACGTAAAATGGTTATATAAAATATTCACTTCCTTGGTTTTATTTTTTTGGATTTCAAAATACCATTATGAATTGTTACCATTTCTAATATAGCCGTTGAACAGCGATCACATGATTAGTATAAATATAGGGCTTTAACAAATCAAATTTGCTCAGAAAAAGGAAGCGATTGTCTCATCTAGTAGATTTTCCCCATACGAAGCCCATTTGTCAGAGATCAGAATGGAGGTGGCATCATTGGGCTTCGCTCTTGACTAATCCCAAGCAGAGCTTGAATATGTTAAGCTCGAGTAGAATTTCCTACAGGAGAAGTGGAAGTTGAGAGAGATTACCACCCGAGCGATGTTATTCGAGCCACCCCAAGAGTCTGTCACCATCGTACACCTTACCCTTCGGTCGTATGTGGGTTTTATAAGGGGTTATGTAATGATACCCTAGTACTATGATTATGCACATTATTTTTTATAAAGAATATACACTCATTTTATTATTGTTACTCTATAAATATTTTTTAAAAGCATAAATAGTATTTTTAGTTAATATTCAACTAAGGAATCTATTTTGACAATTTAATGGATTTTTGAATTAAATAATATTTTAATAAAATATTATTATTAGTAAATTACTTTTTATTAAGTATAAACGATCCTATAATTTTTATGAATACAACTATAATTTTTTATTATGGGTTGAAATCTATTTTTGTCAAAACCCCTGAATTTTTGATAAATATCAGTTTTTATTTTAAAAGTAAAAATTCAAATATTTAGAAAATTATTTGGATAAAATGAATATTATTTTTGGAATCAGGACTTCAAAATTATCAAATGTTTAATTTTTCATAATTTTCTGAGACAGTTGAATTTTTGGGTAAAAATTAAATACATTTTAAATATATAATGTGTTTCATAACATCATAATGATCCAATAGTGAGGAAATAAAATAATATAAAAATTATTCTTGGCCAATATATGTTTTACAATTAAAATAATGTGATTTTAGGTTTGTTTGATTTATTTTACTAAGCTTTAGTGGACCCTTCAGGACTTATAAAACATTTTAGTTTTTTTAAATTGATTTCCTTGAGTGTGACTCACCTCCACATAAGAAACCCTATTATTTTAAGAAGTTTGGCCATTTTCCTTATAAAATATTGTTTCCCACTTCCCTTTGGAAAAAACCATGGGCTGGTTTGTGGTTTTTATTAGTTTAATGTGTGGTGTCCCAAACCTAAATAATAACGAATTACCTCTCCTTTCCTATATAAACCCACCCAAGATCACACTTCCTCTTCCTTGAAATCCTTTTTAGTTCATCCAAACTCTGACCTCCTCTCTCTATAATCCTCCCAAGGAGCCCTAATCTCCCAATAAGTCTCTCTTAAGCCCCTCCCAAGCCTTTGGAATCACACTTCAAAGTATGGGATTCCTACCTTTCTCTTTTTATCCAAGTTTCTTAATATTGTTATGCCCTTTTATATTCAATTATAAATGTTGTGGTATGATTTAGAACCTCCCCATACTTCCCTATTTATGTTTTAATGATGAGATACCCCTTTCTCTCTCATTAAATTCCTCCCATGTACACCTGTTACTATGCCAAAATTCCGAAAGGAATTTCTCTCTCCTCATTTACATTCAAGAAATTATTTTGTATCATGAATCTATATTAAATTACAATTGTTAGAACATATATCTATATGATCCCCTTACGGTAAATTTCATGTACATACTATGAGACACCCCTTTCTCTCTCATCAACCATTTTTATGAATTCTTATGTCATGCTGTTATGCTGCCAAAATTACACAACATTTTTCTAAGCCAAAGTCATTGTGTAGTGAATACCATGCCCATTTTTCTATCAAGGGTATTCAACTTTATGCACATTTACCTATTGTTTAAAGAGTTTCATGTATTAATTCCACACTCCTTTATCATGTAATAAATGATGATGTTTAATGAATCCATGTTTTATGATCCATGTGGCACACTTATGCATGAAATGAAATGATTAAGAAGGGTGTGCCCTGACAGCAATCCAATGTATTTGGTAAAGTATAGTATCATGATACATCATGTGAAATGAGTGTTGAATCATGCTAATTCAAGTACAACTAGGATTTACTCGTGATTCATGTGCAATAAGGGTTTACTCATACTCCATGTGCAATGAGACTTGGCTCATGCTAATATCATGTTAAATGTTGTTGCCACATCTCCATGTTATGATTATCATGATTTATCATGCCTTTATGTTTATGTTTCTCTTGTGCTCCATTGATATTAATTTTTTCTAACATGTATTGTATTCCTCATGTTATTCCATGTTTATTACCTTACTGGGCTTTATATCTCACCCTTTTTTATGCATTTCCTCAGGTTATCCCATGAAATTCTAAGTACGAGGGAATGTAGTGGTCATGTAAAGGAAGTTTTCAATAAAGATGTCATGTTTCATGTTTTAAGTCGTTATGTAATGTTCATGATCCCCAAAGACACTATACCCCTCAATCTTTTATATTGTATCAAGTGAATATTTTATGTAATAAATCATGTTAAGTGTGTAATAAAAAGTAGGAAAGTAGGGTTGTTATAGTTGGCATCAGAGGATAGGTTTAGTTATTTTTGGGATTAGGATTATAAAGACCCAATGAAAGCCTTAGAGATAATACTAAGTATAATAAAAACATCCCTAAGTTTTGGTGAGCATTGAGTAAGTGTTTTATCATGAAAATACATCCATGTTTGGATACGAGTAGGTAGAGACTGCTCTAGAACAGATGTACCTAGGGGTGAAAACCTCGATAAAGAGTTTTAGACTTGACCCGTTGTATCCTAGTACATGACAATGGGCCTTGCTGCACTCTTGGTTACGACACTCCCATGGGATATGCTTTGGTAAATTCACAAGCTTAGTATGAACCATTATTAAGGGAATAAAAAAATTCCCCTAAGAATAAATGTTGGGAAGTAGATCATGGATAATATTGATTGAAGCCTATAAATTCATAAGTTAAGAAAATTAATGTAAGTTATAAGTTATCCCTTTTTGTCTTTGCATTCCACTTTATGTTTTTAATAGTTATCTTCCCTAAGTTTGTTGTGGATAAACTAAATGAGTATAACCAGAATCAAAAAGTGAAAGGTAGGGTTATTGTCTCTAGTTCTACGCATTCTCTTATATCTTGAAAGTTTATTATAATAATCCCAACACCACCACAAATCATGGAAGTAAAGATGTCGGTGAGTATGTGTAACGCCCTGACCCTAGATACCCAAAGTCGGTGCATTATTACATAACATTGGCATGATCACAAAGGATCAAGTCTCGAAAGACCGATTATTTTAGTAGTCTTGGAAACACTAGATATATTCATATGTCTTACATTAGATCATAAGGTAAAAAAAACTACAACAACATATTGTCTTCATATCCCCTCATACTATCCCTACAGGTCATTCATAAATTACTTCTTCACATCCTGGGAAAAATAAAACATTGAAAGGGGTGAGCTCAGATGCTCAGTACGGATAACAATATAGCAGAAGCTTTCATAGATAAGCATAAACACATAAAGCAATTTATAACTAAAACAAAATCCTTTTAAACTTGAACTTCAGCATAATATGGAAAGGATAAAATGAAATAATTCCATTTACTTATTCACATGGATATTCTACTAGTTGAACAATCACATGCAATATCAATAACCACTTTCATAATGATGGAATGCATAATGCCAGACTATCATAACCACGTAGCCAAGGCCTCGTGCCAAGACTACAAATAAGATTTTGCCAAGGCCTTGTGCCAAGACACTATTTTGTCTCATGAGACCAACCGATGAAATTTTTTAGAATATACTTACGTTTAAAATTGCAAAAATATACTCTAGTGTTTTCCTGAAAAAATTATGCAAGCTTTTGAAAACAAAATAACTAATTCTGAGACTGCTCAACTAATTACAGGCCATGATGGGTCCACGCCCAATCCCTTCCTATCTACCACACTCGAGAGTTAGGTTTTCTGAAAACATTTTTAAGCTTTCATTAAATACGTATACATTTCCACTAGAGTTTCATATATTTGAGAGAAATATCTCATTTTTTGTAATCATTTAAAAATCACACAATTCTAAAATAAAACATTTACTTTGAAAATATTATTCTAAGCTTTTAAGGGAAGCTTAGAAGATTTTATAATGGCAGAAAATAGCCGCACCCGCTGTATAAGTTAAAAAAACATTCTTACCTTAATTCTTTCGAAAAGGTTAAAAAGCACCTTGTTTTGAAAACGACGGAAAGATTCTTTTATAAACCTCTTATTAAAAGTCAAACAAGGGTATAAATGACTTTAACCCATATTCTTGTAAATAGTAAAAATGTTTTGAAATACATTTTTAAGAAACATGGATGTGGATGATAAAGAAATCCTAGTAGATTATTACGTATAAACAACCTTGGATAATGAAGAGATTACGAAATAAACCATTACCAATTTGGTAAACTACGAAACATACAACCCATGAAAGAGGTATCATACAATTAATATGTAAATAAACATAAATTAAAGTGTGTTACATAAAGAATACAATTATGGGCAGTACATACACCACACAAAAGGTAATAGTGGAAATATGGCATGAATCTCATGGGAATAAGGAGTGAGATGAAAACCCCTTACTTTGTACTTTCTCCTTGGTCAACGGTAGGTTAACCTCCTGTATAATGGTGAAATAATTATTATTGAATTATAAATGAATAATTTACATTAATATGATATCATATATGATCTTTTAACATTGATTTGTAAATAATATCTTAGTATTATCGTCATTTTGGGTGTTAACTTACTCATTTTCCTTTATATTCTTTGTTACGTAAGCCATGTTTTTTATGGATAGGTTGTATCTTATTCATATCCAGAATTATATCAAGTCATTAAACATTATTTTTAAATCATCAAATGATAATTATACTTGAATGGATACGATGGAGAATGAATCTCATCGCTTTCGTGGAGACGGTAGTCCGTACGTACGCACGAGCGACAATATTATTCTTTTGATGTTAAAATAATATATAATTGGATGGTATATAATATAGACAGAATAATTATCATGTTATATTTATTATTTACATGAATTGCACATCATTATTTTACCCATCCAAATAATAATTTATTGAATGACAATTACACCACGACGTGGAGACAGTAAGCCGTACGTACGCACGTATGGTGACATGTCATTCAAAGGATGGATAGAATAATGAATATGGTTGTACCATATTTATAATAATATTATAGTATATAGGAGATACTGGATTCATTATTTTAGAATGGGAATAACAAAGAAAGAAGAAGTTGAAGAAGAAAAGAATTTGAAAAAGGGTGGTAAAAACATTACCTCTTCTTCGGGTTCTTCCTTTTGATTTGATCAAAAGGGCTCCTTAGGTTGGATTTCTGATCAAACTAAGGACTATAGGTTGTAGTGAGGTAAGTTTAGATAGTATTTGGGCAGGTTTTGTTCAAAACAAAAGGCTTTTAAGGTGTTAAGTAATGAGAAGGGGGAGTGCCCTTTTATAAGAGGGGTGAGGGGCACCTTTGGAAAAGCTAGAAATATTATTTTATAATAAATTAATATTCGGTTTCAAATGGTTAAAAAGTGGATTATTTAAAGTTTAAGGTGGTTATAGGTCGAAAACCACTCAACAAATAGAATTTAGACAGGTTTGTGTCATTATATTAACCTTATCTTTAAGTATTAACTCTTAGTTAATTAGTTTCACTTTTACAATGTCTCTTTGTATTTTTATATTATATGGTTAATAAACTTACTATATACATCCAAGAGACCCCCAAGTGGTCCATTAATGATACAAATATCATGATATAAGTCTCTTGGACGAACCTTAGATTTTTAGGAATTTAATATCAATTAATAATATAATATTTGTTTTAAAAACTCTTTTAGGTCAATTTTGACACTATTCAATAATTAATTCTTGTGAAACTCATAACAGAATTATTACTTCGAAAAAAGTCAATTAAATCAATACTAATATGTCATATTAACCTATAAAATTAGTGTAATTCAATAAAAGTCTCCAATTATATTTATTTGGGTATTTATAATATCATTTATTTTAATTTTTCACTATTATGGTAATTACTGAATCATCATTGTGTCATAAATAAATTAAATTATTTAATGTCTAAAAATTATAAATAAAATATCATTATGTAGGAAATAGTTTTATCTTTCTAATGAATATTTATAATCGAATTTATCTTATGTGTAACCCTATATTAAAAATGTTTTAGTAAATAAACTTTGATTTTAACTCTTTTAACTCTTCTTTGAATTAAATAATAATAAATGTCCTAATCTAATCCAAGTAGACCTAAATGATAATATTTTATTCCTAAGGTTGTTTGTGGTCGAGATACACTTGTCCAATAGAATTGGGACATGTGTTAGGGTAATATTAATATCATTTTTACCCTTAATTACCCTATTTACTTTTAACCGGGGTAAATAAAAGTAAAAATTTACTATTCACCAAAAATTATTTTCATCTCAATGAACCAAATTTTACTCCTTGATATTAACCATGTGTCTCGGATTTTTGAAATTCCATCACAGAAGCGGTAAAATTAAGTTTTATGAAAAAATTAGTTTTTTAACTACCACATAGTGGTTTCACTATTCATCAAAAAATGAAAGTTTCCAGAAAATACCAAAAATTAGGCCTAAGCTACATTTGATATTATGAATTCAAAAATGATGTCTATTTTACCAAATTCAAAACAAACCAGTTGCATTAATTAATTTAAAAACTAATTCCCGTCGTCATAACAAATAGCGTGTTTTTAAGAGATAATAACTATCAAAAGATTGATACTTGTTTATGTCTGGTTTAAATGTGAAATCTCATCCAATGACCAATATTGTATTAAATGGTAAAAATATATTCTAAATATACTTTAAAACCACTCAAATTAATAATTTATCACAATTAATTATTTCGATTAAAAAAGTTATTTTTAATTAAAATTTAGTAATTTTCACTATTCATCAAAATATGAAAGTTATCCGAAAAGTACCAAAATTTCACCCTAAGCTAATTCCGATATCACGAATCCAAAATTGAAGTCCATTTAGAAAGATAGAATTTATAAAATTTCAAAAAGTAGGTATTACTATTCATAACGGCTAGTTTGATTGGTTGTGATGTGTTAGAATCTCGAAGTTGCGTACAATGCATGTCATTGAATTATTAAAAGGGAAACGTACCGTGGAAGCTTGGGGTGTTACATTCTCTCCTCCTTCAATAAATTGCGTCCTCGCAATTTTTTTAAAATTGGGCTTGATAATATAATGGAATTTCCCACATCGGAAAAAGAGTCAATAAAACTATCACTTTAAAAGAAAGGAAGAGAGGTATAATGGTCACCCAAGATAACCCATACTAGGATTCCATGTAGGAAAACATGGATATGGTTGATAAACTAAGTGTTCAGTTCTGATGGATAGGGATAGAAAACATGATCAGGAGAAAGTTAACAATAAGAAAATCACAAACTTGTGTTGGGACAAACGGTCCTTAGTCTCCCAGTAGGAAAAGTAAACAGACAACATTTTTTTGTTTTAAGTTAAATTACATAAGGACGAGGAATTCATTTATGATATTGAATAAGAACATAAAGAGATATACTTACTTTTTAAGTAGAGTTTCATTCTTTAATAACTGTTTACCACTAACTCATTTTTTGAACAATGAGTATTCAAGAAGACTTGGTCACAATGGAAGATCTAGAATAAACTTCTATAGAAATACATGATCCACGTAGGATAAAATATAAATTTACCTTGCCTTTAGAGATTAATCAAAACCAAAATGGTTAGTATAATATCTGATGACCCCCCAAATGGATATTCCATTAGAGAAAAAAACACTAATCTTAATTTCTAAAATTAAACCATCAATACCCCAAAGTTAAATAAATACCATTCAATAATCAATTGTACTTAAAATACTTCAATATAATCAAAACTAATATTGAAACTCAAAACTTATAATAATGTAGTCTTCCACGTTAAATTGTATCTCCAAATGACATTAATTACTCTTAAAGTCACATACTTAAAAGTAATTAACCTAATCTTTTCCATAAAAAATCCAAATCACTATAAATACACAATAAAAACATAGATAAAAATCCACCATTACTCCTCAAATGAAATCCCATACTATTCTATTTTCCATACAACAAAGCGAACAACTTCCAAAATAACATTTATCACTTAATTACCAAATCATTTTCCTATACTAAGGGTATTCATTTGATAAGACATAAGATCCCAAATCAAATTATTAATGATCAATAAAATCATTTAACTAAAAATAATAGTCACACTAACCAGGGAATTCACCTAGTCCAGTGGTAGGCGATAAATCCCAATCGCACTTTGGTTGTGGGTTCAATTCCCACAGCTTTGTCCGACGCAACGGGTTGTCACACGGTCTGCGTGTTGTCCTTTTTCAAAAACTATATTTTATAAATTACCAAAATGAGATAAATTCCTCAAAATAACCATAACATAATTTAACCACAAATATTATCTCATACCTTTCATTTTCATCCCAAATTATAATAACTTATAATTTCCTCAAACCCAATGATCATATAAAAACAAATGGTTATTTATAACTATATTCACAAGAGAAAAGATAATTCTTCCTCAAATATCTTTCTCACATGGAAAACTACAGGGCTAAAAAAATACACGAGAAAATTATTCCAAAGTAAACCCATCAACAAGGAGCACTAATACTTTTTAAACATTTCTCCAACCATTTATTTCCACATAGATTCTTCTTTGACCAAGAAAATATCCTATAGAATAGGGAATTCACTTGGGTAATGGCCAGGTCCCCTAAATTTACGGCAAATGACTGTAAATGGACTATTGGGACCATTTTTATCTTCTTCCATAGTAATCTTCATTTTTCTTCGACAATTCTTCACTTTATGTCCTTCCTTCCCGTATGTAAAACATTTCTTTGTCCCATTGAGACACTTTCCCGGGTGTCTCCTTCCACATTTCCTGCATGATGGAAATTGAGGATTCCATTCTCCATGGTCTCCACTACTGGATCTCTTATCATTCATCACCTTTCTCTTATTTTTTGAGTCTGGGAATTGGTTAATATATATATTGTTGATCATATTTTTGGAAAATTGATTTAGCATAAAGACGATATCTTTTACTCCTATCAACATTCCATTTTGTTGCTCATTTCCACCACCGTTCCCACCTTGTACATCATTCTCAAAGTCACTATGACTTCCTTGGAATCCAGCCATTGACTAAAACTAGAAAGCATTATGTGAGTAACAGTAGTCAGAAAATAATTTAGAGATTAACATGTCACCATATTCTTAATTTGAAACACATTAGGATTAACCAAGGTTATTTAATCTCATCTTATATATTTTATACTTCAAATCAGTTAGTAAAGAAAATGTAAATTATCCTAAGCATATCCCCTGGGAGTATCGTAACCAAGAGTGAAGCAAGGCCCATTGTCGTGCACCAGTTCCCGTTCGAGTCTAGCTCAAAGCAGTGTTTTCAGGTTTTACCCCTAGGTACATCTGTGCCAAAGCCGCCTCTACCTGCTCTTATCCAGATAGAGATTTATTGCTCGAAAAAACTCACAAAATCTCTACAATACCAAAATTCTAGGATGTTCTTCTATACTAATCCTCAAAGTTCATCTTAGTTCTACGTGATCTAATCAGATTTTATCTAAATCTAACTTCCAAGGTTTGTACTAAACTTCCTCTGATACCAACTGTAATGCCCCGACCCTAGATACCCAGAGTCGGTGCATTATTACATAACATTGGCATGATCACAAAGGATCAAGTCTCGAAATACCGATTAGTTTAGTAGTCTTGGAAACACTAGATATATTCATAAGTCTTACATTACATCATAAGGTAAAAAAAACTACAACAACATCTTGTCTTCATATCCCCTCATACTATCCCTTCAGATCATTCATAAATTACTTCTTCATATCTTGGAAAAAATAAAACATTGAAAGGGGTGATCTCAGATGCTCAGTAAGGATAACAATATAGCAGAAGCTTTCATAGATAAGAATAAACACTTAAAGCAATTTATAACTAAAAAAAATCCTTTTAAACTTGAACTTCATCATAATATGGCAAAGATAAAATGAAATAATTCCATTTACTTATTCACATGGATATTCTACTAGTCGAACAATCACATGCAATATCAATAACCACTTTCATAATGATGGAATGCATAATGCCAGACTATCATAACCACATATCCAAGGCCTCATTCCAAGACTACAAATAAGATTTTCCCAAGGCCTTGTTCCAAGACACTAGTTTGTCTCATGAGACCTACCGATGTAATTTTTTTAGAAGATACTTACGTTTAAAATTGCTAAAATATACTCCAGTGTTTTTCTGAAAACATTATGCAAGCTTCTGAAAACAAAATAACTAATTCTGAGACTGCTCGACTAATTACAGGCCATGATGGGTCCAATCCCAATCCCTTCCTGTCTACCACACTTGAGAGTCGGGTTTTATGAAAACATTTTTAAGCTTTCGTTAAATACATATACATTTCCACTGGATTTTCATATATTTGAGAGAAATATCTCTTTTTTGTAATCATTTAAAAATCAAACAATTATAAAATAAAACATTTACTTTGAAAATATTATTCTAAGATTGTAAGGGAAGATTAGAAGATTTTATAAAGGCGGAAAATAGCCGCACCCACCGTATAAGTTAAAAAAAACATTCTTACCTTAATTCTGTCGAAAAGGTTAAAAAGCACCTTATTTTGAAAACGACGGAAATATTCCTTTATAAACCTCTTATTAAAAGTCAAACAAGGGTATAAATGACTTTAACCCATATTCTTGTAAATAGTAAAAATGTTTTGAAATACATTTTTAAGAAACATGGATGTGGATGATAAAGAAATCCTAGTAGATTATTACGTATAAACAACCTCGGATAATGAAGAGATTGCGAAATAAAACCTTACCAATTTGGTAACTTACGAAACATACAACCCATGAAAGAGGTATCATAAAATTAATATGTAAATACACATAAATTAAAGTGTATTATACAAAGAATACAATTATGGGTAGTACATACACCACACAAAAGGTAATACTGGAAATATGGCATGAATCTCACGGGAATAAGAAGTGAGATGAAAACCCATTACTTTGTACTTTCTCCTTGGTCAACGGTAGGTTAACCTCCTTTATAATGGTTAAATAATTTTTATTGAATTATACAAGAATAATTTACATTAATATGATATCATATATGATATTTTAACATTGATTTGTTAATAATATCTTAGTATTATCGTCATTTCGGGTGTTAACTTACTCGTTTTCCTTTATATTCTTTGTTACGTAAGCCGTGTTTGTTATGGATAGGTTGTATCTTATTCATATCCAGAATTATATCAAGTCATTAAACATTATTTTTAAATCATAAAATGATAATTATACTTGAATGGATACGATGGTGAATGAATCTCATCGCTTTCGTGGAGACGGTAGTCCGTACGTACGCACGAGCGACAATATCATTCTTTTGATGTTAAAATAATATATAATTGGATGGTATATCATATATACAGAATAATTATCATGTTATATTTATTATTTACCTGAATTACACATCATTATTTTACCCATCCAAATAATAATTTATTGAATGACAATTACACCACGACGTGGAGACGGTAAGCCGTACGTACGCACATATGGTGACATGTCATTCAAAGGATGGATAGAATACTGAATATGGTTGTACCATATTTATAATAATATTATAGTATATATGAGATACTGGATTCATTATTTTAGAATGGGAATAACAAATAAAGAAGAAGTTGAAGAAGAAAATAATTTGAAAAAGGGTGGTAAAAACATTACCTATTCTTCAGGTTCTTCCTTTTGATTTGATCAAAAGGGCTCCTTAGGTTGGATTTATGATCAAACTAAGGACTCTAGGTTGTATTGAGGGAATTTGAGATAGTATTTGGGCAGGTTTTGGCCGAACCAAAAGTCTTTGAAGGTGTGAAGTAATGAGAAGGGGGAGTGCCCTTTTATAAGAGGGGTGAGGGGCACCTTTGGAAAAGCTAGAAATTTTATTTTATAATAAATTCATATTCGGTTTCTAATGGCTCCAAAGTGTATTATTTAAAGGTTAAGGTGGTTATAGGTCTAAAACCACTCAACTAATAGAATTTAGATAGGTTTGTGTCATTATATTAACCTTATCTTTAAGTATTAACTCTTAGTTAATTAGTTTCACTTTTACAATGTCTCTTTGTATTTTTATATTATATGGTTAATAAACTTACTATATACATACAAGAGACCCCCAAGTGGTCCATTAATGATACACCTATCATGATATAAGTCTCTTGGCCGAACCTTATATTTTTAGGAATTTAATATCAATTAATAATATAATATTTGTTTTAAAAACTCTTTTATGTCAATTTTGACACTATTCAATAATTGATTTTTGTGAAACTCATAACAGAATTATTACTTCAAAAAAATTCAATTAAATCAATACTAATATGTCATATTGACCTAGAAAATTAGTTTAATTCAATAAAAGTCTCCAATTATATTTATTTGGATATTTATAATATCAGTTATTTTAATTTTTCACTATTATGGTAATTAGTGTATCATCATTGTGTCATAAATAAATTAAATTATTTAATGTATAAAAATTATAAATAAAATATCATTATGTATTAAATATTTTTATCTTTCTAATGAATATTTATAATATAATTTATCTTATGTGTAACCCTATATTAAAAATGTTTTAGTAAATAAACTTTGATTTTAACTCTTTTAACTCTTCTTTGAATTAAATAATAATAAATGCCCTAATCTAATCCAAGTGGACCTAAATGATAATATTTTATTCCTAAGGTTGTTTTTGGTCGATATACACTTGTACAATATAATTAGGACATGTGTTAGGGTAATATTAATATCATTTTTACCCTTAATTACCCTATTTACTTTTAACCGGGATAAATAAAAGTAAAAAGTTACTATTCACCAAAAATTATTTTCATCTCAATGAACCACATTTTACTCCTTGATATTAACCATGTCTCTAGTATTTTTGAAATTCCACTCACAGAAGCGGTAAAATTAAGTTTTATGAAAAATTTAGTTTTTTAACAACCACATAGTGGTTTCACTATTCATCAAAAAATGAAAGTTTCCAGAAAAATACCAAAAATTAGGCCTAAGCTATATTTGATATTATGAATTCAAAAATGATGTCTATTTTACCAAATTCAAAACAAACCAGTTGCATTAATTAATTTAAAAATTAATTCCCGTCGTCAAAACAAATAGCGTGTTTTTAAGAGATAATAACTATCAAAAGATTGACACTTGTTTATGTCTGGTTTAAATGTGAAATATCATCCAATGACCAAAATTTTATTAAATGGTAAAAATATATTCTAAATATACTTTAAAACCACTCAAATTAATAATTTATCACAATTAATTATTTCGATTAAAAAAGTTGTTTTTAATTAAAATTTAGTAATTTTTACTATTCATCAAAATATGAAAGTTGTCCGAAAAGTACCAAAATTTCACCCTAAGATAATTTCGATATTACGAATCCAAAACTGAAGTCCATTTCGAAAGATAAAATTTATAAAATTTCAGAAAGTAGGTATTACTATTTATAACGGCTAGTTTGATTGGTTGTGGTGTGTTAGAATCTCGAAGTTGCGTACAATGCACGTCATTGCATTATTCAAAGTGAAACATACCGTGGAATCTTGGGGTGTTACAGTATGGAAAATGGGGCAATCATTTCATCCCATGAATATAACTCCTTCCCTATCATAATTTGTGGATTAAAATTCCTAGAAAACCTCATCATACTCCCCTGGTGGAATTTGATACAATTCTTGGCATGGATTGGCTTTCCTTATATAGAGCTAACATAAATTGACATGAGAGATAAATCACTCTCTATGTGGATAAGCGACCCCCAATTCTATACAAGTGCAAGGAGGAAGTTGAATCTTCTTTAGCTCCATCATCTCAAGCGTGGATATTAATTCCCTAGGAGTATGTGCATCTGACTCAGATGATTGAGTATAAGGAGACAACTATCATTGAATACATGCCTATTGTGAGGGAATTTGCTGATGTGTTTTCGGAGGAATTTCCTAGTCTTCCTCTTAGAAGAGATGTTGAATTCTCAATTGACCTTTTACCTGGGGCGTTTCTAATATCCAAGACTCCATATAGAATGGATGTTGTGGAGCTTGAGGAGCTGAAGAAACAACTATAGGAGAGTCTGGATAAAGGGTTTATACACCCAAGTGCTTCACCATGGGGTACACCAGTCCTTATCTTCAAGAAGAAGGATGGGTCAATGTGCCTTTACATCGATTATCGCGAGCTCAAAAAAATCACGATAAAGAACAAGTATCCTCTGCCACGAATTGATGACTTGTTCGATTAGCTGTCTGGAGCACAATACTTCTCCAAGGTGGATTTTCGGTTGGGATATTATCATGTAAGGGTGAATAGGGAAGATATCCCCAAGATTTCTTTTAGTACAAGATACTTGCACTATGAATTCATAGTAATGCCTTTCGGACACACCAATGCTCCCGCAATCTTCATGGACTTGATGAATAGAGTCTTTAGAGATTACCTCGATGAATTTATGGTATTATTTATAGATGATATTCTAATATAATCCAAAACTAAGGAGGATCATGAGAAGTATCTAAGAACTGTACTAGAGACCTTGATAAAGGAGAATCTCTATGAAAAGTACAAAAAGTGTGAGTTCTGGTTGATGGAGGTCTCATTCTTGGGTCATATCATCACAAGCAATGGGATATCTATGGATCCCTCTAAGACAGCTGTAATAGATGGATGGACGAGGCCAATATTGGTAACAAATATCCGTAGCTTCTTGGGGTTAGCTAGATATTATTGATGATTTGTGAGAAATTTCTCACGATTGTCCAACCCTCTTACCAAGATAACTCGGAAGGGAGTAAAGTTTTCTTGGAGTGATGAATACGAAGAAAGATTTAAGGAGTTGAAAAGGAGTCTTATCACCGCACCTGTGCTTACAATACCCACAAGTGGAGAAATTTTTGTGGTATTCATTGATGCTTCAAAGAAGGGCCTGGGATTTGTGTTGATGCAGAATTATAAAGTGATAGCCTACACCTCAAGGAAGCTAAAAATCCATGATCAAAACTATCCCACGCATGATCTGGAGTTGGTGGCTGTGATCTTTGCATTGAAAATCTAGTGGCATTATCTATATAGGTAAAAGTGTGAGATATATACTAATCACAAGAGCCTCGAGTATATATTTACACAAAAAGATCTTAATATTCCCCAAAGAAGATGGATAAAAATCATCAAGGATTATGAATGCTCAATCCATTACCACCCTGGGAAAGCGAACAAGGTGGAAGATGCTCTAAGTAGAAAGGACCCGACAATTGTATCATTGATGAGAATTTAGAAGGATCTAATCTTTTTAGATTTTATAAAGATGGACATGAGAATCATAAAGAAGGGAACATCATTAATCCTTTCACAA
Organism: Viscum album; assembly: GCA_963277665.1. Taxonomy (NCBI): domain Eukaryota; kingdom Viridiplantae; phylum Streptophyta; class Magnoliopsida; order Santalales; family Viscaceae; genus Viscum; species Viscum album. Next base: position 1,350,379,731 of record OY728157.1, read on the forward strand.
ATTATTGCTCAACCATCTCTTTTGGAAAGGTTTAAGGATGCTCAAAAGGATGATGTGGGAATTCATAAGAAAGTGGAAGCTATCATAAAAGGTAAATTCTTAGAGTTCAATGTTAATGAAGAAGGAATTGTGAGATTTGGGAAAATAATATGTGTTCCATCAAGTCCAGAGATGAATAAGGAACTTTTGGATGATGCACACAGTTCAAATTTATCTATTCACCTAGGAAAAAAAAGATGTATCGAGATATCTGGGAGAATTATTGGTGGGATAATATGAAAAGGGATATTTCCGAATATACATCAAAGTGCCTGGTGTGTCAGAAAGTGAAGGTAGAGAGGTAGAAGTTTAAGGGGATGATGCAACCATTTCCTATACCAGCATGGAAATGGGAGAAAATCACCATGGAATTTGTTACCAGACTTCCAAAGAAATCCAAAGGCAACAATGCATTCTGGGTTTTTATGGATCATCTTACAAAGTCTGCACACTTCATTGAAATTTGGGAGGTTTTCTCATTGGATCAACTATCATAGATATATATCAGGGAAGTGGTAAGGCTACATGGAGTACCACTATCTATTGTATCTGATCGAGATCCCAGATTCACCTCTAAGTTTTGGAAGAGTCTTCAACATGCTCTGGATACTGAATTGAACTTTAGTAGGACCTATCGTCCTCAAATTGATGGCCAATATGAGTGAACTATTCATACACTGAAATATATGTTAAGATAATGTTCAATGGAATTTAAAGGAGGATGGGATCAACATCTTCCTCTGGTTGAATTCTTCTATAATAACAGTTTCCACTCGAGCATCCGAATGGAACCTTATGAATCCCTTTATGGGAAGAGGTACAGAACACCGATGTGTTGGGATGAAGTTAGTGAGCATAAGACGCAAGGACTAGAAATGGTCTAAAAATGGTGGAGAATGTGAAAACCATTCAACAACATATCAATAAAGATTAGAGTCGACAGAAGAGTTATGCAGATAACTGTTGATGAGACCTTGAGTTTAAAGTTGGAGACATGGTATTTCTATGCATATCTCCATGGAATAAGGTCACGAGGTTTGAAAATAAGGGGAAGTTAAGTCCTAGGTACATCGGCCCCTTTGAGATTATTGATCGTGTCGGGGCTGTGGCCTATCGACTAGCACTTCCAACTACCATGTCCAAAGTACATGATGTATTTCATGTATACCTCTTAAGTAAGTACATATCATACCCTTCACATGTACTCTCTTAAGAGGTAGTACACTTATAGGATGATCTTTCTTACAAGGAGAAACTAGTGAAGATCTTAGATCGTAGAGAAAAAGTTCTACGGAATAATACAATGCCCCTCATCAAGGTGTTGTGAAAAAACCACAAGTTTGAATAAGCAACATGGGAATCAAAAGAAGTGATGAAAAAGAGTCACCCACATTTTTTTTAGTGTGGGAAAAGGAAATTTTGAGGGTGAAATTTCTTAAGGGGGGAAGATTGTAACGACCCAAACTTTTATTAATGGAAATTATTCTTGATCTAATTAAATGTGTCATTATGTAAAATGGTTATATAAAACATGCACTTCCTTGGTTTTATGTTTTTGGATTTAAAAATACCATTAAGAATTGTTACCATTGCTAATATAGCTTTTGAACAATGATCACATGATTAGTAGAAATATAAGGCTTTAACAAATCCAAGTTACTCAGATAAAGGAAGCAATGGCCTCATCTAGTAGACTTGCCTCGTACGAAGCCCATTTTTCAGAGCTCAGAAAGGAGGTGGAATCATTGGGCTTCACTCTTGACCAAGCCCAATATGAGCTTGAATACGTTAATCTCGAGTGGAATTTCCTACAGGAGAAGTGGAAGTTGATAGAGATTACCACCTGAGCGATGTTATCCGAGCCACCCCAAGAGTCTGTCACCATCGCACACCTTACCCTTTGGTTGTATGCGAGTGTTATAAGGGGTTATGTAATGAGACCCTAGTACTATTATTATGCACATTATTTTTTATAAAGAATATATATTCATTTTATTATTGTTACTTTGTAAATAGTTTTTAAAAGCACAAATAATATTTTTAGTTAATATTCAACTAAGGAATATATTTTGATAAATTAATGGATTTTTTAATTAAATAATATTTTAACAAAATATTATTATTAGTAAATTACTTTTTATTAAGTATAAATGATCGTATAATTTTTATGAATACAACTATAATTTTTTATTATGGTTTGAAATCTATTTTTGTCAAAACCCCTGAATTTTCGATAAATGTCAGTTTTTATTTTAAAAGTGAAAATTCAAATATTTAGAAAATTATTTGGATAAAATGAATATTATTTTTGGAATCAGGATGTCAAAATTATCAAATGTTGAATTTTTCATAATTTTCTGAGATAGTTGAATTTTTGGGTAAAAATTAAATACCGTTTAAATATATAATGTGTTTCATGACATCATAATGATCCAATAGTGTGGTAATAAAATACTATAAAAATTATTCTCGGCCAATATATGTTTTAAAATTAAAATAATGTGATTTTAGGTTTTTTTGATTTATTTTACTAAGCTTTAGTGGACCCTTCAGGACTTATAAAACATTTTAGTTTTTCTAAATTGATTTCCTTGAGAGTGTGACTCACCTACACATAAGAAACCCTATTATTTTAAAACTTTAGGCCATTGGACTTATAAAATATTGTTTCCCACTTCCCTTTTGCAAAAAACATGGTAAAAAACCAGGGGCTGGTTTGTGGTTTTAATTAGTTTAATGTGTGGTGTCCCAAACCTAAATAATAAAGAATTACCTCTCCTTTCCTATATAAACCCACCCAAGATCACACTTACTCTTCCTTGAAAGCCTTTTTAGTTCGTCCAACCTCTTCCCTCATCTCTATATAATCCTCCCAAGGAGCCCCAATCTCCCAATAAGTCTCTCTCAAGCCCCTCCCAAGCCTTTGGAATCACACTTCAAAGCAAGGGATTCCTACCTTTCTCTTTTTATCCAAGTTTCTTAATATTGTTATGCCCTTTTATCTTCAATTATAAATATTGGGGTATGATTTATAACCTCCCCATACTTCCCTATTTATGTTTTAATGATGATATAACCCTTTCTCTCTCATTAAATCCCACCCATGTACACCCGTTACTATGCCGAAATTCCGAAAGGAATCTCTCTCTCCTCATTTACATTCAAGCAGTTCTTTTGTATCATGAATCTGAATTCCATTAAAATTGTTGGGACATGTATCTATATTACCCCATTAATTTCCATTTCATTTACATAATATGAGACACACATTTCTCTCTCATCAACCATTTTTATGAATTCTTATGTCAGGCTGTTTTGCTGCCAAAATTGCACAATGTTTTTCCAAGCCAAAGCCATTGTGTGATGAATAGCATGAGCATTTTTCTATCAAGGGTATTCACCTTTATGCACATTTACTTATTTTTTAAAGAGTTTCATGTATGAATGACACACTCCTTCATCATGGAATAAATGATGATGTTCAACGAATCCATGTTTTATGATCCATGTGGAACACTTATGCATGAAATGAAATGATTAAGAAGGGTGTGCCCTAACAGCGCTCCGATGCACTGGGTAAAGTATAGTATCATGATTGGTCATGTGAAATGATTTTTGACTCATGATAATTAAATTTCAATGAGGGTTTACTTGTGCTTCATGTGCAAAGAGGGTTTATTCATGCTTTGTGTGCAATGATCCTTGGCTCATGCTAATATCATGTTAAATATTGTTGCCACATCTCCATGTTATGATTATCATGCTTTATCATTCCTTTATGTTCATGTTTCTCTTGTTATCCATTGATATGCCTATTTTATAACATGTATTTTATTAATCATGTTATTCCTTGTTTATTCCCTTACCGGGCTTTATAGATCACCCTTTTTTATGCATGTCCTTAGGTTATCCCATGCAATGCTATGTACGAGGGAATGTAGTGGTCATGTAAAGGAAGTTTTCAATAAATATGTCTTGTTTCATGTTTTAGTCATTATGTAATGTTCCTAAGCCCCAAAGACACTATACCTATCGATATTATATGTTGTATCAAGTGAATATTTTATGTAATAAATCATGTTAAGTGTGTAATAAAAATCAGGGTTGTTATAAATACACTTCCTATAATCATGGATTAATGAAGCATAATAAAGATGTGAGATATAATGCTTAGTAAGGGTATGCATAAAACATAATATATCATGAATAAATAGGGAGTAATAAATATGGAAAGTTAAATAACTAAAAACACATTCCATTTAATCAATAACATGAACATGAAGAATAATATGGCAGGAATAAATAATGTTCAAATAATTCCATATAAATTATCACATGAAATTGAAGCTTATCCATGGATATTATAATTAATCGAATAATCACACGAATATCAATAACTAATCTTATAATGATAGAATAAATAATATAATACATCATAACTATACCATCATGGCATCATTCCAAGACATCTTAAATAAATGGGTAAGGCCTCCGAAAAATACCTAAGCTAGTTTATCTAATGAGACCTACCGATGCATTGAAAGAGTTATAGAGGGTCTCTCCTAACACTTAATAAGTCCAAAAAATTACTTATATGAAAGGGTTGAACCATAATCAACGTAAAAATTCATATTGAAAACCATCATTTGAAATGTTAATACTTTCCCCAATTAATATTTATAATCATAAACCATCAAGAGTAATATGGTGAATGGTATCAAAATAGTAAATACCTAGTAAAAAATGATCATAAACCATACATATAAATAAGGTGGATTTTATCATTAGGATTATATTATTATCATAATATTCAACAAATTAATCCAACTTTAGTGAAAATACTTTAAAAATATCATTGATTTGTTTTTGAAAAAAATGACATTTTCTCAGTGAAATCACTTATTTAAAATATTATTTTTTTCCAAATATTAATTTTTTTGGAAGAAAATAATCATGAATCTTTTAAATGAATCTTAAAATAAATTATTTTTCATGATGTCATAAAATTATGTTAATGCTGTATAAGTTGAAAAATCATTCTTTTCACACTATTGTAAAACGGTAAAAATGAACCTTGTTCAGAAAATGACAAGAATATTCATTTCAAACCATTTTTTAAAAAGTAAAAAATGAGTAAAAGTTTATTTAATAAATCATCTGAATAATTTTTGAATCATTCTTGAAAATATTTTTATAAAACATAGATATGGAAGAAAAAGTATTTTCAACTGAATAGAGTAATAATGTTAACATTTAAAAAAATTTCTCAATAATTTTAAGTAACAAAGAGATTTAAATGGTAATATTACATGAAAATTTCATTAATAATCACAAGGGAATAAATTAGATTGGTTTTAATAAATAAACATCAGATAATTCCCCCAAGGGGGACTTAAACATAAATAATCCCAAATAATGATGAGATTGTGAAATAAACCCTCACCAGAGGTTTGACTTCCTTTTTATGTATCCAAAACTACTATATGTTAAATATATACAAATTATAAATATATTATAGAACTATACTCAAATATATATTACAATATATGATTTACTTATAATATTTTATTACCCTTTTATTAATAATTCCTTTATAAAATTACTATTATGGGTAATAACTGATTCGTTTTTCATGTAAGTTTTGGTTTGGTAGTTTTGGTCCTTTTATTTATATTATGGTTCTATCATGTACATAATTTTAAATATTATATAAATATAATATATATTCATTATATATGTATTTAGAGAAATCCATAAAAAATAAATATAGAAAAATGAATTACACCCTTCATAGAGACGATTAGCCATACGTACACATGAACACTATTTTTACTATTTGAAGAATGGAATGAAAGAAAGGTAAATAGTAATTGAAATTTAAAGAATTATTATTATAAAATATAAATCATATATATTCATTAAATATATCCTTATTACCATCCATGTAAATAGTAAATGAAAAATGGATCACATCGTTTCGTAGAGGTGGTAGTCCACACATATGCACGAGCAATGTTATTTTTTTAAAATGGATTGGAAGGTAAGAAGGTATATATGTAATTATAATTCAAGAATAATATTTATGTCAAAAATATTATATATATTTATTAGTTACATCTTTATAACCATCCAAGTAAAATGGTGATGAAAACCAAATTACACCTCTATGTGAAGACGATAAGTCGTATAAATGCATGAGCACTGTTTTTGATTTTTATAGGATGGAAAAGATATGTAATATGGTTTTAACATAATCATAATAAAATATAAATTTATTTATGATACTGTATTTATTATCTTAATATGGTTACAATACTTTAAGAGGAAGTGGAAGAATAAAGAAACTTGAAAGAGTTGGTAAAGACAATTACCTCTTCTTCATTAGACTTCCTTCAGATCGCTTCTTAAGGGACCTAAGGTAGGTCTTTTGGGGAGACCATAAACTAAAGAAATTGTGTAAGGATAATTATAATTGTAATTAATAGGTTTTTTTAATCTATATGTCTCAAAGTTATGCGGTGAATTGAGATAATGAGCATCCTTTTACAAGAGAGGGGAGTGACATTCTTGGAATTTGTTAAAGTATTAAATTAAGATAAATTATTTTTTCATGTATAAATGGATATAAATTTATATAATTATAATATAATATGATTATGAGTCATAATATCCCCATAAAAAAAATATTTGGACATGTTTTAGTGGTATTTTCATTCTTATCTTTTAGTTTTAACCTCTCGTTAACCCTTTTGGCAATTACCACAATATTAAATTTTTTACCCTTTAAGGGTTAATAATGTTATTATAAAATGAAATACGAAACCTTAATGAACCATGGTTTTGGTTTAAAACCATATAACATTTATTTTTCCAAATATAATATTTTTATTAATTTTAAATAAATTAATAAAATATTATTTATTGTAAAATATCATTAATGTTTTTTTAACACTATTCATTTAATTTGAATATAAATACATCAATACAAAGGGGGAATTATAATTTAATAATTTTAAACCATCCTAAAGTTTCTTATAGATCTATAAAATTCAAGGGAAACATTAAACCATTCAAATTATATTAATTTTAATATTTTTAATATAATTTGTTTCCATTAATTAAATAACTACCGCATCAGCGTTGAGTAAGCATTTAATGTAATTATATATTAACTAAAATTTAAAAATAAAATACCCCTATAAAGATAAAACATTTAGTTTTAAAAATAATATTGATAACTGAACATATCCTCTGGTCATGATCATGTTAAAAATATTATAGTTATTAAAAAGAATAGCGTGACATCTTTAACTTTTCTTTACATAAAATATTATAAAGGTCATAATCACATAAAAATGTTGACAAAAGACAATATATTAGTCATTTAGATGATTATGGACAAGATATAATCATACAATAAAACTTATCCAGGTGTTCAGATCATTTTTTAGTCCTTATCATTTTATTTTTAACTGTAATTGTTCAATTCACCCTTTATTGTGATAACAAAATTACTAAAGTTACTATTAATATTGATATTAAATAAAAGGGGTATATTTACCAAATTTGAACCAACCATTTCAGAATAAGGAATTAATTTTATCAAATTAAATTTCTATAATTATTAGAAATTAAAAATAAATTAAATGTTCAAAATGTGATGAAAAACCGTTTTTCCGAAAAATGCCTTTTTATGTATAAAAATGTTTTTATACTAAATTCAATAATGAAATTAATTAAAATGAACATAATTGGATTAATTATAATATAATTGAACTAATTTTAGTTTTAAATAATTTTAAAATAAAATGGATCATTGTAAATTCTTGAAACAAAAATACATTTTTCATAAAAAACGGTATTTTTCACTATTCACTGGAAAATCGATCATTTTAGAAAAATATAAATATTTAAACAAAATATAATATTGATACAATTATTTTTAAAAAATATTATTTTTATAAAATAAAATTTAATAAAGTTCCCAAAATTAATTATAATATTTTCTCAAAAAAATTAATAAAAATCATTTTTAAAGAATACGCATTTCTGAAGCATAAAATAACCTTACTAAAAATTGAGTACTTATTTAATAATAATTAATAAAATAATTTTTATTAAGAAGGTCCTTTATATATATTTCACAATTTATTTAATACTATTCATACCCACCAATTCAACGAAAAGGTGATAATTGTTACATTAATTAATAATATTTTAATACTATATTGGGGTTTGTTTAGACTCAGTGTTGTTTTTTATGCATGATATCAAACATTGTGTTATTTTGAAATATCATGGTGTTACACTCTGTAAAGACTCAGAAATTCCATGTTTTTTTTAATTATTAGAGAATTTTATGAGTCTGTGAAAATTGGCGGCGCGTGATTCCGAGGCCCGGAGTGCCCGAAATGTATTTTTGAACTTTTTTTTGGGTACGTTCATTAATCGTGTGAGCGGGTTTTTCTAACTTTTAAACCAGTGCTCGGAATTTAAATCTAAGGGCACCGTTGAACTCGCTGCACCGGTAGTCGCTTAAGGAGACCTTCACCTTGACCGCAATAGGTCGAGGGTGGAAGTTAGTTTTTCACTTATTCGTGAAAGAATAAAATAAAATAAAATTGAGTAACATTTTATTTTCATTTGAAACTCCCATGTGGATGTTAAGAGGTGGGGACCACCAGAACTAAACCCTCCATTTGAGTGTTGAGAGGTGGGGACCACCAGAACTAAACCTCCCATGTGGGGTTATGGAGGTGGGGACCACCAAACCTAAAACCCAAAATTTGAATTTAAGGGTGGAGACCACCCGATCCATCCTAATGTGAGAAACCTCTTGAACTACCTCTTTAATGAGGGAGGGGACCTTTAAGTTTCCCCAAAATTTATTATGCTAACCTCAATGTAATTATGATGCCGATTTAATTTGTGCCGACAATTAAATTGGGGAAGCATAACATATTGGCTATATTTTCTTTTTGGTGGAATTGGGGGAATTGTTGGAAAAGGGAAATTGGGAGAGAACCTTGGAGGAATTATTCTTCTCCAACAAAGAACAATCCTCCAACAAAGAACGCTGATGCATGACTTCGAATTATTCCTCGAGACATACTCTAATGTGGGACGTCTTTAATCGATGATCGTCCTTCCCTCCTCATCGACTCCAACAAACGAACGAAGTAGGGGTGTGTTTTAAATTGATCAATGTTAATTTTCCTCTCACATTGAATCATTACCCTTAAGCCTCTTTCTACTGCCCTAACACGGAGGGTATGAGCCAAACAAACATGGACCGACCCCTACGCAAACCTTATGGTTCTTTTGTGTGTTCTTCGTGATGGCGACAGCGACCGGTGCCAGCATTTGGCACTGGTAGAACTCGAGAACTGTGGTCAGTACCATGACCGGCCACGACGAAGGCGAAAAACAGAGGGCGGCCGGTCAAGATGGCCGCCGACGAAGGCATGACGCGTGACCGTGCCGCACAACCAACCACGATGGACCGCCGCCCCGCGACCTCCGCCATCCTGAGCCCTCGCGGCCCCCGCAGCCTCACCAACCCATGGTCCTCCACGGACCCCCCCACGACCTCACCGCCCCACGGCCCTCCACGACCTCCGTAACCTTGCCACCCCACGACCCTTCGCATCCCCCTCGGCCTCGCCGCCTTGTGGACCTCCGCAGCCCCGTGGCCTTCGCCGTCCCGCGACCTCACGGATTCGCCACCCTGAGGCCCCCCGCGGCCTCGCTTCCCCATGGCCCTTTGATGCCTTGCCGCCTCACTGCCCTCCACGGCCCCATGTCCTTCGCAGTCTCATGGCCTCGTGGCCTCCGCTACCCCACGACCCTTCGTGGCACCCATGGCCCTTTGCGGCCCCCACGTCCTTCTCCGCCCTCGCGACCTCTGCGCCGCCCTCATGGCCCTCTGCGGCCGTGGCACTGCCCAGCATGGGCCGGGATAGAGCCAGCGGGCCGGTTCGACCCAAACCGGGTCGGGTAGGTCCGACCGGGTCGTGCCGGGTCGGTCTGACTAGGTTGGACTGGACCCAGACCAGCTATGAGCTTTTTGCTCTAACGACCATAACTTTGGAACTAGGCGTCTATTTGAAAAACTGTTAATGACACTATAAACCTTGGAGCGGGATGGTCCCTTTTGTATACCCCCACTAGAGTGTTGGGTAAAGTTTAGGTACGGTCAGGTGGGATTGAGTACAAATCCAACTGGGCCCTCAGGACTAAAAGGCTAATAACTTATAGACCGGGCATTCGATTGACGTACTTTCTATTGTGTTGAGACCCCTATGATGTGGCGGTCCTTTGAGATACTTCTTCATGGAACTTCATGTCAGTTGGAGTATTGACCAGTGGCTTGAGGAGCAGACTCTCCCAGAGACAAGCAAGCTTAGTGCGGGAACCCTGTAGCTGGATGTGACGTGAAGAATGAATAACGATCCTCTGTGGGTCAGCACCAAGCGATCCTGTGCGGGTCAGCACTGAGGGATCCTGTCTGGGTTAGTACCGAGTGATCCTGTGTCAATCAGCACTAAGTGATCTTGTGTGGGTCAACACCGATCGATCCTGTGTGTCAACACCTAGCGATCCTGTGTGGGTCAGCACTGAGCGATCCTGTGTGGGTCAACACCAAGAAATCCTATGTGGGTCAGCACCTAGAGATCCTGTGTGGGTCAGCATTGAGGGATCCTGTGTGAGTTAGCACCGAGCGATCCTATGTAGGTCACCACCTAGAGATCCTCTGTGGGTCTGACGATGTAATAGTGACGTATTAGGATCCTGTGTGGGTCTGAAGATGTACTGACGAGGTACTAGGATCCTGTGTGGGTTTGACGATATACTAAAATCCTCCGTGGGTCTGATGATGATTAAGGATCCTTCATGGGTCTGCCTCTTAACATAGTAAGATGATTCAGTAGTTACATCTAATCATCTCTACTACTGTACCTTAGAAATACCTGGTGTGAGCAGAGTCAGTACCTTTGTGGTATTCTTCTGTGTGGCGTACCTGTGTGGTACTTACCTTCGTGGTATTACTTCCTTTGTGTAATAGTTGAGCTTTGGGATTTTGAGTTGGACTTTGGGTTTTTTCATGATTGAGAAGTGTATACTTGTTAACTTAGGTATATGTATGGTCATATACCTAAGTAGGTTTGTCAGTTGATTTCATGTTTTGTGGTTTATCCTTTGTGGATTTTGTGAGACCTTGAGGGTCTCGAGGTCCCTACTGAGTATCGTTATACTCACCCCTACATGGGATATGACAACACCATGTTGAGTTTGGTGTAGACGACGGACAACGCTGACTGAGGACACGGGTACTAGGATTGTAGGTAGCTCAGAGGTGGACATTAGATGAGGTGTACCGCAGAGACAACCATTCAAGAGCTGTACCTACCCTTTAGATAGGATCCTTGGTAGGTGTTCGTAGGAGCTGTCCCAGTTTACTTGTAGTTTCCAGTTTTCCTGTACTTTCCAATTGGACTTGTATTCTGGCCCCTTTTGCTTACTGTACTAACACTTTTACTATACAATTTACTTGTGTTCGTATCTTGTTGTGTGCTTGGTTGCGTGTGTTTACAATATATAAAGGTATTTCCTTCCCTATTTTAGGGAATATTCCTTTCGGTGTTAGTCTCCAGCCCCTGGCCTATGGAAGGCGGGCTTGGGGTAGTCACGACACGGGCCCCGGGGGATGGGTCGTGACAAATTGGTTTCAGAAGAGTCAGTTCTATCATAGAACATTGGAATATGATCTTTTTAACAACAATAGTGTTAAGTGTAGTGAGTGTGGTTATCAGTTTAGGGAATCCAGTGTTGGTGCGGCGACCGACGTATCCATACACCAGGACCCTGAGTTCTGATTTCCGACTTAGTACATAGAAGCACTAATTGCGTGTGTTTTTAAGAGTTTCTTGTGATTTCCTTGAGTCATTTCACTAGGTATAACTTAATGACCATGTAACACCTGTTCTTTATTAATATGTTGCTACGTAGACAGCCAGCTAGGATTCCTGAGAGAGTACACGAAGACGGCCCACCAAGTGACGAGGCTCCAGTGCATGGCCCTCTTACTATGTTAGAACCTTCAAGTGGTGTACCAGCAACACCACCACCTATTGGGAAATAGTTACCACCAGCCACACTAGAAGATGGTGCACGCTGACTGAGTTCATTGCACAAGTTCCATTAGTAGAGGCCTCTGAGGTTTCGAGGTAAGACAGATTCCCATGCAGCTGAGGGCTGGTTGGAGGCTGTGGCCAGAGTTTTTCACCTAGTTGAGACACTAGTAGAGTAGATGGTGATCTTAGCTTCTAGTATTTTCCAGTGAGTGACCATGAGTATGGTCCGCATAGTGATGAGGCTTCAGTATGTGGACCATTACCCAAGATAGTACCTTCGGGTAGTGTGTCAGCTATATCACTACCCGTTGGTCAGCAGTTACAACTGGAAGTACTGATAAAGGACACATATATGCTTAGTGCCTTATGCGTGATTCATCATCAGATACCCCTTAGGTTCCGAGGTGAGCTCGACACACAGGCAGCTAAGGACTGGCTTTAGGAGGTGGCTGAGAGTTCTCTAGAACTTCTATATCTTCTGCAGGATGATATGTCAGTAGATGAGTATTCATCAAGGTGTACCAACCATTATTGGTACTCGATTAATACGATACAATCAGTGCTTCAGGGCTCAGACTTCTGAGAGAGGTGTGTTTAAGGACATCTGATCCAACACTATTCCTCTATGTATTCCTACTTTTTTTAGGGTGATAGAGATAAACTTTGTGGTTGAATATTCTTTGGCTGAGCGGATGCATCCAATGAATGTTAGTAGTGGGAAAGTAGGAAAATGGCGCCAGTATTAGAGACTTGGTCGCGTTAAAATGTTTTGAGAAGAAGAAGTGTTTGGGATAGATGAATCTGTAGGGTAGAAGATGTGGAAGTAGAGATAAGAGAGAAGCATGAGGGGGTGTACATTTCGACATGTCATAACCACCCCCGTTTTGTGGACCCCACCAGGCTCAGGGAGCTGGAGGACATGGGAAGGGAGTAACTGCATGCGGCTGAGGAGTGGGACCCAAGGGCTCTAGAAATGATTCGAGGTATGTTCTGTGCCTACTACTAGCTGCCATATATATAGACATAGGCACCAATCATTCCTTCTTTCCATGAATCTTGTTCAAGACCTAGAGTTTCTGGTTAAGCTGTTGACTTAACCCTTACATCTAGAGATACCTTTGGGAAGAAACTCAATAATCACACTTACGCTGATGGTGTGATATGACCCTTGAGGCAAGAGTTTCGGTTGGAACCTCTTGGTGGAAGCATTGAGGCCTTACGATGTCATCTTGGGTATGGACTGGTTATCTATAGTCCATGATCAGATTGAATGTATTAGGTGCAAAGTGCTATGTGTCTGCACAGATGTGACCAGGTTTACCTTCACCGGCAAGAAGGGATCCTTTACAACACATGATGTACTTACCCGGAGGAGAGTGTAGTTGATCACTCATCAGTTGGCTAGCCTTACCATCAGAGCAGTTGATGTGGAGAGACCGAGTTATCCTGTAGTGGTGGACCAATATGCAGATTTCTTCCCTGATGATGTTATGGGTCTACCTCCTCGCAGAGAGGTTGAATTTTATATTTACTTGTACCCCGAGACGACACCGATATCTACACCAGGATATCAGATGGATCTCACGGAGCTTCGTGAGCTGTGGGTACAGTTGGAGGACTTACAGGGGAAAGGGTTCATTCATACTAGTGTTTCTCCTTGGGCTGCCCCATTTTTGTTCTCCAAGAAAGAGGATGGGAGCTGGAGAATTTGTGTTGACTATCGACGCTTGAACCAGGTGACCGTGAAGAACAAGTAACCACTTTAGAGGATTGACGACCTCTTTGATCAGCTTAAGGGAACACAATGGTTCTCAAAGATAGACCACAGATCAGGCTATCACCATATCAGAGTACGAGACAAGGATGGGAAAATGACGGATTTAATATGTTGGTATGGCCAATATGAGTTCTTAGTTATGCCATTCGGCCTGACCAATGATCCAGCAGTGTTCATGGGACTCATGAACAAGATCTTTCAGCCATACCTTGATCGCTTTGTAGTAGTCTTCATCGATGAAATTCTGATCTACTCGGATACTAAGGAGGATCATGCCTATCATTTGTAGGTAGTACTGGACACACTCTCAGAGCACCAAATTTATGGTAAGCCCTTGAAGTTCCAGTTTTGGATCCGAGAGGTTCACTTTCTGGGACATGTCATATCGGAGGCTGGAGTTGCAGTAGATCCAGAAAAGATTGAGATGGTACTTTCTTAGGAGCCACCCAGGAGTGTGATAGAGGTACAGAGATTCCTGGGTTTGGCTGGATACAGCCTAAGATTTTTACCCTACTTCTCCAGGGTAGATACACCTTTGTCATCTTTGAAAAAAAGGGGGAGTCTTTCTGGTGGGCGGAGAAGTGTCAGCAAAGCTTTCAGGAGCTGAGACAGAGACTAACAAGTAGAACTATGCTACCCATGACCTGGAGTTAGTAATAGTGGTATTTACGCTAAATATTTGGTGGAACTATTTGATGGGAGAACGTTTTATAGTCTACTCTGATCACAAGAGTCTCAGGTATATCTTCTCTCGGAAGGACCTGAACATGGGATAACGACATTGGCTTGAGTTCCTCTAGGACTATGACTTCGAGATAGTCTATAATTCTGGGAAGGGGAACGTTGTAGAAGATGCACTCAATAGGATTTCTGGTATACAACTACTAAGTGATGATATAGAGTAGCTGGCCACTTTGCAGATATCCTTTGTGGATCATGATGGAGTAGTTTTTCTTCAGTCTCTTACAGTCACTCCCCCAATTCTTCAGTGAGTCAGGGAGGCGCAACGTGGGGACATTTACTGTGATACATGAAGTGCTCAAATATCCATAGGACATGCACCTGATGGATTTTCTGAAGGTAGGGAGCACGTTATCCTCTTTAGAGGACATACCATGGTACTAGTGTCACTTTGAGAGGAAGTGATGAGGGAGTTCCACACATCACCTCTAGCGGTACATCCAGAAGTGGCGAAGATGTACCAGAATCTCTGATGACAACACTGGTGGATGAGAATGAAGAAAGAAGTAGCAGAGTTTGTCTCTTGATACCTCACTTGTCAGCAAGTGAAGGCAGAGAATCAGGTACCAGCAGGCTAGGTTCATCCTTTAGAGGTCCCATAGCAGAAGTGGGATGGTATATCCATGGAATTTGTCACTGGACTTACACATAAATATAGGGGACATGACTCGATTTGGGTGATCGTCGACTGACTCACCAAGTCGAACCATTTCCTACCGATCAGAGATCTGGGTTTAGTAGAGAGCTTGGGGTACCTCTATGTGCAGTATATTGTGCGGCTACATGGAGTACCCTTGAAGATTGTCTTTGATCATGATTCATGTTTTACTTTATGACTATGGAAGGGGTTTCAAGAGGCTTTTGGGACGTAACTTCATTTGAACACCACTTTCCATCTGCAGACAGATGGATAGACTGAGCGAACCATTTAGACCCTTGAGGAAATGATGTGTGCTTGTGTCCTCAACTTCAGTCACAACTGGGAGGATCACTTTCCTTTGGTGGAGTTTTCATCCAACAACAACTATCACTCCACCATTGGGATTCCACCTTTTGAGGCGTTGTATGGGCGACCTTGAAGATCACCTTTGTGCTGGACTGACCCAGGGGAGTCATCACTCGTGGGACTAGAGATGGTTCAACCTACAATAGAGAAGGAGAAGATTATCCAGGAGCGGATGATGACTGCACAAAGCAGGTAGAAGTCGTATGCCAACAGGAGACAGAGACCTATGGAGTTCGAGGATGGTGACCACATATTTCTATGGGTCTCAACTCGATGAGGTTTGTGGATATTTGGCTGAGGCAACAAGTTATCTTCGAGATTCATCGGACCTTTTTAGGTCCTCTGCAGAGTTGGAAAGGTGGCATACCGCTTATCTCTTCCACCTCAGTTGCATCATGTGCATGAAATATTTCACGTATCCTAGTTGGGGAGATACGTGCACAACCCTTCTCACATAATTGACCATGGTGAGATGGACATCGATGATGGGGATACTTTTACAAAGGTTCTAGTTGATATTGAGGATTAACAGGAGTGGGTCCTTTGTGGGAGGTTGATACCTCTGGTGCACATTTGTTGGCAGCACGAGAACCTCCAGGAGAGCAAATGGGAGTGGGAGGCTCAGATTCATACTCAGTACCCCCCGCTTGTTTCCTTAGTTTATGTTGTGGATTATGGGGATGAAAATACCTAAGGTGGGGATATTGTATAGAACCATAAATTACATGTATTTTTTTTAATTATATGGGAATTTTATGAGTCCGTGAAAAATGATGGTGCATGATTTCGAGGCCCGGAGTTCCCAGAATGTATTTATGAACTTTTTTTGAGGTACGTTCAGTAATTATGTGAGCGGGTTTTTCTAACTTTTGAACAGATGCTCAGAATTTAAATCTGAGGGCACCGTTGAACTCGCAGCACCGGTAGTCGCTTAAGGAGACCTTCACCTCGACCATAGTAAGTCGAGGGTGGATGTTAGTTTTTGACTTATTCGTGAAAGAATAAAATAAAATAAAATTGTGTAACATTTTATTTTCATTTGAAACTACCATGTGGATGTTAAGAGGTGGGGACCACCAGAACTAAACCTCCCATATGGGGTTATAGAGGTGGGGACCACCAGAACAAAAAAACCCCCAATTTGAATTTAAGGGTGGGGACCACGTAAACCCTCATAATGTGAGAAACCTCTTGAACTCCCTCTTTAACAAGGGAGGTGACCTTTAGGTTTCCCCAAAATTTATTATGACAATCTCAATGTAATTATGATGCCAATTTAATTTGTGCCAACAATTAAATTGGGGAAACATAAAATATTGGCTACCTTTTCTTTTTGGTGGAATTGGGGGAAGTGTTGGCAAAGGGAAATTGGGAGAGAACCTTGGAGGAATTATTATTCTCCAACGAAGAACACTCCTACAACAAAGAACACTGATTCATGACTTAGACTTCTTCCTCGAGACATCCTCCAACATGGGATGTCTTCAATCGATGACCATCCTTACTTCCTCATCAACGTCGACAAAAGAATGAGGTAGGGGTGTGTTTTAAATTGATCAATGCTAATTTTCCTCTCACATTGAATCATTCCCCTTGATCCACTTGCTACCAACCTAACGCGGAGGATACGGGCCAAAAAAACATGGCCCAACCCCTCTGCAAACCTTATGGTTCTTTTATGTGTTCTTCGCGATGGCGATGGGGACCGGTGCCGAAATTTGGCACTGATGGAACTCGAGAACTGCAGCCGAAACCACGACCGACCACGACAAAGGTGAAAAAAGGAGGGCGGCCAGTCAAGACAGCCGCCGGCGTAGGACCAGTGCATGTCCACGTGGCACGACCAGCCACGATGGACTATCGCCCCACAACCTCCACCGTCCCGTGGCCTCGCGGACCCTGCAACCTCGCTGCCCTGCGGCCCTCCGCGGCCTCTACGGCCTCACTGCCCCACGAACCTCCGCATCCCCCACAACCTCACCACCCCACGGCCCCCGTGGCCTCACTGCCTCATGGACCTCTACGGCCCTACGACCTCTATTGTCCCGCGACCTCACAGCCCCTGCGACCTCGCCACCCTGAGGCCCTCCGTGACCCCAGCGGCCTCGCCGTTCTGCAGCCCTCTACGGACCCCATGGCCTCGCTGCCTTGTAGCCCTCTGGGGCCTCGTGGCCTATGCCACCCTGCGACCTTGTGGCCTCCGTCGTCCCACGACCCTTCGTGGACCCCACGGCCTTCGCCGCCCTTGCAGCCTCCGCGCAACCCTCATGACCCCGCGACCCTCCGCGCAGCCCTTGTAGCCCTGCGGCCCTCCACGGCCCCCGTGCCACCCAGCGCGGGCCGAGCCAGACCCAGTGGGCTGGGACGGACCCAACAGGCCAGGCTGGACCTAGCGGGCTGGGTCGGACTGGACCCAGACCAGCTATAAGCTTTTCACTCTAACGACCATAATTTTGGCACCAGGCGTCTGTTTGACAAACCGTCAATGACACTGTAAACCTTGAAATGAGAATGTACCTTTAGAATACCCCCACTAGAATTTTGGGTAAATTTGAGGCACGATCGGGTTGGATCGAGTACAAATACAACTGGGCCCTTGGGACTAAAAGGCTAATAACTTACAGACCGGGCGTCCGATTGATGTACCGTCTATTGCATTGATACCCCTATGACATGGAGGTCCTTTGAGATAATTATTTGTGGAAATTAGTGGCAGTTGGGGTATTGACCAGTGGGTTGAGGAGAGGACTCTCCCGGAGACGAGAAATCATAGTGCGGGAATCCTGTAGCTGGATGTGATGTGAAGAATGAATAGCGATCCTGTGCGGGTCAGCACCGAGTGATCCTGTGCGGGTCAGCACCGAGCGATCCTATGCGGGTCAGCACTGAGCGATCCTATTTGGGTCAGTACCGAGCGATCTTGTGTCGGTCAACACCGAGTTATCTTGAGTGGGTCAACACTGAGCGATCCTGTGTGGGTTAGCACTTAGCGATCCTGTGTGAGTCAGCACCGAGCGATCCTATGTGGATCAACACCGAGCGATCCTGTGTAGGCCAGCACCTAGCGATCCTATGTGGGTCAGAACCGAGCGATCCTGTGTGGGTCAGCACCAAGCGATCCTATGTGGGTCAGCACCTAGAGATCTTATGTGGGTCTGACGACATACTGGCAATGTACTAGGATCCTGTGTGGGTCTGACGACGCACTGATGAGGTACTAGGATCCTGTGTGGGTCTGACGATGTATTACGATCCTCCGTGGTTCTGATGATGATTAGGGATCTTTCATGGGTCTTCCTCTTAATAGAGTAAGATGATTCAGTAGTTACATATAATCATCTCTACTACTGTACCTTAAAAATACCTGGTGTGAGCCAAGTCAGTACCTTTGTGGTATTCTTCTGTGTGGCATACCTGTCTAGTACTTACCTTCATGGTATTCCTTCCTTTGTGGAACAGTTGTGCTTTGTGATTTTGAGTTGGACTCTGTGCTTCCTCATGATTGAGACGAGTATACTTGTTAACTTAGGTATATGTATGGTCATATACCTAAGTAGGGTTGTCAGTTGATTTCATGCTTTGTGGTTTATTCATTGTGGATTTTGTGTGGCCTTGAGGGTCTCAGGGTCCCTACTGAGTATCATTATACTCACCCCTGTATAGGCTATGCCCGCACCTTATTATGTTTGATGCAGACGACAGACAACGCTGACTGAGGACGAGGGTACAAGGATTGGATATAGCTAGGAGGTGGACATTAGACGAGGCGTACCGCAAAGAAGACCATTCGAGAGCTATACCTACCCTTCAAGTAAGATCCTTGGTGGGTGTTCGTAGGAGCTGTCCCGGTTTACTTGTACTTTTTATTTTTCTTGTACTTTCTAGTTGGGCTTGTATTCTGGCCCCTTTTACTTACTGTACTCACACTTTTACTATACAGTTTACTTGTGTTCGTATATTTATGTGTGCTTGGTTGCATGTGTTTATAGTATATAAAGTCAATGCCTTCCTAATTTTAGGGAATACACCTTTCAGTGCTAGTCGCCAGCCCCTAGCCTATGGAAGGCGGGCTTGGGCTAGTCATGGAACGGGCCCCAAGGGATGGATCGTGACACACTCAGTGTGTATAGTGAGTACACTCCTAGGAATTCATGCAACTCTACACACCATGTGTGATGGGGGAACATCCCGTGTACTTTTTTAAGTGCATGGTCTTAGGCCAAAGACACACACAAAGTGTCGGCCCGAACTCTACACACCATGGGTGTTGCATAGTACACCTTGTTCACTTCAAAAAGTGAATGATCTTTAGCAGAGAACACATACCAAGTGTCAAACTAACCTCTATACACCATGTGTTTTAACAACACAATGTGTATCTCAAGGAAGAGATATCATGTGATATGGTAGGACATAGGCAATACTAGACTCAATGTGACATGTCATGTACCCTTAGGACACACTATATACTTATTCAAGGAAAATGTAGAGCCCTTGATATTCTCAGACCAATTATGGTGCGATCTTGGGTGAGTTCCCTCAAACTGTATAAGTGTGGGTGTTTTCCCTCTTTTTATTATTTCTAGGTGAGTGTTCTCAGTCTACCTCCATGAGGGTTCAGTGTGGTATATAGTTCAGATCATTGTATATATGATTCCCTCGGAATACTATAGCAGGTATCCCTCTATGAGGCCCATGGTTTTAATTCTAATTCCTATCCTTCTCCCAAATAGGGGTTAGATATCACACACCATACATATTGGGGTGTTCAATCCCCCACATAACAGGTTAATCTAGTTAGGGTCATGTGTACCCCATTAGCCCTAGGCGTGATCCCCTATTTGTGTATCAAAATATGTTGTATTCCGATAAGTTATTGTCTGATCGAGTGAATATATCAATTGTTCCCTATCAGTTTCATTATTACTTATTTATGGAAAGATCCAATGAGTATATCCTCTCAAATGAGTTCCATCAGTATAGCAAGAACCAATGAGCGAGTTCACTTAGAATGATGTTTCCTTTTAGCCTATAGTAGAATCCTAGGCTGGTGGTGATGACATGACCTCACCCTGAGACTCAATGTATACCTTTGATCATATTTGAGTTATGTTTTTTTATTCCCTTGGATTTATGAATTTGAGATTAATACCTCTTGATGCTTTGTGTTCAGTGATTTTGGGGTGTTCTACTAGGTATTTTTATAATCATCCATACATGGGCTATTCCCACACATGTCATGTATTATAAAGATTACAAGTCTTTCAATGGATCCCTAGGAGGACCAAGAGTAGGTGGAGCTTAGTTTTTTAGATGAACCATGGATGATTCTAGGAGTTTGTATCTTGAAATCAATATCCTTTTGTTAGTTAGTTAGAATCTTTTACAGATTTGGTGGGTTGTATTTAGACCTTATGATTTTGTTCTATTTTTGTTATACTTTAATGTGAGATTAGTTATTATTCATGAATTTATAATATTGGTTGTATATATTTTATGCATTATACTGGTGTAAAAATATGTGTGTGTGTATAGTTACTTTATTCTAATAACCCCTTGAATGTGTTATGAATACCTAGTTCTATTCACCAGCCCCTAGCCTATTGGAGGTAGTCTTAGGGTGTTATTTTAATCTTACCACCATCTAGGAAATTTCCAATGGGTTGGGTTATGACATCATGGTATTAGATCATGTCATATTAGTACTTAATTTTAGAGATAAAATAGCTACTTGGTTTGATTTGGGAACTAGAGAGATAATGTTAAAGTGCTCCAAGTTTGGATCTCAGAAAAGGGAACCTAATGGTGGTGTGACATATGAAATAACCATTCACTAGGACTCTGATAAACTTCTTGTTGACTTGTCACGACACTGGTTATAGGGAATACATTTACACATGCATCATATAGGAATAAGTTGTGGTTTTTATGCCCTTCTTGAGTAATCTCCCCAAATATGCTCTTATAACCATGGTTCTTCATTTCTATTGCTGTATACCTCAACAAAGACATATATCTATGATTCTGTATTAGGATCATGATTATGAACCACTAAAAATTGAAGCTTCAGACTAGGTACCTATGAAGGAGGTGATACCTCCCGGTGGATAGCGAGTGATGTCTCCACCCATTAAGTAGCATGCTGACCCACCTCCGATGGTTCAGGTGGATACTCCCCATTAGGTTGAGTAGTGTTTAGTTCTAATAACACTAGAATATGAAGCACATGTTTTGGGTATGATTTGTGAGTTTCATAGATAGATACTGCACAAGTTTCAGGGTGAGGTAGACCCCCTTTACATGAGGTATAGGATTGGATTGAGTATGTGGTGCGAGTGTTCTTCCAAGTTAGGACCCCTCTTGATGGTGGTCTTAGCAGTGAGGATTCTGTAAAGAGACACATGGCATTGGTGGATCACTCTGCCAATGTTTTTTGATGTTTCTTAAAAAATCTAAAGAAGAGGGACACTTCCCCCACTGAGACACATTCTCTTGTGATGTGATTTAAAACCATGTAAGAGAGTCAATTCCACCCAAAGTGAATAGTCTAAAGGTGTGGTAGATGAGTTCATTTTATTTTTATTTTTGAGACTATTTTTGATGTACTAAGGTGTTATAGTGATCCCCGATTGTGAATAAAATGCGAGTAATGAGAAGGATATCATCAAGTAGTAGGGTATGTGACTTGGAGGCTCTGGGTGTCTTTCATGGTATGACCTATGTCTCATCTTCTCCAACTTTAGTTTTAGTACACACTCACACACCACTTTTCTTGATCATACCTCCTTGTTTGAGATCTAGTGATGCCAGTGGATCCATTTAGCTTGACCCTGGTGTTTGGAGGCTCCCATCTAGTAATATTTAGTGGTCACACATCTACTGATAGTGTGACATGACTATGGGTGGAGAGATAGAATCACATGGAATATTTATGTAGTGATGATGAGGCCCTATGATGTCTTCCTCTATATGGAATGAAAATATACTATTTATGTCTAATTAACCATTATTAGTAAGGGTTTAAGTGTATCTGATTTGGTGGGACGAAAATTTCCTTCATTAGAGGGGAGGGATTCTACGGAAATTTGGATGATCTCATATACAGAGGGATAAAACTGATTCCCTATCAGTTTTCTAGTATAACCCTTAGAGCATCAGATTATATGATATTTTAGTTTCCTATGGCGATGGAATAATGTAAGGGTGCATTTCTTGGGGATATTCTAGGATTAAATCCCCATAGAAAGATTGGTTTATATAGACCTTCACCTAGGCACAACCCAACATCTAACCAACAAATTATATGACCCCATTGAGCAGCAAGAGCTAAAGGAGTAGTTAGAAAATATTTAGAGCCGGGGATTTTTTCAAACCGGCATGTTCCACTGGGTAGCCCTAGTGTAACTTTCCAAAAAGATGAATGCGAGCTTTAGGTTATGCCTGAATTAAGGTTTCATGATTTAGGTGACTATCAAGAAGGAATGAACACCCCCTATAATTGATGAATTATTTAACTATTAATTAGGGGTTAATTGGTTCTCATAATTTGACCTCAGGACTGGTTATCACCAAATCTGGGTTTTAGAGAAGGATATATCGAAGTTGGATTTATAGAGATCCTAAAATTACTTTTATTTTTTAGCGACACCTTTCAGTGTTTTAGTTGACCCAACATTGTTTATGGGACTTATAAACATGATATTTAAACTCTTTTTAGACCATTTAAGGGAATTATTCTTCAATGAAATCCTTATGTACTTGACATTAAATGTGCATCATGTGAGACACTTGAGTATGGTTCTAGACATGCTCCGAGAGCACCAAATCTTTGAGAATATCTTGAAGTTTTAGTTTTGGATTTAGGAGGTCCAATTCTTGGGATGTTTCTTATTAAAAATTGAAGTAATAGTGGACCTAGTAAATTTATAGGTGGTGTTAGATTTTGATAAATCTAAGATCATGACCATAGTGTAAATATACCTTGGGTTAGTAGGCATCCAACAAATATTGTGACCAACTCTCCTAGAATTAGGGAACCTTCGATAGATTTGGCCTAAAAGGGGACACCTTTTGTGTGGGAATAGAGGTGTTAGGATACATTCTAGGAGATAAAACATTGTTGGATATGCACCCTCATATTGGGACTACTAGAGGAGTGTGTTGAGTATGTGGTGTTCTACATTTCCTCCAGATATGGGATTGGATTATTTTTGAAGCGGAGGCAAGCATTTATTCCTTATGGGTCCCTCCAGTTGAGACCCCATGGGAAGGAATACATGACCCATGACTTAGAGAGTTTATAGTAGTAGTATTCACCCTGGATTCTTGGAAACACTATCTTAAGAGCGATATTTCATAATGAGATATCACCTAGACTTACTCCTGGTGGAATTATGAAGGTGGGGAGCATTTCATTATTTTTACAATAATGGATGATGGTATCAATAATTTCATAATATGAGGTGTTGAGAGAGTTTCATTAACCCCCCTTCACAGTAATTATAGGAGAGGTGAGAATATACCAGGATCCTTTATCATCGTCTTGGTTATCCAAGTATGTGGTAATATGTTTATGACTTTAACTCTTGATGCCTCAACTAACAAGAAAAGGATGAGGTGTTGGGATGAGAGTGGAAGTGGAATGGTGTATATATGGTTTTCATGATGGGACTTCCATGATTAGTGAGTGGTCATGATGCTATCTGAGTGATTGTAGACTGAATCACCATGTTTTCCTACTTCCAAGTAATACGAGAGAATATATCAGTAGAGAGTGTGAGATGCCTATGCATGGAGGAGGTAGTCTTGATTTATAGATCTTTATCTATCATCTCAGACCATGGTGATCACTTCACATCATGATTATGAAGAGGGTTATGGGAGAATCTGGGGCTCAATTATGATTGAGAACACCGTTTCTACCCATAGACAGGTGGTGAGGAAAAGCGAACTATTCAGGGTTTTGGAGAACATGCTTTGAGTTTTCATGAAATCCTTGTAAATAGTTGGGAGAATCACCTTACATTTGTGGAGTTTGTGTATTGAAAAAATTACCACTCCACCATCAGTGTATCACCATTAATGACCATGTATAGGAGGCCTTGTGTTTCACTACTGTATTAGTCGGACTTAGGGGTACAATTATTATGGGCCCGAAGTTAGTGCACATGACAATAGTAAAGGTGTAGTTCATCCATTGGAAAATAAGGATTTCCCAAAGATTTCAGGAGTCCTATGTGGACTGACTACAAATACCTTAATAATTTTATGATGGATATCATGTGCTCAGAGAGATCACACATCAAAGAGGGTTATATATATTTGGATGAGGTGGAAGACCATCTCTGGGGTTCATATGACTTTATTTTAATTACTGTATAGGGTTAGTGAGGTAGATTACTACTTAACCCTACCACAATAGTTATACTGGGCACTGTTGGGACCAAGTTAGCTAGAGAAGGAAGTAATAAGAGTTTGTTTTTGAAGAGTGTTGTAATTTTTTTTCAAAGAGGATAAATAAATTCACTTTTTAAAAGACATTTGAAGACCAGACGGTGCTTTGATGATTTGTTTTTCAGAAATATCATAATTTATTTATTGAACTTTTGATTTAATCCTTATGATGGAAAGTGAGAGTTAAGATGCCACCAATCATTTTCAGGTTGATTAGAAAGAATGATGTTGCTGGAAGAAAGGAAAGTTTCAATACTTTCCTTAGAAAATATGATGATGCTAAAGGTGATCGATCAAAGACTATATATCATGTTAGATAATTATTGTGATGAAATTATCTATTTTTTAAATAATCTATATGATAATGAAGCAACATGTGAGTTATTTCCAAATTAGATATTTTAGGTGGAGCCATTTCCTAGAGTTTGCCAAATTTTTGGGGCTCAAAATCAAGAGTGTTTAATTTGGGAAAATGATGAGTTTTTTCAAAGTATTCCATGGAGTGTAGTATATAGATCGTGAAGGATATTTCGTGGAATGCTTATGTGGTACACAAAGTGGAAAGCGAAAATCTTCAAAAGGAAGGATTCCACATAGCAGTTCTATGTGAACTGTGAAGCACGGTACATGGAAGGTGAAAGAACCTGGATCTTCATTTCAGGTACGCCTTTCCTTTTTCTGGAGTTTTTAGAAAGATGGAGTTTTTGGAAATTTTTGAAGTACACGCCGTGTACTTTCTGAGTACACGCCATGTACTCTTTTCCCGCTCGAAGCCGTGTACTGTCCATGTCCAGGCCACACACACAGTGTGTGGGGGTGACGTGGAGGCTGATTTTGGCGGAGTACACAAAGACCTAGTACATGTCATGTACTCTAAAAGTACACGCCGTGTACTTTCTTTTTTTCATTAAACAAACTGGGGTCGCTAATGACACATAGAAACATCTTCTTCTAGGTTTCGTTCATCTGAGAGTGCCGAGGATCTGTGAATCATCGACGAGCCCCCACCTCTCTGTCCGTTCTCCGATTCGAGCACCGTTGATTGCGTTGGAATCACAGCGGTGAGTTCTTCCTTCTGCTTGATCCTTGTTTTCCAATTACTCCTCTTTCTCAAGTTATCGTGGTTTATGTGTTTCAGACATTTTCTCAGATCTACGACGTTCTAAGAAGAATCTATCATCATTGTTCACGTATATCGATCTCCTAGGATCGAGGTAGGTGGTTTGTGCCTTTCTGTAGAAAGTCTTTGAATATTTCGTGCAATTTCTCCAATTCCCTTGAATAGGAATTGTGCGTTTTCCTATTTTTCCTCTGATTTATTGCCTGCTTTCTTGATTGCTTTAGTAGAGGTTTACCTTTGTGAATAGAGTAGTTTTACTGTACTCTGGATGTTTTCCGTACTTGCTTTGTCTGTTAGGCATTATGCCAGTTTCCATGCCTAGTTGTAGGATAGTGGAACTATTGTGCTGTTTTGCTGCTGAGCCTTAGAATGATAGCCAAGTAGTTCTTGAGGTTTACTTGGGCGATACACGCGCGCTTTGCATGTTTATTTTACACAGGGCTGCGAGAACCTAGTGTAGTGGACCATAGGGAGAATGTACGGAAGGGCTTCTCTAGAGTGTCTTAAATTACGATGCGAGACCACAGGAGGAATTGACGTTGAGTGCTTCCTAAAAGAGTCTTTAGTTCCTTGACGCAGGCCACAAGGGGAATAGACGTTGAGTGCTTTCCCAGAGATCCTTTAGTATGATACGATACTATAGGGGGAATTGACGGTGAGTGCTTCCCTAGAGAGTCTATTAATTCTTTAGATAAACCAGTGGGGTGGGACTGTGTGTGATTTTCAGAGGGTTTCTAGTATTTATAGGTTGAACCATAAGGGTTAGGCTATGAGAACTACCCAGGGGGTTACCTTTGTTTTACTTGTTGTTTGCCTTATACTTGTGTAGTTTATATGCTATACGGAAATTTTTAGCTTCTATGTATTTCCTGTTTACTATTCCTGTACTTTACTTACCATGTATTCATTAACTATTAGGAACAGATCTTTGGGTGGTTTCCTATTGGGATTGTATCTCACACCCTATTTGGGCCATGCTTTTGGGCCCAAGTAGATTATGTTGTTGCAGGTATAGATAAGGGCAAGTGCCCTTCTACTTCAGGTGTTTGACTTGCTGTGGAGCTAGAGAGCATGAGACCAAGCTTCAGGTTGCGATGCTGTTGGACTTGCTATTGCTTTAGTACTTTGTGTTCAGTTTTATTTCAGCCCATTGTTGTGTTTTCTGATTTCCTTAGAGACTTGTACCTACTGCATCATTATCATCATTGATATATATTTATCCTTCCGCTGTTTGGTCACAGTTATGTATGTTGTTACTAATTCCACTATTGACTGTTGTTTTCCTTAACTTTTATACCGTACCAAATGAAGGCATAGTTTCCCCAATAACTTACCAAGGCCCTCGCTGCTAGTCGGCAGCCTCTGGCATTTGGGGAAATGTGTTTGAGGTCATGTGGCGAACCAGGTACAGGGCACCAGTGGAGGGGCTTTGGATTCGGGTCGTTACAAAGTGGTATTGGAGGAGTTTCTTTCTCTTGATTTACTATTTGGAGCCTTTATCCAGGGGTAGGACGTATTCGGTACTTGGTATTAAGCTGTGATCGGGATTAGCTAACCCGTGTACAGGGAAAATTCATACTTCATCGTTAATTGTAGTTTGCTGGTTTTGAGTTTTTACAGTTGATATGATTTCACCTAGAGTGATTCACATGCTTTGTGTTGTTATTGTCTTGACTATTGCAGTTCTATTTCTATCGCAACCTGATGAGATGAGGGTATGCCATTTCATGAATCATATAGGAACTTTTAGAAATTACATGCTATGCATTCTTACCATGCCATCTAGGGTGCATTAGTGATTGCATGCTTTTGTGATAGACTTTGTGTAGATTATGTATGCTGTTGTGATAGATACTTGATAGAATCTCTGCTGCCTTGTTAGAGGATTATTTGTATTCTACCTTTCTTAAATAAATGCTAAGTTTTGATTCGCGGGGAGTATAGGCCCTCACGAATCAGAATTTGTCACCTCTATGCCTTGTTTTCTGTGTTTTCTGGGCTTCTGTGAAGTTCTGAGTTACTGCTCAAAAAAACCCAGAATACACGACATGTATTTTTTGACCACACGCCGTGTAGTTTTTAGACTATGTCACTGACTGTGTGAGCAGGGACACGTTATTGTAGAAATAACTTCAGGAACACGCCGTGTAAGGTAGGTACACGAAGTTTAGTTCGGAGCCGTGTACCCGACCGTGTCACTAACAACACAGGTCAGGGAAGCTCGAGTAGAACACGCCGTGTTATAAAGGAACATGCCGTGTAGTCCTATCCAGGTACCTGGCCGTGTCACGAACAACACGGGACGATGTCACCTTCTCCTATATACGCCGTTTTTGTTTGGAACACGCCGTGTAAGGTACCGCCGTGTAGAAAGCCGTGTATCTAACAACACGGGCCGCTGAATCCTTTTCTAGTACACATCGTGTTTGTTCAGAACACGCCATGTAGTCTCAGGTTAAGTCGGACCATGTGGTTAGCCGTGTAAAGAGACTCGTGTAGGGGAATAGTTTTCAAGTACATTCCCTCTGTGGGGTCAACACGCCGTGTAGTTTGAGGTATTACACGACCTTTAGGGAAGGGATACACGCCCATGTCAGTGGCTTAAGAAGACACATCATGTAGTTTTTATACACGCCATGTAGTCGTGTTTTGTAAAGTTGTGTGTTTTCCTTCCTCTGTTCCCGTTTTGTACTCTTGTGTTCTCCATCTTTGTTAATTATGATCTAAGGTGTGCTTTTGATCCTTCAGAGCTATGCCTCTGAGACGTCATCCGGTTGTACGTCAGTCGTCAGGAAGTGATCAGGCGCCAGATATGGATGATAAGGGATTTCCTGCCGATCCTCCAGTCGGGCCAGCCTTGGCACCGGCTGTCATACCAGTTGCAGGCACTGATGTGTAGTTCAGGGAAGGTTTTATGAGAATTATGTAGACCTTTCAGGGAGCACCACCTCCTGCCACGTCTATGGAAGACTTGACACAGATTTTCCAATAGCATCATCCTCCTACTTTCTCAGGGGAAGGAGGACCACAGGCTGCAGAGTCATGGATGGAAGCCATGCTGACTATCTTCGAGCATCTGGAGACGCCTCCAGAGAGGTGGGTCAAGATCGCTACCTACATGCTCTGAGACTCTGCCAAGAGGTGGTGGGACGTGATCTCACAGGCAGGTCATCAGCAGGTTATGGCTTGGGAGGATTTCTAGCACGTGTTCTACGACTACTTCTACCCGGAGATCCTAAGGGCCGATCGAGCCCGGGAGTTCATGAGTCTAGAGCAGGGTACTCTATCTGTTATGGAGTATTCCTCTTGTTTTACCGAGCTGCAACATTTCACACACCTCCGGGATGGGAGTGGGGTGTTCTTAGCAAGGAATTTTGAGGATGGTCTCAGGCGGGAGATCTGCTCGCAGGTGAATATCTTCCAGTTGACTTCCATCACTTCCATCGTCAACCAGACACTGATTGCGGAGCACAATCTAAGAGACTCCAGAGCTGCGAGCCAGGGCGGTTCTTCTTCCAGAGCTAGTATTCCTCCAGTTGACAGCAGGAAGTGCTATAGGGAGCCTATGCGCTCTGATCCGAGGAGGCGAGTCACATCTTCCAGCAGCCAGGTTGTATGCTACCGGTGTGGTAGGAGTGGGCATATGAGGCCGCAGTGCCAGAGGGACCTAGTGGAGTGCCAATCCTGTGGAAAGATGGGTCAACTTCAGCATTTTTTTCCATGTTTTATCACCAATTGCTGGTGACGGGGGTTCTTCCATGACTCCTCATTCAGGAGCAGCACCACCAGTTTCACACCATTTAGGGAACTGGAGTTCTTCCGGCCGTTCGGGCTGAAGAGGAGGTCGAGGCCATGGAAGTCAGTCACCGATACTTCAGCGCCAACAGGGAGGTTCATCTTAGAGTAGTCACATAGGGTCACAGGGATGCGGGGTAGTACAGACCTTTTCAGTGGAGCACACCTATCAGGAGCAGGATCCCGGACCTTCTACAGTTCGAGGTACGATTTTAGTAGCCTCAGTTTTATCTTCAGCTCTCATCGATACTGGTGCTACGCATAGCTTTATCTCCATTGCTGTCATGGAGAGCCTTGGGCTCTACATCTTTTCTTCTGCCGACTCGTTGACACTAGACCCACCTTTGGGGACAAGGACATCTAGTGTACGTCAGTGTAGAGAGTTCCCTCTCGAGGTTGCAGGGTATCATTTCTCATGGGATCTTCATGTCCTAGAGATGACAGGATATGATGTCATCCTCGGGATGAACTGGTTGGTTCCCTTCCAGGCAGTCATCGACTGCTATCACCACAGAGTGAGTTTCATTTCACCAGAGGGTGAATCTTTTATTTATAGAGGCGAATGAGATGTTCAGGCGAGTCGAGAAGGACTCGAGCATCATTGGATAGGAAGGGTGACAGCCTAGATTGCTAGTCTTTATCTGGATGAACAGGGAAATTTGCTGCTATAATTTCCTCCTGTGGTGGATTTTTTCAGGGACATCTTCCCAGAGGACTTTTCGGGTTTGCCTATGGAGCGTGAGGTAGAATTTTCTATTGAGCTCATGCTAGGAGCGACACCAGTGTCCATTCCTCCTTATAGGATGGCTACGCCTAAGTTACAGGAGCTCAAAAAGCAGTTGGAGGAGTTGCAGGAAAAGAGTTTCATCCAACCCAGTACTTCTCCTTGGGGTTCGCCTGTTCTATTTGCAAAGAAGGAAAATGGTACCCTTCGGCTTTGTGTGGATTATCAGAAGCTGAACCAGCTAACGTTCAAGAACCGATATCCCTTGCCGAGGATTGATGACCTCTTTGATCAGCTTCGAGGAGCCCGAGTATTCTCGAATATCGATTTAAGGTCCGGTTATCATCAGTTACGCGTTAGACCATCAGATATACCTCTGAAATCCTTCCGGAGCAGGTATGGTCTCTACGAGTATACAGTCTTGCCGTTTGGTCTCACGAATGCGCCATCAGTTTTCATGGAACTGATGAACCGAGTG
Source organism: Viscum album (assembly GCA_963277665.1). Classification (NCBI taxonomy): domain Eukaryota; kingdom Viridiplantae; phylum Streptophyta; class Magnoliopsida; order Santalales; family Viscaceae; genus Viscum; species Viscum album. The sequence continues at coordinate 1,350,410,998 of OY728157.1, forward strand.
TTCCATCTGTACTTGGATTCCTTCGTCATGGTCTTCGTGGATGATATCTTAGTGTACTAGCACACTCGACACGACCATGCTACCCATCTTGAGATCGTTTTGAGTACCCTGAGAGAGCATTTAATTTATGCTAAACTCTCGAAGTGCCACTTTTGGATGGAACTGATTCACTTCTTGGGTCACGTCATCTCAGAGGTAGGAGTATCTATGGACCCAGAGAAAGTGAGAGCTGTAGTCTCCTGGGAGCAGCCGAAGAACGTTTTTGAGGTATGGATTTTCCTAGGGCTGGATGGATACTACAGATGCTTCATTTAGGACTTCTCACGCCTAGCAGCACCATTGACAGGTCTGACCAAGAAGGGGACGAAGTTCTTATGGTCAAATTATTATGAGTCATCCTTTCAGGAGATGAAGGGAAGATTTAAGTCGACACCAATACTAGTCTTGCTAGAGCCAGGAAAGATATATATTGCCTATTGTGATTCTTCAGGTATCGGTCTAGGCGCTGTGCTTATGCAGGGAGATGGAGTCATTGCGTACGGGTCTCGGCAGTTGAGGCCACATGAGAGGAACTACCCTACGCACGATCTGGTGTTGGTAGCTGTTGTTCATGCCTTACACTATTGGAGACACTATCTTCTTGGAGAGCACTTTGTGGTCTTCACCGACCACAAGAGTCTCAAGTATATCTTCACTCAGTGTGATCTGAATCTGAGGCAGCGTAGGTGGGTCGAGTATCTTCAGTATTTTGATTTCGATCTTGCCTATACGCCAGGAAAGGGAAATGCAGTGGCAGATGCATTGAGCAGGAGAACTCAGATTCAGGAAGTTCAGGAGGCCAGTAGTGAGTGGCAGCTTATGGCTCTGTTCTCTGAGATGCATATGGAGGTGCACGACAGATAGGGACATACCTTCCTATCTTTTGTAGCTGTTACCTATACACTACTTGATCAGGTACGGATGAGGCAGCTATCAGAATCAGAAGGCTTAGTCCTGTGGGAGAGTGTGTCAGGAGAGGACCCTCTTCCTGGATGGACAGTGGGTGAGGATGAGATCTTGTGTTTCCAGGGATGCATATGGGTGCCAGCAGACATACACGAGGAGCTGATGCAGGATTTTCATTCCTCAGTTTGGTCAGTTCATCCTGGCGTCACCAAGATGTATCGGGATCTTCTTCTCCAGTACTGGTGGCCAGGTATGAAGAAAGATGTTGCTGGTTTTGTCATGAGATGTTCTATTTGTCAGCAGGTGAAGGCAGAGAATCAACGACCAGTAGGCCTTTTACAACAGTTACCCATTCCGGAGTGGAATTGGAACGATGTTGTGATGGACTTTGTGACCGGGTTACTGAGGTCACCTCGGGGGAGTGATGCTGTTTGGGTTGTCGTCGACAGGTTTACGAAGGTTGCACATTTCTTGCCGATCAAGGAGACCTTCAGTGTTGATGATCTGGGACGAATGTACATCAGAGAGATTGTTCATCTGCATGGAGTTCTACACTCTATTGTTTTAGACATGGATGTACGTTTTACCTCTCAGTTCTGGCAGGGACTTCAGAAGGCCTTGGATACACAAATACTTTTGAGTACAGCATACCATCCTTATACTGATGGCCAATCCGAGCGCACGATCCAAGTGCTTGAGGATATGCTCTGATCTTTCATCCTAGACTTTTGCGGTTCTTGGGAGAAGCATATCTCTCTAGTAGAGTTCACCTACAACAACAGTTTTGAGGCTACCATTGAAATGACACCATAAAAGGCTTTGTATGGTTGGCCATGCTGATCACCCTTATGCTGGCTGGAGGCAGGAGAGGCAGCCTTGCTGGGACCTCATCTCATTCAGGAGACTTTAGAGCAGATAGAGCTGATTCAGAAGAGGATGGCTACAGCACAGTCTCGGCAGAAGCCTTATGCTGATCAGTGGAGATTACCTCTGGAGTTCGAGGTCGGGGATCAGGTTTTCTTGTGTTTCGCACCGAGGTTGGGACATAAGAGGATTCAGAGGCAGGGTAATCTTTCACCGTGGTACGTTGGGCCGTTTGAGGTTTTGGAGAGAGTTGGGCCAGTTGCTTATCGGTTGCAGCTACCCCAGAGGTACCAGGACATGCACGACGTCTTCCACATCTCTCATCTCCGATGTTACTTTTCAGACCCGTCTCATGTATTTTAGCCCGAGGAGGTTGAGCTCGAAGTGGATGCATCGTTTGAGGAGCATCCCATCCAGATTTTTGATCACAGTACGATGGTTCTCCATGGGCGGTCTGTCCCTCTTGTACGGGTGCTATGGAAGCATGGGCGAGTACAGGATGAGACCTAGGAGAGGGAGGCCGATGTACGATGGCTGTGGCCAGAGCTTTTCGGGGTTTCTTCTTCTACGCCTCGCTAGGGAAATTCCGGGACATATTTCTTTAATGGGGGAAGTTTTTAAGAACCCAGATCTTCATTTCAGGTATTCCTTTCCTTTTTCTGGAGTTTTTAAGAAAAATTAGGTTTTTGGAAATTTTTAAAGTACACACCGTGTACTTTCTGAGTACACACCGTGTACTCTTTTCCTGCTCGAAGCCGTGTACTGGCTGTGTTCGGGCCACACACACGGTGTGTAGGGGTGATGTGGAGGCCGATTTTGGAGGAGTACGGAAAGACCTAGTACACGCTGTGTACTCTAAAATTACATGCCTTGTAATTTCTTTTTTTTCATTAAACGGAACAGGGTCACGCCTGACGCATAGAAACATCTTCTTCTAGGTTCCGTTTGTCCGAGAGCGCTAAGGATCCGTGAATCTTCGACGAGCCCCTGCCTCTCTGTCCGTTCTCCAATTCGAGCACTGTTGATTGCATTGGAATCACAGCGGTGAGTTCTTCCTTCTTCTTGATCCTTGTTTTCCAATTCCTACTCTTTCTCAAGTTATCATGGTTTATGTGTTTCGTACGTTTTCTCAGATCTATGACGTTCTAAGAAGAATCTATCGTCGTTTTTCACGTATATCAATCTTCTAGGATCGAGGTAGGTGGTTTGTGCCTTTCTGTAGAAAGTCTTTGAATATTTCATGAAATTTCACCAATTCCCTTGAACGGGAATTGTATGTTTTCCTGTTTTTCCCCCTGATTGATTGCCTTCTTGCTTGATTACTTTATTAGAGGTTTACCTTTGTGAATAGAGTAGTTTTTATGTACTTTGGATGTTTTCCATAGTTTCTTTTCCTGTTAGGCGTTATGCCAGTTTCCATGCCTTGTTGTAGGATAGTGGAACTACTGTGTTGTTTTGCTACTGAGCCTTAGAATGAAATTCAAGTAGTTCTTGAGGTTTACTTGGGTGATACATGCATGCTTTGCATGTTTATTTTACACAGGGCTGCAAGAACCCAGTGTAGTGGACCATAGGGAGAATGGACGAAAGGGCTTCTCTAGAGTGTCTTAAATTACGATGCGAGACCACAGGAGGAATTGACGTTGAGTGCTTCCTTAGAGAGTCTATAGTTCCTCGACGTGGGCCACAGGGGGAATAGACATTGAGTGCTTCCCCAAAGAGCCTTTAGTACGATAAGAGACTATAGGGGGAATTGATGATGAGTGCTTCCCCAAAGAGTCTATTAATTCTTTAGCTGAACCAGTGGGGCGGGACTGTGTGTTCTTTCCAGAGGGTTGCTAGTACTTATAGGTTGAACCATAAAGGTTAGGCCGTGAGAACTACCCAGGGGGTTACCTTTGTTTTACTTGTTGTTTGCCTTATACTTGTGTAGTTTATATGCTAGACGGTAATTTGTAGCTGCTGTGTATTTCTTGTTTACTATTCCTGTACTTTACTTGCCATGCATTCATTGACTATTAGGCACAGATCTTTGGGTGGTTGCCTACTGGGATTGTATCTCACACCTTGTTTGGGCCATTATTTTGGGCCCACGCATATTATGTTGTTGTAGGTATAGATAAGGTCAAGTGACCTTCTACTTTAGTTTTTGACTTAATGTGGAGCTGGAGAGCATGGGACCAAGCTTCATCTTGTGATGCTGCTGGAGTTGCTATTGCTTTACTACTTTGTGTTCAGTTGTATTTCAGCACGTTGTTGTGTTTTCTGCTTTCCTTAGAGACTTGTACCTACTACATCATTATCATCATTGATATATATTTATCCTTCTGTTGTTTGGTCACAGTTATGTATGTTGTTACTGCTTCCACTATTGAATATTGTTTTCCTTACCTTGTATACCGTACCAAATGAGGGCATAGTTTCCCCAATAACTTACCAAGGCCCTCGCTGCTAGTCGGTAGCCTCTGGCATTTAGGGAAATGTGCTATAGGTCATGTGGAAAACCGGTTATGGGGCACCGGTGGAGGGGATCCAGATTCGGGTCGTTACAGAAGGTAAACGAACCACATAGGAGAAATGGTTCATGGCTGGATCATAATTCACAGTATTCTTGCAGTTCATAGGAGGTCAACAATTTTCAGTGAAGGGTTTCATTCACGGAATGGTGGAGGTGATTTTATCCACCGTCAAGGAATAAAGGCGGTACATGAATTGCATATGGAAATGGTTCACAGGAGAAGCTCAGTACATGGTGAAGACTGTACCACATTGAAAATTGTGGTAAAATGGATTACTAAAATTTATGGAGTTATTTTCCCGTATAATAGAGCCTAATACCTTAATTAAAGAGAAATATTTTTAATAGAAAATTTTCACTTTGGGATGAAATTTGGAGAATTCCAGAGTAGTTCATGAGGGAGAAATCCATCGAGGGATGTAGTTAACAGAGGAGAGATTATGCGTAGGATGAAACATAAGAAGAAATGATTCATGGAATTAGAAGGAGAAGTCTATTGAATAAGGAACTATTCAGAAGAAGAGGAAGTAAGTGAAAGTGGTACACGGAGGTGGTACACTGAGGTGGTTCGTGAAAAATGTAAACAGAGGTGGTACGTAGAGTGGTGAAAGTCCACATAATAGATACAGTTCATGGAGGAAGAGGTGGTCTATGAAGCACTTCAAGTACGTAGTGCAATTCACTATACAGAGGATATAGGTAGTTCATGGTGGAAGCAAGACAGTTTGCAAAGGACTTAAGGAAGTTCCTACAGGCTTTTGGGTAGAAGAGAGAAGAATTGTTTCAATGATCAAAATTTTGAAAGCTGATCAAGAAGCACCAAAACATTGAATTGCATAGTTTTGTGCTAGGAAAAGCACACACACTATTGGATTATTTTCAAAGTTCTAAAAAAGTGTAAGGGTATGTCCTACTAATGGTATTCCACACCAAAGGATTGTTTTCTAGTGTAATATGTGGTATTGGATTGTTTCCATACCAGACCAAGGACATAGATACTCTTTTTGAGTAGTGAACCTTGTAAATTCTTGTGTTCCTATGGATGTGTGTTTAGATTATGTTTAGTAGGGAAAATAAATCTTTAATAGGAGATTAAGGTTGTTTCATAAGTAAGTAAACATAAAATAAAAAGATATCACTGATTCACCCCCTCCCCCTCTCAGTGATACTTGAATCCTATTTGGGAAAATTTTATTGGTATTAGAGTTTAAGGTTCCCTTCATTTATTCCTTGAAATTTTTTTAAAGATAATTTGTGATGGATTATCTAAATTGTTTGAACATTAGGTGTATTATGATATTTTATGGAAATAATTATCATATCTTGATAGATAGAATGATTCCATATCTTATGTATCTTGGATATGAAGTTCTTAAATCTAAAAAAGATGGATTCTCACCTATTGATGACAAGGTTCCTCTTACACTTATCGATAAGAAGAATCTTAAGAATGATGGAAGAGATAAAAATTCATTACTCTCATCACTCTATAAAAGTGAGTTCTTAAGATTAAAAGGTGTTTCCATAACCAAAGGTATATGGGATAAGCTTGAAAATATATATGAGAGAAATACAAAAGTAAAGAAGGTAAAACTAAAAATATAGAGGCTATAGTATGAATATTTGAAAATGGGTGATTATGAATCTATTGGGTATTTCTTTATCAGGGTAAACGACAATGTCATTACTATCAGATGTCTTGGTGAAATGTTGGAGGATTCTACACTCATTGACAATATCATAAGAATTCTTCTCGATAATTTTGATGCTAAAGTTTCTTCATTGGAAGACAGAGACCATGAAACATTATCTTTGGATTATTTTCAAAGAACTCTCATCACTTATGAAATGATAAGGGAGAAAAATTTGAAGAGAAAAAAAAGGCTGATAGAGATATGTCTTTTAAAACCGCAAAGAAAGAAAAGTCTAAGAAGGCTCTTGATGAAGATGATGTTGCTGACTCTGAATCTGAAAATTTGGTATGTAAAAATCTTTATGAAATCTTATCATTATTTTCTAAAAATGTGAGAATAGGTACATATAAATACAAAAGGTAAATTCCCTTAAAATGTTTTGAATGTGGAGCTGTTAGGCACTTTTTGGCCAATTTACCTCAAAAAAAGAAAGATGAAGACAACGATAAATATGAAATAAGTCCAATAAGGACATGGAAGAAATAGGGTGGTAAAGATAAATATTCTTCCAGAGGGAAGGATAAAAAGTTCTTCAAATAAATAAGAATAATATTTTTATCTAAAGACGACGAAGAAAAATATAGTAAAGTTGAATCCAAAAAATATTTTGCAGAGAAATATAGAGATAATACCATTATTTTAGTAGTGAACATTGAATATTTTAGGAGTAATAGTTCTGAAAAAGAAGAAGAAACTCAACTTAAATATCATCTGAAAGAAGCGTTGAAAGAATGTATGATAAATACTAGAAGGCTTGATAAAGAAAACAATAAGTTGATAAATGAAAATTCTTCATCAAATAATAAAGAATGTTTTATTGATGAGAAAGTCAATATGGTAAAAGAGATTGATGATTTGAAGAATTCTCTTGAGAATGAAAAGAATCGTAATGAACATCTGGAAGTAAAGATGAAGGTAAAATAAGAAGAGTTGGAACTTTTCCAACAAAAACATTTTAAGGATGAACAGATGGATATATGTTTCAAAAATTCTATCTCAGAAGTCAGTGAAAGGTCTAGTAAGTATGAAACTAAAAATGATCAATAAAATTTAACTTCAAAGGTTTAAAATAATGTTATAATTAAATATGAGAATAAGAAAGTTGAGAAAGTTATGTATGTGTCCAAAGTTAAAAATGTTGAAAAAATAGAAGTTTCTAAAAATCTTGAATCTTGAAAAATTGCTACTAATTCCGGTTCCAATAAGTCTGGAAATAAATATGAGATGAAGAATAATGTTTCATTTGAAAATAGAATGGTTGATGGTCAACAAAGTTCTCTTAAGAAGGTTAATGAAAAACATACTCACAACACCGGTCAATCCAAAAATTTCTAAGGCAAGTACTCTTTTTATGGATACTACTGGTATTGTGGTGGATTCAGACAAACAATAAATATGTGTTGGTTCAAAAAAATTACTACTATTCTATAGGTTTTGGAAGAAATTGTTTGAGGTGCGGGGGTGGGGGGGTCAATCCTCTCAAAATAAGAAATCTGAGAGGGAAGTTTGAAAGAAATATGAGGAGGTTGGTGTGAAATTAAAGAATTGGTTCCAACCATTGGAAACTATTTGTGAAAGCTGTGAAAAAACAATACATCTTGCTAAGTGTTTTCTTGTTATGTTACTGGCACAACAAACGTTTCTTAACAATTCTCAAAAAATTAAGGTGAATAATGAAAAGGAATAAGAAAAATCTCTTTTTTTTGAAACTGCTCTGAAAGATATAAAATGAGAACGACCTTGGATTCTTGATAGTGGGAGTTCTTCTCATATGATAGGAGACTTAAAGTTTTTAAAGAATGTGAAGGACTTCATTGAAGGAATATTGAAATTTGGCAAGGATGAATCTATGAGGATCAAAGTTGTTGGATCGTCCATTATTGCGAAAGAAAAGATAAAATACAATAAAATATTATATATTGATGGTATGAAACACAACCTATTGAGTTTTTGAAAACTATTTTATGAGAGTAAGAAAGTTATCTTAAAAAAATATGGGTTTTTTATGAAAAGTGAGGATGATGGAAAGATAGTTATAAGAGGCCAATATACAAAAGAAAACATATTCCAAGTTGGTGAAATTGAAAACTATTGTTACTTGGGTATGGTGGAATAAAATCAATTGTCTCATAAAAGGTTGGGACATATGTGTTAGAGAAACATGAGCAAGTTATCAAAGAGGGATAGTGTCTGAGATATTCTTGATATGTTAAGAAGAAGAGATTGGTGCTGCACTATTTTTCAAAAAGGGAAGATTATTAATTCTGTGCATAAGAGAGTTGACATTTGTTCAAAAAGACCTCTGGAACTTATTCATTCTGATATTTTTGGGAAAATGAGAAAACAATCAAACAATGGAGATAAGTAATTCATCACATTCATTGATAACTTTACTCACATTAACTGTGTTATGTACAAGAGATATAAGTTAGATTCTCTGATTTTTTTTAAAAGTTTCAGGAGGAAATCTAAGAAGGAATGTTAGTATTCAGTGAAGAAGTTGATAACTGATAATGGCGGTGAATATAATAATGAATAATTTTAAAATTATATTGATAAGCATAAAATTTATCATAAGTTCAATTCATCATACACAACTCAACAAAACGGGGTTGTTGAAATAAAGAACAGAAGTCTGGTGGGAATGGGGAAAACTATGTTACTTTATAATAGTTTATCTCATTACTATTGGTGGAAATCCATGAGTACTATTTTGTACATTCAAAACTGATGTTTCTATAGGATAATATCATATATGACTCTATATGAAATGTTTTATGTAAAAATTCCAAGTCTGGAACACTTAATAGTTTTTGGGAGTCCATGCATCATAAAGAAGAAAGGTGGAATCCTTGTAAAGTTTAAGCAAAGTGGTGATGGTTGAATTTTTCTCGGATATGATCCGTAAGAAAGAGGATATAAATTTTTTAATACATAAACATGGATAATTTTTGATTTCTGTTGATGTATTTTTTTTTGAAAATGTTCATAAAGGAAATTAGACTTATACTGATGTGGAAGTTGAGCAGGATAAGGAAAATCTTGTTAAAAATTCTGATGATGTTGCTGATAGTGGTAATCCTGCTCACGAAGAATAATCAGACTCATCTATCTCTAGTGATGATGAAGATACTTAAAAATATCATCTAAGGATAAAGAAACAAGTGGAATCTCATAACGTTATTGGTGATCAATATCAGAAGGTTCAAATAAGAAGAAAAACAAATGATATTACACATACTTATTTGTATTCAAAAGTTGATCCAAATTATGTAAAAGAATATTTCAAGAATCTAGAATGGGTTCATGCTATGAATTAATAGATTGATCGGATAGAAAATAATGATTATTAGGAACTTTTACCCAAGGTGAAAAACAAAAAAGTTATTTTCAGAAAATGATTTTCTGGAAAAAGATGAATGAATAAAGAGAAGTGATAAGGAGAAAGACAATATTAGTGTACAAAGGTTACTCACAAATTTAAGGTTTTTAATTTGATGAGAATTTTGATCCGGTGGTAAGGTTAGAAACAATCAGAATATTTTTTTCCATTTTTCCACAATGAGGTTATAATTTTTTTAAAATGGGTGTAAAATCTATATTTTTGAATGAGTATCTTAATGATGAAGTTTACATAGAACAACCTTTTGTATTTTTTTTGGGAATTATGAAATTTATGTGTGTAAGCTGAAGAAATATTTTTATGGTACTAAAACAAGATTCGAGAGCATTTATTCCAAATTAGATACTTGATTAAGGAAGATGAGTTTCAAGAAAGGAAGAGTTGAAAGGAATCTTTACATCAAGGAAAGTTAGGAGTTTTCTCTCATATTAATTTTTTATGTTGATGAAATTATCTTTTCTAGAAATGATGAAAGATCCTGTGAAAGATTTTCTAAAGAGATGAAGAATATGTTGAGATGTCTATGCTGGGAGAAATGAAATACTTTCTCAGGTTACACATTTTAAAAAAGAAGAAACAAAATTTTATTTCTCAAGAAAATTATGCTAAGGATCTTCTTAAGAAGTTTGGCATGGAAAATTTGAAACAAGTTTCTACACCTATCTCAGTGGGAACCAAGTTGTCTAAATATGGAGAATGCAAGGAAGTTGATTAGAAAGAATTTTGAATGTTGATTTTAAGTTTTTTATATTGGAATACCTCAAGACCTGACATTGTATATGCTGTTAACTTATGTGAAATATTTCAGAGTGAACCTAAAAAATCACATTTAATTTTTTGGAAAAATAATTCTCAGATATATCAAATTCATAACTAATTTTGGAATTAGGTATGAAGACTCAAAAAATATTGATTTTTTCGGTATTGATATGCTGATTGTGCAGGAAATAGCGATGATAGAAGATCCACATCTGGTTGAGTTTCGTTCCAGGGAAAAGTAGTATTAGTTGGAATACAAAGAAATAGAATTCAGTAACTATTATCATGGTTAAAGATGAGTATTTCGATTCCACTCAAGCTGCTACCCAACTTATGTGGATGAAAACTCAGTTGGAAGACTTAGTTGATAAAGTTAAGTTACCCTTGAACTTGGGATGTGATAATCAAAGTGAAATCAATATTACAAGGAATACTACAAAATTATCATTCAAAATATATTGAAATAAAGTAATAATTCATCAAAGAGCTTATGTAGAATAATGAATTGAAGTCGGAGTATGTTCCTACATCAGAACAAGTTGCTCAAATATTCACAAAACCTTTACCAAAGGAACCATTTTTCAAATTGAAGTTCAACATGGGTGTCCAACATATTTATCATCAAGGTTAAGGTATATGTATCTATCCCCTATCTTATCTCACATTTGTATATTATTTTCAAGGGCGGTAATTATTTCATAAATTTATCCTTATGGAAGAATGCATAAAGTGGGAGTTGTGGGTAGGCTTTGAATCTAGAATGTAAGTGTGTGAACTATTCTAACTATTTGTTGGAGTGGTTATAGATTTTTTTTTATTCTAGGAAACATGAATAAATGGAGAAATATGAGTAATAATTCTAAGGAAGAAGGATTGGATTAAAGATGAGGTTGTTTTGGAGAAGGCTGATGAGAAAAGATGAATAAAACTGAAGAGGTTTTATAGTCACTAGATTTGGACAACATGATTTTTCTATCAATAATTATTTTTTTCCTTCAATGAGTTAGATCACATTTGATTAGAATTGTTGATAAGTAATCCATAGAATGAGGTAACAAAGTTTAGTGATTTATGAATCTTGGTTGATAATAAAATCAAATGGGGGAGAATATTGGGACAAAGTTGACTGGAGAAAGAAGTAAGAAGAGTTTGTTTTTGAAGAGTTTTGTATTTTGTTATGAAAGAGGATAAATCAATTCACTTTATAAAATACCTTTAAATACCAGATGATTATTTTTTATTTGTTTTTCGAAAATATTATAATTTTTTTTGTAGAACTTGTGATGCAAGACTTATGATGGAAACTTGGAGTTAAGATACTTCCAATCATTTTTTGGTTGATTGGAAAGAATGATGTTGTTGTAAGAAAAAAAAGTTTCAATACAATCCTCAGAAAATATAATGATGATAAAGGTGATTGATCAAAGACTATATATCACAAAAGATAAGGTTTATGATGAAAATATTTGTTTCTGGAATAATATAGATGACAGTGAAGAAGCATGTGAGTTCTTATTAAAGCAAATATTTTATGTGGTTCCATTTCCTAGTGTTAGCTAAACATTTGGACCTCAAAATCAGGAGTTTGTTATTTTGGAAAATGATGAGTTTTGCAAAGGAGTCCATGGGGTGAAGTACATGGATCATGAAGGATAGTTCACATAATGAATATGTGGTACACAAAGTGGAAAAAGAAAATTAGAAAAGGAAGGATTCCTCATAGCAATGATAGGTGGATCATGAATCATGGTACGCAAACGGTACACAGACCGCATAGGAGAAACGGTTCATGGGTGGATCATGGTTCATGGGATGATTACAGTTAGTGGGAGGTTAACAATTTTTAGTGAAGGGCATCATTCACGGAATGGAGGTGGTGATTTTGGCCACCACAAAGGGATAAATGTAGTATGCAAACTGCATACTGAAATGGTTCACATATGAAAATGTTTTGCAAGACAATTGTGGTTTTCGGGAGAAGATCAGTACACATTGAAGACTATACCACATTAAAAATTGTGGTAAAATGGACTATAAAAATTTGAGGAGTTATTTTCCTATATAATGAAGTCTAATCCTTTCATTAAATACATTGATTTTTAAGATAACATATTTGCTACAATATGAAATTCATAGAAGTCTGGAGTCGTTTGTGAGGGAGGATTATGCAAAGGGAAGAAGTTAGAAGAGGAGAGATTTTTCATAGGATGAATAGGTATGCAGAAGATGGAACAATTCGAATAATTGTAAGGAGAAGTCCACATAAGAATATTTTTTTTTCAGAAGTAGAGATAGTACACAGAGGCGACATGCTGAGGTGGTACATGAAAATGGTACACGGAGGTGGTACGTGGAGCTATGGTAGTCTGAAAAGTAGATATAGTTCACAGAGGAAGAGGTGGTCTGCAAACCACTCATAATACACAATGTAATTCACTTCATGGAGGATACATATAGCATCCCGTCTTTTTATAACATAACGTTCATTCCATTACACGGAACTGAGGATCTTTAAGGTTTAGTGTCTTGGAAACAAGGAACATAAAACATGAAACAAAAAAAAACAGTCTTCTTAAACACTTGAAAGGCTTCTCCTCATGTTCACCCTAGGCTCATTACTGCATCTCATAACCTGGGGACATACATCAAAAGGAAGGGTGAGCAGAAGGCCCAACAAGGGAAACAAGAGAAACATTTTACATATGAACTTGAGATACATCAATAAAGTCATGAAAAGAACTTTAAGGCATGAAAATGAAATCATGAGGCATATCATAATAAAAATAAAACTTTTTCATAACTTGAAGATGTGGCTACATAATTTAACATAGACAATCATGAACATATCACCAAGGTCCATCCCCAAGGTGTCATTTGAAAATTACCAAGGTTATTCACCAAGGTATCGTGAAAATTGTAATCTCTAGTGGTTACATCATTACCCAATGCATTGGAGTGCTATCAGGGCGCACCCTTAAATTTGCCTTTATTATCATGTGAGCCACATATATTATCATCAAACATTTCATAAATAACCCATATAGCACAAAATAAATGGGTTTCATTTCGTAATCATAATGTTTTAAAAACTGCTTTAAAGAAAAGATCTTTACGTCACCTTAAAACCCATAGAAAAGGAAGGTGAGTCTCATGTATGTAAATCCCATAATTTAAAATAGAACATTTTGGTATATATGTGAATACCCCTTTATTAGAAAGAGCTTTGAGTATTCACTTAATAATATAAAATAACTTTAGAAAAAGAGAGAGACATTTTGAGACGGAAATTCTGCAGCATAACGGCTATGTTACGAGGTTTTAGAAGACATTAAAAAGAGAGGGAAAATGGGTCAAAAATTCATAAATGACCCATAAAACAGTAGATGGATAGAATAAGAAGGATACATGATCATGGTAATGAAATTTCAAGGACATACCATTTGAAATGAAAAACATGGAAGGAAGACAAAATTTAGATTTCTCTTATGAAACTTCGGCAGCCTAACGGCGTTACTTAAACTTCAAACAAAATGATTTGAAAAGATCAAATAGGGTCTCTCATCATGTGAACATAATAGTTCAGTATGATAGATATAGAGATAATTCCCCAACAAAATTAAAAAGGAATTTGAAAGACTTGACATGAAAGTGAAACTTTGAAAAGAATGAGAGGGGTGAAAGAATCCCCTAAAAATTCGGCAGCCTAACGGCGCCACTTAAAACTTCAAAATACTGAATTGAAGAGATAAAATGGGGTCTCTCATCATATGAACATAAGAGTCCATTATGATAGATATAGAGATCATACCCCAACATAACAAAAAGGAACTTGAAAGAATTGACATGAAAGTAGGACTTCGAAACGAGAAGGGTGAAGAACCACTTAAAAATTCGGCTGCCTAACAGCGCCACTTAAAACTTCAAAATACTGAATTGAAGAGATAAAATGGGGTCTCTAATCATATAAACATAAGAGTCCAGTATGATAGATATAGAGATCATACCCCAACATAACAAAAAGGAACTTGAAATAATTGACATGAAAGTAGAACTTCAAAATGAGAAGGGTGAAGAACTACTTAAAAATTCGGCAGCCTAACGACGCCACTTAAAACTTCAAAATAATGAATTGAAGAGATCAAATGGGGTCTCTCATCATATGAACATAAAAGATCAGTATGATAAATTTAGAGATCATACCCCAACATAATAAAAAGGAACTTGAAATACTTTACATGAGAATAGATCTTGAAAAATGAGAAGGGAGAAAGAATCCGTTACAAAAATTTCGGCAGCCTAACAGCGCCACTTAAAACTTCATAAAACGAAATAATGAGAGTAAGAGGGGATCTCTCATTATATGAACATGAAAAGGGCAGTAAGAGGAGTATAAAAGAACATCCTCCAACATAAGAACATGGAGCATAAAAGGAATGACATAAAAGAGATTACTTGAAATTAAAGAGAGAGGTCGGATCCCTTACCTTAAAACGTAACTCTTAAAACTCAAAGGTTTGGACCTTGAGGGCTTGGGGGCACCTTGGGAGGACTCCTTGGGAGGTAAGGATACCAGAACTTCGTTGGGGGAGAGTTGGGAGTGAAAACTAAAGGAGGAAAGGGTGGGTATTTATAGGGAAAGTGAGGGGACAAGGCATTAATGGCCAAGGGACACCTCATTAGTGGTTTTGGAAAAACCATGGGCTTGCCCATGGTATTTTCCCATGGTATTGGCCACTTGGGACACCTCATACCTTATCTTATTATTAATAATTCGACCATATTGAATATATACTTAATACATCATTTAATGTTGTCATTAAACACCCGTAACTTAAAAACAATATTTTCACTATTCATCGAAAATTCAACTTTCTCAGAATAATCCCAAAATTTCACCTTAACCAAATATCAATGCTCTGATTTCAAAAATGAAATCCATTTTATAAAAATAATTTTCTAAATATTTTTAATTTAATTTTTAAATAAAAACACTATTCATCGAAAATTCATTTTTTTTTCAGAAAAATCCCCAAAAATTACCTTAACATAATATCGATGCTCTGAGTTCAAAAATAAAGACCTTTTTATAAAAATAATTTTCTAATAATTTTTTAATTAAATTTTTAATTAAAAAACACTATTCACCTGAAAAAACTAATACCTGACTAATAATTTATGAAACCGTTATTTACCCATTTTATTGAATCACATTACTTAATCAAAGTGCCTAGCTTATTTTAATACTTTCTTTAAGTGAGATTACTAATCCATTTGGACACATTATTAATCCTAATCATAAAATCACTATTCAGAATTTACTATTCATCAAAAATCAAGTTGATCTTATTAGACTCTAAATTTCATACTGAACATAATTATAGAAGACCATTTTTTGAAAATCATTACACATTTTTAATTATTTAGGGTTTACATAAACATATTTAAAATATCCTTTTTCTAAAATTCATCAAAAATATGCATACTATATTTATCCGGTCATTTGAAAATTCATAAAAGAAATTGAAATTTTTATTTAAAACAAAGGATTACACAAGACAGTTACGGTCTCCTTACATAGCCCCTTATCACACCAGCATAGGACCTAAGTGTAAGGTGTGCTAAGGTGAGAGAATCCGAGGGAGGCTCAGCCAACATCGCATGAGTAGTAATTTCTATCAGTTTGAACTTCTCGCGAATGCGATCCCGTTCTAGCTTTATACGATGAAGTTCAGCTTGGGTTTGGTCCAGAGCAAAGCCCAGTGGTGCTACCTCCTTCCCAAGTTCTGTTAGATGGGCTTCGATCGGTCCAAGCCTACTGGGTGAGGCCATCGAATCTTCTTTCTATATTAATTAACCAAGATTGCTTTTATTTAGAGACAATAGTCAAAACTTTTAGTTTCCAGCGGTCATATTGACCAATGGTCAAATAACAGTCAAAACCCAACAGTCTCATTTTAATTATACTCATGTTACCAAATGAAACATTTTTGTTGAGTATAAAAATAACACATAAAATTAGGAAACAATATTTATTTCAAATTTCGGGTCGTTACAATCTTCCCCCCTTAAGAAATTACGTCCTCGCAATTTTTAAAATTATGTTTTGAAATTTCATTAAAAGTACCACATCGGAAAAGGAGTCAGTAAAACTATTACTTTAAAAGAAAGAAAGGGAAGTACAAAGGTCACCCAAGTTAACCCACACTAGGATTCCATGTAGGAAAACATAGACATGGAGGAGAAAAAAAAGGGTCAAGTTCTGAGGGAGAGTGATAGAGAACATGATTAGGAGAAAGTTAACCATGAGAAAATCCCAAACTTATGATGTGTGTAAACGGTCTTTGATTACCTAGTAGGAAACGTAAACCAACAACATTTTTGTTTTACGTTTCTTTTCATAATTTTGAGGAATTAATTTACCACATAGAACAAAAACATAAGAAAATATACCTACCTTTAAGTAGAGTTTCATCCTTTAATAAGTCCCTACCAACACTAATCTTTTCTCCAAATGATGAGAATTCAAAAACACTTGGTCTCATAAAAGCACAAGAATAATCTTCTAGAGAATCACATAATCTACAAAAGATTAACTATCTATTTCTTCTATCTTTAAACATTATCCCAAAAACGGAAAGGTTAAGGTAAAACAACTCTTCAAAAAGAAAGAATCCCATAGGAATGAAAAATACTTTTAAATCATCAAAGTTCCATGGTACTACCCAAAGTTCATCATAGACCATTCCATAAATAATGGTCCTTAAAATTCCTCAAAATAAACCAAACTAAGATTAAAACCCAAATTCAAGAAGGATTTGATAACATAGTCTTCCAAAACAACATCATTGTTCATCTCCAGACAACATCAACCACTCCTAACATCTTATAACAAAAGTAGCTAACCTAAACATATTTTACCCAAGATAGGTTAATCATTCCCATAAGTAACCTAAATTACTATAAGTCCACCTTAAATTCATCAATTATTCAAAATATAAGTCAACCTTACTCCTCAATGAAAATACTATAGTAATCTATTTACCTCGATCATATAGGGTCCCCAAAATAGTGAACGTCTTCCAAAATAATAATCATCTTTTAATCCCCTAATCATCTTTTTCATATTAATACGGAAATTGTCGCATTTCCTATCACATTGGTTGTTGGGACACATTATTCCATTTCCCACCATTAACTAAGAAGAGAAAGTATAATTAGAGGCTTAAATACTTAACCAATAATCATGAAAAGGAACTTAAAGCATATAAGGATAACTTGTAGAAGAAAAGTATACCCTAACTTGTGATCCCCTAGGTTCCCATCTAGGTTATCCATGATCATATATTCTTATGTGAATCTTTATTTTATTTTATCTTTGTTCCTTTAACAATGGTTCATACCAAGATTATGAATTTACCAAAGCATATCCCCCAGGAGTGTCGTAACCAAGAGTGCAGCAAGGCCCGTTGTCGTGTACCAGTTCCCGTTCGAGTCTAGCTCAAAGCGGTGTTTTCGGGTTTTACCCCTATGTACATCTGTGCCAGAGCCACCTCTACCTGCTCGTACCCAGACAGGGATGTATTTGCTTGGCAACCCCTTACTCAATACTCACCAAAATACTAGGAAGATTTCCTATATTTAAACTTTTATATAGGGTTCTTCCTAGAGTTTTCATATCCTAATTTCCACAAATAACTAAACCATCCTTTGATACCAACTATAGCATCCCGTCTTTTTATAACATAACGTTCATTCCATTACACGGAACTGAGGATCTTTAAGGTTTAGTGTCTTGGAAACAAGGAACATAAAACATGAAACAAAAAAAAACATTCTTCTTAAACACTTGAAAGGCTTCTCCTCATGTTCACCCTAGGCTCATTACTGCATCTCATAACCTGGGGACATACATCAAAAGGAAGGGTGAGCAGAAGGCCCAGTAAGGGAAACAAGAGAAACATTTTACATATGAACTTGAGATACATCAATAAAGTCATGAAAATAACTTTATGGCATGAAAATGAAATCATGAGGCATATCATAATAAAAATAAAACTTTTTCATAACTTGAAGATGTGGCTACATCATTTAACATATACAATCATGAACATATCACCAAGGTCCATCCCCAAGGTGTCATTTGAAAATTACCAAGGTTATTCACCAAGGTATCGTGAAAATTGTAATCTCTAGTGGTTACATCATTACCCAATGCATTGGAGCGCTATCAGGGCGCACCCTTAAATTTTCCTTTATTATCATGTGAGCCAAATATATCATCATAAAAAATTTCATAAATAACCCATATAGCACAAAATAAATGGGTTTCATTTCGTAATCATAACGTTTTAAAAACTGCTTTAAAGACATGATCTTTACGTCACCTTAAAACCCACAGAAAAGGAAGGTGAGTCTCATGTATGTAAATCCCATAATTTAAAATATAAAATTTTGGTATATATGTGAATAACCCTTTATAAGAAAGATATTTGAGTATTCACTTAATAATATAAAAGAACTTTAGAAAAAGAGAGAGACATTTTGAGACGGAAATTCTGCAGCATAACGGCTATGTTACGAGGTTTTAGAAGACATTAAAAAGAGAGGGAAAATGGGTCAAACATTCATAAATGACCCATAAAACATTATATGGACAGAATAAGAAGGATACATGATCATGGTAATGAAATTTCAAGGACATACCATTTGAAATGAAAAACATGGAAGGAAGACAAAATTTAGATTTCTCTTATGAAAGTTCGGCAGCCTAACGACATTACTTAAACTTCAAAAAAAATGATTTAAAAATATCAAATAGTGTCTCTCATCATGTGAAAATAAGAGTTAAGTATGATAGATATAGATATAATTCCCCAACATAATTAAAAAGGAACTTGAAAGACTTGACATGAAAGTGAAACTTTGAAAAGAATGAGAAGGGTGAAAGAATCCCCTAAAAATTCGGCAGCCTAACGGCACCACTTAAAAATTCAAAATACTGAATTGAAGAGATCAAATGGGGTCTCTCATCATATTAACATAAGAGTCCAGTATGATAGATATAGAGATCATACCCCAACATAACAAAAAGGAACTTGAAAGAATTGACATGAAAGTAGGACTTCAAAACGAGAAGGGTGAAGAACCACTTAAAAATTCGGCAGCTTAACGGCGCCACTTAAAACTTCAAAATACTGAATTGAAGTGATCAAATGGGGTCTCTCATCATATGAACATAAGAGTCCAGTATGATAGATATAGATATCATACCCCAACATAACAAAAAGGAACTTGAAATAATTAACATGAAAGTAGAACTTCAAAACGAGAAGGGTGAAGAACTACTTAAAAATTCGGCAGCCTAACGGCGCCACTTAAAACTTCAAAATACTGAATTGAAGAGATAAAATGAGGTCTCTCATCATATGAACATAAAAGATCAGTATGATAAATTTAGAGATCATACCCCAAAATAATAAAAAGGAACTTGAAATACTTTACATGAAAATAGATCTTGAAAAATGAGAAGGGAGAAAGAATCCGTTACAAAAATTTCGGCAGCCTAACGACGCCACTTAAAACTTCATAAAACGAAATAATGAGAGTAAGAGGGGATCTCTCATTATATGAACATGAAAAGGGAAGTAAGAGGAGTATAAAAGAACATCCTCCAACATAAGAACATGGAGCATAAAAGGAATGACATAAAAGAGATTACTTGAAATTAAAGAGAGAGGTCAGATCCTTTACCTTGAAACGTAACTCTTAAAACTCAAAGGTTTGGACCTTGAGGGCTTGGGGGCACCTTGGGAGGACTCCTTGGGAGGTAAGGAGACCAGAACTTCGTTGGGGGAGAGTTGGGAGTGAAAACTAAAGGAGGAAAGGGTGGGTATTTATAGGGAAAGTGAGGGGACAAGGCATTAATGGCCAAGGGACACCTCATTAGTGGTTTTGGAAAAACCATGGGCTTGCCCATGGTATTTGCCCATGGTATTGGCCACTTGGGACACCTCATAACTTATCTTATTATTCATAATTAGACCATATTGAATATATACTTAATACATCATTTAATGATGTCATTAAACACCCGTAACTTAAAAACTATATTTTCACTATTAATCGAAAATTCAACTTTCTCAGAATAATCCCAAAATTTCACCTTAACCAAATATCAATGCTCTGATTTCAAAAATGAAATCCATTTTATAATAATAATTTTCTAAATATTTTTAATTTAATTTTTAAATAAAAACACTATTCATCGAAAATTCATTTTTTTTCAGAAAAATCCCCAAAAATTACCTTAACATAATATCAATGCTCTGAGTTCAAAAATAAAGACCTTTTTATAAAAATAATTTTCTAATTATTTTTTAATTAAATTTTTAATTAAAAAACACTATTCACCCGAAAAAACTAATACCTGACTAATAATTTATGAAACCGTTATTTACCCATTTTATTGAATCACATTACTTAATCAAAGTTCCTAGCTTATTTTAATACTTTCTTTAAGTGAGATTACTAATCCATTTGGACAAATTATTAATCCTAATCATAAAATCACTATTCATAATTTACTATTCATCAAAAATCAAGCTGATCTTATTAGACTCTAAATTTCGTACTGAACATAATTTTAGAAGACCATTTTTTGAAAGTCATTACACATTTTTAATTATTTAGGGTTTACATAAACATATCTAAAATATCCTTTTTCTAAAATTCATCAAAAATATGCATACTATATTTATCCGGTCATTTGAAAATTCATAAAAGAAATCAAAATTTTTATTTAAAACAAAGTATTACACAAGACAGTTACGGTCTCCTTACATAGCCCCTTATCACACCAGAATAGGACCTAAGTGTAAGGTGTGCTAAGGTGAGAGAATCCGAGGGAGGCTCGGCCAACATCGCACGAGTAGTAATTTCTATCTGTTTGAACTTCTCACGAATGCGATCCCGTTCTAGCTTTATACGATGAAGTTCAGCTTGGGTTTGGTCCAGAGCAAAGCCCAGTGGTGCTACCTCCTTCCCAAGTTCTGTTAGATGGGCTTCGATCGGTCCAAGACTACTGGGTGAGGCCATCAAATCTTCTTTCTATATTAATCAACCAAGATTGCTTGTATTTAGAGACAATAGTCAAAACGTTTAGTTTCCAGCGGTCATATTGACTAATGGTCAAATAACAGTCAAAACCCAACAGTCTCATTTTAATTATACTCATGTTACCAAATGAAACATTTTTGTTGGGTATAAAAATAACACATAAAATTAGGAAACAATATTTATTTAAAATTTCGGGTCGTTACAATACAGGTAGTTTGTGGTATAAGAAAGATAGTTTGCGGAGGACTCAAAGAAGTTCCTACCAGCTTCTGAGTAGAAATGAGAATAATTGTTTTAAAGATCCAATTTGTGAAAGATGATAAAGAAGAACCAAAACATTGAATTGAATAATTTTATGATAGGATAAGCACACACACTATTATATTGTTTTAAAAGTGCTACATGAGTGTAAGGGTAAATCCTATTCTTTATATTCCACACCAATGGATTGTTTTCTAGTGGATTTTGTGGTATTAGATTGTTTCCATACCATACGAAGGACGTAAATACTTTTTTTGAGTAGTGAAACATATAAATTATTGTGTTCCTATGGACGTGTGTTTAGATTGTGTTTAGAAGGGAAAGAAATATTCAAAAGGAGGTGAAGGTTGTTTCAGAAGTAAGGAAACATAAAAGAAAAAGATATCACTGATTCACCCATTCCCCTCTCAGTGATACTTGAATCCTTACTGTGCAACTTTAGGCACATGTTGTAATCTATGTGTCACAGTTGAGGAGATATGTGCACAACTTGTTTCTTATTTTTTACTAGGGTGAGTTGGACATTGAGGGTGGAGTTACCTTTTCAGGGTACCCAGTGCCATTTGAGAATCGATTGGATAAGAACCATCATGTGATGTTTTTTTCCTTGGGTGCATGTTTTTTGGAAACATGAGAACCTCCAAGAGAGATCACGAGAGTGGGAGATCCTAATGTGATCTTAGTATCTTCTTATATCTAAGTATGTTTTCATATTTTTGGATAAAAGGTATTGAAGGCGGGGATAATGAAATGACTCTGATTTCATCATGCAACACTTTGGAATATTTTAAAGAATATTTACAGAGTTGAATGCATAGTATCTACAAAATCTCAAGTCTTGTGGAGGCTCAAGGGGGGATGTGTATACGTTAAAAATATTAAATATAATATATAAGGAAAGTTTAGTTTTTTTATAAATAATGGAATAAATGTTGAAATGTGTCTCCGATTAGGGTACTGAGACTGCCGTTAAATCTAGAGTATGGGTTTTACCCTACGTGTGACATAAGTATTGTCGGCATCATACGCTTCGATAGAGTTTTTTCATGGAAGGATTAAATTAATTAAATTAATTTAATATCATTTAATTTCCAAAACCTAATAACACCCCCTTTATAAACTTCTTGTTGATGAATTACCTAGGGTTAGTGGTATAAACCTATATTATTTAGGGGATATAGAGAAATCTAGTGAGAAGCATGTTGGTAGATGATCATGGGGTCATGGATTGAAGATCGGAGAACCACGAGGGTCATTATCATCAATTTAGTTCTTAGATATCAATAATGATAATGATGGATAAAAGTTATTCATTAGGGATTGATCTAACTAGAGGTAGGGAATTTGATTTTGTTGTTTAATACCTGTTTATGGTTAGAGATGAATAAGAATTAAATCCTTATAAATTAATTCATGGATCATTATTCATTGTTTTTCCAATGTTTATTTATCTCTTCCTAGATCTAAGAATTTGGGAATTATTCCCCATTTAATTTTATTGATTAAATAATCCACCCCTTTCTTTGTATCATGATGATGATAGATAAACATACACAATAATTGATCAAAGATCACTTTGTGGACATGATTTATCCTTTTATTCTTTAAAGTTATTCAACAATATTTTGGTTGGCCCTATGATTCAATGATACCTGAGAGTAACGATACTTGTGCATTCATTCATTGACATAATGAATCATGGTCATGGGTTTGGTATTGGGTTTTGGAGACGTGATGGGGCTATGTAAGCGATGATAAAAATATGATAATGTTGCAGGAAAAAATGGATCAATGAGATGGATTGAGTAGTTATCTTCATATGAGTGAGGATGGGTGATTTCGAGCTTTGAGTGGCTGGAATATGACCACCAATGACAATGGTGACTCAGTGATGGCATGTGAAGTGTAATTTTTGGGAGCTAGACCATGTGGTGCTTTGAGAGAGAACCAATGATCAATTTTCTAGAAAAGAACATAAAAAATATAAATTTTTGACTAGCCATTGATGGTGGTCAACTCCCTTATGGGAGTTATGGTTGAGATTTGTGGTGAAACCAAAGGCAACAATGGTATAGTCGAATCCACATGAACAAGTTGGAGTTTCTGCAAAATTCCTCAGTACAAGGTATATATTATGGAATAATACATGATGTGTGTACTCCACCTGTGTGGATACTAGGGTTAAACATTGAGTTAAATATCACACACCATGTGGGAAACCCACACATCATGTTATCCTTATCCAAAAATCTCAGTGTGTACAAGTATTACACTCCCAAGAAGCCATGTGACTTTACATGCCATGTGTAATGGGGCACACCCTATGTTCTTTTGAAATTTCATGTGGTCAGGCAGACGACATAAAATGAGTGCCAAATCAACCTTTATATGCCATGTGTGTTTCCGAGTACACCATGTGTACTTTAGAAAGTGATTGTTCTTGAGAATATGTCACACATTGAGTGCTAACTTGACCTCTATAGGTCGCGTGTTGTAAAAACTTTCTATGCATCTCGAGGAAGTGATATTGTATGATATGGTGGGATTGGAAGTACCAGAATCATTGAGAAACATCATGTACCCATGGTAAATGTCATTTAATTATTCAAGTTAAAGTTAGATATATTGTTCTTCTCAGAATATTTTTAGTGTGAGCTTGGGGGAGTAACCTTGAACCTTATCAGTGTGCATGCATTCCCTCATTCTATTTTTATGGAGTAATTTTTCTCTGTCCACATTCATGAGGGTTTTGTGCAATATCTAGTCTTGATCATTGTACATAATATCCCCTTAGTGTTCTAGAGCATTTATCGCTCTGTGAGTTTTAGGATTTGGATCCTCATTACCTTCTTTCTCCCTAGGTGGGGTGAAATATCACATACCCTATGTATAGGGTCATTTCATCCCCTACCTAGAGGGTTGATCCAGTTAGGTTTAGGTGTCCACCATTAGACCTAGGTGTGATAACCAATTTTTTTATCAACATCTATTGTTTCATGGAAAGTTGTAGTCCGATCGAGTGAGTATCTTGGTTTAGCAATCTGAATTTCCCTAGTGCTTCTTCATGGAAAGTCCTGATGATTATTTCTTCTTGGATGGGTTGCATCAGTATAGAGAGACCTCATAAGCATGTTCTCTCAAAAGTATATTACCTTTGAGCCTCTAGTATAATCATTGGTTGTTAGTGAGGATGTGAACTCACCTTAAGGCTCAATGTCTACCTTTGGGAATATTTGAGTTATCTTATTTATTCCCTTGGATTTGTGATTTAGAGCTGACTCATTCTCGATGGTTTGTGTTTGGTGAGTTCATAGTGTTCTATTTGGTATGTTTATACTCACCCATGAGTGGGATCTTCCCAAATATTTCATTTCTTAAGCAAATGATAGTTCTTTCAATGGATCCCTAAGAATACTAGGAGTAAGTGGAGTTTAGTTGTGCTAGATGGACCATTGATGGTTCTAGGAGTTCAAATATTAATAGTAGTCCCCCTTTTTTAGTTGGTTGGATTCTTTTATAGATTTGGTGGGATTTTATTTGGACCTTAAATTTTTTACCCTTGTCATAATTTGGTCTGGGATTAACTGTTATTCATGAATTTATAGTATCATTTGTATATCTTTTCCTCATTATACTGGTGTATGGAGATGTGTGCGTGTGTATAGGTACTTTAGGCTAAGGACTCACATTTGTGTGTTATACCTACTCGGAATTGGTTTCCATCCCCTGGCCTATTAGAGGTGGGCTTGGGGTGTCAATATCAGCTTATCGCCGACCATGTGGGCCCTAGTGTGTCAGTTTATGACATAATGGTTGTCTTCTTCCTTACTTATTCATCCTATGCACCATTTTTATTAACCTCTTCCTACCTTCATCCATATTTCTTTTTCATCAAAAAATCATAACAAATCATATTTATATAGATTTGAATTCACTATTTATGGTTATGAGGTGTTTTTATACAATTAAAGGTTTTTTTAAAATATATAAATATATTACATGGTTGTGTTCCAGTGTGTGTATACATATATATATATATACATATATGTTTATGTAAATATATGTTTTTATATGTATATATATATATATTCTGTTTATAGTATGTATATACAAAAATATTTTCTCAGTATACTAATTTTATATATGTTATATATATTTTTTATAATATATATATATTTAAGTATATATGGTCATGTTGTTTATGTATATATATTATGTATATATATTTTTATATTTTATACACCCACCCACTCACACAATAAATATTTGAGTTTCTATATATTTATTATATATATTTTTATATATTACTGTATAAAAATGAATATATCTATATATACATATATTTATATATATACACATGTAGATATATATGTTTATGTAAATATATATATTTATGTATGCATGTGTATTTTATATATAGTATATATGTATGTATGTTTGTATGTATGTATGCATATGTTTTGTACTGTATACATATAAATGTTTTCACACATGAACACACATGTTTTATATTATTTATATATATGTTTACATATATATATATAAAAATACACAAAAATATATGTTTTATATATTTTTTTGAATCAAATAGGATGAATATGGTTCAAAAAAGAATGGATTTTTGTTGTATGACTAGAGAGTATGAGGATGTTTTGAAAGAGTTCATCAAATTTGCAATAGACTATGTGAACCACCCTTCTCGAATGACATGTATGTGTTTATGTTATTTTTATTTATATATAATTCAACTACCTAAATTGAAATAATATTTGATCTATTACAAAAATGATCAGAGTTATAAATATTGGATGAAACACATATAATATGTATATATATCTTTTTATTGGAGAAACCTTATATTTTATGAATAATATAATATCAGTAAAACTGTATATGATGATATAGATCATATTAAAGTAATAATAATGGTAGTTGAAGATGAACTCAGGGATTTCCTAAAAATGTTGAGAGATCGAAGAAATGTGAGTTTACATTATTTGGTGGTTGTATAAAATGTACGGCACTACTTGTAGTACTAAAACCATAAACTTGAAATTAGTAAATAGATAGAGTAACACCAGTTAAAAAAATACTTTCTCTATTAAAGGATATGCTACCAAATAGAAACGACCTTCCTTATCAGACATATGAAGCTAATTTTTTCTTAATTTCCATGGGTATAAATTATAAAAAAATACATGATTTCCCAAATATACTATATATCATTTCAACAATGATATGAATCTCTATATAAATCCATCAAGTGTGATACATGTTTTGACAAGAAAAATGAGTCATGATCATTGAAAAGTATATGTTTTTTTCTAATCATTCAAATATTTCAATGTCTATATGGATGTTTTTAGTTTTCAAGTCAATTGATATAGCATATAAATAAAATAATTTGGGTCAGTAAACTTCAAATCCTAGAATATTCTCTATATGGAAG
This sequence comes from Viscum album, assembly GCA_963277665.1. Taxonomy (NCBI): domain Eukaryota; kingdom Viridiplantae; phylum Streptophyta; class Magnoliopsida; order Santalales; family Viscaceae; genus Viscum; species Viscum album. Next base: position 1,350,438,006 of record OY728157.1, read on the forward strand.
AAACTGAACAACAAGTATCCTAAATTTTTGGGAATGAGTCATAAAACTTTTTTCTTCACTTATCTATGAATGGAGTTATTATTTATGGTATAAAAACCAATATTTACACTATATGGACAATTATGTATGTAAATTATAACTTATCACTTTCATTATGAATGATTATAAAGTAAATTATATTGTATTTATGTATTTTAGGACCAAAATATCCTAGTAATGAAATTGAAGTTTATTTGGCTTCAAATATTAATGATTTAAACTTATTTTAGGATATAGGTTTTATAGTGTATGATGCACACAAAAAATAACGTTTCATGTTGAGAGCCATGTTTTTTGATACGATAAATATATTATCACTTTTAGTAAATTTTTAGGTACAACATTAAAGAAAAGTTATCGTTTCATATGTCTGAAAAAGGTACACATATATATATTTTGAAACATAGTATGAATACCATGTTTTTAGTAAATCCTAAGTTTTCACCTCAATGAAAATGATACCGATCATGGAAAGAGGAGCTTATAGGAATTAAAAAGACGGTATTTTACGTTATCCATTAACAAGTGATGGAATATTTACCAAGGTAAAAGATATTATCACTATTTTTTGGTAAATATTTCTAAAATTTTTTTAGAAAGTGGGTTAAAAGTGTGATTAAGTTTCAACAAACTATTTTATTGGAAGAGTTTTATGTTAAATATTCTCTATATATCATTCATTAAAGACAAATATATGTGAAAAATAAATAGGAATGTTTCTAAATGCACAAGGGAAGAAAAAAAATATGAAATTAAAGAAAGGTTATTCAAAATTGACAAGGGAATCTGGGATGTGTTGGCACTAATTTAGGAGGGGAGGTGGATGTTTCTTCCTCCAACAACTCACCCTAATTCTAGGTAGGAATGATTTTATTTTTGAAATAGTTTAAATTGTATAATGGATACCAGAGGGAGATGGCGCCGCCGAGAGCTTCTTCTTCATGATGCCCTAGGTTCATGCCGACAGGATCTGCTCCCCCTCCCTATCAGAGGGGGAGGTTCGCGCCTATTGATGCCTGAAAGGGAGGATTCTTTCCATGTTCCTTCTCCGCCTTTTTATAGGATCTCCATCTCCCCGAAAGTGTCGGGTCTCTTCCGGGAGGCGCCCCAACTATCTCTTATTCCATCAGAGGATAATAGCACTGCAAATATGTGTAAGTTCACTTTGGTGGATCGCTTTCATCCTCAAAGGCTCTCAGTGGATGCGTTTGCACAGTTCGTCTCTAAATCTTGGGAGCTTCGTGAGAATGCGGTCGTCAGGTTGCTTGATAGGAGACATCTCATGGGTTGATTTGGATCAGGGGAGGATATGATTGTTTCCTGGTCATGTTCTCTAAGAAGGTGTGGTGGTTCTTTCTTTTATTTCTTCTGCTGGAGTTTTGAGTTTCATATGCAGCACGACCCCTCTTCGATCGCGACCTGGGTAAGCCTCCTCGACCTTCCTCTTTCTTTTCAAAATACCTCAATTCTCTGTGCAATTGGTAACATGGTTGGCCGTTATCTTTGTTCTGATCAATTAATGGGTTCCGTGTCTTATCCAATTTGCCCGTGAATTTTTGTTGAGGTTGATTTCGCGAGGCCTCCAGTGAGTTGTGTCTGGATTACTGATGAGCAGGAGTTTTTCTGGAGGCAAGAGGTTGTTTTTGAGTCTTGGATGAAGTTCTGTATGAATTGTCAGCGGTTTGGGCATCTGGAGGTTGTTTTCCATAATGGAGGGAGGAGTGGTGGACCACAGGTGATGGAAGGGCAGTGTGGAGAAGGCTGTGCTGTCCGTGATGCTATAAGGCCGGTTCAAGAGGTGGAGAGGAATGGTTGTGCAGATGTTGTCATGAATGAATTTGTTGCATCTGAGGTGTATATCAGAGATTAAGGTTTTTCTGGATAGGGAGGCCAGCTAGGATCCTCTTGCAATGAAGATGGCTTGGTCGATGCTGTACCGGAGCTTGCATGTGGTGTGAAGGCAATACAGACACACTTGAATCCATAGGTGTTGTAAGTTTTTGACAGGCTGAAACGTGATCTTAAAGTGGAGTCTCAGTCTACTACGGAGGGTAGTGCTTGTCACCTACAGGGGGTTACTTCCACTAAGGAGCAGTGGGCTAATACAATTGGAGATCAGAGGGTTTGGAATAGGTTTAATGCAGATGTTGTGGAGGAGGTTTTAGAGAAGGGTGTTGCTGAGGTTTCTAAATACTCTTCTGAGGATTTTCTGGACATTCAGGAGGGAGGTATTGGTATTTCTGTGGTGGAGGAGCAGTAGGAACTAGTCCTTTTGCAGGAGGTGAGCTGTGATGCTACTGTTATGGTGTCCTCTGGACAGACTATGGCTGAGGATGTGGGGTTTACTGGCCACCGGACCAAATTGCAGGAGATGACTTGCAACTCATTGCAGCCAGAGTTGGTGATTGACTCTTTTTTGGATTCAGGTGCTCATATCTCGGGGGCTGTGGAGGTTTGTGTTCCAGAAAGGCCTATTGGTGATGATGGGGGAGTGGATATCATGATCTCCACTGGTAATAGCTTTCTAGAACTGGAAAATGAGGAGATGTGTATGACAAGGAAACTGATGTGGGGCAGGAAGGTGGTATCTTGCAGACTGCTGTTGACACAATGGATGCGGCAACTGGGGAAGGTGTGATGGACCTGGTGGATCGGCCACAATGTCTTGCTATAATTGAGTTCAACAGTCAGGTTCAACATGACTGTGGTTCGGAGGATGGTTATCAAGATGTGAACATATTGGGAAAGTGGGGTGATATCTCAGATAGTGACAGGGAAAAGGATAGTGGCGTAGTACAGACTTCTTACAGTAATGTTGTTCAGGGTGAAAGGATGAAAGTACAAGGGGAGGAAGGTGTTAAGACCGCCCCACCATGGAGAAGAGTGAAGAAAGACTGTTCTTATCTTCCAAGTCCAGTGTCTACTATATCTTCTGCTGGGAGGGACAGTTGGGCTATGCAGTCCTCAAAGGAATTTCTGGCCTTGGAGAAGTTAAATCTTAGAAGGAAATATGCCAAGGTTCTTAAACACTATGAAAGCTCAGAGTGGGAGATAGATAAAGCAGAGGAATTATTCTCTAAAGGGGGTGGTGATGAGTATTATTTCTATGATATGTAGTTGTTCTAGACTTCTTATACCTGCTTTGCTTTTCTTTTATTAATAAATGGTCAGAGGCTTGCCTCTGGCTGAGCGTTTCTGGTAAATTGTATAATGGTTTTAGAAGGGTATTAATGAAAAATAAAGAACTTTTTATCAATTAATGATACAAAATTAAAAGGATTAAAATCAAATAACTATTATATTTTGAATAATTTTTTTATAATCATTGAAATATGTTGTATATTGCTAATTTTTTTGAAAAATAATAATTTTGTAATATTTTTTAAAAAATAAATATCTAGTAAAGTTATTAAACTGAATAAATTTCCAATAAACAAAAAATACATTTTTACCACTGTAAGTGAACAAGATATGCTCTTCCTACCATTATTAAATGATACTATGGTTCACTTTATGGTTCAACTGGTGAGATAGATTAGACTCTTTTGTATTTTACAATTAAAATGGATGTAACCTATTGAATACTATATGAAAATATTGAATAGGTATATTAAAAATCAATACTGAGAAGAAGGATATATTTTAAAGTGATATATTATTGAATAAGATATTGAATACCTATCCAACATGGATACTATTTTTATTCCAAAATTGAATCATGATTGGGGTATTGGAGGTGAAAGAATTTTAGGATAAAAAGTTCTTATAGTAACCATCATAAAGTGGGAACAAAAACACCTATATGTTTTCATAATAGTTCAAAGGGTGTTTGTTGTTTTCATACTTAGAAGAAAAGTCCTAATAATCTAAATCCAATATGTTTCATAAGTTAGATATCAAATATATATAATTAATAGTATATTAGCAGGTTCAAGACAACATTTTTAAAGAGTTATATGATAATTCTAAATCAGTTTCAATTTAATTACAATGATTAGAAAAAGGACTAAGTGTACATGTATTATCTTATAATGGATACATAATTAAAGGTTATAAATTTTATAAAAATAAACATAATGCATGTAATATAGTCATAAATAGTAGAGTCACTATTATGGATGAATCAATGCAAGTATCCGGTGTCGAGTACTAAAATCATATTTATTTGAATATATATTACCTTGGGATCATTAATAATATGGGAGTTGAACTACACACCATTTTATGTGCCAATTATGTTTTGATTCAAATGTACTGGTAATAGGATTTTAGTAAAATTTAATGAATTGGGATTTGTAAAAGTGGATTTTAGTAAGGATATAAAGAAGAGACATTCATATTGAAATCACAAGTAGTAAAAATATTTTATACACATGACACTGTAAACAAAAATTGGTTTATTTTTTATTAGAAATAAAAAAATATAGAGTTGAGTTTAAATTCATTGGAGAACGATCATTTATTTGTGGCATAAAAAACATTTCATGGTGGAACCAATGGAGATAATGTCTTTTATATTAGAGGTGACCATTGAGAAGGAATTCAGATAATTGATGGAGTAGAAAAAATAATTCTACCATTAAACAAACAAATAAGATTGTAAAACAAATTTTTGATGTCATTGGGTTGTTTTATATATTATATGTGTTTTGTATATTTTATCTATGATTTATATATAATTTATAAAATGTAATTTATTTATGTAACTTGTGTTATATAAAATGTATTCTCAACCTCATGATTCTATTCACCACAATAAGAAAAATTGTAGTTATATAGAAAGTGATTAACAAATTATATCAAATAAAAATGAACAAAATATAGAGTTGAATTAAATGAAAGTCTTAGAAAAATCCATTAAATAAATAAATAATTTAATTTTTTTATATTGTATTGAATGAGTGTGGTAAATTTATTAACCCTAAAAAATCAATCTTATTTATAATACTAGATTAAATATGCCAATAAACACATATACCTGGAATAATATTATTATTTTAATGCTTATAATAAAGTAAAATTAAATTGTTTCAATCTTTTTGTAACACATTGAGATTTTAAAAAAGCAAGCTATGCTTGATAGTGTACAAGACATGCAACACTGAGCTTAAACGAACCATGAAATAATATTATTTAGAATATGACCATTATAACCTAGCCTTTAAATTGATGGGTATGAATAATATTAGAAACTTTATAAAAAATATATATACATTTTCTACTCAATATAAATTTATTGATAAATTCTTAGTAAATAACTAATCAATTTTTAGTAAAAAAAATTTAGTCTCAAAAATATGTTTTCTACAAAAATGTTTTTAATCGCTTTTGTGAGAAAATATTATAATTAATTTCTATAAATTTTAGAAAATATATTTACAAAAATGAAATTAATTTTTAAAATAATAATATCAAAATTAACTTAGTATGAAATTTTGGATTTTTTTTGAAAATATTGATTATTTAATGAACAGTGAAAAATATAGATTTCTGTAAAAATGCCATTTATTTTTGATAAATTAAGTAATTTAAAAGTAATATTATGTTTTGAATATGATTTAAAGTAAAATAAGTATTATTTATTTATATTTAATTCACTTAATTACATTTGAATCATATTTATATTGTATTTTAGTATAAGTTTATTTTTGGGTTAAAAAACGATATTTTTCTAAAAACTGTTTTAAAGTGCATAGTATTTATCCATTTTAATTAATTAAAATAACTCATAATTAAGAAAAATTTAAAAAAAATTTATATATTATATATATATAAACATTAATTTAAATTCATATAATTATCATTACTAGTCATATAGTTAATATAAAAACATTTTTCTTAAAAAATACACTTCTTGAAAAACCGTTTTTTACCACATCTGTGAGTTTTATTTTTATTAAATTATTACACTTATATGAATTTAATTTGATAAAATAGATTAATTATTTTTAATAATTATAATATATATTATCTAATAAGTTAAACTTAATTTTTTTCATAATGAATAGTGAAGATAGTAAAAATATTTTACCGCGGTTAAGGTAAAAACTGATTTACTGGTGGTTAAACTAAAAATATATCGGTTAAAATGAACTAAAAAATTATCTAAAATATATTTTATGTCCATATTTATAAATTTTAATTTCTAATTATTTATAATGGTCTATTATATATCCTTCTATCATGTGAAAAATGTGGTTGCACCTTTCACATTTAAAGAATTATAAGTGTGCTACTCACCTCACTTATAGAAGGCTATCCCATATCCTCTATTATTGACACCTTAAAAGCCAATTTTGTTGTAAAATAACTACCAAATACATTAATTACCCCCCAAAACATAAATTATTTTTTTATCCAAAACATATCCTAAGAAGGTGTTTGGTGCTAACCTAAATAGGTTTTCTGAAGAAGAGGTATCATGCTTAATTGAGAATTTTTATTTTATTTCTTCTTACACTACATTTAAATATTATTAAATTACTATGATAAAATAACACCATTATCTCCCATATAGTGATATTTTATTATGTCAATTTCATAATCTAAATCCATATCATCTTCCATCAAATGGGAAATGAAATCAGCATTCATGTGCACGGTGGACAACCGCCTCGCGAATTGATTTGATTTTTTTCATAATCACCTCTCATGTATTGTTATAATGATGTATTTAAATTATATATATTATATTTAAAAAATAATTTTACTCATATAATTATGATATCACATATATCTTCTTACTTTCCATTCCGTTGGGGATACAATAACGCCGCTCGTGTGTAAGAAAGACTACCGCCTTGCGAAGCGATGTGATTAATTTTCAATAACTCTTTTCATGGAATGTAATAAGGATAAAATTATTGAATATATGTGACATAATTATTATATTAATTTTATATTTATCAATATGAAAAGATAATATATCATTTTATTTCTTGTCTTTCCACTCACTGAAAAATGATAATAGTGTTCATGCGTACGTCTGGACTACTGCCTCCACGAAGTGATGTGATTTATTTTTCATAACCACAACACAATAATGATATATTTAATTATATTTAAATACATAATATATTATTTATTATATTATTATAATAATTTAAATAAAAAATATTACTTACCTCCTTTTCATAATGACCGTGTAAAAATGGAAATGTTACGCATGCATACGTAGGACCTACTGTCTCCATGGTCATACCATGGTTTATTTTTCATAACCATATTTCATGTTTTTAAAGTATAATTGATGTATAAATATGATAAATATTTTAACATTATTATTCTGGATATGATAGAACAATGAACTCTTGGACCTTGATCAACACACTGAATCCATTTTGAAACAATGAACTAGACGTCCTAAAAAAACACAACATGGATTTAACTGATTAATTATTTAAATATGTAATTAAAATAAAAAAATTATTGAAGTAAAAGTTATTAAACCTATGAAAGTTTATTAATAAATTAAATAATTTATATAATCTTATTTTACATGAATTAAAAGACATACATGGAAAGTATGTACTCGAGGTAAGGGACTTCGTCTCAATTTTCCTTCATTGAGGCGCATTTTAATGTTATGAACCTAATTTATTTTATATGGTGTATATAAATATAATTTTACATGTTATATCATGAAAAATTCATAAATCATGGTATTTTAAGTTTTAATTTTAATTATTTCACCAAAGGGGATTCGACGTGAAATTTTCCAAGTGGAAAAGAATTTCATAACTCAATTTATTTTCATTGGATTATATTATTTATTCATTGTCCTTGATATTCTATGATTATGCGTTTAATGAATTTTTGTTATGTTAGGACCAATAGGGGCCTATATACCCTGATAGGGGGGGGGGTGAATCAGGGTATGGATATTATTTTTCAAAATTCTTCCTACCCCACTGGATCTTGACCTCTTTATTACAAGGGTCACTTTTTTTGCACTTGTGTGTTTATTATGACCACTTACTTTCTTCTTTATCTGATGATGATGATTTAAATTCAATGCAGGTAATTAAACAGGCAGACACAAAGATTTTTACTTGGTTCACCCTCACTAGGCAACATCCAAGGAGCATACAAAGATGATGTGCCGCTATACCAAATCCACTAAAGCACACTGCTGTTTAAAAGGTTCAGGCTAGATCACTTATATGACCAAGATCACTTCCTTTACAAGGTTTAGGGTCAGCTCACTTCTTTCTTAAGGTTCACTCTCTATTTATCTCTCTTTGGCTCACTGCCGGTGGAGAGGATCACCTTCTTCCTCTACCTTTGATCACTGCTCCATAAAGAATCCACTCACAGTTTATAGAAATTTAGATCTCTTCATTATCACTAATTAATGAATCCTTTATTGTATGTAAATGCTCTGTTGAAGTCCAACTTTCACCAGTAGATGAATCTCACTTTGCACCGAAGGTATCGGGCAATCTTCCAGCTTCCACGCAACCCTGAATCACTGTCGTGCTTCAAACCTAACTTTCTCCCTTCTCCAAGCTAGGGTGAAAGTCTCGACACGCAAGTTATAACTAGCGCGCAAGTCCACCTCAACCACTTGTGTAACTCCCTGACCCCAGTGACCCAGAGTCAGTGCATTATTTTAATACATTGGCATGATTACAAAGAATCAAGTCCCAAAGGACTGATCAGTTTAGCAGTCTTGGAAAATAGATTACATATATGAATGTTACATTACACTTCATAACATACAAAAAAATATAAATAATCCTTTATGAATACCATTATTCCCTTATCTTAACCCTGCATATCAATCACAATATAGTTCTTGGAATCCTGGGAAAAATAAAACATAGAAAGGGGTGAGCTCAAATGCTCAGTAAGGATAACAATATAGCGGAAACTTTCATAAATAAGAATAAACATTTAAGGAAATGTATAACAAAAAAAAAGCCTTTTAAACTTGAACTTCAACATAGTATGGCAAAAATAAAATGAAATAATTCCATTTACTTATTCACATGGATATTCTACTAATCAAATAATCACATGAAATATCAATAACCACTTTCATAATGATGGAATGCATGATGCCGAACTTTAATTTCTGTGTCAAGGCCTCGTGCCAAGACCTAAGGGATAACTGTAACTGGAACCCAACTCGGAGAGACTCTATAATCGGACTCCAACCCGGAGTGCCTCTAATAACCGGACACAAACCCGGAGTGCCTCTAATAACCGGACACCAACCCGGGGTGCCTCTAATAACCGGACACCAACCCGGAGTACCTCTAATAACCAGACACCAACCCGGAGTGCCTCTAATAACCGGACACCAACCCGGAGTGCCTCTAATAACCAGACACCAACCCGGAGTGCCTCTAATAACCGAACACCAACCCGGAGTGCCTCTAATAACCGGACACCAACCCGGAGTGCCTCTAATAACCGGAAACCAACCCGGAGTGCCTCTAATAACCGGACACCAACCCGAAGGGATTACTTTTACTGGTCCCCAACCCGGAACATACTAGTCCAACACATTTATCTTAAGAAGAGGATGAAATATAATATAAACATTCGTATTAAAACTAGCATACAAAATGCCAAAACATTAATCATAAGCCATTAATGTCATGAAAATGAATCATCCATAGTCAAAAATATCACAAAACCTTAAATACAATATGGAAGATTTGTATCATAATAAATAAACTTCAAACAACTATAAAATTTATCAAAGGATGTTGACATAGATGAAATCAAAACTATTTGAGAGAAATATCTCTTTTTTCCTGAAAAAATTTAAAAGTCGCACAATTTGAAAAAGAAGTCATTTAAAGATGTTTTTGAATCAAAGTGTCCCATACCACTATGAAACTTTTTAAAGGAATTAACATTTTAAAAACATTCAGGTCCATATAAATAAATCTTTAAAAACCATTTTGAATACATGGACATTAATGAGAATGATTTAGAAGAATAAATATTTAAAACCTTTGAAATGATGTTTTAGTAAAAAGTCCTTTAAAAGAATCCCTTTGAAAAATCTTTCATAAAACATGGACATGGATAATAAATATGTCCCAGTAGATACTTATGTAAAAAAAAACCTCGGATAATAAAGAGATTGTGAAATTAACCCTTACCAATTTGGTAACTTATGAAACATACACCCCATGAAAGAGGTATCATACAATGAATATTTAAATACACATAAATTAAAGTGAATTACATAAAGAATACAATTATGGGCATTACATACACCACACAAAAGGTAATAGTGGCAATATGGCATGAATCTAACGGGAATAAGAAGTGAGATGAAAACCCCTTACCTTGTACTTTTCCTTGGTTGGGGGTAGGTTAACCTCCTGTATAATGGTGAAATAATTGTTATTAAATTATTCAAGAATAATATACATTCATATGATATCATATATGATCTTTTAACATTTCTTTATTAATAATATCTTAGAATTATCGTTGTTTCGGGTGTTAACTTACTCATTTGCTTTTATATGTTTTGTTACGTAAGACATGGTTGTCATTGATAGGTTGTATCTTATTCATATCCAGAATGATATCAAGTCCTTAAACATTATTTTTAAATCATCAAATGATAATTATACTTGAATGGATACGATAGAGAATGAATTTCATCGCGTTCGTGGAGATGGTAGTCCGTACGTACGCACGAGCGACAATATCATTCTTTTGATATTAAAATAATATATAATTGGATGGTATATCATATATAAAGAATCATTATCATGTTATATTTATTATTTACATGAATTACACATCATTATTATACCCATCCAAATAATAATTTATTGAATAACAGTTACACCACGACGTGAAGACGGTAAGCCGTACGTACGCACGTATGGTGACATGTTATTCAAAGGATGGATAGAATACTGAAATATGGTTGTAAAATTTTTATAATAAAATAAAAGTATATATAATATACTGGAGTTATTATTTTATAATCGTAATAACAAGGAAATAAGAAGTGGAAGAAGAAAGGAACTTGAAAAAGGGTGGTGAAATCATTACCTCTTCTTCGGGTTCTTCCTTTTGATTTGATCAAAAGGGATCCTTAAGTTGGATTTCTGACTAAAGGAAGGCCTCTAGGATGTAATGAGGGAAGTTTATAGAGTATTTGGGTAGAGGTTGGACGAACCAAAAGGCTTTTAAGGTATTAGTTAATGAGAAGGGAGAGTTCCCTTTTATAAGAGGGGTGAGGGGCACCTTTGGAAAAGCTAGAAATATTATTTTATAATAAATTCATATTCTGATTATAATGGCTCCAAAGTGTATTATTTAAATTTTAAGATGGGTATAGGTCTAAAACCACTCAAACAATAGAATTTAGACAGGTTTGGGACATTATACTAACCTTATCTTTAAGTATTAACTCTTAGTTAATTAGTTTCACTTTTACAATGTCTCTTTGTATTTTTATATTATATGGTTAATAAACTTACTATATACATACAAGAGACCCCAAAGTGGTCCATTAATGATAAAAATATCATGATATAAGTCTCTTGGACGAACCTTAGAATTTTAGGAATTTAATATCAATTAATAATATAATATTTGTTTTAAAAACTATTTTATGTCAATTTTGACACTATTCAATAATTGATTTTTTTAAAAATCATAACAGAATAATTACTATGAAAAAAGTTAATTAAATCATTCCTAACATTTCATATTAACCTAGAAAATTAGTTTAATTCCTAAAAATTCTCAAATTATATTTATTTGGGTATCTACAATATCGGTCATTTTAATTTTTCACTATTATGGTAATTACTGCATCACCATTGTGTCATAAATAAATTAAATTATTTAATTTCTAAAAATTATAAATAAAATACAATTATGTAGGAAATATTTTTATCTTTCTAATGAATATTTATAGTCTAAAATCCAACATATATAACCCTATGTAAAAATTGTTTTTCTAAAAGATATATGCTTGTGTCATTTTTGTATTCATTTTAACTTAATTAAAATAAAGTGTCCCTATCACTTACAAGTGGCACCATGGGGTCCCAAAATCGACACAAAGATGCCCATGGTCAGACATGTATCAACCAATAAGGTTAGGACACGTTTTAGGATAATTTTTTATTACTGTAATATTATTTTTTAACCCTTATTTATCGGATTTACCCTTTAACCATGGTAAATAAAATATTTACCGAAATAATTATTCAAAATGTCTAAAAATAAAAGTTACCTATTTACACAATTTGAACATCCTGATTCCAAATATGGAATCCATTTTTCTAAATTCAAAACACAGAAGTGGCATAAATTAATTTAAAATTAATTCCTGTTGTTAAAACAAAAAGCGTGTTTTTAAAAGATAATAACTATCAAAAGATTGACACTTGTTTATGTCCGGTTTTATTGTGAAATTTTGTCCAATGACCAACATTGTATTAAATGGTAAAAATATATTCTAAATATAATTTAAAACCACTAAAATTCATAATTTATCACTACTAATTATTTTGATTAAAAAAGTTGTTTTTAATTAAAATTTAATAATTTTCACTATTCATCAAAATATAAAAGTTATCCGAAAAGTACCAAAATTTCACCCTAGGCTAAATTTGATATTTCTAATCCAAAAATGAAGTCCATTTTCAGAGATAAAATTTATAAAATTTTAAAAAGTAGGTATTACTATTCATTACGGCTAGTTTGATTGGTTGTAGTGTGTGTTAGAACTCGAAGTTGCGTACAACACACGCTACTGTATTTTTCAAAGGGAAGCGTACCGTTGAAGCTTGGGGTGTTACATTGTAAATTTTTTTATGTCCCAATTCTAAATAATAAATTTATTTAGTCAAATTGAATATATAAAAGTTTAAAATATTGGATTTAAAAAGGGTTCACTATTAAAGTTGGTAAAACTGTATTTTTGAAAAATACTTCTTTTATCTGAAAAAAGGAATTTGTTCTTACATTATGTCTAAGAAACTAATAATATGGATTATAAAATTATAAGGATTATATAAAGTTTAAAATTTAGTTAATACTATTCATAACCTCTTTTGAATGGCTTGTTTGGTAAGTCATGGTGCGCTTGAACTCAGTGTTGCGTGTAGTGCAAGTTATTGAATTATTTTGAAGAAATAACACACTATGAAATCTTGGGGTGTTACATTCTCCCCTCTTTCAATAAATTGTGTCCTCGAAATTTGTATTTGTTCTTCGAAAATAAAAGGTTGAAAATAGAAAATATCTTTGTGGGAAAACCCACATCGGAAATTGGGTTACTAAAATTTAGTCTTAATATGAGGAAAAGAGAAATGAAAGGGTCACCACCAAATTATGATCTCGATTAGGAGAACATTGGTGTCAATTAGAGACATATAATTGGAGGAAAAATGTAAATATTTATAGGTAGTGATTGAGGTCATCAATCACAAACAAGTGTAAAATTGAGGTCCTTAAATTCATCAATCTATAATGATTTGAAATACCATCGGTTCAACAAAACCTAGGGTATTAGGGTAACACATTTTTGGTTTTAGGATTCCTTAAATAAAGTATAATAATTAATTTCTTCATAAAATAAGAGAAGAAGAAAAATATATTCTTGACAAGTAGAGTTACATCCTTTAACTAATTTATACCACAAACTCATCGTTCACTCTAAAAGATAATAGAACATAAAAAAAATATCCTATTTATCCTATTCTTATAGGGTTCAAAAAAAAAGAATTTATAATTCATCTACCATATCTTTTAAGAAAACTACATTATTTAATCCCGGACATTACGTGGGTCAGTGGTAGGTGATACACCCTTGTCGCCCTTCAGTTGTGGGTTCAAGTCTCGCGGCCTTACCGGACGCGACCGGTTGCCGCCCAAACTCCTGTTTGTCCTTTTATGGAAATCCAAAAATAATCCAAACTTGAACTATCCAAAATGCTTTAGTCCAAAAATGAAGATCCTTTTTTCTGCGTAATAACATGTGAACACCTTCATCATGTATTCTTTTAAAACACTGCAACATCCTGAATTACCATAAAACCTTATTGATTACATTCATGATCCCTTATCCCTTAAATAATAATGGATATACTCCTTCAATCCAAAAATGTTGTAAACCCCAACAATGATGGAATATAAAAATCATTAATCAGTTTCAAGGTAGTCAAGAATATCTGATATAATTTATCCAAATCAATAATGTATTATTCTAAAATCACTACCTCGTTATCAGAACTATATTATGGTTTATCATTCTCTCAACCATATATTTTCCAAAAATTTATCCTGCTATTGAGTCACTTTTCTTTATTCCACACAATCTCAAGTCCTTAATGAAATAGTACTGCAATATAATCCTTATATACTCCATAATTATTATAACAAGTACATTGTTGATACAACACTCAAATGACATAATCAAAATAAGAACTCTAATCATTCCTCTTCATCTGTGGTAGTATCATAACTTGATTATTATCCAATAGCATCATTTGAGGCATAGTCTGATGACTGGGACATAGGTTCGCGTAGTGTCCAAACTCCTTGCAAATGAAGCATTGTACATTTGAAACCATTTTCTTACCCTTGCAGTCACGTACTTTGTGCCCTTTTCCTCCACACTTATAAAAAAACTCTCATTCCTTTCAGGCAAGTTCTAGGGTGTTTCTTCCAACAGTTATCACATATGGGGAAATTATTCTTTTCCCTCTTCCCTTTATCCATGTTTCTCTCTTCCATCCTTTTCTTCTCTTTCTTCCCTTCAAAGCTACAAGACTCAGTAAACTCTTTAGTTATCTTATCCACACATGATACTATTTATTTATATGATGATAATACGTGGGAGACTATTTCCCTTCTAAATGATGTCTTAATACCATGAAAGATACGATCCTTCTAACTCTTTGGATCATACGTATTACTGGAGTTCACATTCCTTCTACTGGGCACCATTTCTATACAATAGCATAAACTAGGTCAGTTTATGAATTGCAATAAATAATTCCTAACGCAAATTGAACAGTTTATGGATATAATCCATAATCATAAAAAATGTTTTCTTTGAGTAAGTATATACTCATGATCCCTTCATAATGGTTTTTAAATAAGATGAGAATTATCCTAAGCATATCCCCCGGGAGTGTCGTAACCAAGAGTGCAGCAAGGCTCGTTGTCGTGCACCAGTTCCCATTCGAGTCTAGCTCAAAGCGGTGTTTTCGGGTTTTACCCCTAGGTACATCTGTGCCAGAGCCGCCTCTACCTGCTC
Organism: Viscum album; assembly: GCA_963277665.1. Classification (NCBI taxonomy): domain Eukaryota; kingdom Viridiplantae; phylum Streptophyta; class Magnoliopsida; order Santalales; family Viscaceae; genus Viscum; species Viscum album. The sequence goes on from OY728157.1 coordinate 1,350,453,304, forward strand.
GTTTCCAGATATGGATTTATTGCTCGGAAAACTCACAAAATATCTACAATACCAAAATTATAGGAAGTTCTTCTATACTAACCCTCAAAGTCTATTTTAGAACTATGTGCTCTAATAAGAGTTTATCTAAATCTAGTTTCCAAGGTTATTGCTAAACTTCCTCTGATACCAACTGTAACGCCTCGACCCCAGTGACCTAGAGTCGGTGCATTATTTTAATACATTGGCATGATTACAAAGAATCAAGTCCCAAAGGACCAATCAGTTTAGCAGTCTTGGAAAATAGATTACATACATGAATGTTACATTACACTTCATAACATATAAAAAAACATAAATAATCCTTTATGAATGCCATTATTCCCTTGTCTTAACCCTACATATCAATCACAATATAGTTCTTGGAATCCTGGGAAAAATAAAACATAGAAAGGGGTGAGCTCAAACGCTCAGTAAGGATAACAATATAGAGGAAACTTTCATAAATAAGAATAAACATTTAAGGCAATGTATAACTAAAACAAAACCCTTCTAAACTTGAACTTCAACATAGTATGGAAAAAATAAAATGAAATAATTACATTTACTTATTCACATAGATGTTCTACTAATCGAATAATCACATGCAATATCAATAACCACTTTCATAATGATGGAATTCATGATGCCGAACTTTAATTTCTGTGTCAAGTCCTCGTCCCAAGACCTAAGGGATAACTGTAACCGGAACCCAACCCAGAGAGACTCTGTAATCGGACTCCAACCCAGAGTGCCTCTAATAACCGGACACCAACCCGGAGTGCCTCTAATAACCGGACACCAACCCAGAGTGCCTCTAATAACTGGACACCAACCTGGAGTGCCTCTAATAACCGGACACCAACCTAGAGTGCCTATAATAACCGAACACCAACCCAGAGTGCCTCTAATAATCGGACACCAACCCGGAGGGATTACTTTTACTGGTCCCCAACCCGGAACATACTAGTCCAACGCATTTATCTTAAGAAGAGGATGAAATCTATTATAAACATTCGTATTAAAACTAGCATACGAAATTCCAAAACATTAATCATAAGCCATTAATGTCGTGAAAATGAATCATCCATAGTGAAAAATATCACAAAACCTTAAATACAATATGGAAGATTTGTATCATAATAAATCAACTTCAAACAACTGTAAAATTTATCAAAGGATGTTGACATAGATGAAATCAAAACTATTTGAGAGAAATATCTCTTTTTTCTTGAAAACATTTAAAAGTCACACAATTTGAAAAAGAAGTCATTTAAAGAAGTTTTTGAATCAAAGTGTCCCATACCACTTTGAAACTTTTTAAAGGAATTAACATTTTAAAAACATTCATGTCCATATAAATAAATCTTTAAAAACCATTTTAAAGACATGGACATTAATGCGAATGATTTAGAAGAATAAATATTTAAAACATTTGAAATGATGTTTTAGTAAAAAGTCCTTTAAAACAATCCCTTTGAAAAATCTTTCATAAAACATGGACATGGATAATAAATTTGTCCCAGTAGATACCTACGTAAAAAAAACCTCGGATAATAAAGAGATTGTGAAATTAACCCTTACCAATTTGGTAACTTACGAAACATACACCCAATGAAAGAGGTATCATACAATGAATATGTAAATACACATAAATTAAAGTGTATTACATAAAGAATACAATTATGGGCATTACATACACCACACAAAAGGTAATAGTGACAATATGGCATGAATCTCACGGGAATAAGGAGTGAGATGAAAACCCCTTACCTTGTACTTTTCCTTGGTTGGGGGTAGGTTAACCTCCTTTATAATGGTGAAATAATTGTTATTAAATTATTCAAGAATAATATACATTCATATGATATCATATATGATCTTTTAACGTTGCTTTGTTAATAATATCTTAGAATTGTCGTTGTTTCGGGTGTTAACTTACTCGTTTTCTTTTATATGTTTTGTTATGTAAGCCATGGTTTTCATTGATAGGTTGTATCTTATTCATATCCAGAATGATATAAAGTCCTTAAACATTATTTTTAAATCATCAAATGATAATTATACTTGAATGGATACGATAGAGAATGAATTTCATTGCGTTCGTGGAGACGGTAGTCCGTACGTACGCACGAGCGACAATAACATTATTTTGATATTAAAATAATATATAATTGGATGGTATATCATATATACAGAATCATTATCATGTTATATTTATTATTTACATGAATTACAAATCATTATTATACCCATCCAAATAATAATTTATTGAATAACAATTACACCACGACGTGGAGACGGTAAGCCGTACGTACGCATGTATGGTGACATGTTATTCAAAGGATGGATAGAATACTGAAATATGGTTGTAAAATGTTTATAATAAAATAAAAGTATATATAATATACTGGAGTTATTATTTTATAATGGTAATAACAAAGAAAGAAGAAGTGGAAGAAGAAAGGAACTTGAAAAAGGGTGGTGAAATCATTACCTATTCTTCAGGTTATTCCTTTTGATTTGATCAAAAGGGTTCCTTAAGTTGGCTTTATGACTAAAGGAAGGCCTCTAGGATGTAGTGAGGGAAGTTGAGAGAGTATTTGGGCAGAGGTTGGCCGAAACAAAAGGCTTTGAAGGTGTGAGTTAATGATAAGGGAGAGTTCCCTTTTATAAGAGGGGTGAGGGGCACCTTTGGAAAAGCTAGAAATATTATTTTATAATAAATTCATATTCGGTTTATAATGGCTCCAAAGTGGATTATTTAAATGTTAAGGTGGGTATAGGTCAAAAACCACTCAACCAATATAATTTAGACAGGTTTGGGTCATTATACTAACCTTATCTTTAAGTATTAACTCTTAGTTAATTAGTTTCATTTTTACAATGTCTCTTTGTATTTTTATATTATATGGTTAATAAACTTACTATATACATCCAAGATACCCCCAAGTGGTCCATTAATGATACACCTATAATTATATAAGTCTCTTTGCCGAACCTTATATTTTTAGTAATTTAATATCAATTAATAATATAATATTTGTTTTAACAACTCTTTTATGTCAATTTTGACACTATTCAATAATTTATTTTTTAAAAAATTATAACAGAATTATTACTTCGAAAAAAGTTAATTAAATAATTCCTAACATGTCATATTAACCTATAAAATTAGTTTAATTACTTAAAAGTCTCAAATTATATTTATTTGGGTATCTACAATATCAATCATTTTAATTTTTCACTATTATTGTAATTACTACATCACCATTGTGTCATAAATAAATTAATTTATTTAATGTCTAAATATTATAAATAAAATACCATTATGTAGGAAATATTTTTATATTTCCAATTAATATTTATAGTTGAAAATCCAACATATATAACCCTATGTAAAAATTGTTTTTCTAAAAGATATATGCTTGTGTCATTTTTGTATTCATTTTAACTTAATTAAAATAATGTGTCCCTATCACTTACAAGTGGAACCATGGGGTCCCAAAATCGACCCAAAGATGACCATGGTCGGACATGTATCAACCAATAAGGTTAGGACATGTTTTAGGGTAATTTGTTATTATTATAATATAATTTTTTAACCCTTATTTACCGGATTTACCCTTTAACCATGGTAAATAAAATATTTACCGAAGTAATTATTCAAAATTTCTAAAAATAAAAGTTACCTATTTACACAATTTGAACATCCTGATTCCAAATATTGAATCCATTTTTCTAAATTCAAAACACATAAGTGGCAGAAATTAATTTAAAATTAATTCCCGTTGTTAAAACAAAAAGCGTGTTTTTAAGAGATAATAACTATCAAAAGATTGACACTTGTTTATGTCCGATTTTATTGTGAAATTTTGTCCAATGACCAACATTGTATTAAATGGTAAAAATATATTCTAAATATACTTTAAAACCACTCAAATTCATAATTTATCACTACTAATTATTTTGATTAAAAAAGTTGTTTTTAATTAAAATTTAGTAATTTTCACTATTCATCAAAATATAAAAGTTATCCGAAAAGTACCAAAATTTCACCTTAGGATAAATTAGATATTTATAATCCAAAAATGAAGTCCATTTTAAGAGATAAAATTTATAAAATTTTAAAAAGTAGGTATTAATATTCATTACGGCTAGTTTGATTGGTTGTAGTGTGTGTTAGAACTCGAAGTTGCGTACAACACACGCTACTGTATTTTTCAAAGAGAAGTGTACCGTTGAAGCTTGGGGTGTTACAATGTAATTTTTTTTATGTCCCCATTCTAAATAATAAATTTATTTAGTCAAATTGAATATATAAAAGTTTAAAATATTGGATTTAAAAAGGGTTCACTATTAAAGTTGGTAAAAGTGAATTTTTGAAAAATACTTATTTTATCTGAAAAAAAATAATTTGTTCTTACATTATGTCTAAGAAACTCATAATATGGATTCTAAAATTATAAGGATTATATAAAGTTTAAAATTTAGTTAATACTATTCATAACCTCTTTTGAACTACTTGTTTGGTAAGTCATGGTGCGCTTGAACTCGGTGTTGCATGTAGTGCAAGTTATTGAATTATTTTGAAGAAATAACACACTATGAAATCTTGGGGTGTTACAACTTGCATGACACAAGCTTCTGCAACTCCAAACTTGCGCGACTCACACCCTTTTACGCCCAAACCAATATTGGCACACAACCATCAACTATCGCACTTCTTCAAAACCTGGTGCAAAATTGTCACCAAACCACTTGCGTGACACCTCCTCCTTCTACTCAAAACTTGGGTGACTTCCTTCCTTTCTCACCCAAACCACTTTGGACGCGCAACAAACAACTGGTGCACAAGTTCTACTTACACGACCACACCACCACTTGCGCGACCACCACACCTCCATGACGGGAGATCTGATTTTCTCTAAGTGTTGAAATCGTACAGAATGAGGAGGGGTCTACCTTTATTTATAGGCATTTGGACACCCTGTGCGATGGAACGCAAGTCTCCCCTCAGCGCGCAAGTTTCGGCGTGCAAGTTTCGGCGCGCAAGTCTCTGCCACACAAGTCACTTGCACGACCAACCCTAAAACTTGGGCGCCTCTTATCCCTTTGCCATATTTTGATGTTCTGATCTTGAAAAAAAATTAGGCATGAAATTTTCCTCTCCTTCAAGTACACGGTGTGCAAGTACCTTTGCCAAAAACCACTTTTCTTCATTTGTCAATTTTCAGGCCCAAAAATTTGGCAAACACTGGAAAACGGTGCCACATTGTATCTTCTCTTTTTGTGCCACCTTCAGAACATCCATTCCTTTGTCAACGTTCTTGAATCAAACATGGATCGTTAACCACAACCATTGAACTCGAAATTCCACCATGAAATCCCCTTTGTCAATAAATTTGTATGTCATGGTTTTCTTTGTCAACAACAACTACACAGAGTCCCACTTTGTCAACAAACACAATCACCTCAAAAATGCTTCAATGATGCCTTGAGGGATTTTTTCCCAAAAATATCTCCCTTTGGGTTTGTTGACAACTCTTCCATAAAAAGATACATCATTAATTTTTCAGCCATAATTCACCTATTGCAATTCCGATAACGGTCAAGGATTTACTCAACACATACTCTAAGCCCACATGAGAAATGCTCAACATGAGAAACAAGATTAAATGAAAATTTTATCAATGAATCACTTCAACTCTGACACCCACTGTTGATACCAAACTGATAACAATTGTTAGAAATAATCTTACCAAATTCCAACACCACTCTTCTGCTTTTATCACGATCCTCAGCTATCGTGATATCTATTCTTTGATTGATCACTTCAAGAATCGTCAGATTTGATACTCTCTCCCTTTCTGCTCACAGCTTTAACTCTTGTCAGCTTCAAATCCTCTTCAACACTATTGCTTGTGTTGTCCAAGCTAAGATCTGGCTAAGCATGTTCAACTCCCTCTATCTGGCTGCTCCACCGGTCATCTTCTCCCCGTATCTTTCATGATTTCTCAAATTTCCACACTATCTCCCCTTGAACAATCACTATTTTCTCCCCCTTTGTCAATGAACCCAAAGGTCACTCCTTTGCAGTCTGTAATAGAGTAGAGAACACATATCAGCACATTAGGGAAAAACACACCATACCTCGGGGAGAGGGGGGGTTTCACATCCACACTCTTTCAAGTGCGGGGAGTCGACTAAACTCCCAGAGCCAGTCGATGCCTCTCAAAAGCTTACTTGGGTATGGCCTTTGTCAGAATGTCTATAACTTGTAGCTCTATAGGCACATAATTCAACTTCACGATTCCCTGCTCAACTTTCTCCTTGATAAAATTACACTTTATCTCAATGTACTTTGTCCTTGAGTGATGGATGAGATTTTTGCTGAGTTTTTTAGCACTTGAGTTTTCACAATGGATTCCTATCAGAGACTTCACTTAAACTCCCATATCTTCAAGTTGCTGCTTCATCCAAAATAACTATGTGCATGCTTGAGTGGTCACAATATACTCAGCATCTGCGGTTCTCAATGAAATGAAATCTTGCTTCTTGCTTAAGCTAAGAAATACACAATCTACTAAGATAGAATGCACCTCCTGACATTGATTTTCTGTCATCTACTGATCCGGACCAATCTGCATATGTATAACCCAATTACACTGATTGAGATTTTTCATTTTACATCATACTGAAATCCATGGTTCCTTTTATATACCAAAGTATTCTTTTCACTGTGAGCATGTGGATTTGTTTTGGATTTCTTTGGTAACATGCTGCTTGGCATGTGGCGAAAAAAAGATCAGGTCTTGTTGCTTTTAGGTATAGTAAACTGCCGATAATCTACCTGTATTCAGTGATATTAATTGCCTTGACACTGTCATCTTTTGATAGTTTCATCTGGGTAGCAACCAAAGTCTTCATTTCCTTGGAATTATCTATTCCAAACCTTTTTAGAACCTCCTTGGCGTATTTAGATTGAGAAATGGAAGTTTCATTACTACCTTATGTCACTTCATCTGATCCACCAAATATTATGTCCTCGACATAAACCAGAACCATCATCCATTGATTACTGTTTTTGTTGAAATAGATATTGTAATCAACACCCCCACGCTAGAAACCAAGATTCTTTATATATTGATAAAGCCTTGAGTACCATGCTCTTGGTGCTTGTTTCATCCCATACAATGCCTTCTTCAGTCTACAAGCCTTGTTCTAATCCTCATGAATGAGAAAACCATCTGCCACTCATAATTGACCCATTAACAAAATCTTTAAGCCTACTGAGTTGGAACTCGGTGTAGGAAACAAGAGATAAAGTTAATAACACAATCACTTCTTATTTCACTCTGTTTCTCCCTTTCTTCATCAACTACGGTACCTGATATGAGTCAATTAAAACTCTGAAGCATATCACTTCTCCACTTTGCATCTTTAGATGCAACTTCCCCTTGGGTCATATCTCCATAAAACTGGAAAAATTTTAATCATTCATTAACAACATTCATATACATAGGAAGAGGGGCACTTCTGGAATCCTCAAGATAAGGATTTCTGTTGATCATGACGGGTCAACGCTTTGATTATTTGTTTTAGAGCATCACACTCTTTCCTTGCTTCTTCTAGCTGCCTAGCCAACTTCAACTGTTCTGGCCATATGACTAGGCATTCTTTACCCACATTCTGAGCCTTTTTCTGATATGTAGATTCTGCAGGCTTGGAATTTTTCACAATTTGGGGGTTTAAAGCCACTAGTACACATTTCCTTCTTTGATTTTCCACCAAAATTCCATTTCCCTTGATTCCTTCTCTGGGTAGGAATCTCTCTACTTTTCATATTCCTTTTATTCTTCCACCATTTTAAGGGTATCTATCTTTCCTCCACTTCTCGCTGTATAACATGACATGCAAATTTTTCAATACATTCCTTTTTTGTCTTTCTTTTATCAGATATCCGAGTCACCATACTATTTTTCACCGATGGTGAGTCCCCCACTGAACCTACATTCTTCTTACTCACATCTAGAGCATTCCCTCCCTTTTTCTTCCAGATTTGTTCATGTTCTTTCTTAGAGGGAAGCTGTGAGTGTGACTGATACAACTTTCATTTAGCTTCATGTGATTCCCTGGAGGCTCTAATCCCATTTTCCAATTTACCACTTTGTCTTCCAGTGTATGAATTCTCATTATACACCACTGGAGTCATAAATCTCATTTCAAGTTCCTTTCCCTTTCTTGCTTTATTCTTGCAGCAATGTCTTTCCAAATACCCATAATCAGAACATATAAAACATTTTCCATTAAAGGCATACCTCATTTCATCATTTCTCTGTCGAGATATTGATGCATATTGAGTTCTTTCTCTGACATTGAGCTCCTAAGCTTCCTGACACATACTCATGGTGTGTCCCATTCTTCCACAGTAATTGCATCTGACAAATACTTTCCTCTGAGAGACTCTTCTTTCTGAATTCTCAGGACACATCTTCTTATTCTTATATTTTATCAACATTTCTATTTTCACAGCCTGAAATATATTCCAGAGCCTCTGAACAGAATCTTGATGTGTGGCCATGAATCACATATAAATAGAACATGTTTTCACTACTTCTTGTAATTGTCCTCTTAGGCCTATCTCCAGCACCTACATGATTTTCTCCATATCTGGAACTATTCACAACTCTTTTTCTATCATGCATGGGAGGTGATTCATCATATCCAATACTAGGTTTTCTTAAACTATATGGTCTTTGAGCTGAGAAATTTTTTTCTTGCCTCTTTTCAGAAATAACAAAATTTCTTTTCATTTCATCATCACCTACTGAAGGATAATCAAATAGTAAGTTCAAGGCATCCTTCATTTTAGGCTTTCCTCTAGTATTGAATTTCTCCACTTCCTTCTTTACCGATTCTAGATTTTCTTCCAACTTCTGAATCTTCATATCACTTGATTCAAGTTGGGCATTGAATTCTCTTCTGAGATTCTTTTCACGACTCATCTCATCTGCCAGTTCTTGTGTGAGATTTTCTACCATACCACTTTTCTCATTTACTTTCAATTTTTCTTGAGAAACAGATTCCGAGACTGATTCATTATCTTGTTGGAGCCTTTGATTATTCTAAACTTCTTCAGACAACTGTGTGACTAGATCATAATTTCTAGCTTTCAGATTTCGAACTTCATCTAACATTTTATTCTCTTCATAATCAGTAGCCTTTTGTTTTCCTTTAATTGTATCCATATTTTTTAGTTCTTCACCTTGAGAATCATTCTTCTCCCTTAGGTTAGTATCCACATAAATAATCCTTTTATTTAAACCTATTATCTTGTTGAACTCAATTTCCAATACTTGGATCTGGATATCTTTAGATTTAACTTCTTCATCCAATTTCCGATCCAATTTCTTTGTCATGTTGACAACATCTACTGATGGACTTCTTCTTAAAACTTCTTCATCATTAGTTGTTTCAGTATCACTTTGATGTTCATGTACTTCATCCATTCCTACATCATTATTAAGTGAATCAATCATTTCCCTATCAGATTAATCCAGGACTTCCTTCAGTAAGCTATTTTATTCTTTAAGTTGAATCACACTTTTTCCATAAACACTTCCACACTGAGGGATATCACATGACTTCTGATTTTTCTTTGATGTTTTTACCTTTTCCATGGCACACCAAGATAAGAGCAGACTGATTCTTTAACCACACATATCAACTACACCAAGTCGGAGCAAATAAATTTGATAAAAGCAACCTTTCCTTCGATACCAATTGTTAGGACCAATAGGGGCCTATATACCCTGAGAGGGGGGGGGGGGGGTGAATCATGGTATGGATATTCTTTTGCAAAATTCTTCCTGCCCCACTGGATCTTGACCTCTTTATTACAAGGGTCATTTTTGTTGCACTTGTGTGTTTATTATGACCACTTCTTTTCTTCTTTATCTGATGATGATGCTTTAAATTCAATGCAGGTAAGTAAGCAGGCAGACACAAAGATTTTTATTTGGTTCACCCTCACTGGGCTACGTCCAAGGAGCATACAACGTCGATGTGCCGCTGTACCAAATCCACTAAAGCACACTTCTATTTACAAGGTTCAGGCTAAATCAATTCTATGCCCAGGATCACTGCCTTTAGAAGGTTTAGGGTCATCTCACTTATTTCCCAAGGGTCACTCCCTGTTTCTCTCTCTTTGGCTCACTACTGGTGGAGAGGATCACCTTCTTCCTCTTCCTTTGGTCACTGCTCTGGAAAGGATCCACTCACATTTTATAGACCTATAGGTCTCTTCATTATCAATAATTAATGCATCCTCCGTTGTATGTAAATGCTCTGTTGAAGTCCAACTTTCACCCATAGATGAATCTCACTTTGCACCGATGATATCGGGCAATCTTCCAGCTTCCACATAGCCCTGAATCACTGTTGTGCTTCAACCCTACCTGGCTCCCTTCTCCAAGCCGGCGCGCAAGTCTCAACGCACAATTTATAACTGGCACACAAGTCCACCTCAACCACTTGCATGACACAAGCTTCTATAACTCCAAACTTGTGTGACTCACACCCTTTTACGCCCAAACCAATATTGGTGCGCAACCATAAAATATCCCACTTCTTCAAAACCTGGCGTGAAAGTGTCACAAAACCACTTGCGTGACACCTCCTTATTCTACTCAAAACTTGGGCGAATTCCTTCCTTTCTCACCCAAACCACTTTGGACACACAATAAACAACTGGCGTGCAACTTCTACTTGCACGACCACACCACCACTTGCGCGACCACCACACCTGCGCGACAGGAGATCTGATTTTATCTAAGTGTTGAACTCATAAAAAATGAGGAGGGGTCTACCTATATTTATAGGCATCTGGACACCCTGCGCGATGGCATGCAAGTCTCCCCTCAGCGCGCAAGTTTTGGCACGCAAGTCTCTGCCGCACAAGTCACTTGCACGACCAAATCTAAAACTTGGGCGCTCCTCATCCCTTTTCCATATTTTTATGTTCTAATCTTGAAAAACATTAGGCTCACAATTTTACTCTCCTTAAATTACATAACGCACAAGTACCTTTTCCAAAAAACACTTCTCTTCATTTGACGATTTGCAGGCCCAAAAATTTGTCAAACTCTGGAAAACAGTTCCACCTTGTATTTTCTCTTTTTGTACCACCTCTAGAACATCCATTCCTTTGTCGACGTTCTTGAATCAAACATGGATCGTTAACAAAATCCCTTGAACTCGATATTCCACCATGATATCCTCTTTGTCAACAAATTTGTATGTCATGGTTTTCTTTGTCAACAACCACTACACAGAGTCCCACTTTGTCAACAAACACAATCACCTCAAAAATACTTCAATGATGACTTGAGGGATTTTTACCAACATATTATCTTATGTTTTATTTCCAATTTATTTATTTTGATTTACATTTGATACACATAATTGATTAATTTATTAATTCTCACTTCGATGTTAGGATCATTGTAAGTGTTGCTCATATGAAATTGTCTTCTTTGGGACATATGTTATGTTATACACTTATATTATTTTATGAGGTATATATACTTCCTATTTGATATGATATATCATTAATTTACTTATTTTTATTATAATTAATATTTCATATGATGTTTTTCTTCCATGGGGAATTCAATTAAAGACTTACCAATGTGAAAAAGGAATTATGTTATAATCTCCTTTCGTTCGAGATTATTTTTGTTCAAGGTTCCATTAGAGGAAATAAAATTATCTTATTTTTTTGAACCAAATATATTTTATTAACCTATAGTTATGAATATGTTTCAAATGTTTAATTTTTATTTATTTCCCTATTTATTGAATAATTATCAATAAATTTGTTAATAATTGATACTGATCTTTTATTTTTATTTTATATTGAGAATATTTCTCTTACATATAAATATTTTTAAAATGTTTTAAAAAGTGTTATTTTCTAAACATAAATTATTTGCTAAATATATTTTTCATGCTATTTTAATTTCTTTTAAAATGTTTTAAAAAGAAAATTTCTTAATATTTTCCCAATGGGTCACTTTTACTCCCTCTAAAAAATGTCTAAAAAGAATGTTTTTTTGAACATTTACAACATGATTGGATTTTCATGTCACTATTTCCAATAAACATTTCAAAGTTTCATTTTTAATTTTCAATGTTTATTTTCAAATAAAATATTTTATTAAATTTTTAATAATGTTTTATATTTTAAATATGTGTTTTCAAAATAGAAAGGTTATTTTTCTCAATAAATATTCCATGTAATCTTCCAAAATCATCTTCCATATAAGATGAAATCCTTTGATGTTACTCAAATTGAAAAGGTTATTTTCTTTAATAATTTTTTTAATGATATTTTAATGGTATTTACATTCATCAACATCAATAAACATTGATGTTACTTATGATCCACTAGGGATATTTTTTAATGATACCATCCTTACTCTTTCTCTTGACGGATTATGATTGTTTCAAAGAGATTGTCAAGGAACCCATTTCTTGTCCATGGGTTAATCAAGTTATGAAAGGAATAATGATTGTTTTTATGAGTTTATAGTGATATTAAAGTTAAATGTAATTTATTCTTATTATGATTCTTAAAAATTGTTTATGAAGGTTTATCCCCATTATAGCTCATGGGTGAGCCTGATATAGCTTGTACAATGGGTGTGCCTAGATTGTTCTCTAATTAATTGGGTATGGAAGTTTACCATATTTTTATTCCATTTGTAAGAATCCTATAGGGTTTTTATAAAGATAATGTTCCAAGATACCAAAAAATTTTCATTAAGATTTTTATGGGCTTTAAATGTTTCCTTTGATTTAGATTCACATCACAGGGCTCATGATTATTTATTCTTATGAATATTACCATTGATGAAGATTAATTCCATGTTTCATGATTTATGATCCAAGTATTTATGGGTATGATTTATCTTATGTTATTCTCATGAACTTTTATTATATCATAATACCCTTATTTTCAACTATTTCTCACTAATGAAATTCAATCATTAATGCTTATGTTGAACCTTACTCAACATTTGATCTCAAACTTATTATATTTCCATTTCAATAGGTTATGAATAATTATGTTAAATTATGTTTTTATATAAAGGATTCTAACATGATTATGTTTGTAGGAGATGTTAAAGACTTAATATGGAATATGAAAACCTGTGTATAGTTGGAAAAATAGTCCCTTGAATTCATGGGTATTATTTATGTATTAGTTTTTCATAATTATCTAAAAATATATTATGAAAATGTACGTGAGTAAGTAAATGATCCAATATTTCGTTTTTGATGTTTTACATTTTGGAAGGTGAAAATTGGGTCACCTTTATTAGTATCAAATCCATTAATGTGAAGTTTATGATTTTAGCACCAGATCTAGAAGTGTGGGTTTAGATCTTTTATAGTTTGTATCAATGTAGGGTTTAGATAACTTTGGAGTTTATGTTGTTTTCATGTGTTGTTATCCAAAGAGTTATGGATACCATTATAGGTTTATGGGTTTAATATTGATCATAAGTTCAATATATTAGACACCCCTTTTGAGGTTTTAAGTAGTAAAATTTTGAGGTGATTAATGGTATTTTGGGAGACGTTTTATTGGGTTGACATATATGTAACCCTTAGGTTTAATGTGAAATATTATTTGAGGATGGATAAAATTAATTTAGGGGACATAAGTTTAATGGTATTGGTGACCTTTAGGGTTTATCATATCTTTAACATTGAGGTAATTATGGGTTATTAAAAATTGGGAACATATGATTTAGCTAAACATGGGATTGACAAAATATTTGGTTACTTTTTGAAAAATAAGCAAGTTCATTATTTTGTGGAACATTATACGATTAAGGAATACAAATTTTTAGTATGAGACTTTAAAAGAGATTGATGTTATTTAGAGATAAATGTTAAATCAACCTTGAACTAATATACGATCAAACCCTAATAATATTTAGTTTTAAAAAATATTTAGGAATATTTTGAATAATTTATAGATAGTTATTTATGGAATTATTTAGTTTGAACTTTTGGCATTACAATTGGATTTTAGAGATTAATTTATTATTTAATCATACGAAGGTTTATTCATATTGGGAATTATCTTACCATGTGATAACCATTTTGGTTTTGGCTAATGTTTAAAGACTGGTGAAATAGATTTATTATCACTTTTATGGTTATTTGGTCCTTTATAAGTTACTTTCAGTGATTTATACATGAAAACTTAATCTTGAATACTCATTATTTAGATAAAAAGATTATATTGTGGTGGAAATAGACTAAAGGTTGAAATTATACTTGTCAAGTAAGTATATTTCTATATGTTATTAGTATAAAAGGTAAATTAATTATTAAAATATAGAAAAATTATATTGAAATAAAAATGTTACCATACTACCTTTATTTCCAATGATTCAATGGTCTTTTTCACACATCATTGGTTTATGGTTTTGTGGCTATTAAGCATCTATTAATCATTCAATTTCTTGTGAACAATGATATTTTTAACCCTCCATCATTATTTGGGAATTTTTATTTTCTTCCATTTTCAAATATTATCTTTCCACCAATGTTATTCTGTTTAGAAACTTAGTATGTTATATTCCAGATGACCTACTTACTTCCCTCCCTCTCTTAGCAAGATGATGTTTTATTAACCCATTTTATGATGTGGGTTTCTAAAAAAGATATTTTCAAATGTACTAACTTTATTTATAGAGATAAATTTAAAATTGTGAGGATAAAATTTATTTAATCATAGAGAATGTAACACCATGATATTTTAAAAAAGGAAGCTATGTTCGATATCATATAAGACATGCAATATTGATCTTAACGAACCATGAAATAATATTATGTTAAATATGACCATTATAACCTAGCTGTTAAATTGGTGGGTATTAGTATTATTAATTATTTTATAAAATTTATATATAAATTTCCTACTCAATATAAATTTATTTATAAATTATTAGTAAATAATCAATCAATTTTTAGTAAATTAATTTTATTCTTCAAAAATATGTTTTCTTCAAAAATGTTTTTTATTTCTTTTGTGAGAAAATATTATAATGAATATATATAAATTTTATAAAATGTATTCAAAAAATAAACTTAATTTTTTAAATCATCATATAAAAATTAACTTATCATGCTTTTTTTGAATTTTCGGAAAATATTGATTTTTCAGTGAATAGTGAAAAATACTAATTTTTGTAAAAATGTCATTTCATTTCAATAAATTAAGTAATTTAAAAGTAAAATTATATTTTTAATAAAATTTAAATTAAAATAAGTATTATTTAGTTATATTTAATTCACTTAATTACATTTTAATCATATTTATATTGGATTTTAGTATAAATTTATTTTTATGTTTAAAATCAGGATATTTCTGAAAACCATTTTAAAGTGAATAATGTTTCTCCATTTTAATTAATTAAAAAAACATCTAAGGAAGAATGATTTAAATGAAATTTATTTATTATATATATATATTAAAATTCATATAATTATTATTACTATTCCTAAAGTTAATATAAAAACATGTTTTTCTTGAAAAATACACTTTGTGAAAAACTACCTTTTCATTACGACTACATGTTTTATTTTAAAGTAAATTCTAAAAATTTTGTGAATTTAATTTGAAAAAATGGATTATATATTTATAATTATAATAATATATATTATTTAATAAGGTAAAGTTAATTTTTTTTTTATAATAAATATTGAAAATAGTAAAAATATTTTACTACGATTAAGGTAAAAATAGATTTACTGAGGGGTTAAACCAAAAATATAAAGTTTAAAATGACCTAAAAACATGTATAAAATATATTTAATGGAAATATATTAACATTATAATTTCCAATTATCTATAATGGTTCATTTTTATCCATAATTCATTTGAAAAATATGGGTGCACCATTTTCTTTTCATAAATTTCAAGTGTTCCACTCACTTCACTTCTAAAAGGACACCCCATATATTATCCTATTCACACCTTAAAAGAAATTTTTCTTAGAAAATAACATCGAAAATAACTTACCTAGTTCCCTTAACACAACATAGATCCCATGGTTTTATTATAAATACATCATGAGAAGGAGTTTTTTGCTAACCTAAGGAGGTAGTCCGAAGAAGATGTATTGTGCTTAACTGAGCATTTTTTATTTTATTTCTTATTCCAAATACTTAAAATATTATTTAATTATGATGATATAATAAAAATATTATATAACATATACTGAGATGTTATTATTCTAATTTATTAACCTAAATCTATCTACTCTTCCATCAAATGAGAAACAAAATCATCATTCATGTGTACGACGGACTACCGCCTCACGAACTGATGTGATTCATTTTTCATTATCACCCCTCATGGATTATTATAATGATGTATTTAATGTGTGTATATATATATATATGATATTTGTAACATAATTATTCTCCTTTATTATTATATCACATATATATTCTTACTTTCCATTCCGCGGGGGATACGATAATGTTGCTCGTGTGCACAACAGATTACCGCCTCACGAAGCAATGTGATTCGTTTTAACTGCTGCCTTTCATGAAAGGTAATAAGGATAATGTCAAAGAATATAAATGGAATAATTATGATATTAATTTAATATTTAACATTATTAAAAGTTAATATACCATTTTATTTCTTACCTTTACACTCATAGAAAAATGATAACATCGTTGATGCGTAAGTGTAGACTATCGCCTCCATGAAGTGATGTGATTTTTTTTCATCCACACATAATAAGGATGATATATATAATTATATTTGAAGAAATAATATGGGATTTATGATATTATTATCATTTTTTAAAGATAACATATTTCTTACCACCTTTACATAATGATCGTTGAAAAATGAAAATGTCACTCATGCGTACATACGGCCTACCATTTCCATGATCGTAACATAGTTTATTTTTCATAACCATATTTCATGATTGGTTTTAAAATTAAAATTGATGTATAAATATGAAAAATATTTTATGATTATTATTCTATATATGATGTAACAATTAATCATTTGACCTTTCTCAACACACCAAATCTTTTTTGAAACAATGTACTGAATGTCCTCAAAACACACGATGTGGACTTAATTGATTAAGTATTTAAATTTGTCATTAAAATAAATTTAATAAATGATTTAATAGAATTTATTAAACTTGATAAAGGTTCTTAAGAAATCTAATAATTTATATAAGATTACTATACTATGTTAAAGGACATACATGGAAAGATTAAACCTGAGGCAAGGACCTTCATATTAATTTTCCTTCGTTGAGGCATATTTTAATGTTATGAACCTAATTTATTTTATATGATGTATATAATATCCCTTTTACATTTTATATAATGAATAATCCATAAATCATGGTATTTTATGTTTCAATTTTAATTATTTAATCCAATGGGATATGAAATAAAATTTTCCAAGTGGTAAATAATTTCATAACTCAATTTATTTTCATTGAGTTATATTACTTCTTCATTGTATTTGATATTATTAGACTATGCGTGTAATTAATTTGGATTATCTTATATTTTATTTCCAATTTTTTATGTGGCTTTAAAGTTATACACTTAATCAATTTATTGATTAATTCTCACTTCAATGTTATGATTATTGTAAGGGTTTCTCATCTCAAATTTTCTTTTTTGGATATATGTTATGTTATAAACCTATATTATTTTATGAGTGTTGGATCATAAGATTTATTTTGGATACAAGTGGGGAGGTGGGGGGTTGAATTTTAGTTTAAAAATTAAACTAATAAAAAAACCTCTTTGGTCAAAAAGACCAGACTCAAAATTCATCCAATGATTAGAGTACTTATATCAGATCAAGAAATAATTTGATATATTAGAGTTGTTATCGGTCTTATAGATAGTACGAAAAAATATATTAGAAAGATAAATAAAAACTAATTTCTAATTTAAAAGTACTAAATAATTTAAACTTTTATAAACAAATAAAAAAACTTATAATAAAGTAATAATGACTTAAAAGATATATAAAATAATTATATTCTTTAACATTAAGAATTAAGGAAGTCAAAAATCTTGAACAAATATTTCCAGAATTTTAGACCCAATTATTAAGATCCATTTTTCCTTACCAGGAAATCCATCGGTATGATGATCAGAATAGTACTGTCTTCAAATGACCTAGAATCCCTCAATAAAAAGATCAAAATTTCTCTATCATCCTAGCATCAAAATACCTTAATCCAAATATCATATTCACCTATATTCTTATCCCCCAAAACCCTCTATCTAACCTCAATTAGAAGAAATCGAATTCCAAAGTAAAAATTTCTATGGAATTTACAATCTTCACATTTATTCTTTATAACAACAAATATCTATGAATTTAAAAAGAAAAGAATGAGATGTGAAGGTAGAGAAAAATATTAGACATCTTGAGTTGAAAATTAAATCAAATCCCATATCCTAGAATAAACTCTAATTTATAAAAATTCTTCTAACAGCTATAATTCCATGATTTTCAGAGTTGCTTACAACAACCTAAAATGTTATTCACATGATAAATCAATAAAATTCTTCCATACAATGTCATTTTATTTAGAACCTTTATAATGCTTAAAAGGATTCCGTCAGATAGAAACAATTCTAATTACTCTGATCATAAAATTTGAATATTCTGATGGAATATACTGTTGTTTTTAAATATGATGAAATAATAAAAGGTTATTCTAATGGATCATAATGATTTTCAGTGCGATGGTTATGAATTTGGTCAGTTTTATAGACAAAAAACTAGTCTAACCACTAGAAAAAACACTAGTTAATATGATGTACATGATGTACAATTAATTTGATGGATTAGATTGAATAATAATAAAAAGTTTATATTCATTTTATATTAGAATAGTTTTTACATTTTTTTAGAAAAGTATGTTTTCTAAAAAAACATTCTAAAACACATGGCATGTAAAAATTTAGTAAAATAGAATTTTAAGAAAGTGTTAAAGTGTTTCTGGTTTTTAAAACTAAGGAAAAGAAAAGTAGAAAGTATAAATTTCAACTCAAAAATTTATCCCGTTTTGGAAATCACAAAACAAAACACTTAGAATGAAAAAATATTAAATTTGAAATACTTATAGCCCTTTTTTTCTTTTATGAATTTCAAATAAAATATTCATTCAATTATTTTATCTTATCATATCTTAACCCACCTTGAGTTTATAACTTATTTTTTTTAAAAAATTTCCATCCAATAAGAAATAATATTTTAGATTATAAACCTTAATAAAATATTACCCTTGGATAGATTTATCCCCAAAAACTAATTATTCCCCTTGAGATAAAATACCCCCTCAGACTATGTCTACCGTTAAAAAAACTCTCCCCAAGTTTTATTTTCAAAAAGGAAATGGGAAAGTAATATAATCTCCAAAAAATGTTAGAAAAAAATGATAAAAAACAATTGTGTTTGAAATAACTATTCTTACAAGATATAAATGAATGAAAATTCATCCAAAAATAATTTGAAAATATTCAGAAAAAATATATTTTGACAGAAAATAATTCAATATAATATTTCATTCAAAATTTTGAATACATCAAGAGTTTGATAAAAAAATTTCATTCCTTATTATGTAATTTCTTAATAATCACCTTTAACTTATTCAAGTCATCATGGTCCTTCACAGTTTTAGTAAATATAGTCTCAAGATTTACAATCCTATCCTCTATGTCTGATTACCTCAAAATCTGTATCTTCAGTATTTGAAATTCTTATTCAAGAAAAAAATATTTTCGTATTTTCCTGCTTAATCACGAGAATATCACATTCAAAAGAATGGAATCTGATATTTTATCTTTCTAGATTATGAACCTTTTATTTCAAAACTAATATATCTTCATTATGAGAATCAGACAAACCTTTTAATTATTCAAAAACTTTTACTCTATCTGATACATCGGATAACCACTTGTCAAAAAAAGAATAAATGTTAAGAGAATCTTACTTGACTTATACTCTATGATCATCATGATCGTTCAAATAATTATCAAATTTTCTTGACCATATCACCATATGATTAAATATTCAATTGTATTACTTTTATTTACCTCTGAAGGTTTTAATTTCTTCCACAATTTGGAAGAATTTCTCAGTCAACATCTTCATCGATCCCAATTTTTTCTTTAGAGAGCTATGGATTTTTTTACATATGGATTCAATATTCAGTTGAAATGACATTGAGTTAGTTAATTGTTTCAAAGTATAGAAATTTTTTTCAATAC
The DNA here is from genome assembly GCA_963277665.1 of Viscum album. Taxonomy (NCBI): domain Eukaryota; kingdom Viridiplantae; phylum Streptophyta; class Magnoliopsida; order Santalales; family Viscaceae; genus Viscum; species Viscum album. The sequence goes on from OY728157.1 coordinate 1,350,473,683, forward strand.
TATTTTGATCTTCTATTGTTGAAGTTTCCAATAACTCCAATGAAGCCTTTGAAACATGTGTTCTGGATAGTCCAACATCTTATTTTTTTCTTTTTTACTTTATCTTATTATTCTGAAATTTTTTCAACATAAAATTCTCAATCAGTCTCTTCTTTATCCAAAATTTTAGTGTGATAATGTTGTGCTTATACTTCTTATTTTTATGATGGTTTAAGATCAGCTGAAACATCAATAATAGGATTCTTATTAGACTGTGTTGAAATAGATTTAGATGGAGATGGTGATTCTAATGAGGTTTTATCTTCCTTTGTTTCTTCCTATATTTCTTCCTCCCCCTCTTCTTATTTGTATTCTTATTCTTTTTCCAAATGACACATAGTTCTCAACACTACTTTTAAAAATTTATTAACTAATTTTTGAGTCTTATTATTTTAATTTTTAATTGAAGTAGGAACCGATTATTTAATGTATTTTTGTGTTTGATCTACTTCTACAACTTCTTATTCAACCTATTTTCATTTTTCCTTTATCCATTCCTACTGGTATTACTGAGGGAACTACTGATATTTAAAATAATTATATAACAACATTATGAATAGTTTTTTGGGCATGATAAATAGTTCTAGACCTTCGAACTAGTTGTACTACAGATAAGGGAGAAATAGAAAAAGGTGGATCCTTATATTCTCTTTCAACTCCCTTTAACAATATTTATACTATTCTTTCCTCAAAAAACCTTTTCTTTTAATTATCCTTCTTCTGAGATTATTTAAACTCAGCATCTATTATAACCTTCAAATCTAAAACCACTTCTTTATCAAGTCCAAAAATAGGACCCCCTAGTTTCTTTTGTGCCTTATGTACCATCGACTTATTAAAATATTCATTAGAAATTGACTTTAGTTTCTTTTTTACTTTTGGAGGTGAGGATTCAACCTTACCATTTTCTTTAAATACTTCCTTCTTCATGATTAGTTCAGCATCAGATGTAGCTTTTTCCATCTTATGAAAAAGTTTCTTCAATTTTCAATTGAAGACCAATTTCATCCAGGTCATTGTTTCTTCACCAATATGAGAAAGATTTTCCTAAACTATATATAACTAATTATTGATTTGGAAAACATTGATATAGTTCTATAACATATTGTTAATAAAACAAGGAAACATTAGAATCTTGGAATTCATCAATTCTTTCTTAATTGTTTTGATAAAGAGAAACACAAAATTAACCAAGTTATTTTTTCCATGTTAACTATAAAATCCAATACAAATATTTCAAGAACCTTGAGAGTATATCTATATCCATTTATCAGTATTAGATACCCTTGAATCTAAAGGTTAACCACTCTAAAATCCCAAGATAGAAAAGTTTCCTAAACTTCTTAGAATAAGTAAGCAAATAATCTTCTACCTTATTCTTATCAAAACTACCCAGTTTTTTCCAAATATTGTGGGAAGTTAAGTATGATTCCCCTTTATATGGTAATTCATCTAAGTCAAAAGATTTTTGATAATTCAGTTTAAAACATTGACCAAAAAGTGTAAAAAATAACTTCTTTATCTTCTTCTGGATTAAATCCTACTAAGGAATAAAACTCTATAATTATTTTAGGGTAATGTTTATCAAAGTCTTCTTTCTAAACACATATTTTCCCCATACTTGAAAAGTAAGAACTTTTTTCATAAGAGAATCATATTTTTCATACAAAGTTCTTTTGATCAGTCTTTCTCTAACAACTTCTCTTTTAGAAAATTATTCTACAGAGGCCATCATACTGAATCTCATGCAGAAACTTAGACTAGAATAAAATCTGATGAATTGAAAAATAGTTGGACTAACCAATATACCAGGTGTTGAGGGTCGAGATAAAAAAAATGAAAATCTATTTGGGACACAAACACCCCACCCTTATATATAGGCATGGGGGAAACAGTTAGAATTCCATAAAATACAATAGATTAGATTGAAAACCCTTTTCTGATCCAAGGATTGAAATTTAATCCATGAATGATTTAAAAATAATACTTCACTATTAATTTTTTTAATAAAATTACTGATTGGACTCTTATAATGTCAGATTACATATAATTTTAAATTTGAAACAAATTAAAGGTTTCTAAAACTAAAATAATATAACCAAAAACATGTAAAAACTAAATTAATAGATAATTGAAAAATCTAAAAGTTTAAAATAATACATTTAGGAGTAAGAAATGTTATATCGATATGAGTAACCTATTATTCTTTATTTTTATAAATAAATTTATTCTGATAAATTTTATAAAAATGATTAGCCAGTATAATCTTGAAATAAATTTTGTTTTCGTAATATTTTCTGAAAATATTTATTTCTGAAAATTTTATTTAATATTTTTATTCTAAAAACTAAAATGTTTAGAAATTTTTGTTTAGAAAAAAAAAATATAAACAAAATTCTCAGAAAAATAAAACACATGTACTCCCTCTTTGAGAAGGAGTTTATTAATATAAATATATTGGTAAAAATGAAGTAGATATGAATTTTCATTTGATATTAATCTTTCATAGATTATATTTAATATATTTAAATCAATCAGAACTAATAGGTTTAGTAAAAGTATTAGCAAGTTTTTTTGTATTCTGATGAATTGTAAAACAATATATCTTTTTTTGTGTGTGATCTTAAAGAAAATTGTGTCTTATATCTATATACTTATATCATGAGTGATTTGTTGTATTTTTACTAAAGGAATGGAACTTATGTTATTACACATTATTTGATATTTAATAAAGTTCATTCCATAGCCAGTGAGTGTGTATTGTATCCACAAAACTTGAGTAGAACAACTTCTAGCTACCACATATTTGGCTTCAGTAGTGGAATGTTTTGCTGAGTGTTGTTTCTTACAAGTCCAAGAGAATAAATATTCTCCTAAGAAATGAAATATTCTAGAAGTACTTTTCCAATCTATTCTACATCCACTAAATTCAATATATTATTTTTTACAGAAAATCATTTCCAAAAGAGTAGAATAAACCTAAATCCATAGTTCTATTATGGTATCAAAAAATTAATTTTACAACAATAAGATGATACATTTTTTTATTTTCTTGATATCTAGCATATAAGAATACAAAAAAATTGAATATGTATGACTAGATATTAAGTAATGTAAAGTTACAATCATACCTCTAAAAGTATTGATCAACTGGTTTCCCAACTTCATCAATATCTAAAGTATTTGAGGTTCTTATAGGAGTATTAATACTTTTAGTATTTTTGTATCCGAATATATTAAGAAGATATTTTATATACTTATATTGAGATATAAAATTTCTTTTAGGTTTTTGTGAGATTTTAAGACATAGAAATTATGTTAACTCACCCATTATACTCCTTTAAAACTCAGACTTACTATGATCTAAAAAGAAATACCTAGAAGTCATATCCAAGCACGCTTGGAGCGATTTTTTATTATCTGAAAAGAAATATGTTAAACACTTTGTAGTTGATATGAATATAATTTCATCAACATATATTTTTACAATCATAATATTTTTATTAAATTATTTTATAAAATATTTGGATTCGCAACTCCCTTAACAATTTTTTTTGAAACAAAAATATAGTTAACCTATCATACCAGGCTCTAGGGTATTTTTAAGTCCATAAAGTGATTTAGTAGGTTTAGAAACATGTTATGGATGTTTTATATTTTCAAAATGAGGGGGTTTTTCTACATAAAATTTTTTCTGAACAAAACTATTAAGAAAAGAAAACTTCATATCAATTTGAAATAGTTTAAAATTTAAGATTGCTGCATATTCTAGAAGTATTCTAATAGATTCAAGTCTAGATACTAGATCATAAGTTTCTTCATACTCTATTACCTATTATTAATTATACCCTTTAGCACCATGTCTAGATTTGTTTATAACTATTATTCCATTTTCATCACACTTGTTCTGAAAGACCCATTTTACTTCAATTATAGAAGTATATTTAGGCCATTAAACCAAATTAAAAACTTGGTTCCTTTAAAATTCATTGATTTATTCTTGTATGGATTTTATCCAGTCATCATCACCTAAAGCCTCATTAGGAGTCTTAGGTTCCAACAAAGATAAAAGTTTTATATGTTCAATTTCATTTCTCAAAAAAATTCTAGTTCTAACCAGTTGATCTACATTACCAATGATATTATCACTAGTATGATCCCTAGGAAAAAAATAACTTCTTGTATTTTAAAAAATATATTCTTCAATAATAGGTTGAAAACATTATTGATGTATAAACTCCTAAATATATTCTTTAATTTCTCTCTAATGAGAAGAACTTTCTAAAATATTTTGAAAATATATGTTTAAAATAACATCCAAAGATGTAGGTTGAGGTTGTTTGAAAAAAAGGGTCAGTTTCATAAAATTTGACATGTTATGTTTCCTTAATAGTACCTTTTTTTATTAAAAACTACATATGCCTTATTCAATGTAGAATATCTTAAAAATATTCATTCATTATATTTTGGATCAAATTTATATAAGTTATCTTTAGTATTCAGAATGAATACTTTGTATATGTAGACTTTGAAGTAATAAAGTTTTGGTTTACTTATGGTACACAATTAATCATGTATTTTATTAATAAAATTTCTAATTAAAACTCAATTTATAGTATAGCAGATAGTACTAACTACTTTAACCCAATTTTTTTTGGGAACTGAGTATTCACTCATCACTGTTCTAGTAATCTATTAAAAATTATATTTCCTCCTTCCACTACACCATTTTGCGGTGGAGTTATAGGTTCTGAAAAGTTATGTATAATAACTTTTTTACTACAAAAAATTTTCAAAATCATAATTATTAATTTTCCATCATGATCACAAAAATAGTTATCACGGAGAGGTTTGTCTCATTTTTAACTCTAGCAACAAAAGTTTTGAAAACAACTAAAGTTTGGAGAATTATCTTCTAAAAAATAGACCCAAGTATATCTAGTGTAATCATTAACTAAAAAATAAACATATTAATTTCCACTAATACTTCTAGTTTGTATAGGACCAAATAAGTCAATGTGCAATAACTATAAAGCATCATAAGTTGAGACTTCACAAGGAGACTTAAAGATTGACTTTTATTTCTTACCAAATTGAAAAGAATTATAGAATTTAGAAGTATCAAACCTATGTTCTGTTAGATCCTTAATAATTATTTTCTTATACAACTTAGCTAATGTTATAATATCACAGTTCCCTAATCTTCAATACCATGTAACACCCTGAAATTCTAAAAGAATAACATTTTATTCAATAGCAAGTATGACATGCAGCACGAAGTGTAGAAGGGAATATAAAATCCTGATATTTTTGATATATTCACTATTTTAAATAAACTCCATCTATTCTATAGTCTATATTTAATGTAACACTAAGTTATCTTGTGTTACACACAATAATGAATCTCTTCAATAGCTTACGCTACATACAATACCGAGTTTTATCGAATACTATTAACATTATTATTTTAAAAGAAAATTATCTCCTAAAAATTACACCGGTGGTTATAAATAGTATTAAATAAATTATTAAAATATATTTTTTAATTAATTGGCTACCAATTAAATAGAAATGTATAAAAAAGAAATTGAATATAAAGTTAAAATTTTTATAAAAAACTATTTTTATTCACTAAAGGAATTTATCCTAATAAATTAAATTATTTAATAATAGTGAATGAAATTAGTAAAATTTATATATTATATATTAAATAAAATATTTTTAAATTCATCCAATAGATTTGATTGACACAGGATAAGAACAAATCCAATTTTACGCATAAAAAACCATATTTTTCTAAAGGTAGTTTTTCCTCTTTTTAAGGGTGAACTTGGTTTAAAAATAAATTTTTAAACTTTTATAGATTTTCATTTTTGAAATTTTAATTTCAAAATTATCTTATATATAATACTTTTAATTTTTCTGATAAGTTTCATTTTTTAGTGAATAATGAACAATGTTGAATTTTAATTGAAAACTAACTATTCAACTAAATAATTTATAATGTTAAATTATATTTTAAATTAGTTTTAAAGTAAAAACAGATAAATTATACATATATTAATCCAATATATATATTTTTAATCAATTTCATATTGAAATTGGATATAAAAGCACAATAAAATTTTGAACATTTTCACTTTAAAAACGCTATTTTTCATCCTGTTTTTAGGATTAATTATAAATTAATTCCTACCACTTTTATGATTGGAATTTGTAAAAATAGATTAAATATTTAGAATCATAATAATTTGTAATTTATAATATGGTCAAATTATTTTTTTTACCATAATGAGTTTTGAAAACAGTTTAAATTAATCACATCGATTAAGAAAAAAAATGAGTTTACTAAGGGGCTAAACTTTAATCTTAAGGGACAAAATGACCTAGACACTTGTAAAAAACACATTTTATGACCATATTTCTACCATATCCCATATATTATAAAAAAATGGTTCATTATTTGGGGCACATTATGTAAGGTAGACCTCCCAATAGTATTTACCATTTTCTATTTATAAGAATGACACTCCTCCTCAACTATAAAAGGGAAATCATACCACCACTTCCTCACACATATAAATAAATTTGTCTCATAAAAAACCTGAAAAAATCAAATAAAAAATACCTACCCTAATACTATAATACTTTTTGGGCATAAATACAATTAATGAATGATTTTGGTATAAACCAAAAGGAGTTACCCGAAGAAGAGGTAATGTTCATTAACGAGCACTTTTGTTTTATTTCTTTACCCACCACCTTCACTTATTATTATATCATGATTATATAATAACCTAATTATATTAAATATAATTATATTTTTTTATTATAAGGTCATGACCTAAAAATTCACAGACTTCCATCAAATGGGATACACAATCATCGTTTGTTTGTACGGCGGACTACTGCCTCATGAAATTATGTCATTTGTTTATCGAATACCATATTTTAAGGTTGATAATAATGATTTATTTATAGTTTATATATGATATATATTATATTTATAATGAATTTATTCTTTTTAATTATTTCATAACACATACCTTCATGATTTCCATTTTGTGGGAATTTAATAATGTCATTCGTGTGTACGACAGACTATCACCTCATGAAGCGATGTGATTCATTAAAACATTACATGTAATATATTAAGGATGGTTTTAATAAAAATATTTGATATATATTACACAAAAATGATACTTTAATAATAATATAAACCTATATATATCATTTACTTTTCTTTTTTCTAATATAATAAGAAAATGGAAGTAGCGTTCATGGGTACGACCTACCGTCTCCATGAACGGTGTATTTAATTTCCTATAACTAATTTTTGTGGAGTAATATAAATAAACATATAATAAATATATGTTATATTTAAATAATGTTTTACATTCTAGATATTATTAAATCCTTTTCTAAGTAAGAGTGAAAAAAACTCCAAACAAAATCAAAATACAAAGCAAGTTATTACCCAAAACGATAAAAAATGAAATATTATTAACAATAATATATTATAAAAGGATCATATATGATATTATAAAATATTAATATTATTATATTATAATTTAATAACATGATTAAAACCATTATAAAAGATTTTAAAGGGGGTTAATCCCAAGGGAGCATAAGGTAAGGGATTCTTATCTCACTTTTACTTTTGTGAGGCATACACCATAATCACCACTTATTTATTTTTGTGTGGTGTATATACTACCCATATTTTATTTTATTTCATGAATAAATTTATCTTTAGGGTATTTAATGTTTAATTTGAATTTATTTATTTCATGGGGCTTATTATTCAAAATTTACCAAGTGGTAAAGGATTTCATCTCAATTTTATTTCATTGTGGCATATTGAATTATTATTAATATAGTTAATTTATATGGTGTATATACTACCCCTATGAAATTTAATATCATAAATAATTCATTATTATCAGTATTTTGAGTTTCAATTTTAATTATTTCATCTAAGGGTATTTTAATTAATAGTTACCAAGTGTTAAATAATTTCATAGCTCAATTTACTTTCATTGGGTTATATTACGTCCTCATTATCATTAATATTCTAAGATTATGTGTGTAATAAATTTTGACTATATATTATTGTATTCAAATTTTTATTATTTGTATTTTCAGTTGATACACATAATCTATTCATTTTTTATTCCCACTTCAATGTTATGATCTTTTCAAGGGTTTACTTCAGAATATCATTTTATTTGGGATTGTTTACACTTAGAATTCCATTGAAGGAAATAATTTGATAATTATTTAATAAAAACTTTAATTTTATTATAGTATGGTTATTTATGATCTTTTTAAGGTGATAATTCAATTTCCCACTCTTTGGTACTAAATATTATTGAGAAAATGTTTTAATAAAATCTGACTTTATTTCTCTCCTCAGCTAGAAATCCATTTTCTTATGAAACCATGTTTTCAAAAATGTTTTCAATTTTTTTCTTTAACCTTATATTAATTATTTATTAAAATACAATTTTACACATGTTACTTTTTAAAAATGTTTTCAAAGAAATCTTCTTATCTCTTTTTAACAAGGCACTTTTCTAAACTTTTTTACCATGAAAAAAGATCTTTTGATCTTGCACAGAATTACTTTCCATAATTTCATTGAATATTCCTTTGAAAGTTAAAAAATATATTTTTAAAGAAAATGTTTTTAAAAAATAATTTCAAAGAAAAGTATTTTTCTAATTTTTTTTCAATATGAGAAGGATATTTTCTTTAAGAAGATTTTTAAAGATATTTTTATTGTATTTTTATTCATAAATAACAAAACCCTTATTCTTAATTCAATGGGTATACGTTATATTTATACCATCCTTATTATTACTCTGGATGGATTATTATTATTTTGACATAGGATAGTATTTAAATTCACTTCCTTGAATCATTTTTGTAGTCATCAACTTCCCCTTTAGTTGGTCACTTTACAGTGACCATTGAACATTAAATTTAACCTAAATATCCACATTATTTTTCATGAATATGATTATTTCCTAAAATGTATACCATTTTTATATATGGTATTTACTTTTATAATTATTTGATTAATTGGAGAAATATTAATAAATCCATATCTTTTACTCAATATGGATATTTATTGATAATGAACATTTTTCATTAATTAAATAGATTATTCAATATAAGAGGAATGATTTGAACTATAAGTGAAGAGTGGGGCCCATAATTTATATATCCCCTTGATGAATTGACAATTTCTCATGAGGTAAGTCATTTGGACAAATTAAACAGGCTTATACCTATAGTTTTAAACTATCTTGTGAAAGGCCATGACTGTATAGGTTTTCATGTGCCTTATAAAGGACATCTATTAATTAAACATTTACTTCATTGATATTTTAGTTATTATTTTTATTATTATTATCCATGATATTTTTTACATGATAAAATAAATGAATGGATTTCATTCTCAGTTTATTGATTAAATGTCATATGTTTTCAATTATTTACCTTTCTATATTGTTTACACACTTCCTTCTCAGTTATTGATTACGTAGAATGTGTTCTTTGTTATTTACCTTACCATACTGATTATTTTCATTGATTAATTATTAATTATACTATAATTAACCCTTAATGAGCATTTGAGATCACCCTTATTTTCTTCCTTTCCTTAGGATTCCATGAAGTTTACTGTGATAGATATGAAAGAATATTCTAGAGGGAATATATTTATTATAAGAAAATTATGTTATAATTTTAAAATTAAATTATAATACGATACTCATATATGTATCTAGTTTACCACGACTAATGAACTTTTTGATAGTTTGGGATGTGATTTTCTTATATATATTCCAATTTAATTTCAGTAGTCACTATATCTAGGATTCTATTGTTGGGTCACTATAGTTGGTATATGAAAAAGTTTATTGGAAACCTTGGGAACTAGATTTATAAAAACATAGATTAGGGAACATAACCATAATATTGAATTTAAGGATAAGTATATAATAACATCCTAATGTTTTTGTAAGATATATATTTTATGGTTCTTCCTAAAAACACATTTTTTGTATAGATACTATAAGTGGATGTGCTTATTTAACATATGTAACTAGGGATAATAACTATAAAAAAGACACATTGGGCATGACTCTAGTAAAGCATGGTACATGATGATGAGCCTTACTGTGAACTTGGTTTGACACTCCCATGGGATATTCTTAGGATAATTCATATTTTCTTTCAAACCATTATAAAGGTTTTGAATATATATTGAAAATGAATGACTTAGGATGAACCCTAGACCAAGTAAGGATCCATTTTTAAATAAAATAGAAGAAGTATTTATTTATTTGGATTCAACAATTAACTTGTTAAAGTATTTTACCAATAATATTTTGGTAACAATAATCATGAAACATCTACGTCTTGTTTAAAATTTTCGGAGAATATATATCTTCATTAAATTAAGAGTGATAGATACCATCATGGGATTGTGAGATTATGGTTGACCATAAGTCTTGAGTATTAAACACCTATTTTAGGATTTATGTAATGGGAGTACACTAATATTAAATAAATTATGTAGAAATTTATGGAAAGTATATGTTTTAGTGGAAAAGTTATTTGAGGAATAATGCCTTTACAAAAGTTTAAAGTTATTGATAACTTTTAGGGATAATATGATTATTATATTTATTAAAATTTGTAAAAAAAGAAGTTTAATTGAATACCTTAGTAAAAAGGTTATTTAAGACTTAACGTTATTTCAAGGACATTCATCATACTTTTTGGAAGCATTATATGAATTATATTAATGTACTTTACTAAAATGAAAAACTGCATATAGGATGACAACCCATCACATCTGGTGAAGTGGTGGGGCTTGAACCCATAACAGATGGGTAAAAAGGGTTTCATGCAAACCATTGGCCTTTGCGATATCCTAGTTAATACGTCATTGTTTTTAGTTAAATAATTTGATGAATAAATATTAATGATGAACCAATAAAATAAATTTTTTGTTTTAGAGATTAAGGTATTAACCATATTTATTTTGGAAAATAGTTAAATATAAATATAAATACTTGTTTTATGGATCTTATGACATGTTAAAAGTGAATTTTAGTGCTTCTGGCATAAAAAGTAATCATTTTTGGATATTTATTTCTTAAAGTAATGGATGAATTGTAAATTTATCAAAGAATAACAAAATAATGAAATTGTGTTTATAGAAATATAGTAAGTAAGTATATTTTCTTATATTCTTAGGCAGTAAAATAATTCCTCAACTTTATAAAAAAGGCCTCCAAGCCTGATGACCTTAAATGTTTTATTTATTTCTCCCCTTTTTAAACTAGGATGATGGGTAAAATACATGGATTGAAAGTCTATAGGCACTTATAACTAATTCCTGGCCTGAAGTCTCAGAAGGTGTAGTGACAAAAGAAAAAAATGACCCTAAGGTCCCTTAAAATATGACACCAGAAAAGTAGACCCAACTAATATATTTAAATATTTGAAACCTCCAAACTTTGCAAGGCTACGTAGTAAGCATAACCCCAAGTAGAGATGCACAGTTCTAGGTCTCAATCGAAAATATCATACCCTCTAGATTGTATTAATATGGAATCTTTTCAATGTTGGAATCATTCCTTGAACCTCATATGGATCTGGCATCGGTGGAGATTCAATATTTTTCCTTCCATTCCAAGGAGGACACCCCCACCATTACTCGAATGCCGAAGCGTTGCCACTTCCTGACCTGGAATCTCACTATCATCCATGATCCACCACAAAGATAGACTTAGAGGGACCTCCCCACCATTGATCTATGCACCGACACTCTCTGTTGCCTGAGTCAACTGCCAACATCGTCGCTGCACAGGGAAAACCTAACATTGTTGATGAAGAACCTGTCTGTCTCCACCATATGTATTGCAGATAAACAATACCCACCACCTCTCCATCTAGGAATCCATAAATTACCTAATATATATCAAGTAAATACTAAAAATATGCTCACCTTATTATGCGACACATCCATCATGACCTAGAAAAACCACCTGCCTCACTCCGAAAAGAGGGAGAGATAACACCACCGAACTACTAGGGAAAAACCCAAGATGGGGAACCCACCATAGAAAATATTTGGAGTTTTTTATTGAAACAAATAACTCTAATTTTTCTAGGTTGAGATATCCCGATACATATCCAATGAATTCCAAATGGGTATTAAATCTTAACACCCATAATCCCATAAACACCCTAATACAACACAGTCTGTCACAAACGGTTTTCACACCGTCATCATCCACTATCTGCTACTGTTCCAAGACCAATTTCATTCAAATATCCATAGACTTAACCCATCCATAATACAAATACACCACTGGAAGTCAGTCATCCCACCGTCTAACCATCCATACAGCCTGAACCTTTCTCACTCGCCGTCCGCCGTGCCCAAGGTCCTACCATTCACGCAACTTTGACCCTGCTCGCTCGCCGCCTACTGTGCTTATAGTCCCATCATTCGTCATTCCCTGCTCGACTGGTGAACCAGATGGACGTCTGGCCAACCCAAGTTCATTCCATCCGCTAACTTCCAAGTGGATTTCACCTTGATCGCTAGGTGAACCAGTCATCCATATGACCATCACAAGATCCCTCTGTCCACCTCTAACTACACCATCCTCCCACTCATCATGGGTGAATTCATCCATCCATCCAATTAGTATCCTCCTTATTACCAAATAAATCCACAATTTATGTGGAAAACGGAAATTGAACCCCCTTTAGTTAACGAAATATAGAAGAGATTAACCAACCAGTTAATTCCTTGACTTCAACATTGTAAAAAAGGTTCTTGAAATAAAAATATATCCTATTACCATCATTTATAATGATATAAATGAACCTTTCACACATATTAGATTTAAGTCATTGAGGACCTAAAATTTTAATTGATCATTCACTTGTTTGTGATCAATGACCACAATCACTCTCTAAAAATATTTACGCCTTTCCTTGATGTCCATATCTTCACTTTCCACCAATTTTCTCCAACTTGTTAAAATATTTATTTGTTATTCTATATGAGATTTATACTTATCATTCTCACTTATTAAGAGGATATTTTATTAATACTTTTATGATTTGGGTTTTTAAGAAAATTAATTTTCAAATATCAAACCCTAGATTACTGATATCAAGTCTAAATTGTAAGGATGAAATTTATTTATGGTGGGGGGGGGGAGAATGTAACACCCCAAAATTATAAAATAATAACATTTTATTCAATAACATGTATAATATGAAACACTAAGTGTAGAAGAAAATATAAAATCAAAATAATTTACAATATATTTATTATTTTAAATAAATTTAATCAATTCTATATATTTTAATGCATACAACACTAAGTTAACTTGTTTTACACAAAAAATTATTTTCTTCGATATCTTGCGTTATACGCAAGACCAAGTTTTACTGCATACTATTAATAATATTACTTAATATGGAAATTATCACCTAGTCATTAAATTAGTGGTTAAAAATAGGATTAAATATCTTATGAAAATATATGGCTGAATTAAATGGTTAAAAGTTAATTATAAATGTATATAAAAACCAATTGAATATAAATGAAATGTTTTTATAAAAATCCATTATTATACGCCAAAGGCATTTTATCATAATAAATTAAATTAATTTATATTAATGAATGATATTAATGAAATTTATATATTATATATTTAATAACTGTTTTTTGAAATTCATCCAGTATATTTTATAGGCATAAGATAAGAAAAAAAAATTAAATTTTATACAGAAAAGCTACATTTTTCTAAAGGCAGTTTTGTCATATTTTAATGGCACACTTGTTTTAAAACCAAAATATGAAACTATTATAAATTTTATTTGAAAAAATAAACTTATTTTTTTTCAATATAAATTTAAAAATTATATTAATGTGAATTTTTGGTATTTTTTTTATGATGTTTCATTTTTTGATGAATAGTGAAAAATATTGAATTTTAATTGAAAACTAAATTTTCATCTAAATAATTTATAATTTTAAATTATATTTTAAATTGGTATTAAAGTCAAAATAGATCAATTATGAACATATTAATATACTTTAGGTCATTAAAATTAATTTCATATTGAAATGGGATATAAAAATGTAGTAAACATTTGAACGTTTTCACTTTAAATATCCACTTTCTCATTCCATCCGTCAGATTAATTTTAAATGAATTGATGCCACTTTTGTGATTGGAATTTGGAACAATGGATTCAATATTCTTAATAATAATAATTTATAATGTCTAATATGGTAAAATTAAATTTTTACTATAATTATTAGTGAAAAGGTAAAAATTAATCACGATGGTTAAGAGAAAAATGAGTTTACTAACGAACTAAAATTAAAAATTAAGGAAAAAATGACATATAAACATGTAAAAAAACCATTTTATGGAAATATTTATACCATATACACTATTGGATCTAGAATAAATCATAATTTGAGGCACATTATGTAAGATAGACCTCCCAATAATGTTTAACTTTTGGTATTTATAAGAATTCCACTCTTACTCCACTATAAAAGGGAACTTATCCCTTCACTTATTCACACATATAAAACCATTTATATCATAAAAAACTTTACCAAATAAACTTAAAAAATAACTACCCTCATACTAGAATCTTTTTTGACATAAATAAAATCAAATAAGAATTTTGTTATAAACCAATAGGAGTTACCCGAAGAAGAGGTAACGTTCATCAACAAGCAATTTTGTTTTATTTATTTCTTCACTGACATCATGATTATATAACAACATAAGTATATTAAATATACCAATATGTTTTTATGAAAATTTTATGACCTAAAACTTTATACACATTCATCAAATGGGATACACAATCATTGTTTGTGTGTACGACAGATTACCGCCTTGTGAACTGAAGTCGTTCGTTATTCCATTACCATAATTCATGGTTGGAAATAATGATGAATTTATAGTTTATATATTATATATATATATATATATTATATTTATAATTCATTTATTATTCTTTAATAATTTCCTATCACATAACTTCATGCTTTCCATTTTTTCGGAATACGTTAACGTTATTTTTGTGTACGGTGGACTACTGCCTCACGAAGCGATGTAATTTGTTCACACTTTACATGGAATGTATTAATGATGATTTTAATAAAAATATGTAATATATATGGCATAAAAATGATACTAGAATAATAATATACACATATATATGTATCATTTACTTTTATTTTTTCTGATATGACAAGAAAATGGAAGCAACGTTCATGCATACGACCTACCGTCTCCATGAATGATGCATTTCATTTCCTATCAATAAATTTTAGGGATTAATATAAATATAGATATAATAAATATATATGATATTTAAATAATTATTTAACTTATGGAGATGATTAAATCATGATCTAAGTAATAGGAATAAAAAATAACAAATCAGGACATACTCAAAAAACAAGACGAGTTGTTACCCGAAATGATGAAAATAATTAAAGATTATTAACAAATGGGATATAAGATGTTATAAAAGGATGATATATGATATTATAAATATAAATATTATTATTTTATAAGTTAATAAAAATCTTAATACCATTATATATAATGTTAAAGGTTGTTAAACTGAAAGAGCGCACAAGGTAAGGGATTCTTGTCTCACTTCAACTTTTGTGAGGCATAAACCATATTAACCACTTATTTATTTTGTGTGGTGTATATACTTCCCATATTGTATTTTATATAATTAATAAATTTATCTTCATGGTATTTAATGTTTAATTTTAAATTTTTTCTTTTATGGGGATTATGATTTAACAGTTACCAAGTGGTAAGAGATTTCATCTCAATTTCATTTCATTGAGGCCCATTATATTATTATACACAAAAATTATTTTATATAATGTATATACTAAACCTATGATATTTAATATCATGAATAATTCATTATTTATGGTATCTTGAGTTTTTATTTGAATTATTTCATCTAAGGGGATTTGA
Organism: Viscum album; assembly: GCA_963277665.1. Lineage (NCBI taxonomy): Eukaryota > Viridiplantae > Streptophyta > Magnoliopsida > Santalales > Viscaceae > Viscum > Viscum album. The sequence continues at coordinate 1,350,489,798 of OY728157.1, forward strand.
ATTAAGAGTTACCACGTAGTAAAGAATTTCATAACTCAATTTTCTATCATTGGGATATATTACTTACTTATTATCATTACTATTATAAGATTACACGTGTAATGAATTTTTACTATATATTATTTTATTTATACTTTTTTATGTGGATTTATATTTTATACCCATAATTGATTCACTGGTTTATTCTCACTTCAACATCATGATCTTTGCAAGATTTTACTTCACAATCTCATTTAATTCAAGATTATTTACACTTGGATTTACCTTGAAGGAAATAATTTGATAATTATTTAATAAAATATTTAAATTTATTCTCATATGGTTATTCATGATATTTTTCAAGTGATATTACTATTTTTTTCACTCTTTGGTAGTTAATATTTTTGAGAATTTTTTTAATAAAATCCGACTTAATTTCTCTCTTAGGTCGGAAATCCATTTACTTACAAAACCTTGTTTTCAAAAAAAAATTAAATTTTTTTCTTTAACTATCTCAAAAAGATTTATTAAAATACATTTTTACCCATTTTTCCTATTTTGAAAATGTCTTCAAATGAATCTTCTTGTCTCTTTCCCAACAAGTCACTTTTCAAACCTTTTTACCATAAAAAAGGAATGTTAGTTTTACCTTGTATGGGATTACCCAACATAATTTATTTGAATTTTTATGAAGTTATTTTTATATAAAATGATTTTAAAATAGATATCAAAAGTTAAGTATTTTTTAAATTTTTTTTCAAAATGAAAAGGATATTTTCCTCACGAAGGTGTTTAAAGATATTTTTATTATATTTCTATTCATCAATGAAAAAAACCATTATTATAACTCCAATGGGTTTACATAATATTGATACCATACTTATTATTTATCTAGATGTATTATGATTATTTTTTTCTAAGGATAGTATTTAAATTCACTTCCTTGAATCATTTTTGTAGTCATCAACCCCCTTTGATTAATTCACTTTAAAGTGACCATTGAACAATAAATTTATCCTAAATATCCATATTAATTTTCAGGGATATTATTATTTCCTAAACTGTATAAAATTTTTAAATAAGTAATTTACTTTGATAGTTTTTTGATTAATTAGGGAAATATTGATAAATCTGTATGTTTTACTCAATATGGATATTTGATGATAAGACAAATTATTCATTAATTAAATCAATTATTCGATATATGAATAATACTTTAGGATAGTAGTGATGGGTGGGACCTAGACTTTATATATCCCCTTGATACATTGATAGGTTCTCATGAGACAAATTAGTTGAAAAAATCAAATAGGTTTCTACATGTAGTTTTGAAATGTCTTATGAAAGGTCTAGATGTTATAGGTTTTCATGTGCCTCAGACATGGCGTCTAATAATTAAGCATTTAATTTATTGATATTTTAGTTATTTTTATTATTATCCATGAGATTTTCACATGATAAAATCTATAGATGCATTTAATTCCCAGTTTATTGATTAAGTGGAATGTTTTTTCAGTTATTTACCTTTCCATATTGTTTACACACTTCTTTATCAGTTATTTATTACATGTAATGTGTTCTCTATTATTTACCTTACCATATTTATTATTATCATTAATACATTATATCTTCCATTTTACTTAACCCTTAATGATAATTTGGGATCAACCTTATTTTGTTTCCATCCCTTAGGATTCCATGAAGTTTATTATGACTGATATATAAGAATATTCTAGAGGGAATAAAGTTATTGTTGGAAAAAATTATAATGTAATTTTTGTATTCAATTATAATATGAGACTCTTGTATGTATCTATTTTACCAAGAATACTAAACTATTCAGTCATTTGGGGAATTATTTTATTATATTTATCCTAATGTAATGGTATCAAGCACCATCTCTCGGATTCTAGGGTTGTGTTGCTATATTAAATACCCAAATATTGATCTTCTATTACAGTAAGGTAAGGAAGGTCTTGGATCCTAATGTATTCTATTCAAAATGTATAAAATTTCTCATACTGATTATAAAAAAGAGTTAAGTCATCTTTATAATTATGAACAATACATTTATCATTCCTAAAGTTCATAAGTTAACACTCATTACATAATTTATTTATTTAATAATGTTGTGCTTAAGTCCTATAACAAATAAAACATTTGAAATTAAATATTTTCCAAGAAGAAAAATGTTACTTATACCAATAATTTCTCCTTTATAATTATCTCTAAAAGTTACTTTTCTACCTTTCATCTTTATAATATTATTAAAGAAATATTTTTTTCTAGTCATATGTCTAGAGAAACCACTATCTATGTACCAAATATTCTTATTGTTTTCACATTCTTTATTTTCTTGAAAACAAAAACATTAGTGTTTTGGAACCCAGACCATCTGGTGTCTGGTATTATCAGAAAGTAATATTTTCAAAATAAACATTTTTTAAAATTTATTATTTTTGGGAAAATTTCATTTCTTTTTAAAAATACTATTTATGAAATTATAAATACTGACCTCTATTTAAAGAACATTTATTCTTACAGTGTCCACCAATTTGGATTGTAGTGAAAAATGGAGCACTTTTTATAACAAAGTAATTATTACTAAAAACATTTTTTTTATTTTTAAAACTCATTCTAGAAATATATCTAAGAGGTAAATTTTTTTATACATTTTATCAAATTTTTTCTTTTATATAGGTAAAGTTAGACAACAATTTCTTTAAACTAGAAATTTCAAATTTTATTTTTACAACTAAGTTTTTATCCTCACTTGAACTTGTATATGAACTAAGTTTTATAATGTCACTTTGTTAACTAGTTTTATCAAAAATATATTTCTCAAGATATTTGGAAATAATATCATTTTCAAAATTTTTATCAAGATATTTAGAATGATATGAAATTTCAATAGTTGAAGTATAAATTCTTGAATTTTCCTTCTCAATTTTTTCTTGACCATTTTCATGTTTTTTAGAAACCTTATACTTTTCATTTTCAAGTAGTTTTTCAAACTAGAAACTTCTTTTAAACATTGTAAAGTATTTTTTTCTTCATTAGATGAAGAATATTCTTCATTAGAAGATGAAGAAATATTCCCATAATTGCTATCAGGGTAATTAAAATTTAAAGTAAGGTTAATAAGATATTAATTAGTATTTACCTTATCCATATAACACTTGTTGACCTTTATCATTTCTATATATAACCCAATATTTCTCTATTTAGAACTTTCATTCTATGAAGAATTATTAGAAGAGCTATCTCTTCCAATTTCACTGCAAATTTCTGAAGCTTTCAGACTCTTATTGCTATTATGTTTATAATACTTCTTATAATTTATATCAAAATTCATTTATTTATTAATATTTCTTCTAAATTTAGGATAATTCGGTCTGATATGTCTTGACCTCTTACAGTCATAATATATTACTTCAGAAGATTATTTTTTATCACTTTTATGCTTGTGACTTTTCTTATATCTATAATGAAAATATTTCTTTCTCAAAATCTTCTTCATCCTTCTAGTAAGATTAGCCAACTCATTTCCTTTCTATTCCAATGAAATAGTATCTGTATCAACAATTACATTATTCTTATTAGATGATTTCACTACTTTCTCAGTATATTAATCTTTAATGGAAACATTAAATGTAGTTACAAAAGAAACTCCTCCATTTTTCCTTTTTATATTTTCTACTTCCCTTTTCAGTCTACCTTTTTACTGTATAACTGTTCTAACGAGATCATCTAGAATAAGATTTGTAATCCTTCTCGTTTCATTTAAAGCTATTCTCTTAGATTCCTATTCATTTAGAATAATATTAATAATTTTCTCAATGAAAACACCATCATCAATATATTTCTCTCCAAGTGATTATAAACTATTTATGATTTTCATAAACCTTTGGTTCATCTTAACAACTGACTCACCTGATATAAAATAAAATTCTTGATAGTTAGCTCTCAACATATATCTTCTAGTTTCAATGAATTTTGAAATTACGAAGCGTGTTGCCTCTAAATTATTCAAAAATATAATTAGCTATTTTACATGAAGAAATATTAGTATAGACATTTCTATTCATATAAAATAAAAGTGTATTCCTCATGATATTCCAATTTTTCTAAATTTGTAAAATTAGTAACATCCTTATATGGAATCTTGTAATTTATAGTCAACATCACAAAGTTATCCAGACTAGTATTGATAACAAAAAGTATTTATTCTATATCTATAGTATACATAATAATTCCCATAAAAAATAGGTGGTCTACTTAGATTCAAATTTTCTAGAGTTTCAACATGCATAATTTCCATCTTATCAAATAGAAACTATTTTTCTACAAAACATGTTAGGATTAAATAAATTTATAAACTAGTAGTTTATAATAAAAATCAGTAACTTATAGTTGATAAAAAAGTAAAAACTCATCAAGTATAGTAGTTTATGTTTCTATAATACCAACTATTGGATCATAAGAGTTACAATTTCTACAAGAGGGGGGGGGGATGAATTTTAGTTTAAAAATTAAATGTAATAAAAACAAGAACCTCTTTAGTAAAAAAGATCATACTCATAATTCATCTAGTGATTAAATTAATTATATAAGATCCAAAAATCATCCGATATATCATAGTTTTTATTAGTCTTACAGACAATATGATAAAAACAATTATTAGAAAGATAAGTATAAAATACTTTATAATATAAATGCACAAGGAAAATTAATCTTACAGAAACAAGAATATAAAAGACTATAATAAAGTAAGAATGAATTAAAAGGTTTATAAAAGAATTATTCTCTTTAAACATAATATTTAAAGAAGTTAGAAATTCTAAATTAATATATCTATAGTTTTATACATAACTATAAAGGTATATCCTTACTTACCAAGAAATAACTCGATAAAATGATCAAAATAGATCTATATTTTGATCCCTTGTAAGACCTTGATATGAATATCAGAATGTATTTATCTTCCTAGCCCTAAAATCCCTCAATCTAAAGATCGAATTCTACCATATTTCTATCCTAAGAATCCCTGAATCTAACATTGATTAGAAAAAATCGAATAAAAAATCAAAATGTTCAAAGGAATTTACAATCCTCACATGTATTCCTTAGAACTACAACTCTCCATGAAATTACAATGCATTAGGTTAAGATGCTTAAGAAGAAAAAAATCTCAGAGGTCTTGTGTTGAAAATTGAATCTACTTTTATCTCCTCAAATTCACTCCTATTTATAGTCATTCTTCCAACATATATAATTATGTGATTCCAAAATTTGGTTTAAATGGCCTCATATGTTCTTCACTTGAAATATCAGCAAAACTATTCCATCTAATGTCTTTTTCTAGAACCATTACAATACTAAAAAGTATTCCATCCAGTAGAAAAAAATTCTAATTACTATGATTATAAAATTTTAACAGTCTGATGGACTATACTATTGTTTTAAATATGATAAACTAATCAAGGGTTAGTATTATGGATAAGAATTACTTTCAGTCTAATGATTTTGAATTTAATTAGTTTTATAGACATAACACTATTCTAACCACTAGTTAGAACACTAGTTAGTCCGATGTACTGGATGTACCTTCAGTATGATGGAGTGGACTGAATAATAATAAAATGTTAATATTACTTTTATATTATAATTAGCTTTATTTTTAGTGGAAAATAATATTTTCTTAAAAATATTCTAAAACACTTGGGATAAAAAAAGTTAGTAAAATAGAATTTTTAAAAATTGTTAAAGTATTTATGCTTTTCAAAACCAAGGAAAAGAAAATTAGAAATCATAACTTTTGACTCAACAATGAGGTGTATCTACTAACACTTTGACATGTTATATCAGGAATATAATTATGTTCATGGTATTTAAATTTTTATATGATTTTATTCTTTAATGAGTATTATGATTAAAGAGTTACCAAAGTGGAAAAAGCTTTATGTTACAATCTCCTTTCTTTCAGGATGGTTTTTGTTCGAGGTTCCTTTTGAGGAAATAAAGTGATCTTATTTTATTAAAACACATATATTTTATTCCTCTATGGTTATGAATGTTTTCACTTGTTTAAGTTACATTTCTTCCCTTATTAATTGTATAATTATCAATAAAGTTATTTATAAGTGATTTTGATCCTGTATTTTTTATTCTAGATCATGAATATTTCATATTCATGTAAATTTTTTCTAAAACGTTTTCAAAAGTGTTATTTTATAAAAATAAATGATTTCCTAAATCTATTTTTCATATTATTTGACCTTTTTTTAAAATATTTTAAAAATGAATTTTCTTAACGTTTTCTAAATGGGTCACTTTGACTCACTTAAAAAAATGATTGAAAGTTATGTTTATTTTTAACATTTACGACATGAGTGTATTTTTTCACCTTCATTACCACTTAATGTTTTAATTATTCTTTTCTTTAATTTTCAAAGGTTATTTTCAAAAAAACATTTCTTTAATTTTTTAGAAAGTTTTAGATTTAAATAGGTGTTTTCAAAATGTAAAGGATATTTTATTCAATAAATGGTCTAAGTGATCTTTCAAAATAATTTTCTATTTTAGATGAAATATGTTGATTTTACTCAAAGGGAAAACATTATTTTCATCAAGAATTTTGTTAATGATATTTTAATGTTATTTCCATTCATTAACATCAACAACCCTTTATGTTTGTAACATCCCAACCTGGATGCCACTAATTGGGTGCTCCGAGCCAGTTCATTATGAGGCCTCAGACATGCCTCCCCATAAACAAGAGGCTTCTAACTAGCAGCAAGGGACTTGAGTGTGATAGTAAGGATACTATACCCTCATATCAGTGTAACAAAACAATTGAAATAACTAAGTATCATACACCAAAGTAAACAAAAAAAGTGAAATAGTAGTAAATAAATTGAAATAGAATATGCTATAATAATAAATGAAATACTATAATTCCTAAATAGCTATTCCATACATACAACACTGGTCACCCACTAGGGTGACTATACATACATGAGTACAAAAGAAACTAAAATAAAAGTATAGGGCTCTATTACTAACTCTAATTTATACAACATACCCGGTCTCTATACACTGTAAAACTGAGCCAGACCGATCATAAGAACTCACATGAGAATATATTCTCAATCATGCAGCACTCGACCTCCACCTTAACCACCATGAAATCACGATCAACCTAAAAAGAAGACATAAGTCTTGTATGCACAATGAGGTGAATGTATAGGGGTGAGAATATAATCTCAGTTGGCCACCCCAATGTGAACATATAAAACTACTTACATAAGTGAATGGAAATGAAATATGCTCAACCTAGATGAGACTCACATGAAAAGGTAAATAAATCCAATATCATGATGCCCCCATCGACCCCTGGGTCTATAATCCCAATAAAATGGGAAATGTGATATCAAGGATATCCATTTTTATATGTGTATATGTGTATAGTTCCATACCTATACACGTATACATAAATATGAATATACCTAATTAAGGAAAATAAATAACATAAAAACATCAACTATCGATCCTTGGGTCTATAATCCTGATCGCCTAGAAATACTATTCAAAGGAATTGAGATGGATGTTGTGCCAATCAAGTCATGTATCATTAATTTTATATTTGGGTTCATAATCCCAATATACATATAACTACTTATTTTAGCACTTAAAATGTCTCCGAGTAAGGTACGTATAGCATCCCACATTTTTATAACATAAATTTTCATTACATTTTACAAAACCAAGGATCTTTAAGGTTTAGTGTCTTGGAAACCAGGAACTTAAAACATGAAAACATAAAACATTCTTCTTAAACACTTGAAAGGCTTATCCTTATGTTCATTATAGGTTCATTACTACATCTCATAACCTGGGGACATACATCAAAATAAAGGGGTGAGCAGAAGGCCCAGTAAGGGAAACAAGGGGAAACATTTAACATGTGAACTTGAGATACATCAATAAAGTCATGAAAAAAAACTTTAAGGCATGAGAAAGAAATCATGAGGAATATCATAATAAAAATAACGTATTTCATAACTTGAAGATGTGGATACAATATTTAACATAGAAAATCATTTCTGTTTCACCAAGGTCCATCCCCAAGGTGTCATTAAAAATTACCAAGGTTATTCACCAAGGCGTCATTAAAAATGGTCACCTCTAGAGATTAAGTCTTTACCCAATGCATTGGAGCGCTATCAGGGTGAACCCTTAAATTTGAATTTATTATCATGTGATCCACATATATCATCATCAAAAATTTCATAAACAACCCATATAGCATAAAATAAATGGGTTTCATTTCATAGTCATCACATTTTAAAAACTGCTTTAAAGACATGATCTTTATGTCACTTTAAACCCATGGAAAAAAGAAAGTGGGTTTCATGTATATAAGTCCCATAATTAAAATTGAAAATTTTGATATATATGTGAATACCCCTATATAAGAGAAATATTTGAGTATTCACTTAATAAAATAAAATAATTTGAGATAAAGAGAGAGACATTTTGAGACGAAAATTCTGCAGCATAATGGCTATGTTATAGGGTTTTAGAAAATACTGAAAAGAGAGGGGACATGGGTCACCCAATAATAAATGATCCATAAAATAGTAGAGGGACTGAATATAAAGGATATATGAACATGGTAATGAAATTTTAAGGACATACCATTTGAAATGAAAAACATAGAAGGAAGACCTAAATAAGATTTTTCTTATGAAAATTCGGCAGCCTAATGGTGTCACTTAAACTTCAAAAAAAAAAATAATTGACGAGATAAAATAGGGTATCTCATCACATGAACATAAAATATCAGTATGATAGATATAGAGATCATACCCAAACATAATAAAAAGGAACTTGAAAGACTTGACATGAAAATAGATCTTGAAAACGAGAAGGGTGAAAGAATCCCTTAAAAATTCGGCAGCCTAACGACGTCACTTAAACTTCAAAAAAATGAATTGATGAGATCAAATAGGGTCTCTCATCATATGAACATAAAATATAAGTATGATAAATATAGATATCATACCCCAAAATAATAAAAAGGTACTTTAAATACTTGACATGAAAATAGATCTTGAAAACGAGAAGGGTGAAAGAATCCCTTAAAAATTCGGCAGCCTAACGGTGTCACTTAAACTTCAAAAAAATGAATTGAAAAGATCAAATAGGGTCTATAATCATATGAAAATAAAAGATAAGTATGATAGATATAGAGATAATACCTCAACATAATAAAAAGGAACTTTAAAGACTTGACATGAAAAGAGATCTTGAAAACGAGAAGGGTGAAAGAATCCCTTAAAAATTCGGCAGCCTAATGACGCCACTTAAAAATTATTAAAATGAATTGATGAGAGAAAGAGGGGGTATCTCATCAAATGAAAATTAAAAGGAAAATAGGATGAATATAAAAGAAAATTCCCCAACATAAGAACTTTGGGCTTAAAAGAAATGAAATAAAAGAGAGTACTTGGAAAGAAAGAGAGAGGTAGGATCCCTTACCTTAAAACGTAACTCTTAAAACTCAAAGGTTGGGACCTTGAGGGCATGGAGGAACCTTGGGAGGACTCTTTGGGAGATAAGAAGATCAGAAATTCGTTGAGGATGATTTTGGAGTCGAAAGGATGAGATAATGTCTTGGTATTTATAGGGAAAGTGAGGGGACAAGACATTAATGGCCAAGGGACACCTCATTGGTGGTATTGGAAAAACCATGGGCTTGCCCATGGTATTTTCCCATGGTATTGGACACTTGGGAAACCTCATACCTTATCATACTATTCATAAGTCTACCATATTGATTACATACTTAATACATCATTTAATGATGTCATTAAACACCCGTAACTTAAAAACTGTATTTTCACTATTCACCGAAAATTCAACTTTCTCAGAAAAATCCCAAAATTTCACCTTAACCAAATATCGATGCTCTCATTTCAAAAATGAACTCCATTTTATAAAAATAATTTTCTAAATATTTTTAATTTAATTTTTAAATAAATACACTATTCACCGAAAATTCATTTTTTTTCAGAAAAATCCACAAAAATGAACTTAACATAATATCGATGCTCTGAGTTCAAAAATAAAGTCAATTTTATAAAAATATTTTTATAAATATTTTTAATTTAATTTTTAAATAAAAAACACTATTCACCTGAAAAACCTAATACTTGTCTAATAATTTCTGAAATAGTTATTTACCTATTTTATTGAATCACATTACTTAATCATGGTGCCTATAATATATTAATAATTTCTTTAAGTGAGATCACTAATCCATTTGGTCACATTACTAATCCTAAGCGTAAAATCACTATTCATAAATTACTATTCACCAAAAATTAAGTTTATCTTATTAGACTCTAAATTTCTTACTGAACACATCTGTAGAAGACCATTTTTTGAAAATCATTACACATCATTAATTATTTAAGGTTTACAAAAATATTTTAAAATATCTTTTTTTTTCAAATTTATCAATAATATACATCCTACATTTATCCGGACATTTAAAAATTTACAAACTTCACCATAAGAAGAAAACACAATTTTATTTATCCCAATGGATTACACAAAGCAGTTACAGTCTCCTTACATAGCCCCTTATAACCCCAGCATAGGACCTAAGTGTAAGGTGTGCTAAGGTGAGAGAATCCGAGGGTGGCTTGGCCAACATTGCACGAGTAGTAATTTCTATCAGTTTGAACTTATCACGAAGGCGATTCCATTCTAGCTTCACACGATAGATTTCGGCTTGGGTTTGGTCCAGAGCAAAGCCCAGTGGTGCTACCTCCTTCCCAAGTTCCATTAGAGGGGATTCGATTTTCCCGAGACTACTAGATGAGGCCATCAAATCTTCTTTCTATATTAATTAACCAAGATCACTTGTATTTAGAGACAATAATCAAAACGTTTAGTTTCCGACGGTCATATTGACCAAATGTCATATAACAGTCGAAACCCAATGGTCACATTTTAATTATACTCATGTCATCAAATGAAACAGTTTTGTTGAGTATAAAAAAAATAAAACACAAAAATAGGAAAAAATATTTATTCAAAATTTCGGGTCATTATAATACACCACCATAGGAGGATACTCATCCCAACCCTAGGTTCACCCGTACTTTCCTCCAACCACAATAAAAAATTATAGGTAATTAAATCTTGGAATCCTATAAATGGTAATTAATCTGGACACCATGTAACTCATGCTATGCAAATCCTATTCAATGTCTGATCCCTGGGTCCTAGTCTATAGGTAGCCATGATATCTGGAACTCGAATGAACCCTAAGGGTCTGAACCTTAGGTGATCCGTAAGGGTAGATCATTGGTGAGATGCCATGCCCACACCTGGAGGTCTCTAATAATGGAGTGCATAATAATACCTATCATATGGAAGATCATAATCATCCACGAGTATCCAATGATGTGAAACAACATGTCCAAAACCATGGTCAATTAATTAGTTAAGGGGAGTGTAATCATCCATATCCCTCAGAAAAGTGTAATCATCTATGAGCATAATACAACCAAGGAGGGAGTAATAATCCTAATCATATATCAGCCAGAGAATAGAGGAATCATCATCACCACTCATGAGAGTACAATCATCAATGAGTATAATTACTAGGAACACCATGCCCATATATCATAGTCATAGGCTAAAAAAATGAATTCTAGGAAGCACCTTTTAAAATCCCAATAATATAATGATCGATTATAAAGTATCAACAGCCAAATCCTAGGTAGTACTTATGGGTATACAAATAAAAATAATAATAACATGGCTGAAAAGATAAATCTCAGGAAAGCACGTCCAGGCATCCCTAAGGGATAAAATGTGCCTCGAGTCAGGCTCATCAGCCACCAACCAGGAAGAACCTTTGGTGATCATCGTTGCATCAATAGTAAACATGTGATGTATAAAAAAAAGAGTGATGGTGGATTAATTCCTAAACCCACCACCACTACCACAACCCCGTGGGCTTACACATTTGGAATAGGTTCTAAGGTGACTCCTGCTACCATATCTACTGAAACCCGATGTACTATATTAGGGTTGGCCAAACATTGGGGCACCCATTGGGTCCCTCAAGTCAAAAAACTTAAGAGTCATCCTACCATGGATCCTTGGGTCTATTCATAAGAAAAGTCATCCTACTGGGTATCCTTAGTAGCAAAGGTGAAGAGAGGAATCCTACATGGAATTATCGATGGTAAGTCAACATAGGCATCCTACTTGGGATCCTCAGGATAGTACATAAGAATGGGTGTCCTATTGAGGAACCTCAAATATAGGACATAGACGAAGAGGAATCCTACATGGGATCATCATAACGACACATAGGTAAAGGGATACTACAAGGGATCCCCTTTTTTATCAAGTAAACAAAGGCATTCCATAGGGGACCCTTGGTAAACAATAAGAATAAATAGGCATCATATAGTGGATCCTTAGAAATAACTAACCTCATAACCTCCTAGGATAGAAGGGAGAATATCGAAAGGGAGAAGTCCTAAAAAAAGATCTACGAAGGAATTACTCAATAGTGATATCTCATGGATCATATCAAATCAATGGGTCACACTCTTAGGATACAATTGAATTTGATTACCATATGAAGAATCTATCCATTCAAGAAAAGACAAAAATTCCACCTAGGAGTATTTAAAACATGTCATGGGTATTAGCATCACAATCTATGTAAAAAGATACTCATAATAGACTACCCATATGTCTAAGACCAACTCTGGGGAAAAAATACATGAAAAACCCTCAAAGGGTATAAAATAAAGAGTACAAGATGTGTGAACCTGGGTATATGACATGTATCCTCATAACCCCACCGGGGTGGGTACTTCTGCTTGTACTTGGTGTGTAAAAGACCAAGTATATAGAATATAGAATAGGTATATGGAATGTAACCCACACAGGTTACCTACCCATGTACCTCACATGGAATAGCCATGTATTTAGGCTGATCGTGTATTGATACATGACATACAACCCACATAGGGACTGGCTGTATAATCTACACGACCATGTGCCCCTACACAAGCATCCTGGTTGGGTACTTGACTACATGTATGAGTCCCAGTACACAATGTGTATAGTCCATACATGGTGTGTACTTTGAAAAGTTCATATTACCCAAATAGGAAGAACACATAGTGTGTGTTCCCTGAACCACACATCGTGTAAATGGGTTTTTCTGAATGGAAAACCACCAAATCACCCCGAAACCCCCGTTTTCACCCCGAAAGTAGTAGATCAATCCCCAAGGGGTTATAAGAATCTATAACAGGTGATTAAAACTTTAAAATGATAACACTATTTTTATTTTAAGAAAAAATTAAAAACATCCTACCTTTGGGAAAAATTTGTCGAAGATTCACCCATTTTTGTAGTCCGTTGTCACCGCATGATGATCCAACGCATCCTAAGCTCCATGGTGGTACACTTCTTCATATCAATATCTTATTATCTATACCTATCCTATTTCTATTTTTTTAATGTGATGAATGAGGGCCTCTAGAGGTGTAGGTGAGAATCCTTGAGATAAAGGAAGAAAAGAAAAAGAAAAGAAATAAAGGAAAGAAAAATAAATTAAAAGAAAAAGGAAGAAAAACTTAGCCATGATGCCCAAAAGAGTTTATGCCCCACTTAGAAAAAACTCACCATTCTAGACTCAATGAAGAAGATTAAATCTCAATCCTATTCCCCCTTTAAAGGATATTGATGAATGAACCAGCGTGAATAAATTAATATTTAATATATTAAATACTAAATATTAATTATTCTGCTAAAATTCCAACGACTCAAAATTCCACCAAACTCTTTTACCAGGGTAAAAACCCTATTTTGGGATCAAAAGAGTGGCCAGAAAAATTACCTGAGATCATATTTTAGTGTAAAATTACTATTTTACCCCTTACAATAATTTGAAAGAAAAAATTTGAATTAATGATCAATGTTTATCTTCTGAAAAAACATGGGTCCTTACAATATCCCGACCATATACCTTCTTTTCTGAGAGAATCCTGGTGGTAAGACTAGAATCCATTCTCTCAACCCAAGCATCTTCACAAACAAGTTATCTTGATTATCCAATGTCCAGTCTCATAGTGTCAACAATTTTATCCTATATGGAAGAAGTTTAAGTGTGAATGATTTGGTACTCCACACTATATGAATACCCTTATAATCATCTAAAAAACAAAATCAGAGTGACAAAACCTAAGAAAATTCCAAATTTAAATTGAAAACGTGGGTCACCACCCTCAGATGGCCAATGGTACACTCCCCACCATATGGTTTACCTTACACTGCTTCTCAAGTGTAACCTCACCAAGTTTCTCTTTTAAACCAGGAAATAAATTTAAAAAGAAAAAAGCTCATCATGGGGCCAAAACTCTCTCAACATAATCAAGAGGATGTCAAGATAGATCATGATCATCTCTAAATGGGTGTACATTAAGATTCCATTGAAATATGTGTACATATCTCTTCATGCCATGCTCACAAAAAACTAGGCTATACTTTCCTTTAACTAACCCCTAGCACCAAATCAACCAATAATTCATGTACAGTTCCAGCCACAGGTCAACCATTTCATGGAACCTAATTCATCTCCAATGTCTCCTCTACCATGGAGGTATATTCAACTTTTAACCACAAATCCTAGGCAACCATTCCCATGGAAAGTCTTGAAAAAATTGATACTCATCTCACACATGGACACTCACCAATTTACGATCTAAACGATACCATGTGCAACCAGTGTGTACCTTTATCACCTAAATCTTACTCCAATGAGTCATCTAGAACAAATTTAATATTAACATGCTACACGATATTTAAATACCAAAAATACATAAGATCACTTGAAACTACTATTAAAAAATAAGCTCCTTACCTATGCCATGATTTATTTCATGACTACCCATCACCCAAAATTGTTCCAATCATGAGAATCTACTTGCATTCTAACTACATTAGCAACAACAAAAACACTAGTCAACCTTGCCAGAAACCTAAATAGTCATGCCTATCATAGTCAGTCTTGATACCAAATCACCCTAGGTGCTTTTAAAAAGTTGAAGTCATCAACATGACTATATCGCAAAACACAAGAACCTACCATGACTTGATCTCAAAATGAGGGTACAACTAAGATCACTTCCTAAAAATACATCTATAAATCTAGGGCATGCTCTCATATAGGGTTCCCTTGATCAAAATTAACATCGACCTACAATGATCTGAGTCAAAATTAAGGGTCTCTAGGTATCCCACCTATCCCTATAGATTATGTCTCAAAACTGGTTCCCAAGTTTTAACCACCTATCACAAAAGATCAATCCTCTCTAAGGAAACTAAATAGAAGGCTGACCTAATAGGGTCAAAACTATCAACATGGCCTATAAGTGACCTGATCCACACTGAGAATCCTCATAAGAAACTTCTCATCGGAGTTCATGATACCAACATTGAAGAGAGAATGAACTGACATTCATCAAGAATCCATGTATAGTAATACCACCTAGAGGCCTAGTCCATGAGAAAAGTCTTGGTACCTATCTATATTATAATCAGTGATCTGACTAGATAACTAAAATGAGTTTGGTTCAGTAAAATGTCATTCCAGTCTAAGAAAGAATACACTGTTTATATTATTACTGACACTTTAAATAACCAGGCCTGAAAAGAAACACCCTACAAGGGGTATAAAACATAGAAATCATGTGCCACATCGACCTTCTAGGATCGCTGCACCTCCCGTGCATGAGGACCGATTTAGTAGCCTCACCACCAAATGCCTTAATGTAGATGCACAATACCTACCATCAGAAGAAAGTATATATGAAAGTAGGCTCAATTGAGTACAATTCCACCAAAACAATATATGGTAAAACACTATTTAGGTTTTTGTTGACACTTTAAACAAATTTCCTCTATCGTTAATAAAATAACACACTAGAAGGACTATATGATGTGAATCCTATGTACCAAATATGATGAACAAGATGCCCATTTCTTTTATTGTAAAAGAGTCTAAATCCATCCAGGGCCTCTTTGTAACAAGAAAAGTTCTAGAAATACATAATAAATCATAACATCCACACAAAATGTGCATCAGTTAAGGAAAAGATCATATAAAAATATGACATAATATAACAAAATAGCAATCCCATAACCCTAGGAACTAAGGATTCCTACTGGAACAAGTGTTTTCAATACACTAGTTTAATACCCATCACAAGATCTGAAACATTAAAAATACCCATTTATACCATATCCCAAATAATAAATCTAAGGAAAGGAACATATTTGATACCACATTGTAACATCCCAACCTGGATGCCACTAATTTGATGCTCTGATCCAGTTCGTTATGAGGCCTCAAGCATGCCTACCTATATGCCATAGGCTGCCGACTCAAAAAAAGGGCATAGGGTGTGACAACGGGGAGAATATTACCTCATATCGGAGTAATAAAACAATGGAAATATCTATGTATCATACACATCAGTAAATAAAAAGAGTAAAGAATAAGTAAATAACCCTAAATAGAACATGCTGTAAAAATAAATGAAATTCTATAAAATCTCAAACAACTAAGTCATACATAAAACACTGGTCACTCACTGGGCCTAACATACACACATGAGTATAAAAGAAACTAAAATAAAAGTATAGGGATCTACTACTAACCTTGATTTAGAACACATACCCGGTCTCTACACACTGTCGAACTGCACCAACCTGATTAGAAGAACTCACAAGAGCAGATCCTCTGGATTATGCAACACTGGGCATATCCCTAACCACCGTGCAATCATGATCAATATAAAAAGAATACATAAGGTATGTATGCACACTGAAGTGAACTTATAGAGGTGAGAATATAATCATAGTAGGCCATTCCAATGTGAACTTATAAATATACTTACATAATTTAATGAAAATGAAATACGCTCAGCCTAGTCGAGACTCAATTGGAAAGATAAATAAAGCCAATATTCTGAGGCCATAGTTGAACCTTAGGTCAATAATACCAGTCAATTAGGAAAGGTTTTATAATGGATATCCATATTTATATGTATATATGTATATTTTACCATACCTATAAAAATATATGTAAATATTAATATAACTGAGTAAGGTGAATAAATAATATAAAAACATCATTAGTCAATCCTTGTGTCCGTAACCCTAATATTTTGGAAATCTTGTGCAAGGGAATTGAGATGAAAATTATTCCACTCAACATTTGTATCATAAAGTTGATCTATGGGTATATAATCACAATCAACATATATCTTCTTTGGAAAACACTATGAACGTCTTTGAGCAAGCTACGTCATCATAGGGGGATAATCATCCTAACACTGGGTTCACCCATACATGCCACCAATCACTATAAAGAAGGATTCTATGGAAGTAAATCCAGACATACTATAAATGGTCACTAATCTTGATGCCACGATGATCATTCCATGTAAATATATTTAATGTATGACCCCTAGGTCCCAATCTATAGGTGGACATGACATTTGGAACTTGCATAAACCCTAGGGGTCTGATACTTAGGTGATTTATAAGGAGAGATCACTGGTGAGATTTCACGCCCAGCCCTACAGGTCTATAATAAGGGAGATCAGAATCAAACCTATCATTTGGGAGAGAATAATCATCCATGGGTATCTAAATATGTAAAAATCCATGTACAACACCATGGTCAAGTAATCATCCAGGAAGAGTGTAATCATCCCTATCCATTAGGAGAGTGTAATCTTCCACAAGTATAATCATACCGAGGATAGTGTAATAATCCTCATAATATATCAAAAAGAGGAGAATATAATAATCATCACCAATAAGAAGAGTGTAATAATCCAATATTATAATTACTATGTATTTCATGCCTATATATCATAGTAATAGGCTCAATAGCCGGATACCAGGAAACAACTATTGAAATCGTAATAGTATATTGTTCGAATATATAGGCTCAATAGGCAGATCTGAGGTAGTACCGATGGGTATACCGATAATAAGACAACAACATGACTCAAAAACTAGATCTCAGGAAATAACATCTAGGAATCCCAAAGGGAATGAAATACGCCTCACATCAGGCTCATCAACCATCAACTAGGAAACACCTCTGGTGATCATCACTGCATCAGAAGTAAACATGTGAACTATAAAAAATGAGAGAGGGTGGATGGACAACTAAAACCACCACTACTTCCACAACCCCATGGGTTAAATGTTTGGAATTAGTTCTAAGTTTACACCCACTATCATCTCTACACAAAATTGATGTACTAGATTAGGGTCGTTCAAACATCAGGGCACCCATTGGGCCCATCAAGTCAAAAAACTTAGGAGGAATCCTACTTGGGATCCTTGGGTATATGAATAATAAAATTCATCCTATTATGGATCCTTAATATCAAAGGTGAAGGGAGGAATCCTACATGGAATCCTGAATGGTAAGTCAACATAGGAACCCTACTCGGGATCTGTAGAACAGTATATAAGAAGGGGTGTCTTATAGGGGACACGAAACTACAGGTCATGGAGGTAGAGGCTTGACACATGGGATCCTTATAACGGTACACATGTAAAGGGATTATACAGTGGATTTCTTAGGTCAGCAAGTAAACAAAGGCATCCCATAGGGGATCCTCGGTAAATAGTAAGAAGATAGAGGCATCCTGTAGGGGATTCTGAAACCCACCCAAAAACTTCGAGGATAGAAGGGAACATATCACATGGGAGACATCATAAAAAAATAGATATGAAGAAATTAATAAATATAGATTTATCATGGATCTTCTCATATCAAAGGGTCTCACTCTCAGAAGACAACTTGATTCGATTACTAGAGAAATAACCTCTCCATTCATGAAAATCCCGAAACACCACCTTGGAGTCATTAAAACACCTAAGGGATCTTACAATTGTGATATACACAAAAATATACTCACAATGAAATACTCTTATGTCCAAAATCAACTCTAGGGTAAAAGATATGAAAAATCTTCAAAGGGTAGTAAAGAAGGACTACATGGCATGTGTAACCTGAGACACGGTGTGTACCTTCAAGGCCCCACCTGGGCGTGTACTTCTGGTTGTACTTGGTATATATAATTTAAAGAACATGACCTATAGAATAGGTACACAACATGTAACCCACATAGGTTACTTACTCATGTACCTCAAAAGTCCTAGCCATGTATATATGCTGACTATGTATTTATACACGACATCCAACCCACATGGGGTTTGGCCGTGTAATATACACGGCCAGATACCCCTACACGAGTAGCCTGGATGGGTACATAGTTACATGTATGAGTCCTAGTACATGACATGTATATCCTATACATGGAATCAAACCCACATGGGGTTTTAATATATAATCTATATGGCCATGTACCCATATAAGGGTTTCCTGGCTAGGTACTCGGTTACATGACCGAGTCTTAGTACATAGTGTGTATAGCCTATACACAACATGTACTTTAAAAAGGTCATATTACACAAAATTGAATAATAAATTAAATTTGTTCCTTTAACCACACACCGTGTATATGGGTTTTCCCAAATGAAAACCCCCAAATCACCCTAAAAATGATGATTTCACCCCTAAAAAATTATATCGAATCCTAAGGGTTTATAAGAATATATAATAGGGGATTAAAAATTTAAAATGAAAAAACTATAGGGATTTGTGGAAAAAATTATAAACGACCACCTTTGGGCAGAATCTGCTGAATCTTCACCCATTTCCGCAGTCCATGGTTGCCGCATGGCAATCCAACGCATCCTGAGCTCCACAATAATACACATATTCCTCTCCCTCTCTTTATCTGTCACCATCTACCATTTATCTCTCAATCATGCAATGAAGTAGGTCCATATAGGGTGTACATGAGAATCCACAGGAGAAAGGATGAAAAGAAAAAGAAAATAAACAAAAGGAAGAAAAAGAAAAGAAAAGAAAAAGGGGCCTGACCCGACCTCAATGGCCAAACTCAGTTTATTCCCCACCTAGGAAAAACTCCCCATTATGAACTCAATAAAGGTGATAGAATATAAATCTGACAATCTATTCAAAAGATATATCTGAAGGAACTTACACGAATAAATTAATATTAAAATTTTTAAATATTAAATATTAATTATTATGCTAAAATTTGAATATCTTGGAATTCCACAAAACTTATATCATAGGGTAAAAACCCTATTTCAAGACCAAAAAAGTGGTCAATTGTTTTTCCTGAGATCATATTTTAGGTGAAAATTACCATTTTACCCCTTAAAAGCATTTGAAAGAAAAAATTCAAATTTCTAGTCAAAGTTACCCATCTGAAAATGTAGGGGACCTTACAATTTTACTTATGATCCACTAAGGATATTTTATAATGATATTATCCTCATTATTTATTTAGAAGGATTATTATTTTTTCAAAGAGATTTTCATGGAACCTGATTATTTTTCATGGGTTAATCAGATTTCAAAAATATTGTCACATAACCCATTTCTTTTCCATGAATTAATAAAGTTATGAAATGAATAATGGTTATTTTTATGAGTTTTATAATGATATATAAGTTCTATGTACTTAATTATTATTATGGTTCTTGGATATTGTTTATGAAGGGTTGCACCCCATTATATCTAATGGGTGTGCTTGATAAATATTATACGGTGGGTGTACCCATATAGAGTTGGGTAAGCCCGATATAGATTATATTATGGGTGCACCTAGATAGAGCTCCAATGCATTGGGTATGAAATTAGACTGTATGATTATTTTTTTTCGTGGGTTTTATAAGGGTTCTATAAAGATAATGTTCCAAGATAGAAACACATTTTCATTTTTCTTTCTATGGGTTATAAATGTTTCCTTTGATTAATATTGACATCACATAGGTCATGATTATTGATTCATTTAAATATTGACTTTGATATATCTTTAATCCATTTATCATGATTCATGATCAAAGTATTTATGGGTATGATTTCTATTATATTACCCTTATGCACTTCAATTATGTCTTTGTACCCTTGTGCTCATATTTTTCTCACCGATAACATTTAATTGTTAATGATTATGTTTTCCCTTATTGATCATTTGATATCACCTTTATTATGTTTCCTTTTCCCCAGTTTATGAATAATGACGTTAAATGATTTGTGTCAAGAAATGTTTCAAACATGATAAAGTTATTCAGAGATATTGAATACTTAATATGAATTATGAAAAGTTGGTTATAGTGGAAAAAATTATCCCTTGAATTCATGGGTATTATTTATGTAAGTATTTTTCCCACTTATATAAAACTTTAAAACTAAAAAGAACTTGGGTATGTATGTTATCCAATATTTCATTTTGATTTTGTAAGTTTTTGATGGAAACAATTGGCCCACCTTCATCAGTATCAAATCCATAAATGTAAAGTTTATGATTTTAGAAGAAGTGTGGGTTTGGGGCTGTTATAATTTTGTTTCACAAAAATTATTTGAAATTTAGATTAATTTATGAAATAATAATTGTTTATTAAATTTATATTTATACCATAAGACTATATAATGAATTTAGTATTGAAAGTTTCTAAGAAGTCTCCTAGATATTTCAGAAAAACTATTATCACTAAATATGTAATAGTTTTTATGGGAATATAAATTCTCACCTAGTAGTGATATATGAAAGATTTATATCCCAAGAAACTTGTGATTATTTTATTTCTTGAGTTGAGGTGGTGGAATCTGAGGTAAATTTTAAATGATTTGTTTTAACTTGACATGTCTAAAGTATTTAATTGTATTAATGATATTTTTTTTAAATATAAAAGAAGTTTAGAGAATAAATTTTTTCTAAAAATCCATGATACCTATACCATAATTCATTAATTGTTGTATACCACACTTGATAAAAATTTGGTGCATAATTTGAATTTATAATAAAAAATTTTCATGAAATGATATAATTTTTTTTATGTATCTATTTTGAGATATGTATTGGTCAATTTGAGCCTAAAAATTAAACTATCCCATGTCATGTGTTGTGGAAGGAATATTCTATTAATAAAAAGGGTAAAATAAAGATGAAAACAAACAAATAATAGTGGGTGCATATATATGTATTAAATATTTGAAATTTATTGTTATTTATATTTTAAAACATAATAATAATGGATATGGTTTTTATATGGTTTAAATATAGGGGGAGTAAATTATATAATGTGAAAATAAACTAATTATTATGGGTTTACATTTTCTAAATTAATATATATGTGTTAGATGGGTGGGTTTTGGAGTCTCACCGAGTGACTAGTTTAAGTAAGGATAGAAACCGATGCATTCTAAGAAGGAATTACGATAATTAAATACTCAGGTTAATAAAATGAAGAATAAATTATACAAGAAAATTGTATTACTATTTAAATAAAGAAAACTAATAATGAATTAAAAATAGGTTCTCTTGAAATAAAAAAATTTAGTGTAATAATAAGCACAACCATAATAAAAAACCCCACGTTTTGAGGATATTTTTTCTCTTAAAATTCCTAAGATACCCATGGTAATATTTTTTTAGTTTTTTAAAAATATGTGTATAAAAAACTAGTATTGATTATTTACTTATTTTAAGCTATTTAAGGGTTAAATTTATTTTCAATTACATATATACACCCACATACTGTATCATTTAAAGATCTATGGTGTACAATATTCAAGGTTATACCATTCAAAATATACCATTATAAATAGATAATTTTAGAGATGTGATTTGGGTAAGACATGATACAAGAGTTAGGATATATATTTCTATTAACTATATGCATATATAAATAGTGCAATAAGATATTAAAACTTTCATATCATGGCTAGTCAATTTTATAGAGCCACATGATAATAAATGTACATGTGATTTTAAAATTATATTATATTCATTATCTTTTATGATGATATTTTTCTTAACTACCATATGTAATAATAAAAGGGAATGGAAGAAAATGGGTTATTTCAATCAACAAGAGCAATTGTTTCATCATGAAAGAAAATTTAGGAACGTACTTTCTCTACACCACCAACCCTGACTCAATTAATTTCTTTAAAAGTTCTTTTAAAAACATTTTTCAAAGATGATAATAGTTGTGACTTTATATTTAAATATGAAATACATGAAACAAAAATTGTTTTCCATATTTATATTGAAAATATAAATAGTTTTCTTCAACATGGCTTGTTAGGATCCTACATTATGAATCTATATCTGAGGTGCTTTATCATAATTCTTATGCCTAATTATCTATGCACTATTTTTATTTAAATTTAAAGGAATTATTTTTTTCTTCTATATATTCATATAACCATTATACATTCCATTGATTAGTTAATATTTTTTTTTATTTTTTTATCCCCATTTTCATTCTACAAAAGAAAATAAGATGATTCTAGATGAAATTATTAAAAAATAAGAAAAAGTTACCAAAATGTTTCAAGACAAACAAATATATGGAAGAATATTTTTAATTCATACCATGAAAAAGTAAAAATATATAATTTGATTATTATTATATTTTTTTCTTAACATGATGTACTCACTAATCATTATTTTTTACATTTTTATAGGGATCAATGGATGTTAATTCTAGTAAACATTTCTAATATGATAATATATTCTATAGATCTAATGCTTGGATATCCGAAAAATTGTCCACACATGATTTCCCTTTGTTAATTAAAAGTACACTATATTTTCAACATTTTATATACAATATTTCAATTATATGTTTTATTAAATGAAAGAATTTTTATGTTTCCATTAATATTGTGGTGAAAATGTATCAAATATTAAAGGGTTTAATGAAAATGGATTCAAATAATAAATTTATGGATTAATATAAATTATACTATTTTAGGTATATATAATAATATTTAATTATTATATTATATGTCATAAAAAATTTCTAATAATTATCAATATTTATGTAGTGTAAAAAACAACCAAATTTATATGACTGTTTCAACAATGTTTAGATTTTTTAAGGATATAATAAACTATAGAACAATTTTAATTCCCTTAAAGGTATCAATTTTATGTGTGTTTCTTAATCTATACACTTTTATTTAAAATATTTATTAACCATTTATTTATATATTTATTTAATATATTTTATTACCACTTGTATATTTATTTTTATTATATAATTTATGTCCTATACGGATGAACCACACATCACTCTTGAAGGGTCTTGGCATAGTTGAAACAACTTTTTGGGTGCCAATTTATCATTTTTAATATAAATCATGACTTAAATGAAAATACTTTTAATTAACTTGGCCTAGATATATCAAAATATAATGAACACATATGATTTATAATTAAATATATTATTAAAATTACCACCTCTAGTAATTATTGTCAGATGTGATCTATGCTCAATGTTTTCAACATCATTACTCCAAGGATTCAAATTGGAATCCATCTAGTGATATCCATACATGATCTACACAGACCAAGATTTTAGTTTCAATCTTTCATGTTCTGGAACAAAGAATAAATATTTTTTCCAATGCCCCTATGTCAATATTAGATAGATCTTACGATATCTTTCTATGTTTCAATAGTATTTGAGAGACATATATCAATTTGTGTCAAGTGTAAATGAGATATTCCTATAAAAAACTCTAATTGACATATATTTAATGAAAAATTATTTTAAGGTTTAAAATATAAAACTATAAAAAGGTAACTCCCATTTTTCTTATCAAAAAAATAAATCCCATATCATTAACAACTATGTACCTATTCATTAAATAATAGTAAATATTATTTAAATGAAAATTAAACAACTCTTGCATTAGTTAATATTTATTCAATTTATCATTTCATAAATAAATAATTATATAAGTGAGAAATTTAAATAAATACCATATAATAGTTAATGAAATTAAATAATTATGTATACTTGGACCATTATATTTGTCTGATCTACCTCCTAATAAATAATTAATTATTAACACTCCCCACTATGATAACTAGTGAATTTTATAATAAATATAAATGAAATTACTTTATTAATTATAAATAATAACATAGTATAAAATAATTATTGACATAACATGAATAAAAATTAATCTATAAATATAGATCATTTCCATATTAATAGATCAAATTTAACTAAATTTGATGAGCTTCTTGATACATAGAGTGTGTGACCCTATAGTTATAATTATTTGGGGTAGTATGTCCAATCTATGCACCAAGAATAAAACCCAAAAACACATCATATCCACCATAGATAAAGAGAAAATTCATATAAATGAAAACCTTCCTATGAACACTTTTGTGAAATATAATATTTTTTCCATCTGATATCTCATCAAGTAAGACGTATACATGTATTATCAGTAATTAATTCTTGATACATATTTTATTGAATTAAAAAGATTAAATTTACTATTATCAACATGGGTATGGATTTATGTTAGTAACTTTCATAATAATCAAAGATACAAAGATATCTTATTCAATAATTATAAAATGAAAATTTCTTTCTTGATCGTTTAGTTAAAATCATAACACTTATGATACACCATATACTAGCTACTTCACCATGAGCTTATACATCATGATTTTCATAATGCATCAAGGTACATGATTAATAATATAGGCTAATAATGATATTAAGTGTTTGTAAAATTAAAAATGCTCACAAATAGGAATTTATAATGTAATATAGTACATGAAATTCCTACCGGTGGGGTTTCCCTCATGATCTCAAACTTTAAGAGATAACCAAGTGTAAATTTCATGAGAATTAGTCTCAATGATTATGATCCCAAACTACCTAATATTTCTACATTATAAATTTATTATATGATAGATGTATCTATACTATAGAGAATAAATTAAGAATATTTTCATTATATATGTAGGTTTTTATTATACCAATAATTATTACAACTAATTATAGGGGGAAATTTTCTAAGGTCCTTGTTACTTATGACATTTGTATGTGTAATAAAAATTTAATAAGAATGAAACATGAATATATCAAACTCAATAAATGTTGTCTAGAAATTTAAAGTATATATGTAAAGATGGTTCTAGTTCACTAACACCAAAATCCTCTCACTTTAACTAGATCCAAATATTGATAATCCTCAATATAAAATCTATCACATAATACTCAATATTTTATAGAGATATGGAAACATCCAAAGATTATTCCACATTATCCTATGTGGTAACTTTTAAAACTTTGAATTCAACTATTTGAGTAAAATTACACAAGTGATGATACTTTTGATGAATATTCTTTGTCCACTAGTGTTCTCTTATCTATTTAAAAAGAAACACTATTTTAGTGTTATCACATTAAACTATAATAGGATCTCAACTACTAGGTAAAAAACCATGTTTTGTGACAAATTTATATATCCAAACTAATTCTTTATCTAAATCAGAATCGAAAATATACTAAGAATATACCATAAAATCAATAAGTATGGGTTGGTTTGATATTTACCATCTAAAAATACCAATATTTAGGTAAAACATTGTGTGTATGCAAATTTAGATAATCATGATCTATTTCAAAGATAGTATCTATATATACCTAATAAACTAGATCCTCATATTTTCCAAATACTAGAAACATTTCATTTGTACACCTCAAGTAACTTTGGGTAATTTTAATCGATTTATATTGAAGATCTCTTGGGTTTTCTTGATATCTTCCTACCATGATCGAGGAATAGGTAATATTAATTCTAGGATATAACACATAATATATGATTTATTTGATCACTGAAGTACATGGGATTCAAATAATTATTTCATACTTATCCTTTCTATGAGTACACACCCTCTTAGAGAGATTGATACCATATAATATAATAATAAATGCTCTATTTTATTATCACATGTGATACATCTTCAAAAACTTATCAATATATTTACTTCAAATTCTACTAAGAAACATCCGGGAATAATCTCTGTAGATCTTGATCCCCAATACACATGGAAGATTTACACAATCACTTCATAGATAATAATTAATTTAACCAAATATTAACTAATTCTAAGGATATAATATAATTTAACCTTAATATTATGGAATCAAAATAAATTGCTTCGAAAATGATAGCTCTCCAACTAAGTTCTTATAGACACATGACCCACTTTTATTTTTAACAAAAGAAAAGTCTCTTATAGACTTATAAAAAAGGTATGATATCAATGCCTATTTTAAGACATAAATGTATCTCAATAGTGTTATTATTTTTTGGATTCCTTAGATGTTAAAAACCCTTTTGGTTATATTATATAAATATATTCATAGATTTTACAATTCATAAATGTTGTTTTTATATCCATTTACCAAAATATAATAATCATGGTAAGCTAATTAGCAAGTAAAATTCCAATGAATTTTAACACAGAAACTTATGAAAATAATTTTCTATAGTACATGACTTAAAGTTACCCAAAAACACTAATAAAATATCATGCTTTATAGGTATTAAATTTACTGTTTATATCTAATTTATTCTTAAATACCCATTTTCACTAAAAAGGTATTTACACTTTCTTGAGTTTATATAGAAGTAAAAACTTGATATTGCCACATGGAATCTATTTTTAAATCCATATAATATTTCTATTTGAAATTATATAAGTATTATAATATTTACTTATATGAAAGTGGTTCACCATCCTCTATGAATAGCATGTCGCCTTATTTAGTGACTAAAAATCAACATATCTTTAGTTATATATCTTGCCTTGTTGAATTATGTAGTACTTGTATCTCTAAAAAAACTTCATCTATAGGGTCTTGTGAATTGTTTTCCTATTCGAACTTTTGGGTATTTAAAGATCTTGAGAAATACCTTCATTTCATTCTATATTTCTCCCACTATCTCATCTGAAGATGTCTTCTATTTCTATAACTATTTCTCCTCTTTCAATGATAATTTTTTTATTTGAGTGATTGTATAAGTATTATGAATTTTTCCTTAGGATACCCTATAAATATTCACTTTTCACCTCATGATGTAATTTTGTTTCATGGATTATCCTTAACATATTCTTCACATCTCGATATATTAATATATGATAAGGTGGGTCTGTTCCCATACCTTAACTCATATGGGATTCAACCCATCACCTTACTTGGCACACTGTTAAGTGTGTACATTACTACTTTGAATGTATATGCATAAAATTATAATACTTGACTCACATTAATCATCATTCATCTTACTATTCTAAACAAACTTTGATTCCTTTGGAGATTTTTTTCTTTTATAGAAATATTTATCATCATTCAAATATAATTTTTCAATTCAAGTGACTGTATAGGTAATATCCTTTATTTTCCTTAAGATACCCTATAAATATTCACTTTTTGCCTCATTTTTTAAGTTTTCTGATCGTATTATACTTAATAGATGATTCATATCTGCATACATGAATATATGAGAAGTTGAGTTTGTTCACATATCTTAAATAATATGGGATTTAGTTTCTCACCTTACTTGGCACTCTGTTAAGTGCATATACTACTACTTACAATATATATCACTAAAATTATAATGGAATACTCACATGAATCATCATTTATCTCACTATGTATAAAAGTGTTAAATTACAACTTTCACTAACAATATTCCACTATTATGTATAAGGATGAGTGAGTTGAGATAATATCCCATACAGTTTTATATTATCAATGAATTCTTGTTTAAGATATTCTCCACCATGATTAACTCAGAGATTCTTTGTCTTCTTACTAAGTTAATTCTATAAATCATTTTTGTATTCCTTAAATTTAATAAAGAAATATGACTTATTCCTCATCAAGTAGAAATATCCACATTTGTTGATTTAATTAGTAAAAGTTATAAAGTTTGAGAATCCACCACTAACCTCAATAACGAATTTTCCATATTAATATCCATGAAACAATTTAAGGATATCTACTGGTCTTTCACCTTTACCATGGAGAGGTTACTTATTAATTTTTCTTTCTAATAAATCTTGACATATATCCAATAGTTTAGAATCAAAAGTATCCAAATACCATTTTGAGTGTAATTTTTTAAAATTATTTTGGTTTACATGACTGACTCATAAATATACCCACTTAGTGTAATATGAGTCTCATGAATTTTTATTATCATTTATTTCCATGAATTATTTTTCTAAATCTAGTATATATAAATTTTTACTTATATATTTTGTAACAAACTGAACTATTATAAATAAAATTACCCTTTTTTGTTTAATGAAATGTGTTATTATGTAATATGGTTATAGAAAACACATGAAATCCTTTATATCCTATTGGATTTAAAATACCATTAATAATGCTTACCATTTATAATATATCCATTAGGTAGTTATCACATGATTATTATAAATATAGGGTTTTAACATATCTAATTGACTCAGACAAAGAATGTGATGACCTAAAAAAGTAGGATCGTACCCTATGAAGACCATTTATCAAAGCCTCCAAGGGAGATATAATATCTATGATTTTTCCTTGACTAATTCCAAGCTGATATCCAAAAAGTTAAGCATGAGTGAATCTGTTTATGAGAAAAGTTCAAGCTCATCGAGATCACGATCCAGATCATGTACACCAAACCACCCTAAGAAAATCTTACAATCACGCACCTTAATATTAGGGAGTTTTATGGTGTAATAAAGGTATATGTATAAAAAACCTATAAAAATTATTATTTACATTATTTTTTATATAATAATGAATATATTTTCAACATATTATTATTACTTAAAAAATGATTTTATTTTGATATTATAAAACATGAATAATATTTTTGGGTAGTGTTCAAATTTGATTAAAGAATTTATTTTGATGAATTAATGGATTTTTTAAATAAATAATATTTTAAAAAATATTATTATGAAATAACTTTTATTAAATATAAATAGTCATATAATTTTTATGAAGTCAAACGTACTTTCTATATGGGTTCAAAAACTGTTTTTGTCAAGAAACCCAGTATTTCCCAATAAAGTAAACTCTTATTTTAAAATTGAAAATTCACATATTTATAAAACCATTTAGATAAAATTATTATTATTTTTGAAATCATAATGTCAAAATTATTCAACGGTGAATTTTTAATAATTTTCCGTGATAGTCAAATTTTTGGGTAAAAATTAAATACCGTATAAATATACAGTGCGTATTATGGAATAATAATGATCCAAAAGTGATGTAATAAATACTATAAATGGTATCCACTAAAAAATATTTTTTTTAAATTTAAAATAACGCGACTTTATGTTTATTTTATAAATTTTATAATTTTTTTTGAATCCTCTAAAACCATTAATATATTTTAAGATTTTAAAATCATTTCTTTAAGAGTGTGACTCCCCTCCACATAATAAAGGGAATTATTTTAATAATTTAGGACCTTTTAATAATTATATAATTAAAAACTACCCTATTTGAAGGAAACCATGGGAAAAAACCATGGGAAGGTTTGTGTTTTTGGTTATTTTATTATATAGAGTCCAAAACCTAAGTTTGTGAAATATTAAAGAATTACCATCAATTTTCCTATATAAACCCACCCAATATCTCATTTCTCTTCACTAAAAATACTTGGATCAAGTCCTTACTCTTCAAACCCCTCTCAAGAATCCTCTAATTGTGTCCAATCTCTTAAGAAGCCCATTTTCAAGCTTTTGGAGTCACACACTCAAGTAAGGGATCTTTTTCTTTCTCTTCTTTATTAAAGTATATTCTTTACCTCATGTATTTTATTATCATCAAATGATTATGGTGTATTTTATTCCATATAGTAATTACTTTTTGTTTGATTCCAAAATTATTAGAGACCCCTTTCTCTCTCATCAACCCATTTTATAAATTTTTATGTGATGTCATTATGCTATCAAAATTCGGTAAGGGATTCTCTATCTCTCCCCTTTATTCAAGAATCTTCTTCATTTTATGCCATTTTAAGTTCAATTAATAATGTTGGGTTGTGTTTGAAACATTATCAATAATGTCCGTATGATTTATAAAATATGATAAACCCATGTCACTCCCATTTATCCCTCCCATGAATATTTACCTACTCCCGTTATGCTGCCAAAATTTCATCATGGGAATCCATGCTAAAAAGAATGAGTAGTGAATAACCATACCCAATTAATACTAAGGGAGTTTCCATTTATGAACTTATACTCATTTTATTGGGTAATTATGTGTATTTAATCCACACTCTTTGATTTTGGAACAAAATATGATGAAAAATGAATCCATGTTTTATGATATATGTGGAACACTTAAGCATGAGAATGAAATGTATGTGATGGGTGTACCTAAAATAAAACAGCACTCTAATGCATTGGGTAATGTTTTGTATCATGATAGTTTATGAAGGGACATGTATTGAACCTTATTCCTTTATGATAATTTCCCATCATGATATCTTGGCAGTTATCCTTGACCTATAATTATGATGCAGTGTTTTAAGTTGTTTCGAGATTTTCCATGTTATGATTATCATGCTATATCATGAATTATTATTCATGTATCTTTTATACCCCATTGATATAACTATTTTACAACATGTATTATCTTACTAATGTTATGGTTTTTTTATTCCCTCACTGGGATTTATATCTCACCCCTTTCTTAGGCATTTCCCAGGTTATCCCAAATAGTTTTAAGAACATTGGAATAGTCTGAGAATGTAAAAAAAGTTTTCATTAATGTTGATACATTCCATGTTTTAAAATTGTTATGTAATATAACTAATTCCCAAATACACTATACTTATTGATCTTCTAGGATGTATTAAGTGAAATATTATTTAACAAATTGGGGTTTAATGTGAAATAAAGTGCATGGTTGTTATATGTTTCATACCATAACATGTGTTTTCTTTATAATAGAAATAAAATCAGTGTTTAAACATGAAAAAATCTACTCGTATATGAAATAGACACAAAAATGATTTTATTAGTAATAAAATTGATATAATAAAAGTTATATAATACTAGAACCATCCTACTAAAAAATTTGAGATTGTATTATGCTATAAATAATGTAATAATACTAACTCCATTAGAATATAAAAGGTCCATCATGCCTTTAGAAATATTCAAGAATCTACATTTTTATCAAGACCATTTTTTATATAAATTCATAGTTACAGTTTTAGAACACCTAAATAAAAAGAAAATCTATAATAACTAAGAAAAAAAAGTTAAAATAAACTATGAATATAATATATAGACTAAAACTAAAGACTCAATACAATGAAAGTATTTCCGACCACCCATTGTTGGGAGTGTGTTGTCAAATGATCACCAGGGTATCTTCATTGATTGTAGGGGTGACTGAATAAGTTTTTTATGCGGATATTCTCCTAATTCGAACAAACATCAAGAAACATATAGAAAAATAAAATAAAAAATGGGGGTATAAATTGATTAGTTTAATCCTTATGTAGAATCAAAAAACAAATAGTATAAGGAAAATTTTGACAAAATAAAATCACATAGGCATTGAGAACTTATATAAGAGTTTAAACAATGGAATCAAAATCAGTAACTACATCGAGGTATAGATAATTCTATAATGGATGAGACTCTAACTTCTAAATGGTTCCAATAAAGAATGGGATATCAATTCCACTAGACATAATCACTAATCAAAACCCAAAACATCGATGTGTCACACTATAGTGTTTGGGAAATCAATAACACATATTAACACCATTGGATAATATGAACACCTTCATTGAAGAAGGAAGGGGTTTAAATAATATCAACCATTATAAATATGAGAAATGAATTTAATTACAATTGATATAATTAAAAGTGTAGAAAAATGATAACAATCCCAATAATAAATGTGAGCCAAGGAAATTACAAACCAAAATATCAAAGCATCCCAAAAAATAATTAGATACATGGATTGAATGTCACGAACCGGATCTGGTCGCCATCAAACCGGCACTAAACCCAGCCCGTGCCAAGGCCCGAAGGGTTTTACCGATCCCCATGGGCTGGCACAAGTGCCCAGGTATCATATCATGATAATTGGGAATGATTTACCTAATTTTATAAACATTAAACAACAAACAAAATCAATAAAACAAATCTGGATTTTCAACTAAAACCATTTTTTACAAAATTTCAGAACTGAAATACATAAGTTAAAAATATGTTTAAAGACCATTAAGAAGGTAAAAAACCAAATAAGGACAGCCCAAGAACCTCCACATGGAAAGAGGCACCGCCCTCAAGCCATCTCCACGACACTGCATCCCAATGGACAGCTAAAAACCTGAACCAATGGCATAAAACATGTACCCAAACCTGTGACATAAAATAAGAAAGTCTAATTACACCCAAAGGTGTAAGTAGGGTGTGATAGAAATCCCAATAGGATACTACCTCTAAGATATTCCATGTGATAAACATTTCATGACAAAAAGCATTGCAAGTTTTGTAAATAAGAAATGCTAGTTACAAATTTCTAAAGGATGCAATAGTAAATGAAAAAAGTTTTCATGTGGGATAATTTTAAAGGACAAATTTTTTTAAAATAAATAAAAAAGCTACTTAATTTTCCATCCAACAATACCATATGCCGACGGTAAGTAAAAAGGATCTAATGAGCACAAGTAATAAGAAATAACCCCTAGGCACTAGCTAGCTGTGGGTCCCAGGTACCTCGAATCTCGGTGAGAGTAACCACAAAAAATATCCATTCTCATGCACGATCCACTAGTAGGGATCATACCCATAACCTAGTGGTACCCAATCATCATCATTATAGTTTATTTATAGTTGTAAGTGTCAATCTTGCTAAGTGAAACTGAGGCCAAACCCCACGGATTCACTAGCATACTAGTACACGTCCACCCACCTAGATACCCGACTTTTCCCTTTGTGCTCAAACAAGATCAACAATCCAAGAAGTATAGTTTTCACATGAAAATATCACTTCCACATCAAACATTAACCAAACATCCCCATGTACATCACACAAGTAAAAAATTCCACTTTTCATTCAAATGCATTTTGAAATCAAACTCACACCAAAATTGCCTACAACACTTTCCCATTTCTTTAACACTTCCACAAATCCTTTAGATGATTTTATAAAACCATTATAAGATATTCAACTCACATAACAGCCCACACACATGTCACATAATACCCTTCTCACCTTCACAATTCATTTTATCAATAAACTCACACAAAACATCCCACACCTGTGTTTCTCACACAAAACACAATTTAGTAAAACATTTCGGAAATTTATAAAACATTCTAAAAATGTTTGACATCTCAAATCACCACTTTACCATTAAAAAAACCACATTATGTGAACACACTCACCGAAAAAGTACATATACACCCTTTCCCAACTTTGTTTAACCAAATAAAACATTTGAAATTTTTATAAAACAAACCCAAGAGGTATAACCATTGTTTGCACACTAAACCCATTTCAAACCCCCCATTCAGAACCAAAATCATACCAATAACAATCCAAAACATAATTCTCAGCCCTAAAACAATTATTAAACCACCCCAAGTGTTATAAAAATACATCAAATAATACCACAAAGATACACATGGAAAACACACGTTTTCATAAATCACCTTCAAGAAGTACAACATAGTTTTACACCTTAAACTCAATCAAAAACCTCTTTTCAAGGACCACATGATAATAAGGAATTACCAAACCAGAATTTTCATCCCCTTTAAAGACTAATAAATTACTTTCATATGTTATAAACTAAACCCAAACATTACCCCAAGAGTCACACATGAAAAGTACCCAATTTCAAGCTAAAATACAACTAAAAATTAAATGTTTAACCAAATTCATCAAAAACAGTTTTCACACCACACAAAACAGATTATAAACATACTAAATTAATAAAACATGCAAGATAACTCATCATAAAATGGTAACACATGGAATCACCTACCTTTTCAGTCGAAACCCTCAAAACTTGGTGCGAAACCTTAAGCGCACCACCGCCGCACCACAATGAATATAAATCCAGACCTAGAACACAAAAAATTGACCCAAAATATACCAAATCAGACCTCAGGATCGAACCCTAACTTATGGACATTTTATAACATAATTAAAGAGGGAGGAAACACTAAGGAGAATGAAAAAACTGAAGAGAGAAAGACTTACTCAAAACAATCTTGAATAAAATGATCCAAAATCCACCAGAATCTGAATTTTAAAACATCCAAACATTCAAGGGATGTTCTAGAAAGGATTATGAGATCATGTAGGAACTGTAATGGGGCAAAAAGAGTAAGAATTTAAAGAGTTATGATGGAAATAACTTACCTCCTCAAATATTCCCGATTTTAGAAACCCTAAGAATTTCAGCACCCAATCGCGATGAAAACGAGTTTCAAAGAGGGGGGGGGGGAGGAATGGGAGCGCACCTGGGCTTCTTAGGGTCGAGGGGGAGGTGGAATCACCAAAAAATTCACTATAATGAATAAGATATTAAAAAATTAAAAAAACAATTTAAAATTGGAAAATGGGATTTCGGGTTGGCCCAATTCTCAAATAAAAACCCAAATCCCCCATGATTATAGATTTATAAAGGCTCAAAATTTAAATTTGGTGTTAATATATCAGGGGAGGACATTTATGAGTTGGAATTACTGAAAAATATTAAAAAATGAAAAGTTATAAAAGATACAAAATTTATTTTTAAATCTGGAATTGGGCTCACGGTTTGGCCCAATTCATGAAAACTCACCTATTCTCCATAAAACCTTTAGAAACCCCCAAAACAAAGCATGAATGGAAAATAAATTAAAAATAACTTTAAAATAAGTTATTTATGTGACAATTCCCCCCACCTTGAAAACTTTCCACCCCGGAATGTCACAGCAAGGTTAAAGCAACAACCAAACCCCACTGAGAAACCAATAGGTACTCCCTTGTGAGGTTTCACCCCCAAAGGCCAAAACACCTCTAGTGATCAATTAGGGAAGGATTACTCTCACAAACAAAACTTAAAAAACTTTTCTGAAAGAATCAATAACATTCATACTTTATCCCAAAATAAAACTTTTCAAACACTATCCGAACAATACTCAAGCAATTCACCCAAACGAACAACAACTTTGAACAAGGTTGCACTTACCTTACTTTAACTAAACCATTGGGCACTCTCCAGTCCCAATGTTTACTCAAAGAAGATGTTGGTAGCTAGATATCCCTGAACGAGACTATCTACACCAAGCAAAAACCATAGATAAATCTAAGTTACTGGTACGAGGGGGACACTAATATGCTCCCCACCATAAGAGACAACCAATATTTTTTTTTCGAGATAGAATTAGGACACTAATAGGGGGAGGCCTGAACGGACTCCCTGGTACCTAGGGTAGAATTCCTTTCAAAATTTCCTGAGGAACATACATGAGAATCATAGTGGTTCTCCCCACTATAAGAACCAACCATCTTAATCGACCAGCATGGGCTGACACAGAAAGACCCAAAAATTTCAAGATTTGGGAAGGTCGCATGGTTAGTTCACACAGTTTGTGAAACCATGAACTAACTGTGCTGATCAATCTTCCTACATGGCTTCC
This sequence comes from Viscum album, assembly GCA_963277665.1. NCBI lineage: Eukaryota > Viridiplantae > Streptophyta > Magnoliopsida > Santalales > Viscaceae > Viscum > Viscum album. The sequence goes on from OY728157.1 coordinate 1,350,526,514, forward strand.
AAGCACACAGTCTCTCTTAATCATTCACAAACCATGTGCTCAGCATGTCTAGCCAAATTTCCAACCATTCTCCAAAGACTCAATGGAAACCAAAGGGGGAGGGAATGACATTGGGCGATGTCATGGGTACAAGGCCCTCCATCTATTTCCACCAAATGTGAAAAAAGAAGAAGAAAGATAATGATACCAGAGGTTTAAACTCATCCTATCTTTCATATTTAGGATAGGACTTTGTACAAGGGTTTAAATGACCCTGTGATTTCCCCTTACTACGAGCCAGCTTCTCTCCGAGACCTATGGTTGGAGCTCAAATGATTGAAGCATCATCAGCCTCATAGTTAGTCTTCGGAAACCCACTAAATGAGAATTATTCTTTCGATGCCACCAACAACTAAACCAAAACCCAAGATAAGTTTTCTAGACATAACAAATTCCATACTCACTTTACCCTATCCTGATATTTCACTGAAGTAAGGGCTAAGAAGATGCACACACATCACACATTGTTTCTTTAGGTGAGAAACAATAGAAGTAAAGAACTCCTATACTCACCCTCCTCTAAAATGGAAGATTTTGATGTTTTTCCAAGGGATACATTCACCCAACATAACAGGGACTCTCAGAGGATTTCACGACTTTCACCTATATGGCCAATCGAGCACATGACATCATAAGGCATCACCGAACATGGCCATTGTGACTGATATAAACAATGCATGGAGAGGGACCTTATACAACATCCCCAAACAACACACAATTCTAGAAAGTGGCCACAATATCCTATCGTGACCATATTTATCACACTGGTGGTTTAACATGAACTCATGCTTCAAAGAAACTTTGATGAACCCCAAAGGCCCTCTTAGACACCATCGAGACACTCATCCACAATAACAACCCTAGACCACATCCACCTTCGCCGAATCAGGAAACATAAGAAACTATGGTCTCTTTCAACCTTCCACAAGCACTCTCCCGTTACAAGAGGATCTAAAAATCAAATAAAGTAATGGGTGTAGACTCAATATAAAAATCTCAAGAAAAAATATTCCTTATATTGATCAACTGGAGGGTCTTCAAATGGAAAAACAATCCTGGTTGCACTTCAGTTGTGCACTAACCTTTAATGGGGGTGTACCTTATCCAACGATTAAACCCAAGGACCCAACCAAGATGGTCCATTAGTCAAGATATACCACAAACCAGATCCAAACACATGAAGGGAACCATCATAAATGTGTCCTAAAACATTTTTCAAAAGATACCACTAACTGTCCCTATAACACAACTTACTGACCAAACCCAAACCCAAAACACAGTTCAAAAAGGAGGGGTTCTTGGACCCAAAACATCCCACAAGATCAAAATTTTCCAAAAACACATAATATAAACCATTCCAAACAATTCATCTGGTCTTCATGTGTCTCTTTAAAAACATTTCTTTGAAAACAAATGGTTCAGCGGTTAGCACATCCACCAATGGTACCCCATGGGCCTTACACATGCATGTTTCTGTGCCACACCGGGCACCCTCCTCATATCCGTCTCGACACTCATCCAGTCATGTCATCAACCATCCATCTTCCCATATAACCCCATGCATGTGTTTGCTCATGAAAATACCAAAGGTTAAAACAAAAATTCTTTCCACTTTTCAAAACCAAAACGGTCAACCAACACATTCTTTTTTCTCAAAACAGCTAACCACGAGATCAATATCCCAACTCACATCTTACAAAAATTTTCAGAAAGTCACAACCATTTAGAAAATAACTCACTTTCAAGATATTCACATCAATTTCAAAACATCTCATCCCATTAAAACACACTTTGATTGTTTAGAAAACTCTATTGGAAACACTTTTCAAAACCAACTTCAATATAGTTCCTGCTTTCAAAGATGTGTAAGCACACCATTTTACATTTCAAAACAATTCTGAAAATTCAGTTCTTCCATTTCATAAACCAAACCATTCCCTCTTTATTTGAAAATCATTTCATAAAAACTTTACCCTTCTTAAAACCAAGTCACCTAAAACCAAAGTGCCAAGATTTCAAATCTAAAGCACAAAACAATGCGAGAGGAAACTAGTTTCAGTGGGTGACTTGGAAATATGGTTGGCGGCCATATTACAATCACTTCACTATCACAGAGAGTGTTCTAGGGATAATAACCAGCTTCACATGGCTTTCTAGGCCCTGTGAGCTCACTGAGACCATTAACCCAACTCTCTTTTCATTTCCCCTAATCATCATCAAACCAAGAAAACCAAAGGAATTAGATAAATCCCAAATTCCCCTAGCAACTCGAATCCTGTCATGAGGTGTGGTGATCAGGTACACTACCCATAACCAAACTACCAAGTCCCAACAATCCTAACTTTATACTATCCCTACTATTCCCTAAATTACGTGACCCAAAGAGTTAACTGGAACCTCCTCTGATACCATTTTGTCACGAACCGGATCTGGTCGCCATCAAACTGGCACTAAACCCAGCCCGTGACAAGGCCCAAAGGGCGTTCCCGATCCCCATGGGCTGCAACAAGTTCCCAGGTATAATATCATGATAATTGGGAATGATTTACCCGATTTTATAAACATTAAACAACAAACAAACTCAATAAAACAAATCTGGATTTTTCAACTAAAACCATCTTTTACAAAATTTCAGAACTGAAATACATAAGTTAAAACTATGTTTAAAGACCATTACAAAGGTACAAAACCAAATAAGGACAGTCCAAGAACCTCCACATGGAAAGAGGAACCGCCCTCAAGCCATCTCCATGACACTGCATCCCAATGGACAGCTAAAAACCTAAACCAATGGCATAAAACCTGTACCAAAACCTGTGACATAAAATAAGAAAGTCTACTTACACCCAAAGGTGTAAGTAGGGTGTGAGCGAAAGCCCAGTAGGATACCACCTCTAAGAGATTCCATGTGATAAACATTTCATGACAAAAACCATTGCAAGTTTTGTAAATAAGAAATGCGATTTACAATTTTCTAAAGGATGCAATAATAAATGAAAACAGTTTTCATGTGGGATAATTTTAAAGGACCAAAATTTTTAAAATAAATAACAAAGCTACTGAATTTTCCATCCAACAATACTGTATTCCAACGGTAAGTACAAAGGATCTAATGAGCAAAAGTAATAGGAAATAACCCCTAGGCACTAGCTAGCTGTGGGTCCCAGGTACCTCGTATCTCGGTGAGAGTAACCACAAAAAATATCCGTTCTCGGGCACGGGACACTAGTAGGGATCATACCCATAACCTAGTGGTCCCCAATCATCATCATCATAGTTTAGTTAGAGTTGTAAGCGTCAATATTGCTAAGTGAAACTGAGGCCAAACCCCACGGATTCACTAGCATACTAGTACACGTCCACCGACCTAGATACCCGGGTTTTCCCTTTGTGCTCAAACAAGATCAACAATCCAAGAAGTATAGTTTTCACATGAAAATATCACTTCCACATCACACATTAACCAAACATCCCCATGTACATTACACAAGTCAAAAATTCCACTTTTCATTCAAATGCATTTTGAAATCAAACTCCCACCAAAATTGCCTACAACACTTTCCCATTTCTTCAACACTTCCACAAATCCTTTAAATGATTTTATAAAACCATTATAAGATATTCAACTCACATAACAGACCACACACATGTCACATAATACCCTTCTCACCTTCACATTTAATTTTATCAATAAACTCACACGAAACATCCCACACCCGTGTTTCACACACAAAACACAATTTAGTAAAACATTTCGGCAATTTATAAAACATTCTAAAAATGTTTGACATCTCAAATAACCACTTTACCATTCAAAAACCCACATTAGGTGAACAAACTCACCCAAACAGTACATATACACCCTTTCCCAACTTTGTTTAACCAAATAAAACATTTAAATTTTTTATAAAACAAACCCAAGAGGTATAACCATTGTTTGCACACTAAACCCATTTCAAACCCCTCATTCAGAACCAAAATCATACCAATAACAATCCAAAACAGAACTTTCAGCCCTAAAACAATTATTAAACCTCCCCAAGTGTTATAAAAATACATCAAATAATACCACAAAGATACACATGGCAAACAAACGTTTTCATAAATCACCTTCAAGAAGTACAACACAGTTTTACACCTTAAACTCAATCAAAAACCTCTTTTCAAGGCCCACATGATAATAAGGAATTACCAAACCAGAATTTTCATCCCCTTTAAAGACTAATAAATTACTTTCATATGTTATAAACTAAACCCAAACATTACCCCAAGAGTCACACATGAAAAGTACCCAATTTCAAGCTAAAATACAACTAAAAATTAAATGTTTAACCAAATTCATCAAAAACAGTTTTCACACCACACAAAAAAGATTATAAACATACTAAATTAATAAACCATTCAATCTAACTCATCATAAAATGGTTACACATGTAATAACCTACCTTTTGAGTCGAAACCCTCAAAACTTGGTGTGAAACCTTAAGCGCACCACCGCCGCACCACAAGGAATATAAATCTAGAGCTAGACCACCAAAAATTGACCCAAAAGATACCAAATCAGACCTTAGGATCGAACCCTAACTTCTGGACATTTTAGAACATAATTAAAGAGGGAGGAAACCCTAAGGAGAATGAAAAAACTGAAGAGAGAAACACTTACTCAAAACAATATTGAATAAAACGATCCAAAATCCACCAGAATATGAATTTTAAAACATCCAAACATTCCAGGGATGTTCTAACAAGGATTATGAGATCATGTAGGAACTGGAATGGGGGAAAAAGAGTAAGAATTGAGAGAGTTATGATAGAAATAACTTACCTCCTCAAATCTGCCCGATTTTAGAAACCCTAAGACTTTCAGCACCCAATCACGATTCCCACGAGCTCCAAAGAGGAGGGTAAAGTCATGGGAGCGCGCCTGGGCTTCTTAGGGTCGAGGGGGAGGTGGAATCACCGAAAAATTCATTATAATGAATAAGATATTAAAAACTTAAAAAACAATTTAAAACTGGAAAATGGGCTTTCGGGTTGGCCCAATTCTTAAATAAAAACCCAAATCCCCCATGATTATGGATTTATAAAGGCTCCAAATTTAAATGTGGTGTTAATATATTAGGGGAGGACATTTATGAGTTGTAATTACTGAAAAATATTAAAAAATGAAAAAGTTATAAAAGAAACCAAATTTATTTTTAAATCTGGAATTGGGCTCACGGTTTGGCCCAATTTATGAAAACTCACATATTCTCCATAAAACCTTTGGAAACCCCCAAAAACAAAGCATGAATGGAAAATAAATTAAAAATAACTTTAAAATAAGTTATGTATGTGACATTGAAAGAAAATATGAAGATGTAATATGAGAATTAAAAATAGTAGACAAGGAAACATGACTAAAAAAGGCACTAACAAATAAAATACCATGGAATAATATCAAAAGTTTATCATCTTGAATAAGAGATATAAATTTTTATGAATGGTGCATGATTGAAAATCCAAAAATACAAGATCATATTAAAATAATGTGTTAGTGACATTAAGTGAATAAACACTAAAATAGAGATTTCATATCTGATGAAGTTCCATTAATAGGGATAAGGACCACCATAACCAAGAAACATGGATATGGTAAACAATTTATATTGGTTAACAAACAAAGAGAACTGATTAAAATAAAAATTTGAAACTATTTAAAATGGTATGAAAGATAAATTAGTAAAGAAAAGGAAGGAAAAAATGTAATTTACCATCATCAGTTGAGGAATAAAAAATAAAATGCATATTTCTATTGAAGTAAAACACTTTTAGTTGAAAAAACTTATCACTACATCCTTACCTTAAATATTCCTGATTCCTATATTTAAATAAAAAGTATGCTCAGTAAGGTGTGTCTAATACAGTTGAAACATCCTTATAATCTTAAATATATTATATCCATTATACTAGTATAATTCCTTTATACATACACTGAATATAACTTCCTACTCATTTCTATCCATTTTAATGTTTTACTTATTAGAATGATGTTATGTAGGTGCCTTTATATCAAAACTTTCCTTTTCCCTTTCTACCATAACCATATTCTTATTCAACATAATAACTAAAGACATAAATTTATTCATTTCCTTATTAACATGGTAAACCATAGATAAAAGATATTTTAGTAACTTATCTATATAATTATTTTTAAAATTAACAATAGAACAAGAGAAGTTAAGTGTAATGATAAAATATGAGTTCTATGGATGGTTTCTTATCCTTATTGAAACCAAGTTTCTATAATAAATCAATGTAACCAATCATATTAAGTATATGAGTACTAGTTTGGATTATTAAACCAATCCTAAATATAAAATGTGTATCATATATATCATACCTTTCTTTCTCATCTTTATGTAAATATAGATCTTGGAGTTCATGGTATATACATCATTGTCCTTAAACTATTTTTGAAGATAATTTGATATCAATGATAGAATAATCAATTTACAATGAGCTTGTACCCAAGTGGTACAAGATCCTGCTTGGCATCCAAAAGACCCAGGATCAAATTCGGGCAGGGATGAAATTCCGAGTTACTATAGCAGTACTGTAGCAGAAAAAGTACTATAGCAGTGGTGGTACTAAACCAGAAGAGGAACTGTAGCAGAACTGTAGTGGCTACGACACTGTAGCAGCGCGGTAACTATAGAATTATTATTCACTGAGGGGTCCTTTAGGCCAAAAAATGGGCTTTCGAGCCTTGTATTCAAGACAATTGGCCTTGGGCCTTCGGGCTATATAATGGGTCTCCCTCTACCTAGACATAAAAAGATGTCTTTTCATTAATAATAAATTGAGGATTCGGCCCCAAACTTTAAAAAAATGATATAATAATAATATATATATACAATGAATTATCTTTCCAAATCTTTTAGGATTCATTATCCACCTAAATATCTCTATATTGATTCTTAACATGAAAGGGTGTCATAAAATATCCCTGGTAGAACCCCTCCTAGCCCAGTAGCGAAGATGAGTGTGACCCCGAAAGATCACTTCTGATAGCCCATAGATTAGTGAATAAATCTAAGGGTATACAACACATATAATGGGAGGAAATGCCCTATAAATATTAGTAATGATAAAATAAAACCAATAATAATATATATATAATAAAATAAAACCCTTAAAAAAAATAATGAACATAATTTGATATATAAATAATGTAATATCCCCAAATCCAGCACTGTGGATTTAGTGGTTATTTTATTACATTGGTACATAGATAAAAAATATAGAGGACCCAATAGTTTAATAGCCTTAGAAAACTATATACATATACAAGTTTTACATTACATTTAATATAAAATTACATCATTTTAAAGAATTATAAATATTATTATTCTCCTTGAAATATATTTTTCATATATTGTATACCTCTTGGACTTCTGAAAAAAAATGGTGAAATAATATAAAGGGTGATATCATGTGCTCAGTAAGGGAATATCATACAATGCAAGTTATTTTTGAGATAATAAATTAAATGACTTGTTCCATTACAAATTAAACTAAGAGAATAAATAAATCCATGGCCAACATAATAATGAATATAATCATAGATATTAATAATTAAAAATTTAATGGATAGAGAAATGAATTAATAAGGTGAGTTATTCCATATAAAATGAAACTAGGATCATAAATAAATACATAAAAAAATTAATAATGAATAGATTATAGGATATAAATATATGTACTTGTATAAATGGATTCCTAAAACATTAGGGCATGAATGAATAAACTGAGTTATTCTATAACAATGAAATTGAGAGAATAAATAAATACATGGACAACATAACATTGAATAAATGATTGGATAATAATAACTAAACATTTAGTGAGGGAAATTCATAATTCTAGACATCTTAAATATATAATAAAGGCTTTATTCCATGATATCTTAGATAAAGAGTAATGATTCTCCCATTATCCTATCATAGTTCTATCAAGGTCTTGTGCTAATAAATATTACATAAAAGGTACAGATTTTCCATTACCTATACTTAGTTATATCATGAGACCTATCGATGCACTATGGAGCTATATAATTTTGGGGCCACCCATCTCATAATAGTTCGATTCATTCTATAACATAACATAGGATTACATGGAATAATTTTTAAGGAATAAATACGTAATACAAATGCTCAATGAGGAATATATTATAAGATTTTAACATATAGAAGAATGAAATATATGGCCTAAAATTATTTTCCTCAACTAAATAATCAATAATGATACATGAATTTGCAAAGGCATTATATCAATTAAATGATAGAAAAATCTTTTATAATGGTACATAAATTTATTTTTGTATAATCCAAATAATATTCCTCGAGAGTGTCAAACTAGGTGTGCAACAAGACTAGTTGTTGTGCACCATTTGATGATAGATTCAATGACCAATGTTCCATTTTTGAGGTTATTAACCCTAGGTACAACCATAACAGAGCCACATTCACTTATAGTATCCAGAAAAGGATGTCATTACAAGGAAAACAAAACACACTTTTCATAACCAAATTTAGGATGGTGTTATGACTACAAGAAACCTTAATAATTAAAATGGTTTATAAAGGTAGTATAATGAATGGAAATGATTATCTCTCATTGATAAAATAGTAAGTAAATTATAAAAATTATGCATAAAAATATTTTCTATTGAAATTAAATTCAATTAACAAGGCTCACAAAAATAATTGGAAATAAGGGGTGAGGAACCTACTTTTCGACATAATAAAAGATTAGGAAAAGTCTATAATTAAAGGGGAAAGATAAACTATAATTTAAAAAATATAAAATGGATGAAAATACCAAGGAATAAAAATAATGTTATTATAAGAAAAATAAATTTAAGAAGAAATATAACAAAGGTAATGAACTTGAAAAAGAAAAGAGGATGATTGAGGGCCCTTACCATGGGAAGAAGTTTTTTAAATATATAGAGAGAAACTTTAGAACCATATAAAAACCATGGAGAGACTATTTTGAGGGTAATTTAGTGATAAAATATGTTCAAAGTCATTGGTGTGAAATGTGAGGAGGTAATGATGGGTATTTATACTTGAGGAGGCGTGGTTTAATGGGTTAAAATATTGGTTATTTTATTATATAATCCACCCACTTGTGTGTGATATGAATTAAAAACAATTTAAGGCTTATTAATTGGTTGGTTAGTGTTTTTAGATGTTAAAATTCATTCAAAAATTGAAACTTACCACCCAAACAACCCATTTACTACACACAAACCAAAAATAATTTTTATTTCAAAAATCCAATTTTGGGTTAAAAATATAACGTATAATTTTCGAAATTAAAATTAATATTTTTAAATTAATTTGTATACTTATTAAATGAAATTTTAATTGAATAAAATGTTTCATAAATTTTTTAATCATGCTGACATATTAAGGATGTCATAAAATTGTAGTGCACGTAAAACAACAATTTTCACTTTTTCACCAAAAAATAAACATTGTCAAGAAATTCAAAAAAAATCAACCAAATTTAATTTTGATGTGATGAGTAAAAAAATAAAATTTATTTTTTCAAAATTATTCCTTAAATATTATAATTTTAAATATTAAATAAAAATACTTATTTATTGAAAATTATCATTTTTATAGCATAATAAATATTTTGGCCGTTATAAAAATTACTTAGGACTTTGTTAAAATTTATTATCATTTAATGATATTTATAAGATTATTTGATGAAAATAAATTTTATTTAAAACTTATACATTTATCTTAAATAATATTTTAAAAATAATATGTTTATAGTCTTTATAAATAATACGATTTTGATTATATCAGTAAATAATCCAGATGGTCACTTAAATTCATCTTTATAACCAAAAATAAAAATGAACAACTATCTTATTGAATAATTTTTTTAATGATGATAAACCACATTGGATGAAAATAATAAAGGAAAATGATCATATTTCTCTATTAATTTAAATTCATTCTCACTTCATTATTCACTACTTCACTCACAAAGATTCTTTCACCTCCTTGCATAATTTCTACCATTTTCCTAAATATTCTCTTTGTTTTTACAATATTTATGGAAGGGGTGATATTTTTTGTGTTCCTTTTAGTGAATTTACTATTCTTTAATGATTATATCTGTTTAATATTCCTAGCTATACTAGTCCATGTTTACACATAACGTGTAATGTTATTATGAAATGTAAAAGTGTTAATGTGTTTCTATTTGTTGTAAAGTGGATATTTTATTCTATATAATCATTTAGTAAATGTATGTTTTCTTAATTTATGATATAATGAACTATTGATTCAGGAAACAAGTTATTGAAACTTTTAAAAGGAAAGTAATAATACATATACACAAAATAATGATAAAAATTAAAATATTTAGGAATAGGAATGCATAATGACATATCAACTAACAATTTATTTTATCATGTTTCATATAAAATGCCATAAGATAGTTTCTAGAATGGTTTAATGTTATAATTTTATGATAATAAAAATTTGTATCTTAGTTTATTAACCATTAAATTACAATGACATAATTACCAAGATGTTGTGAAAATAAAATTACTAGTAAAAGGAATGTAGTTATCAAATATTTTTTCTAAAAAAAATTATGTATATAATAAAATATATGTATATAAATATAAATGATACAAGACAAGCAGAGAATCATGTATATTGACGGAAGGTGAAACACCCTTGTCTCTATTTGGTCGTGGTTTTAAGACCTGTGGACATGCCAGATGTGATGAGTTTTCACTCAGTTTGTGAGTCACTATTTTGATAAAACCATTAAAAAAAGTAAATTTGTATTTTCATTGAAAAATATGTAAAAATAACTTAGGTGATAAATATTTGTTTTATTAAAATAGGAAATAATTTATCATTTATATTTATATTTCTAAAAAAACATTCATTGGAAATTCAGAATGTTACATTATACATCCCATAAAGAAATTTCATCCCTGAAATTTTAATTATTTCTTAATAATAAAAATAACTATGGAAATATAAAAGGTTTTCATGACTGAATATATAGATTTTAAATAGATATAAACCTTACTATATTAGGTTAGATAAGGTATCATATCTTTTCCCTTATAAAAGTAATATACTAAGATTATCAATCATTTATAAAAAAACATGATACATTATATGGTTATGAGTTATAAGAATATCTAAAAGTGTGCCTTTAAAATAAAGATCACTAGGTACTCCAATTCCATTGATTCTTTTGGAGGCACAACGGTGCAGCATTTCACATCCATGATTTGACATAGTTTGTTATAATATTTCTTAATTCTCAAAATTCTTATGCCCAAACATAGAGGTGACATCCTTGTTAAAAGGAGTGAGAGCATCAATAAATAGTTTCATGTAGTAGTGGATTTTGAACATATAGTGTTGAAATGTCATTCCATAATTTTCCTCTATAAAAACATCAAACATGAACCAAGAATAATAGTTGAAAACATGGTTGGTTTTAGAAATATATAAAATATCCACTAACTTGTAAATTAAGATAGATATATGCCACCTGGAAGTCACCATCATCTAGGAATTTTAAAGGATAGTAAGAACTCCTTTTTTTGTGATACTATAAAGTATCAATAAATCCCATTATGTTAGTTACCAAATTGAGTAATATGAGAAATTTGTGTCTTTAAAATATGGATAAATTATTTGTGAGATCCATAATAATATCTCATTATAGGAGGACATTTGGATTTGTTTTAAAGTAACTTTCAAGTGAGATGAATTCGAGAAAAAGTGGCAGGAACACTCAAACTATATTTTGAAATTATTATTGCAACTAAATCATTTGGGAGGGATAATAAGGTTATATGATATTTAATTCCTTAAATATTGATAAAATACATTTAATATATTGAAACACCATAATTAATATATAAATTAAACTACCTTCCACCTATTTATAATGTAATTAGTTACAATTTATTTACAATATTAAAATGAAACCAAAATAGTTTACCATGAATGATAAAAAAATATATAAATAGAATAAAAGTATATTTAGAATGATCCATATTATGAACATATAAGGAGCCCTAATTTTGGAATAGTAATTTTTCGTTCAACCTAATCACTCTTAGACCAATCTATGATTTTTTATGGTTGGGTTTTATTATAACCTTAAACTAATTCCTTAAATAACTATTCCAAAATTATCATGAAATTTCCCAAAAATCATTAAAATATAAGATTTTAAAATCTAACATATCCTTTATCCATAAAATCACATATCAATTAATATATTCCTTAAGTTAGTAATATATATGTTTGAATATAAGTTATCTATTATCATTTTTCTATTTGTTTATAACTATGTTATTATAAATTTTGTTCATAAGGTTTATACTAAACCTCCCTTTGATACCAATTATAACATCCCTAACTCTAGAAACCTAGAGCCAATGGTTATTTTATTACCTTGGTATATAGATAAAAAATATATAGGACCTAATAGTTTAGTAGCCTCAGGATACTATATACATAAATGAGTTTTATATTATATTGAAAATAATTATGCATCATCTGAAAACATTTTTATTTTCCTTGAAATCCATTTTTCATATGCAACACTCTTCTTTGTTTCCTGGAAACAAATGTGGAAACAATATAAAGGGTGATGTCAGATGATCTGTAAGGGAATAACATGCAGTAGAATTTATTATGTATATAATAAATAAACTAACTTGTGTCATAAAAAATCAAACTGAGAGAATAAATGAATCCATGGTGAACTTAATAATTAATACAATCTAGGATTTGAAAAACTAAACATGTAGTGGATGGAATCATGAATAAATAAACTTATTGGTTCCATATCAAATGAAACCGTGAGAATAAATAAATCCATACCCAAATTAATAATGAATATATGCTAGGATATAAATAACTAAATATATAGGTAATTGATTGATAAAACATTATGTAATGAATGAATAAAGTGAGTTATTCCATAACAAATAAATTGAGAGAATAAATAAATCTATAGACAATATAAAAATGAATAAATTCTTGGATAATAATAGATGAACATTTAGTGATATAAATTCATAATGTTAGTTATCTTAAACATACTATCAAAGTCTTGTTCCAAGAAATATTACATAAAGGTTATGAATGCTCCCATTAACTTATATTAGTCCTATCATGGCATTGTGCCAAGAAATCTTACATAAATGGTAAGGAATATTACATCTTGTTACTGTGTTTCAGGTATTTCCCATATTTTTACTTGTTTTCCTCTTTAATTGGGTGAATCTTGGGACTCCCATGGATAGAGATAATTTTCTTGAGGGAAAATGGCCTAACTTTTAGGGTTGTATGTTTGTTTAATTAATGATGTACAGGTATATACATGTAATGGATTAGAGGGATTCTCCTCAAGTTCATAGAACACCCAAAGTGGGTTGGGTTTTCCTATAAGGATTTTCTATTTTTTAGTCTGCCATGTGATTACTCACTGTGTAACTAGTTTACGCATCATGTATTTTATTGCCATGCTTATGACATGATTTGAGTAAAAAACATGAAAGATTAAACACCATATAGAAATTACATGTTGTGTAATGTTAAAAATAAGATTTTTAATAAAAAGGTGATGGGTTTTTGACGTATATGGACCCGATGGGTTACAATACATGTAAAGGTATTACACACCATGAAATCATAATGAGTTGTGGATTTTGGTTGTTTCATAGATAATTATTATTTTATTCTTCCACAGTCCTATTCACTCTTAACCTAGAAGCATTATATCATAATTTTGAGAACCTAAACTTCTTACAGATCAATTTGTTCAGTGTTTTATCTTTAAGGTTCTGTGCGGTGTCTGTACGCATTAGAGAATCACTTTTACTTCTTTATTTAATTTGATCACAGTGGTGCTGTTACATTGAGATACTAGTTCTATTAGTCTCTGATGATAATTATTATTGTTTACTTCTAAACCTATTGTGTGATCTTGTTCTGGGAGAGATCCTTTGTTAGTTTTGGTGAAAAAGGTGTGAGTTCTTGAGGTATGGTTGTTTCTCCCTCTTCATAGACCGATTTTTTATAAATAGAATCAATTCTGAGTTGTGTAGATTGATTCTAGAGCCTTTGTTTTCATTTTTGTGTTATTTCTATTGGTGGATCCCATTTCAGGCACGCACGACCTGAGTTTTGTGGTAGGTGGATTAGTTTTTATCCTTTTTTGGTGAACCTTATTAATCTATATTTTGATAAATTTTTCTATAAATGAAATGAAATGATTGAATGATTTTATTTGTGTGTGTGGAAATGATTTTTTTTTTAAATATGGTTTCTCATAGTTTTTGTAAACAAAAATGTGTTTTCAAAGAATAATGAAATGGATTTGTGAAATGGTTTTCAAAGTATTATTTTTAGGGAATGGTTTTAAAAATAGAGAACATGGGAAGACTTGGGTACTTAGGTGGAATGTGTAGTAATAAGCCTCATTCACTGTTGGGGGGTTCATTCATGGGGTGTTCCTTTTCTCCCTATGCATGTTGTTCTAGGGAAACATTAGAACTATTGGGGGGGGGAGTGTTCACTTTTTAGGGCGTTTCTCTATTCTTTAGAATCGATTCATATTTCTAGAGGCTTTATGTGCATGCGATTGTCTAGGTTAGGTATGGGTGTCCTAGCTATCATAACCTTGTGTGATCCTTGGTGTGATATTTCCTATGCGTTCTTCCTATACTATTTTGAATTTAATACCATGTATCTGATATGATATATTATACCTTCTTTATTTTGATATGAATACTTTATTTTATATGAAATTATTTGAAATTGATTCACCTGCTTTATTTGGAAATTTTGAAAAAGATGAAATTAAATGTTTTTCCATGATTTTGAGATAACAACTACTAAACTCTATACCATGCCTTGTTTTATTTAAAGTTGAGCATGATTGGATTATTTTAAAAAGGACTTTTATGGAACACCCTGGTGGGACCCTATTGAACCTGTTATTCCACACCCTATGAACCCCTTCAGAGGTGTGTAGACCTTGTGATGTATTTTGATGTTGGGAAAAGAAAGGTTCCATAGTGAGGTAGATGGGTTTTCTTTCAACTGGGTTTGAGTAACTGGATCGTGATATAGTGGGAGTTTTCCCATGCTATCACATGGAGAGAATTGAAGTATCTATTTAACATTATCATCTTTTACGTTTGGACTTGTCTCATGAAGATTGTTATGCTACCATTTTAGTCATTTCAATTATGTTTTTATATTTTTTTATGTCATATATATATATATATATATTCATTTTTTCTTCCATAGCTTCTCTCTATACATGTATATATATATATATCTCATTTTTTCTTTTTTAGGTTGGGAGAAATAATTCCATCTTTTTGTTGTTGATTCTCGAGTGCAAGACTCCATCCAATGGGGATCGAGTATTCCCTTTGGGTATGTGGAAAGTTTGGGTTAGGTACCAGTTTGAGAGGGTATATGGTTAGGGTTCATCATAGCTTGGTATTAGAGGAGGTCTATCCTCACGAGTCCTTGTCTTTGGGAATTTGGTAGTTTGAATATAGGATTGTTGAAACATGAGAGGTTGGTTATGGTGAGTTCCTAGAAAGGTATTTTCGTAACGAGACTCAAGTTACCATGAGATATTGGGATGTGTGTCTCATATTTTGAGTTTTTAACCTTAATATCAGTTTTTTCTTATGTTTTTATGATTTAAACTAATATTATTCTTTCTGATCATTTCTTATGCTTCGGTGTATAGTAGTATGCCTCTAAGATGTGTTTTTCGGGTTCCACAGTAGGGTGAAACTGATGCTCCTCAAGTAAATCCTTATATGGATCATAGTTTTAGTATAATATATCACGTGGGAAGTTTTTTCTGTAGATCATAAAGAAATTCAAGCATACAACATAGTTTTTGAGGTATAATTAGAAGCTATAGAAGATAGGGATCAATCACGGGAGTTCTTGTGTAAGAAGCCACCATCATTTAAAGATACAAATTAACCTCAAGAGGTAGAGTATTAGATTTAAAATATTTATTAGATCTTTAAATTATTAGATACAAATGATAATATCAAGTTAAAGTGTGCACCATTCAAACTTGAGGGTCCCAACAAGCGATGGTAAGATTCAATGGTATAGGAAGATAGATATGTGGGATTGGACTGGAAGGGTTTCAATAAATGCTTCTTATAGACATTTTTACAGAGTCATTGATGATGGAGTAGTCTTCGGAGTTCCTCTCTTTGCAGTAGGGAGAGTTTTAATTGTTGGTGTACACTAATCTGTTTGCAGAGATGGTTCATTTTTCACCGTAGGTTGTAAACATTGACCAACTGAAAGCTAAGAAGTACTTACGGGGTTTGCAACTGAATATTAGATCACATGTATTTATACTGAATATATATATATATATATATTAAAGGGTATTGTATAGGGATATAATGGAGGAAATGAGTATAGTAGGCAAGTTTGGATATTCTTCCCCTTCCCTTTCATCTAGTAGCAGCTTTAGTGGCACACCAGGGAAAAAGGGGAAGTAAAAAGATCATTGCAAGAGTGGTAGAGGTTTTTATCAGCAGAAAGCCTATTCAAAACATCTAGTCATAACTATTGGTGTGAATGTAACTTTATATTAGTATTTAAGGTTCGTAAAGAAAAAAAATTATTGTCCTTAACCTATAAATATGTGCAACAATTGTGGAAATTATGGTCATATACAATGTTTCTTCCAGGCTATGTCTACGCATCAAAATGGGTAGAGATCGTTAGCTCCAAAGGGTAGTACAAAGAAGTTATATGCTTAAAATACTATTGGTATTAATCCATAGGCCTCAAGAGTAAAGAACCATCATGTAGTAGATGATTTTCTAGTGGAGGTAGATAGAGGTCTAGTGATAGTGAGAGGTACCATCTTTATTGCATCTTTAGTGCTAATTGTTTTATTTGATACTAGTTCCCCCACTCATTTATATCAAGCCATTTTTTGATATGTCAAAAATTACAATGGACCTCATATCATATTTTTTGGAGTTAGAGACACATTTTGGGAATAAGAAAGAGAATGGGTTTCAGTGTCCTTATTATACCCTATCGATAGCTGATGTGGATTTAGTCTGGTATTTTCTTATACTTGATCGTGATTTTTTGATGTAATCACTGGGATAGATTTTATTGTTTCTCATATTTCATAGGTTTATTTTTATCATTAGTGTGTATCATTTCTTATGGAAAATGATATCACACAGGTGTTTCAGGGAGATGTCTGATCGTGGAGGACCTTCCCACATAGAGATCAGGAGTTTGTTGTCTTCTGTATAAATTGAGCCTATTGATATTTATTATGTTGTTGATCTTATTTATATTGTTTGGGACATTACTTTTGTTTTCATAGAATATTTATATGGAATTTATATTGAGAGTTAGGTAGAGTTTATGATTGACCTGGTTCCAAGTACACAACCAGTTTTGATACCTTCTTATTGTATGGAACCATCGAAGTTGATAGAGCCCAAGGTTCAATTTTATGACCAGATGGAAAAGAGTTTTTTTCATCCAATTGTTTCTCATTAGGAAGTACCATTGATGTTTTACAAGAAGGAAGATGATTTACTTTGATTGTTCATAGACTATTAGAAGTTAAACTGGGTAATGATTAAGAATAAGTATCCTTTTTCTTATGTTGATGATTTTTTTGAACAGTTAAAGGGAGAAAAGTTTTTTTTGAACATTTATCATTGGTTGGGTTATCATCATCTCAGTTTTTAGGATTTTTATATACAATACTACAAAAAAGTATTTTATCAATGATAAAAATGGACTTTATCAGCACTAGAGAAGTGCTGATTATTAGAGAGAAATTAAAAGCCCGGGTCTTTTATCAGCGCTTTTAAAATCACTCATAAAGGGGCATACTATAGTGTACTATAATAGTACACTACAACACTAGTGAAATGTTATGTAATAGCACACCGCATCACCAAAAACATCAAAAAATTAGAAAAATCAAGTATGCATATAGAATTTAAGTGAAGAGAAAACAATATATCCTCATTTTCTTGGTTTTGGAGATGTGACATGTGTTTTAAACTAAAATGATACTTATATATTGAAAAAATAGACTAGGATTTATAACATTTACACCATGAATTAGATTGAGGTTAATATGATTCTTACATGTCTCAAATGACTTATGTACCATTTCCATAAAGTATCAAAACAATTCGAACGTGTTTGCTCTGTTTTGAGTACTTTACTTTTTCTTTTTTACTAAAATATAATTTTAAACTAGAAATGTGAAATTTGACTCAAAATAGTCACATAATGTGTCGGTTTTATGTGATACCAATTCCTACAAATCAAAAATGAATTATGAATCATTTACACAAATTATAAAGACAATCGAAGTGCCTTTTATCAGTTTTTCGTGAGTGACACTTTTTGAAAAAAAATGTTGATTTTAAATCGATAACAGACACGTTGAGTCATATGAAACACACCATATAGAATATTGAGGTGATAATTATTCCTAAATATAAAAAATTTCTTAAGGATAATTTTCCTAAAGTATCATAACAATCTGAATGTGTTTTCTCAGATTTGAGTTGGTGAGTTGTCATTTTTACCAAAATTGATATCAATTTTAAATAAAAAGACACCCTTGGAGTCATATCGATCACAGCATAAGTCATATTGAAGTTTAAATAATTCTAAAATGGATTATTTATTATTTTTATAAAGTATGAAAACAATCCTAGTGCATTTACTCAGTTTTTAGTACGTAACTTGTATTTTTTACTAAAATGTCATTTTAAACTAGAAACACACACTTTAACTCATACTAATCACATAATGTATCAGTTTGATGTGATAATGGTTCCTACATGTCAAAAATGACTTATGAATCGATTTCCTAAATTATCAATAAAATCTAAGAATGTTTTCTTTATTTTCAGTGAGTGCCATTTTTTGAATGAAACCATTGATTTTAAATTGATAACTGATACATTGATTCATACCTGGAACATCGTGTATTAGTTTGAGGTGATTTTAATTCCTACACATCAAAAATTAATTTTTTATCTTTTCCCTAAATTATCAAAAAATTATGAATGTGTTTTTTTGGTTTTGAGTAGGTAAGTTGTCCCTTTTTATTAAAATTGATGACATTTTTGAATAAAAAGTCATATATGTCACACTGTGCATCAGATTGAGGTATTACTGATTAATAAATGTATAAAATGACATATGGATCATTTTTATAAAGTATCAAAACAACCTGAATGAATTTTCTTACTTTTGAGTAGGCGAATTGTCCTTTTTATTAAAATTCATGTTATTATTTTTAAGAAAAGACACACTTGGAGTCATACCGGTCCCATCATGTATCAGATTGATGTATGATTGATCCCTAAACATCTAAAATAACTTATGGATCATTTTACTAATTTATCAAAAACAATACAAATGTGTATTATCGAATTTGATTACGTCACTTGTTTTTTATGAAAATGTCATTTTAAATAAGAAACACACACTTTGACCTATACTTATCACATCATGTAGCTGTTTGATGTGAGACTAACTATTAAAAGTAAAAATTTAATTATGAATCGATGTACTAAATTAGAAAGAAAATCTAAGTGCGTTTTTTTCAGTGAGTGTCTTTTTTTTGACTAAACTGTCAATTTTAAACTGATAACAGACACATTGATTCATAACAGTCATACCGTGCATCGAATTCAGGTGAAAATGATTCCTATATATTGAAAATCACTTATATATTATTCCCATAAATTATAAAAATAATTAGAATATTTTTTAATGATTTTGAGTATGTTAGTTGTCCTTTTTACTAAAATTTATGTAAATTTTAAAAAAAGAAGCACTTGGAGTCATAGTGGTCACACTGTGTGTCAAATTAGAATGAGTTTGATTCTTACACATCCCGATGTCTCAAAATAATCCTTAATACCAATGTAACAACATTTCCATTGTCTTTAAATGTTGAACTTCCAACACTTCATTTTGACTTGAGGTTCTTCGCTATTTTTTTTCTCATTATTGAAATTTAAAAGAGAGAAAGAAGCTAATGTGCCCATTATATCATGAGAAGTCAACGCAATGGGAATATGAGCTTCCTTTAGTCTATGAGATTTCAATAATTAGAATGGTTTTTCAGTTAACAACATCAAATCAAAATGCAGTGTTTAATGCTCGACAAAGAAAAGAAAAGAATATGGAAAATTTAGTTACATTGGAAAAAGGAATCATTTTATCTATTTTTTGGCTTGTTGTAGATAGTTGAAAGAAAAATATGAATTCACAAATGATATATGAAAAAACTAAAAAAGTATTAGATAAAAATTATAAGAAAATTAACTTACAAATTGTAGATAAAATGGTGAAAAAATTAATTAAATAATTAGTCAAAATTCACCTTTTTCTTGATGGTTGTATTCATTCTTGACACATTTACTTGTTATCATTATCTCAGTTGTTTTCTTGAAGTCCAATCCCTCACGAGCATGAGAAGCTTTAGAAAACCCACCCCAACTCGAAAAAAAGAATCTACCTGTACCAGAAAATAATTATTATACGATTAATACAGAAAATAAATAAAATAAACATAAATATAAAACAATAAAATAATTTTTTGGATAATGACTTTACTATGAAAACATTATTGACCATAAGGATATACTGATGGTAAAGAAAGAATTATGATATAAAAATTAAATAGATCTTACCAAACAATCAATCAATGAGTTAAGAGGATGAGGAGAAAATAAGATACCTCAGATTGAAGCTTTGAACTATCTGAGAGAATGTAAAGATATTCTATTGGGTTCATAAAATATTCATTTTGTATAGTAAATAAATCAATATATAATATATTCATTATAAAAGGTGAATTCCTCCCATTTGTGAGAATTATATGGATGGTAATCAGATATTGCTGAGGGTGGAATGAAAAGGCAATTTTAAAGAATGATATGTTTTTAGTTGGATTAAAGTAAAACATACATAGTATTTATTAGATATGTGATGAAATAAATGAATTGATTTTTAATAATTATTAATGAGTGAGTTATAATTTAAAATATATCTATATTATTATAATCTATAATAAATACAATCAAGGATGAAATTAATGAATAGAATTTCATTGGTGATCAAAAATATTCAGTGAAAACTTGAAGGAGTAAGACTCTAAATAAAACCTCATTTTTTCAAAAGTAGAGCCTAAATAATATGGATAGGTTTATAAGGAAGATAATTGGATTAAATTTATTCTTGTGGATCTTGATCATAATAACAACAATGTTACATGAGGAGCTTGATTTGAATAAGAACAATGAAGGATTCTTATGGATCAAGTTGTTGCATATATTGTTCAAAAAAATGTCCATTAGTTTTAAAATATAAGAGTTTTTTAGTTATTTTTTTGTCCTAATTATGTAAAACTCTTAATGTAAAAGGTAATGGTAATTTATTGTAATGAAACATTTTTTATGTTATGTATTTGAGATGGTCACATCTGTGGGGCATCATATTACCACTAGAAGGACACAAAAAATGGATTTAAGTTTATGTTAGTAAACTAAAAAATTTATTAGAATTAAGAATCCATAGTGAACATAGAATTCCATTAAATTATCAAATAAAAAATAATAAAGTAGACTTGAATTATGCTTTTAAAGGTGTAATGATTTTATCCTAGAAAATTATTTTTTATTTCAGAAAAATAGATTATATTAAAACTTATTTATTAAATTTACATCAATCAATGTCAAAATTTTATTTTCTCAAAATTAGTTAAATCACATGGTATAATATTTTTTATTTAATTATTTAACATATTATTTAAAATTTAAATAATAGAAAACCTTTCTCAATAAATAATTTACATTTAAAATAAAATATAAAATTTACAAATTTTTTTATCAATCCTAAAGTATTGAGAACAATAAATTCTATCAACAATGTACTATTCTTCTGCCCCATGTAATGAAACAATATTTTGTTTCCTAAAACAGCATGATGCTAATGTTTTTCCTAGAAAATGACTCATCCCAATTGTTTATTTTCTGACTATAATTCAAGAACCAAAATCAAAATATGAATTACATTTTATCTCAAAATCAGTTTTTTCTATATAATATAATCTAAGGATTATAAAACCTTAAACCTCATAGATTTTTCTTTTTATAGAATTTAAGTCATATTATTTAAATTCAAATTGAAATATTTCAAAAATTTAAATTGAAACATTTTTTCAAGAAGTAGTTAAATAAACAAGACAACAAATCAAACATATATAATGTTTTTTATCATCTTATTTTATATATTCATCAATATAGTTTTATTATTACATTTCATAAGTAAACCCTAAATTTATCCCAAGATTCATGAAATATTTCATATTTATCCTAAATAAATCCATTAATTTTACACCATATTTAAGTGCTTATTATCCTATGAAATAATTTCATGAAAAAAATAATTATATAGTTGTTCCCATGTGTCAGATATTTTGTCATCCATTTTTTAGAAAAAAATTAATGAATTAACTTTAAAATGGAATGGGATAACCTTATATTTTAGTTCCATCTCACTCAAACCTCTAAGTTCCAATTTATGAATGACATAATATAAGTTCCCAAATAATGTTAGATATTTCATCATCTAAGTGATTTTCAATGTAATATTACAAAACAATGACAACACCGACCACTATATGGATGAATTTTTAAAACATTGATGATTGAAAAGAGGAAGATTCCAAGGAATGTTGGTATTAAGAGCCTATTATACATCACAAAAACCTAACCCAAAATTGGTTTTGATATATTTCAAGTCATATAATACCAATTTTTTCCCAAGGAGACCCACATGATATCAGGGAAGACAATACTTCAATGTATATAAAAATAATGAATTTTGGGTTATTTTATTCTAGGATAGTGAAAATAGACTTGTTGGGATACACAAATGTGGGATGAAAAGGTTCAGTGGATAACCAAGGGAAATTAGAGATATTAAAAAAAAATATTTCATTCGAGATATGGTTATATTCAACACTTGAATCGCTCGAGACTTATATTTGAGCCTTGGAATAGTTAGATCCTTGATTATAGCCTAGATTCGAGCTTGGATTCGATAATAAGGAGCACCGATAGTAGGTCACTTCCGTTGAGAGATTTAGATATTGTAGACTAGTTCTAGATGGTTAGGGTTATTAAAATAGATCGCGGCACTTTTATCAGCGCTTAAAAAAAGTTCTCATAAAGATACATTTTATTAGTTCTATGTTAATAAGCGCTGATAAAATGAATCTTTATGAGCACTTTTTTAGCACAAATAAAGATAGATATTTACCAATACTAAAAAAGTATTGATAAATCTCTATATTTATCTATGCTAAAAAAATGCTAATAAACACCTATAATACTTTATTTAGAAAGTATAATTTTTATATATAATTATAATACTTATAATGATACTTTTTATAAAATAATAATTTTATTATTCTTTGAATATATAATTATTTATAAACAATTATATAAATATTTTTTTAAAAAATAACATTTATCTCATTATATATATTTATATAATTATATATATATAAACATAGTAAATATATTAATTATTTAAATAAATTTATTATAATTTTATATTTATTTATTTATAATTATATAAATACTTTTTAAACAAATATTATTGATTTATATATAAATATAAGTTTATAAAAATTGTAAATATAAATTTATAAATATATTTATTTATAAATATTTTTTTACAAATGTATTTTTTACATTTTTAATGAATATTTAATATTAGGTTCATGAATGTTAAAAATTAGTAATATTGATTAATTAAAAATGTATATAATATTAAAATTTTGATAAGTTTGATTAATAAAAATCATTCAAAAATGGATGTATATTGAAATAAAGATGAATACATATTGAAAATATTAAAACATAGTAAATAAATATGTATAAAATAAATAATATAAATTGATTAATTTAAAAAAACCATGTATGTATGTATATATATAAAAATGCATTGATTACATTTATTTGAAATCAATAAAACACGTTTAATATATGTTATAAATCAAAAAATAAAATGATATTAAATCATATCCATTACTCGATGTAATTAGTCAGTATTTTTAATTCATATTCATTTTAAATTATAATCCATTATTCAGTAAATATATTACTATTTAATGTAAAGCATAAAAAATATTTTGTATTAAAAAAATCATATTTATATACATTAAAAAATGTCTATATATTTAATATAAAATAATTATTAACATTTTTAATAATCATATAATTAATAAATTGTTTAATATTTTTCTCAAGTAAATTATTTTTAATTTTAAATTGTTTAATTTTAATTTTACATATATCTATATATTTAATACATAATATTTATTAACATTTATAATTTATATATAGTATAATCAATTTATTTATTTTTATCAATAATTATTTAATTAATAAAATGTTTAATATATTTTTTAATCAACTCATTTTTATTTTTCATTTATTTAATTAATTAAATTTATTTATTTATACTTGTATTAGTGAAAAAAAGTGATGATAAAGGATTAAATTTATTAGTTCTTTCTTTAGAACTAATAAAGATGTCGTTTATTAGTGATTTTTTCTAGCACTGATAAATACCAGCATTGTTAAGCACCTGTTTTGTAGTAGTGATACAAAAGATGAATTTTAGGAGAATGTATGATGATTTCAAAAAACTTGTGATGAAATTTTTTCTGAAAAATTCTCCTATAGTTTTTATGGATTCGATGAATTTAATATTCCATTAGTATCTCAACACTTTTGTGGTAGTATTCATGGTTGATATTTTGGTTTATTAGGGATCTGAGCATGAGAACGAGATCCATTTGGGTTTGGATCTGGAAATCCCATAGACTCACCATTTTTATGGAAATATTTCAAAATGAAACTTAAGGATTCAAGAAGGGAGGTTCTTAGGGTTTATGTTTTGGTAGCATAGCTTATAAGTTGATCCAGAGAATGTTACTTCTATAGTTTCATGGGAAGAACCACGAAATGTCTTTGATATTTGGATATTCCTCAGTCATGATGGATATTATCAATCATTCATCAAGGTTTTATCAAAGTTGGTGTCACCTTTGACTGCTCTTACCAGAAAAGAGGTAAAATTCATATGGGATAAAAAGGACCACTCTTCTTTTGAAGATTTGAAACAACTTTTGAAATCACCTACTATTTTGATCTTACCTAAGCCCAAAACGGGTTATGTGGTTTTTTTTGATTCTTCTAGCACTAGTTTGGTTTGTGTGATCATGTAGGATGATCATGTTTTAGCATAAGACTCTTTTTTATCTTCAACTACATGATAAGAATTACCCCATAGATGATTAAGAGCTTTCCAAATCTATGTATATGATTATGTGTTGGAGTCATTATATTTTTTGAGAGAGGTTCATAGTATTTTTTGAAAATAAGAATTTAAGTGATATTTTTTATCATAAATACATGAATCTCATATAGAGGTGGTGGGTGGAATACATTATGACATTTGACTTTGATATCTTCCACTCCCTATGGATGGGGAATTGTGACAACTGGGCCCCGGTGACAGCACAACCACCCCACCTTAACACGGTCGTCGGGTCCCGGCCTAACAGATACCCCAGTTGCCCCGCAGACATGTGGTCCGCACCATGGGTCCCACCCATGTGCCCAAATGGGTCATCTGACTAATGATAGTCCCCATAGGCCAACACATGTCCTTTCTAGTGTGCTTTGTCCTCACTCACATACACCCTGGGAAACTTTCCAGAATGTCATCCATCCTGATCACTACTCCAAGCTAAGCATGCTTAACTGTGGAGTTATAATCAGATAGGTGCTTGAAAAGGAAGGTGCACCATGTTGACATGAGTCATATCATTTATTCATTTAACCCTTTATCATCCAGGGGTGTTACAATCACCCCCCCTTTAGAGCATAATTTCCTCGTTGTGGGCCCTACATCTCAACCCTGGTAGTGCACTGCACTTAAGGCTAAGTACCACCTATGATACCAAATGTAATAACTAGGTCCCGGTGACAACACAACCACCCCGCCTTAACATGGCCGTTGGGTCTTGGCCCGCCAGATACCCCAATTTACCCGCAGACACGTGGTCCCCACCATGAGTCTCACCCACGTGCCCAAACGGGTCGTATGACTAATGATAGTCTCCACAGGTCAACACATGTCTTTTCTAGTGTGTTTTGTCCTCACTCACACACAACCTATGAAAACTCCTATAAGGTCAACCATCTTGATTACTAATCCAAGTTAAACATGCTTAACTGTAGAGTTCTAATCAGATAGGCTCTCAAAAAAGAAGGTGCACCTTGTTGACATGAGTCATATCATTTAGTCACTTAACCCTTTATCATTCAAGGGTGTTAAAATCACACTTCTATAAAGAACAAGAAATTTAATGATTTTTTTTAATTATGTGGGAACTTTATGAGTCTGTGAAAATTGACAGCGCATGATTCCGTGGCCCGGTGTGCCTGGAATGAATTTCTGAACTTTTTTTTGGGTACGTTCAGAAAACGTGCGAGTGAGTTTTTTTTTAACTTTTGTATTGGAGATCAGAATTGAAATCAGAGGACACCGTTCAACTTGCAATGCTGATATTCCTTTATGGAGACCTTTACTTCGATCGCAATAGGTTGAGGGTGAAAGATAGTTTTTCACCTTTTCATGTGAAAATAAAAAAAATTATTTTAACATTTTATTTTTATTCTTGAAACCCCTCAACATGGGTTATAGAGGTGGGGACCACTGGGCCCAAAACCTCCCAATTTGAATTTAAGGGTGGGTACCACCCAAACCCCCAAAACTCCTTCTTTAATATGGATACAAATCTTCAACTCCCCTTTAATGGGAGATAACCTTTGGTATCCTCCCACTTTAATGGTTCCAACCCCATCATAATTAATGACGTCAATTTAATTTTGTGCCAAAAATTAAATTGATGAAACAAAACATATTGGATACTTTTCTTTTTGGGTGGAAGGATTGGAAGAGGAGAACCTTGGAGGAATTCTTCTTCTCAAACGAAGAACACTTCTCCAACGAAGAACACCGATGTTCTCCAACGTCTTCGACATCTTCCTCGGGACATCCTCCAATGTGGGACCTCTTCAATCGATGACCTTCCTTCCCTCCTCATTGAAAAAAAAACAGACCTTATAGGTAGGACTGTGTTTTAAATTGATCAACATTAATTTTCCCCTCACATTGAATCATCCCGCTTGAGCTGCTTCCTACCACTCTAATGCAGAGGGTGCGGTCTAAACAAACATTGCCCGACCCCTCTGCCGTTATTCATGAATGGTGTGTTATTCATGATGGAAGAAGGTGGCTTTCTGCCACGATGATGAACGGAGAGTAGCCAACCGAACTGGCCGCCAACGGAGGCACAACGCATGACCGCACTACGCGGAGAGGATGACATGCCATCTGTCCAGCCGCGGAAGGCCACCACACCATGGCCACCTGGCCCCACTGCGGCCTCCGCGCCGCACCCCAGCCTCCACGCCGCACCCCGTCCTCCGCGCCACACCCCATCTTCCATGCCACCTCGCACCGCCTTGCGGCCTCCGCCGCTCCGCCGCCCCGCGCAGCCCGCGACATCCACTTCCTGCGGCCTCCGCAGCTCCGCCGCCCCACACTGCCCGCAGCCTCCACGGCCTCCGTGGTCCTCACGGCCTCCACCACTCCGCGGAACCCATGGCCTCCACGGCCCGGCGTCTCCTACAGCCCCCACGACCTAGGCCGCTTCGCGGCCCCCGTGGCCTCCGCCGCTTTATGGCCCTGCGCCGCCCACGGCCTCTACAGACCCCGTGTACTCCTCCGCTCCGCGGCCCCTGTGGCCTCCACCACCCCCAGAATCCACGGCCCCATGCCTCCTATAGCCTCTGCCGCTCTGAGACACCTGTGGCCTCCGCCGCCCCACGACCTCCGTGGCCCCGTGCCACTCGCGGCCTCCGCGGCCGCCCTACCGCCCCGCGGGATGCTACCCCAGACGGGCCGCCAGGTAGGTCCAGACCGCCCATCATGGGCCGGGTCGACCCGAACCGGGTCGAACGAGGCCGGGTTGGGCCGACTGGGTTGGACCGAACCTAGACTAGTTTCGACCCTATACTATCTTTTGGCCATAAATTTGGCATCAGGCATCCATTTGACGAACTGTCAGTGACACTGGAAACCTTGGAGCGAGATGGTACCTTTGTTATACCCCACTTTAGATTTGGATAAAGTTGGGATATAGTCAGTTTGGATCAAGCATGAATCCAACTGGGCCCTCGAGACTAAAAGGATAATAACTTACAGACTGGGCGTCCGATTGACGCACCGTCTATTGCGTTGAGACCCCTATGATGTGGAGGACCTTTGGAATACTTCTTAATGGGACTTAGTGGTACTTAGAGTATCAAATAGTGTCCTGAGGAGAGGACCCTCCTGGGGATAAGAAAGCTTAGTGCGGGAACCCTGTAGCTGGCTGTGGAGATGTACTATGATCCTGTGTGGGTTTGACGACATACCG
Source organism: Viscum album (assembly GCA_963277665.1). Classification (NCBI taxonomy): domain Eukaryota; kingdom Viridiplantae; phylum Streptophyta; class Magnoliopsida; order Santalales; family Viscaceae; genus Viscum; species Viscum album. The sequence goes on from OY728157.1 coordinate 1,350,555,242, forward strand.
GAGATGTACTAGGATCCTGTGTGGGTGTGATGATGTACTAGAGATGTAATAGGATCCTGTGTGGGTCTGAAGACGTACTAGAGATGTACTAGGATCCTGTGTGGGTCTGAAAATGTAAGAGAGATGTACTAGAATCCTTTGTGGGTTTGACGACATACCAGAGATGTAATAGGATCTGGTGTGGGTCTGAAGACGTACCAGAGATGTAATAGGATTATATGTGGGTTTGAAGATGTACTGGAGATGTACTAGGATCCTATGTGGTTTTGACGATGTACCAAATATGTACTAGGATCCTCTGTGGGTCTTACGACATACAGAAGATGTACTTGGATCCTCTGTGGGTCTGATGACGTACTGGAGATGTACTAGGATCCTATGTGGGTGTGATGACATACCAGAGATGTACTAGGATCCTGTGTGGGTCTGACGACGTATTGGAGATGTGCTAGGATCCAGTGTGGATCTAACAACCTACTGGAGATGTATTAGGATCCTGTGTGGGTCTGATGACGTACCAGAGATTTACTAGGATCCTGTGTGGGTTTGATGACGTACTGGAGATGTACTAGGATCCTGTGTGGGCCTAACGACGTACTGAAGATGTACTAGGATCTTGTGTGGGTATGAAGATGTACCAGAGATGTACTAGGATCTTGTGTGGGTCTGATGATGTACCAGAGATGTACTAGGATCCTGTGTGGGTCTGACGATGTACCAGAGATGTACTAGGATCCTATGTGGGTCTGACGACATACCAAAGATGTACTAGGATCTTATGTGATTCTAACGACGTACTAGAGATGTACTAGGATCCTGTGTGGGTCTAACAACATACTAAGAACCTTCGTGGGTCTGCCTCTTAATATAGTAATATGAATTATTAGTTACATATAATCATCTATACTACTGTACTTAAGTTATAACTGGTGTGAGCTAAGTCTATACATTGTGGTACTTTCCTTCGTGGTAATACCTTGGTGCTATTCTTCTCTATGGCATACCTGTGTGGTACTAAACTTCGTGGTATTCCTTCCTGTGTGGAATAGTTGAAATTTGGTATTTGAGTTGGACTCTACGTTTTCCTCATGATTGAGATGGGTATACTTGATAACTTAGGTATATATATGGGTATATACCTAATTAGGGTTTTTAGTTGATTTCATGCCTTGTGGTTACCCTTTGTGAATTTTGTGAGACCTTTAGGGTCTTAGGGTCCCTACTGAGCATCATTATACTCACTGCTATATGGGCTATGCCCGCACCTTGTTGTGTTTGGTGCAGACGACATACAATGCTGATCGAGGCTGAGGGTACCAGGTTTGGAAGGTTCCAGGAGGAGGACTATAGGGCTTGTCAGTATGCAGAGGAGACGGGCAGACGTGGAGTGCTGAGGAGCTGATATGTACCTACCCTTCAGGTAGGAACCTCAGAAGACGACCCAATAGTTGTCTCTCCCTTTCTACAGTTGTATTGAGTTTCAATTGTACTTGTACCTTTACTGTTGGTCTTGTATTCCGACACCTCTTACTTTCAGCGTACTTTTTTCTATACATTTTACTTGTGTTAGTATCTTGTTGTGTGCTTGGTTGAGTGTGTTTATAGGATATAAAGTCAATGCCTTCCTAGTTTTAGGTGATACATCTTTCAGTGCTAGTCACCAACCCCTGGCCTATGGAAGGCGAGCTTGGGGTAGTCACGAAACGTGCCCGAGGGGACGGGTCATGAAAAATTGGTATAAGAGGAGTCGGTTCTACCGTAGAACATAAAACTCTGATCTTTATTTTAACTAAAATAGTGTTAAGTGTAGTGAGTGTGGTTATCATTTTAGGGAATCCAGTGTTGGTGCGGCGGCCGACGTATCCATACACCAGGACCCTGACTTCTGATTTCTGACTCAGTGCATGAAAACACTGATTGCGTGTGTATTTTCTAGAGTTTTATTTTTGATCTATTTGAGTCAACTCACCAGGTATAAATTATTGACCGTGTAACACCTGTTTCTTTTTAGGATGCGTCAACGTAGACAACCAGCTAGGGTTCTGGGTATAGTACACACTGATAGCCTACTGATTGACAAGGCCTCAGTGTAGGGCCCTCTTCCTGTAGAGGCACTAGCGAAGGCACCAGTGTTACCATTACCCATTGGCCTGCCTATGCCACCATCCCCAACAGCAGAGAGTGCACGCCGCTTGAGTGCATTTCATGAGTTCCAACACCAGAGGCCACCCAGGTTCAGGGGAGAGACGGACCCATAGGCGACTGAGGATTGGCTGGAGGCTATGGTGAGAGTCTTCTGACAGGTAGGGACACCAGCTGATCTCATGGTGATCCTTGTTGCCAATATTCTACAAGACATAATAGGCAGATGGTAGAGCTTGATGCTCTAGGTTCACGATGAGGTGAAACTTCTCTGGGTAGACTTCGAGAGCCTATTTTGGGCAGAGTTTTTCCTAGAGACTATTCGGGCAGTGCGCATACATGAGCTACTTCATCTGTAACAGGGCAGCATGACTATGGATCAATAATCAGCGAGGTTCAATGACCTCTCATGATACTCCACTAATATGGTGCGAGACCCATTCTTCAGGGCCCAGACCTTTGATCAGGGACTCAGTGGGAGATCATGGCTTCAATAATTTCTCTCAGTATCCCAATGTAGGCGGGGGTGTTAGAGTGAGACCTCTTAGTGGAGAATTTTCTTGCTGAGCAGTCACCAGCAGTGATACCCACCACCAGATGTCACGTAGTAGAGTCTTTTGTAGCTAGAAGCAGACATATGTCACAGAGGTCCAAGAGGACCAGACCTACAGGTGGACGAACACATGATTCAGGGTCATGATTCTTTATGGGTGATCGTCGACTGACTCACCAAGTCGGCCCACTTCCTACTGATCAGAGAGAAGGGTTCAGTAGAGGTCTTGGGACGCCTTTATGTGCATGAGATTGTGAGGATACATGGAGTACCCTCGAAGATTGTCTCCGATCATGATACACATTTCACTTCCCAGCTATGGAAGGGGTTTCAGGAGGCTTTTGGGACACAAATTTGTTTGAGCACCGCCTTCCATCCTCAGAAGGATAGAAAAAATGAGTGGAACATTCAGACTCTCGAGGACATGCTGCGTGCTTGTGTCCTCGACTTCGGTCACAACTAGGAGGATCCCTTGCCTTTGGTGGAGTTTCATACAACAAAAACTATCACTCCACCATTGGGATGCCACTTTTTGAGGCATTGTACGGGCAACCTTGCAGATCACCTTTGTGCTAGACTAAGCCAGGGTAGTCAACACTAGTGAGACCAGAGATGGTATGGGATACCATAGAGAAGAAGAAGATCATCGAGGCGTGGATTAAGACTGTTAAGAGCAGGAATAAGTCTTATGACGATAGGAGAAGACGACCTCTAGAGTTCGAGGACGGGGACCACGTCTTTCTATGGGTCTCACCTCAACTAGGATTGTGGAGATTTGGCCGAGGTGGAAAGATATCTACGAGGTTCATTGGACCCTTCTAGGTACTCAATAGAGTTGGTAAGGTGGATTTATGCCTAGAACTTCCCCCTACGTTGCACCAGGTGCACGACATCTTCCATGTATCCCAGATGAGAAGATACGTGCATGACCCTTCTCACATCATCGACCACTGTTAGATGGACATAGACGATGGGGCGACGTTTATGGTGGTTCCGGTAGATATTGAGGATCGATAGGAGCAGGTCCTTCGTGGGCGGTCGATACCTCTGGTGCACGTTCGCTGGCAGCATGGGAACCTCCGGGAGAGCACATGGGAGCGGGAGGCTCAGATTCATGCTCAATATCCCCATTTGTTTTCCTAGTTTTTGAGTTGTGGATTTTAGGGATGAAAATCCCTAAGGTGAGGATAATGTAAAGACACAAAACTTATATGTATTTTTTATTTAATTATATGGTAATTTTACGAGTTTGTGAAAATTGACGGTGTATGATTCCGAGGCCCGGTGTGAATGAAATAAATTTCTGAACTTTTTTTCAGGTACGTTCAGTAAACGTGCGAGTGAGTTTTTGTTAGTTTTGAATCGGTGCTCGGAATTGAAATCCGAGGAAACCGTTGAACTCACAACACCAGTATTCTCTTAAGGACACCTTTACCTCGACCGCAGTAGGTCGAGGCTGAAAGATAGTTTTTTCACCTTTTCATAGGAAAATAACAATAGAATTATTTTAACACTTTATTTTTATTCTTGAAACCCCTCAAGATAGGTTATGGAGGTGGGGAACACTGATCCCAAAACCTCCCAATTTAAATTTAAGGGTGGGGACCACCAGAACCACCAGAACCACCAGAACCCCCTAAACTCCTTTAATATGAAGATAACTCTTGAACTCCCCTTTAACGAGAGCTACCCTTTGGTATCCTCACACTTTAATGGTGCCAACCACATCATAATTAATGACGTCAATTTAATTTTGTGCCAACAATTAAATTGATGAAAAAAAACATATTGGCTACTTTTCCTTTTGGGTGTAATTGGGAGGAAGGATTGGAAGAGGAGAAACTTTGAGGAATTCTTCTTCTCCAATGAACAATGCTTCTCTAACGAAGAATGTTGATGTTCTCCAACGCCTTCGACTTCTTCCTCGGGACATCCTCTAATGTGGGAAGTCTTCAATCTACCACTGTTCTTCCCTCCTCATCAACAAAAACAAACCTTCGAGGTAGGTGTGTGTTTTAAATTGATCAATGTTAATTTTTCCCCTCATAATGAATCATCCCCCCCTGAGTTGCATGCTACCGCTCTAACGCGGAGGCTGTGGGCCAAAAAAACATGGCACGACCCCTCCACCGTTATTCATGAATGGTGTGTTCTTCATGATAGAAGAAGGCAGATTTCTGCCATGGTGATGAATGAAGAGAGGTTGACCGAACCGGCCGCCGACAAAAGCGCGGTTCGCGACCGCACCACGCGGAGAGGATAGCTGGCCATCCGGCCAATCGCGGAAGACTGCAGCACTGCGGTCGCCTGGAAGCACCCTAGCCTCCATGCCGCACCACGGCCTTTGCGCTTCCTCGCTCTGCCCCACGACCTCCACCACTATCCGGACCCACGCCACCCACGGCCTCAGCCGCTCTGCGGCCCGGCGCCGCGTGCGGCCTCCGCCACTCCACGGACCTGCGCTGCCCGCGGCCTTCGCTGCTCCGCCGCCCCGCCCCGCCCACACCCTTCACCGCTCAGTGGCCCCGCGCTGCCCACAGACTCTACTGGCCTCATGAAATCCACTACCGCGCGACCTTCACGGCTCTGCGACCCCCTGGGCCTCCGCCTCCCCATGAAATCCGCGGCCCCATGCCGTCGAGGACCTCTATGGCCCCCGTGGCCTCCACTTCTCTGTGGCCCCTACGGCCTCCTCAGCCTCGCGCTACCCACAGCCCCTACGACCCCCGTGGCCTATACCGCTCTATGGAACCCGCAACCTCCGTGGCTGCCCCACCACCCCGTGGGCCACTTCTCAGGCCGGGTCAGTCCGATCGGGTCAGACCAGATCTGGACCATTTTCGACCCTATACACTCATTTGGCCATAACATTGGAACCAGGAATCCATTTGATGAACCGTCAGCAGCGCTGGAAACTTTGGAGAATGTAGGTACCTTTGGTATACCCCAATTGATATTTGGATAAAGTTATGATATAGTCTGGTTGGATCAATCATGAATCCAACCGGGCCCTCGGGACTAAAAGGCTAATAACATACAGACTGGGCATCCGATTGACGCACCGTCTGTTGCGTTGAGACCCCTAAGATGTGGAAGACCTTTGGGATACTTCTTCGTGTGACTTTGTGGCAGTTGGATTATTGAACAGTGGATTGAGGAGCGGACCCTCCCGGGGACAAGCAAGCTTAGTGCGGAAACCCTGTAGCTGTCTGTGGAGATGTACTAGGATCCTGTGTGGGTATGACAACATACTGGAGATGTACTAGGATCCTATGTGGGCCTGATGATGTACTATAGATGTACTAGGATCCTGTGTGGGTCTGACGATGTACCTGGGATGTACTAGGATCCTGTGTGGGTCTGATGATGTACTGAATATGTACAATGATCCTGGTGGGTCTGACGACGTACCAGAGATGTACTAGGATCTTGTGTGGGTTTGATGATGTACCAGAGATGTACTAGGATCCTGTGTGGGTATGAAGACATACCAGAGATGTACTAGGATCCTGTGTGGGTTTGATGATGTACTAGAGATGTACTAGGATCCTGTGTGGGTCTGATGACGTGCTGGAGATGTACTAGGATCCTCTGTGGGTCTGACGATGTACTGGAGATGTACTAGGATCATGTGTGGGTCTGATGACATACCAGAGATATACTAGGATCGTATGTGGGTATGACAATGCATAGGAGATGTACTAGGATCCTGTGTTGGTATGATGATATACCAGAGATGTACTAGGATCCTGTGTGGGTTTGACGACGTACTGGAGATGTATTAGGATCCTGTATGGGTCTGACGACGTATGAGAGATGTAATTGGATCCTGTGTGGGTATAAAGACGTACTAGAGATGTAATAGGATCCTGTGTTGGTCTGACGATGTATCTGAGATGTAGTAGGATCCTGTGTGGGTCTGACGATGTACGGGAGGTGTACTATGATCATGTGTGGGTCTTACGATGTACTGGAGATGTACTAGGATCCTCTGTGGGTCTGACGACGTACTATGATCCTTCGTGGCACTGCCCCTTAACTAAGTAAGATGAATTAGTAGTTACATATAATAAACTCTACTACTGTACTTAAGTTATACCTCGTGTGAGCTGAGTCTGTACCTTGTGGTACTTTCCTTCATGGTAATACCTTGTTGGTATTATTTTGTGTAGAGTACCTGTGTGGTACTTACCTTCGTGGTATTACTTCCTTTGTGGAAGATTTTCTCTTTGGTAATTGAGTTGGAATTTGTGTTTTCCTCATGATTGATATGGGTATACTTGATAACTCAGGTATATGTATGTGCATATACATAAGTAGGGTTGTCAGTTGATTTCATGCCTTGTGGTTATCCTTTGTGGATTTTCTGAGACCTTGAGGGTATCAGGGTCCTTACTGAGTATCATTATTCTCTCCCCTGCAAGGGATATTCCCACACCTTGTTTTGTTTAGTGAAGATGACAGACAACGCAGATCGAGGCTGAGGGTACCAGGTTTGGACAGTGCCCAGAGGTGGACCATACAGCGTGTCAGTACACAGAGGAGACATGCGGACATGGAGTGATAAGGAGCTGATCTGTACCTATCCTTCAGGTAGTAACCTCAGAGGATTAACCGATATCTATCTTTATCTTTCTTCAGTTTTATTGTATTTCAGTTTTACTTGTACCTTTACTATTGTAATTTTATTCCGGCCCCTCTTACTTTCAGCACACTTTTTTCTATACAGTTTACTTGTGTTTTTATATTACTGTGTGCTTGGTTGAGTGTGTTTACAGGATATAAAGGCAATGCCTTCCCGGTTTTAGGTGATACGCCTTTCAGTGCTAGTCACCAGCCCCTGGCCTATGAAAGGCCGTCTTAGGGTAGTCACGACACGGGCCCCGGGGGACGGGTTGTGACAGGAATGTGGTTACAGATGCTCTTAGTAGGAAAGTTTCATTGCAAGTTTTTCATAAATCTAAAGAAGAGTCAAACCGTATGGGGATTTTTCTCTTTTTCATCTAGATTCTTATGTGGATGTTTTAGGTATTGTTCAAAATAGTGTTCAGTTGTCATCATATATCCTTAATTATATTCTGCAGATTCAGTAGTGTGAATATGTGTTCAAAGGAATCCAAGAAACTCTATATGGTGGGGGAGATCGTTTTTTGGTTTGTTTCTCTCTTCGAAGGTATTATTAGTTTTTGGGATTAGTTTGTTTTATGAGCAACTATGAGGATCTTAGTTTATTTTTATTTTCCTATTTCTTCATGATATATTCATTGAGGAACTATGATGATGTATTATGACATGAGAGAATGATTATGGTGACCATGTATGAAGTGTGATATTACTGACTATGTGTCCCACTATTACATTTGCCAACAGATAAAGACAGAGCATCTAAAACCTTCTGGTTTTATCTGGCCTTTTGTGATAATGATTTGGAAATGGGATGATGTATCCATGGATTTTTTGTTGGATTACTATGGTATTCATGATGTATAATTTTAATTTGGGTGGTTATTGATGAGTTTAAAAATTCATATCATTTTATTATGATAAGGGACACTACTAAAGTTAATGTTCTGGGTATGTTTTATGTATATGAGATTTTGAGGTTACATGGGGTTACTTATTTCATTTTTCAGACATTTATCCTAGGATTACTTTCAGGATCAGGAGGAGTCTCCAGGAGGTGATGGGGACTCAGGTTATATTGAGTATAACTTATCATCTACAGATATAGGGTTAGACAGATCATGTTATTCAGATCTTGGAGGATATGATCCATGCATGTGTCTTGAATTTTGGTGGATCATGAGACATCCATATAAAACTGGTTTAATTTTCTTATAAAAAATTATCAGTTGTCGACCATAATGGCTTATTTTGGGGCTCTGTATAGTCTCCTGTGCAGGTCACATCTTTTTTTGGGTAGAGGTGGGTGAAGCTTATTCGGAGATACTATGTTTTGTTCAAGAGACATTACCAAGGATTCATAATATATGTAGGCATCTGGTTGTCTTATAGAGTGAACATAATATTATGGGGGTAAACAACACAATTCTTTGGAGTATTCCATAGGTTAATAGGTTTTATTGAATGTTTTATCTTGGTTGGGTCACCATCATCTTGGAAAATAGGGAAAGTTAGCTCTGAGATATATTAGACCATTTGAACTCACTGAGCAGCTTGGTCATGTTGTTTATCAATTGGAATTTCTAGTTTAAGTGAAACAATTTCATAATGTTTTCCACATATCACAGCTCAGAAAACACCATTTTGATCCATCTCATGTTCTAAGATAGGAATAGATTGAGTTAGATCCAGATGTTTTTATTATATAGCATCCAATAGAGATCATTAACTCAAAAGTGAAAGTCTTATGAGAAAAGTTTATTCTATTGGATAGTGTGTTATGGTGAAACAGATTAGATTATCATGAGACTTGGGAGTCTAAGTCTTTTATCAGGGAGAAATGGCCTCACATTTTTTTTCTTCTGAACTTTATTTCTTCACATGACTTCTTGTGGATAGAAATTCTTATTGTGGGGAGTTTTTAACACCTTGTTACAATATTTCAGATATTTATAATATCATTAATTTTTTCCTATTTAATTGGGTGTGTCTTGGGACCCCTAAGGATGAAGATTATTTTTTTGGGGAAAATGGACTAAGGTTTAGGGATGTATGTTATTGGAATTATTGGAGTCCTAGTATAAATATGCGATGGATTAGTGGGGTTCTTCTATATTTTGGAGAATTCCTGAGGTGGTTTTTATTTTTGTGTAAGGATTTTTCATTTTTGTAGTCTTCTCGGTGATTACACGCCATGTAACTGGTTTATACATCATGTATTTAATCTCCAGGCTCATGTTGTGAGTTGAGTACAAAACATGAAGGAGTACATATTTTATAATGTTAAAAATATGGTTTCTAATAAAAAGGAAATGGGTTTTTGGGTGTATATGGACCCTATGTATTACACTATGTTTAAAGGGATTATACTCCATGTAATCATCACGAGTTGTAGATTTATGACATTGAAAGACTGATTCTTATTTCATTATTTGACAACCATATTCCCTCCTGAATTAGAATCATTCTATGATGATTTTGGGAACCTCTTATCAATCTGTGTTTGATCTGTAGGGTTGTACGTGTTGTATATATAGATATTATAATCCTTATGATTCTTTATTTCCTTTGATAATGGTAGTTCCGTTGTGTTTTTGTATTAAATCCATAGGTATGTGATGACAATTCTTCTTATTCACTTATAAATTCATCGTGTGATCTTGTTCTGAGGGGGGGGGGGGGTGATCCTTTGTTGGCTGTGGAGCAGATAGTGTGCATTTTTGAGGTGTTGTTGTTTTTTCCTCCTCAAAAACATTTTTTTCTAAATAGAATCAATTTTTAGTGTTGTAGATTGATTATAGGGCCTCCATTTTCATTATTGTGTTCTTCCGATTAGTGGATCCCATTGAGGGTGTGTGCAACCCTTGTTTTGAGGTAGGTGGTTCGGCCTCAGGGCCTGTGTTGGTCAACATAATTACTTTGGTTTTTGATAAATTATTTTATTAATGAAATGGACTGATTTACTAATTTTATTTGTGTGTGTGCAAATGGGTTTTTGATAAAATATGGGTTTCCCCTAATTTTAGTAAATAATAAGGTGTTTTCAAATCAATTTGAAATGGTTTTGTGAAATGGTTTTTAAATCGTAGTTTTGATGGAATGGTTTGGAATATTAAGCACATAGGAAGCCTTTGGTATTTAAGGTTGAATTTTTTATAATAGATCGCATCAATTGTTAGGCGGTTTATTCATGAGGTGTTCTTATGCTCCTTAGACCTGATGTTCTTGGGATATGTTAGACCAATTGGGGGGTGGTTAACTTTATGGGGTGTTCCACTACTCTCTATACTTGATGAATATGTCTAGAGGGTTTATGCATGTGTGATTGTCAATGTTATATATTAGTTTACTAGCCATCCTAACCTAGTTTGATCCTTGGCATGATGTTACCTATGCTTTTAGATTGTAGTATTTTAATTTTACTACCACAGATATGATATGATATGTGATACCAGTTTTTTTAATATGAATTCTTTTTTAATATGAAATTATTTTAAACTCATTCACCTTATTTATTTGAAAATGTGGAAAAGGGGAAATTAAATGTTTTTCCATAATTTTGATATAAAACTACTAAAATGTATAACTTGACTTGTTTTATTTAAAGTTAATAATTATTAGATTATTTTATAGAGAATTGTTATGGAAGACTTGGTAGAGACCCTACTGATCCTATTAGTTCACACTCTGCGCACCCCTTTGGTGGTGTGTAGAACTTGTTATGTATTTCTATGCAAGGAAAGGAAAGAAACGATAATAAGGAGGTGAGGTTTTCTGTCAGTTAGGTTCGGGTAAATTAATGGTGAGATGGTGGGAGTGTTCCCATGCTATCACATGGAGGTTTTTAGAGTAGTCGTTTTTTTATTCCTTTATAGTTTTACTTTTCTCTAAGATATTGTTTTGATACCGTTTCAGTTGTTTCAGTTTCATTTTTCTCTTTATGTTATTACATATATATATATATTCATGTTTTCTTATTCTATCTCTTTTTTTACACACACATATATATATATATATATATCTATATATCTATATGTGTGTGTAGTGTTGTCTTATTTAGGTTGTAAAAAATCATTCCTTCTATTTTTTGTTGATGCCCGAGTGATAAAATCAATTCCATGGGGATTGGGAATGCCTTTTGGGTATGTGGAAAATTTTGGCCAGGTACTTGTTTAAGAGGGTATTTAGATCTGTTTGATGACAAGGATGTTCCCATTACCTAATCTTAGTTGTCTCAAGAGACCTACCATTACATTGAGTGACTATGTAATTTTAGGCCCCACCCATCACATATGATTCAAATGTATTCCATCACATAACATAAGATTACAAGTCTTAATGTTCAAGGAATTAATATTTAGAAAAAATTCTCAATGTGGAATATATTATAATATTTTACCATATAGAAGAAAGAATTATATTATTTCAAATTATTTTCCCCAATACAAGAATCAATAAATATATATAAATTTTAAAAAGGTAGGATACTAATTCAATGATAGAAAAATCCTTTTTAATGGTTTAAAGTGTTCTTGTGAAGTATCCAAAGCATATCCCTTTGGAGTTTCAATCTATGCATGAAACTAGGCCCATTTTCATACATTAGGTGATTATTGAGTAAAATCCAAATGTTCCCTTTTTAGGGTAATTACCCCTAGGTACAAATGTCTTAGAGCCATATCTACTTGTAGTATCTAGATAGGGATTTTTTTCTAGAAAAACTAAACACCCTTTTCTTTACCTAATTTAGAATTATGGTATGGATATAAGAAACCATGAGGATTATAGTGGTTTAAAAAGGCATTATAATGATAGGGAATTGAGATCTATAATTGATTTCATAGTAAGGAAATTATAACAATTATGCAAAATAATATTTTCCATTGAAATGAAAATGAATTAATAAGGCTCACAAAAATAATAGGAAAGGAGGGGTGAGGAACCCTTATTTGGGAATTGCAAAGGTTTAGAAAAAGGCTATAATGAGAGGGGATAAATAAACTCTAATTTACATAATATCAAAGGGATTATAATTCCATGTAATAACTATTATTTTAGTATAATAAAAATAAATTTATGAAGAAATATAACAAAGGTAATGAACTTGAAAAGGAAAGAGGAGGATTGCATACCCTTTAACAAGGAAGAATATTTTTATAGATAGGGAGAGACTCCTTAAATCCTTTGAACCACCTCAAAGATACTCTTTAGAGGGTAATTCAGAGGTAAATTATGTTCAATGTCTTTTCTATGGAATGTGATGGGGGAATGGGGCGTATTTGTACATGAGGAGGGGTTGTTTTGAGGGTTAAAATATTAGATATTTTAATATATAATCCAACCACTTGTGAGTGAAATGAATTAATTTTTTTTATGGTTTATTAATGAGTGGGTGAGAGTTCTTGGATGTGAAAATACTTCCCAATATGAAAATTACCTTCCAACCAACCCATTTAATACACACAAAACAAATTTTTCTTCTTCTTCGAAAATCCAATTTTTGGTTTGAAAATATAATGTATAAATTTCTAAATAAATATTAATATTTTTAATTATTTTTTATAATTATTAAAAAAAAATTTGGTTGATAAATTATTTCATAATTTTTTTAATCAATATGACTTAATAATGATGTCATAAAATTGCAGTGCTCATAAAGTGACGATTTTCACTTTTTCACAAAAAAATCAACTTTGTTGGAAAATTCACAAAAAAAAACCCTTAGCTAGTTTTGATGCGTTGAATTAATAAATGAAATTTATCTCATCAAAATAACGAAAAAAATGGATTAACGACTAATTTTTTTAATGAATATAAAAAATATTGGCAAAAAATCATAAAGAAAAATGATTATATTTCTCTATTAATACACCTTCATTCTCACTTCATCACTTAGTTGTTCACCTACAAAGATTCTTACACATCCTTGGATAATGTATATCATTTTCCAAATTATTATCTTTATTTTTACAATATTTATGTTAGGGGTGATATTTTTAGTTGATTTTAAGCCTATGGATCTTCTTTGATTGAATGTACTATTCTTCAATGATTATATCCATTTACTATTCCCAGTTTTACTAGTCTATATTTACACAAAACGTGTAATGTTCTTATGAAATGTAAAATTATTTTTTTCCTAACTTCTTTTTAAGTGTGTATTTTATTAGAAACAATCAATCTGTAAATTTATTTCTCTCAATTAATGATATAAGGTACTATTTATTTATGAAACATGTTACTTAAAATCTTAAAAGGAAATTAATAAAACATATACATATAATAAGATAAAAATAAAAATATTTAGGAATATAAATGCATAATGGAATACTAATTAACAATTTATTTTATCATGTTTTATATAAAATTCCATCTAAATAATTATCAAATGATTTTATGTTATAATTTTATAATAATGAAAACATGTATCCTAATTTTTTAACCATTAAATTTTAATTACTTAATTACCAAGATTATATGAAAATAAAATTATTAGTAAAAGGAATATAGTTATTGAATAAAATAATCCATTTCAAAAGAATATTTTATATAATAAAAGATATATATATATATATAAATGATAGAAGAAAAAAATTAAGTAATCATAAAGGCTTATAGAAGGATATGTACCCTTGTCAGCACTCAGTCGTGGGTTCAAGCATCATGGCTTTACTAGATGCGATGAGTAATCGCTTAACCTGTTATTCACTCTTTTTTTAAAACCATTCAAACAAATAAATTTCTATTTTCTATGGAAAATATGTAAAAGAATAACTTAGGTGATAAATATTTGGTTTATCAAAATAAATGAATTCATCTATCATTTGTATTTATATTAAAAAATATATTCATTAGAAATTCAAGACTTTAAAAATAAAGTATCTAAAATAAATAGTAAATTAAACTCCTATGATGGTGATTGTAAATCTAATAATAAACCACATCCTGAGTTATTACTACCTATCCTAATCACCAAATCTATACTAAAAAACAATTAAAACAACATTTATTATTCTCTCTGACCCATATACCCTATAAAATACATGAATCACATGCACTAATACACAAGTAATGATCATTAATCCCCATGGACCAATAAAAAGAAAAGCAAGTCTTGATATTGAATTTGTGGGATTATTTACCTACTTTGATTGATGATATAAGTCAAAGATATATTCTATAGGAAATTCAACATGACTTGTCTAGATGTTGGTAATTCCAAAATAATACAGATATATATGAAACCAAACATGTCATAATAGAGTCAAAAGAATAAAAATAGTCTAAAACTCTATCTAAATGAATGTATTCATTCCCAAACAAGATCCACCCCATAGTACAAAGACATTCTAGGATATATGTCTATACAAAAATATAATAATGTGCATGAAACTAAAGGAAGAGTAGATGATGAGATGATCAAGGCCTCTAAAAATATATAGAATATACCAAACTAAGGTGGGATTTGATTATACTTATATAAATAACAAAAAAAACATCTAAGGGGATCCAATAGCTACTGGTACTAATAAAAATATTAAAAGTAGAAAAAGAGAGACTACATGTCCACCGAGGTTATTGTATATGGTGTTAGTATAAAATAATTTTTATGGAACCACCAATGGTGTCTCAACACAATAATGAAAGAGTTTATGTATGAAATTACATGTTTACACATTTATATAAATATAAATAAATGATTTTTATTAAATTAGTAATAAATAGTAGAAAATAGTAGTATAATAGAAAAATTGATCAATATTATGCTGATGATATCTATATACAATTATTATACATACCAAGAAAGTATATACCTAAATATATTATCATTGAGAGAGCCCAATATCAATTTGAAGATGAAGGTGGGGAAATATTACAACCCATTCTATCTAGGCAGAAACATACAAAGTGAGGGTATAAGCCTGTATCAGGGGGAAAGGGAAAAGGGTGTATCAAGTAGGGTCCTCAATCTATCTTGTGGAAAAGGGGAAGGTCTGAACACATTTAGGGCTCTATGAGCCCATCTCACACCAGGGTTTGGGTAATATGGAAGTCTGTTACCTCAAATACTTATACATAAATGCCCATCAAACCTTATTGATTTTTTCATAACAATTATATTTAATATCAAAGATATACACACATGATTAGAATCAAAACAACTAACATTATATATAATAATAAATAACCATTCTTATAAAACTTTTTAATCTAATAACCAACATGCTCGGTATACTCATGTAACCACATGAACAATAAAAATAAGTAACCTTACATCATTACAATAAAATCATATCAATTATCAATATTCCCAATTTTCAGAGTAAATAAAATGAAACATTACCAACATGAGTTACTAATATGGATGGATAAATAACTAGTATAGGGAAGAATATATAATCATTTAATGTGAAAACTAATTAAGATAATAGGATAAAATAATGTATTAGTATAACATTCTTTAGAAATCCCAATGGAACGACATAGGTTTGACATGTTTGATGCCTAAATAATCCTAGGGAGGTACTGTTTAAGGTAGTAAACATTTAAATGTACTAATTCGAACCAATTTTCATAAACTAAAAGTTGTTATAGGCCAAGGCATACATGTGGTACTGCTTAATATAATAAGGGAAAGGCATCACCTATAAATATGGGAATGTTTTTATGGAATACAATCTACTTCAATTTAATGGGTTCAAGTTTCCAATTTAAAACCCAACTTTGATTTTATGATTCAATGTTTACACTTGAAAAAAGTAGGGTTTTATAAAAATGGAAAATTTTCAAAGAGTAAAAGTCAGTGTCCATGGAAGTAATTTTGGGTAAAATCCTCCATAACTTAAGGAAATAAAGTATGAATAAAATCTATCAAATAAGGTGTTTCCAGAAGAATCATTTTTCAAAATGAGGGTTTTAATAAAATTTTCCATATA
Source organism: Viscum album (assembly GCA_963277665.1). NCBI lineage: Eukaryota > Viridiplantae > Streptophyta > Magnoliopsida > Santalales > Viscaceae > Viscum > Viscum album. The sequence goes on from OY728157.1 coordinate 1,350,571,496, forward strand.
TTAAAACCTTTTTTAAACCAAGTATGTTATTATTGGGAAAACATCCCTCAAGGTAACATTGAATCATTTTTGGGTTGTTTGATTTTTTTTACAAAGAGGGGTTCCTTGGTAAGTTTTTTAGTTATAGAGATATTTTTGACAATATATGTTGACAAATATATAAGAAAAATAAATGGATGATCTATAGGTGGTACAAAATAATAGATATAAGGTGGAACCATTTTCTAGTGTTTTCCAAAAATTTGGGCTCAAAATAGGGAAAATGGAGAAAGGTTTTTTTTGAAAAGGAAGTTGCGTGCAAGATTGAAGAAGGTTTAGATACTTGAACACAAGGCATGTTTTAGGATCAGCACATCGAAATATGGAAATGGCTTGATTCACTTGAAATATTTGGAAATGTTTTTGAAATATGAAGTCGTGTGAAAGAAACTTGCGCACCCAATGTGACATCAAATTGGGTTTTACGTGCAAAGAGGGGATCTTGCATGATGCATCGAATCTTCCATGTAGGGATCAGTGATGCCTATAAATAAGAGGCAACCCCCCTCATTTGAAGTAGCTCAATACTTAGAGAGAATATGAACTTTGGATCGCGTAAGAATTTCGTGCAAAGGGTGTTGTGTGAAGTAATTAGAGTAGCATGCAAGATAAGGATGTTGCATGTAAGAATTGTATTGAATGTAAGATTGAAGTTTCATGAAAAAGGTGTTTCAAGGAAAAATTTAAATACTGTGTGCAAGGCATTAAGGTTTCACATAAGGCGTAGTAAGTATTTTTCAAAATATTTGGAGTTCCCAGTACATCTGTAATAAAGTAGTATTCATCAGTGGATGAAAGTGGGAAATCAATAAAGAATTTGTATATAGTTGATGATTCATTCATTAGAGATAATGAAGGGACCTACAAGACTATAAAATGTGGTTGGACATTCTAAATAATCAGTGATCACACTTTAATTGAGAGAGGAGTGAGATTTCAAATTGTGATTGGTTGTAAACTAGGAGGGATAGTGAGTCAACTCTGAACATTATAAACAACAGTGTACTTTTAGTGGATTTGGTAAATCAACACATTGCCATTGTATTCCCCTTGTAAGTAGCCTAGAGATGGTGAACCAAGTAAAAATTACTGTGTCTCATGCATGATTTAATTTATATTCATACTTTTGTATGAGAAATATAGGGAATAGATTTTTTTTAACAACGAAACAAGATCAAAATGGATAGTTGTTTTAATCTGTCACACCCTGATTCACCCCATATTAGGATATTTGACTGAGTGGACCTAAAATTTATAAAACATAAAGTTAAGGAACTTATTAAAACCATAATTACTTCTATATCGAACCACCTATTCCCACATTACAGACCCATCTACCACATTCCCAATGAATAACTCTATTAACCATAGGTTAGGGGTAGTTATTTAACTTATATATCATTCATGTTTAAGTAGAAATAATTAATTCTAGTTCTAGTATATAGGTGATACCCAAGGTGACACACAATAGTTATGTGTTATGAATCAAAAGGGGATTTAATTGAGGGAAATCATTTGAACAAGAAAGTTTTCCTTATTTAATTTTGAGACTAATGATGCTCCATGGGTTTAATTTTAGAAAAATATTAATGCTAAAAGAAAATCCTAACAAATTTTTATAATTAGGTGTAGAATTATAATCTAGGAATGGGTTACCAACTCACCTATTGAGGGAGACTCATTAACATGGTTTAAAATTTACAAGGAGTGTTCAAGGTATAACTGATTTATTAAATATCATAAGAAAATAAAGAGGGAATGATTTTCAACTTCATAGATTTAAAAAAACATCATTAATTTTTATTATCTCATAATATCAAAAATATTATAAAAATATAATTATTTTATATAATTAAAATATAATAAATATTCTTTATTAATAAAGGGAGAACTATTAGTAGGCATATCCTAAATGTCACTCAATGAGTTGAAACCACCTATATAACAACGATGAGCTTCCTAATTCTAAATTATCTCCACGTAGAACCTAAAAATAATTAAGGAAAAATTATATAACCAAAGGAAACAAATTTAATAACCTATATAATTATATAATAACCAAAAATCCAAGAAAATACATACAATTTATAAATACTCACATATTTATAGACTGTGAAATTCAAAGAGAATTTTATTTTCATTACCATAGTAGGATACATTTTAAGAAATTGGATTTAGAATATAATTTTGGGGGATGGAACTTCTCAAGGATATATTTTTGGATTTTAATTGAGGTATTGAAGGAGTTTTGAGTACTTGAATTTTTTTTAGAGTGGGTTTTAGGTGACCCCTTGGCTGGTTTTGGCTTTGGCAGTCGATCACACTATGACCCCCTTTGGTTGTATTGCGATAGCTTACTGTGAGGGTATCATGACAGGGAGCATGGGGGAACTATACCACAAGAGTGGAAGGCCATTATATGAATATTTGGGCCCCCCATATGTGTGTTGTAGCATGCATTGACCCATAATTATCTTTCCATAATGGTGATGGGTAATGGGACAACCCCTATGTTTGGGACCGTGACCCAGGAGGGTTTCACTATGACCTAAAATAGTGAGGGAGAACCACATCATGAACCTCATGTTCACACCATGACCTAAAATATTACTTAAAGAAATGTACTGACCTATAATTTCTATGTAATCCACCCCATTGGTGTTTGGTAAAATATCCATACAGGGAGATCCATTTTGGCTTACTATCCATCTCTTTCTCCCTATTATCAATCCCAATTGAGTTAGGTAAATATTGGTGGTGTTTTTTATGATTTAAGGAGAGTTATATCATATAAATCCTTCTACCGGGTTTCTAGTTTTATGTATTTTATTTGGTTTAATTTTAGATTAGGTTTTTTCACCGATTCCACTAGAGCATGGTTAAATAGGATGGGAATGATGTGGATTTTTCATGTGGTGGATAGAGAAAATACCGTGAGGATAAACACACATCACTACTCTCTATTTTTTAGAGGTATATTTAACAATGAATTTTCCTTGTGTTTTTGAAGAATGTATATGAAATTAATAATCGATAAAATTCTATTTGATAATGATATTTTGTGAGGATTTTTGAGAAGAATTCCACGATATGTTGACATGCCATTTATCAAGGTTTCAACAAGTGGGAACTAGTTGGTGATCTTTATGTGATTTTTAATTTTTATATCCAATATAATAATTAATTTTAAAATTTTATAAATAATTATTTTCATTTTTTGGCATGATATAGGAGCTCAGGAGTTGATATGATCTTGGATGAGGTTTGGATGCTATTAGGTGAGTATTTCTAAGCTTGATTGAAGGTAATAAATCTTTATGAGGTAGGTGGTCCTTGAATATATCCTTATGGTTTATACACTTGTTAACATAGAATATGATATATAGTCTCTCCACTGAGGTTTAATTGATCTTAAATTTAAATTAATTATTTTACAAAATTTACATGATAAGAACAAAGTGTCCAGAGTTATGATGGACACTTGAACACTAACTTGATGACTCATTCACTGATGACAAACAACTGGGTTATAAATGAATAATTTGAGACCCATTGAATCTAAATAAAGTTTGGAATTAAGCATCCTAGATTTTAAGTTAGTTATCTCATGATATTTTGGGAAACATAATATAAGGACCCGACCTTATTACATTACATAATATTGAATTTTGTCAAGAACTCACTTCCTTTCACATTGAAGATATTTTAAAGTTTATAGATTTATAGAATTGGTAAATAATACATTCATAAATTTACACATTAATACAAATTTTATACCATAACAATAGTATTCATTTCTTACAAAATATAATGCTTTTCAAATAAAACATGATTTCTTTGAAAAACAATCATAACATTTAACTTGGATTCCTTATCTATCTAACCCATACTTATAACCTATTAAAATCATTTAAAAACATGGGATGAGCACAAAAATCTCAATAAGGGATATAAAAATAAAGAAATAACTCATTATTCCATAAATACTTGTAACATATGAAATCATTTTAAAAAAGACATACTTGTCACCCATATAAACATACTTTGAAAAACTTGAGATTTCCTTGAGATTTCCACCAAAAATATAGAACATAAATAGAAATATATATATCTTGGGGGAATTTATTACTTATTTTTGTAACCATCATAGATACCTTATGATTTGTAACCCTCACGACTACCTTACAATGTAACCCTCACGACTACCTTATGATGTAACCATCACAGTTACAAATGGAGTAACAATACGGTTGAACTAAAACTTACACATAAACAATGGATTTTAGAGATATATAGGTCCCACCATTAATCATATACAATTCCCAAGAACAAAAAGAATAATCATACAAAATGAATAATTTCATAAAAATATTGCTTTTGAATTTTGTAAAACAAAATTTTTAAAAGGGGATTTTAAAAGAAAATCCCCTTACAAATATCATATAATTATGGTGAGACTTAATAGAGTGGATGTAATATGTATATACACTATAAATACACATAATTAATAATAATATAAACAAAATTCATCACACAAACTATTTTAATACTCTGTAAATAATGAAGTAGAATGTCAAGCCAAAGAGAAGAAATCAGGTTAAGAATTCCCTTACCTTGGGTTTGTCTTAATTTAAAATTATTTAAACCTATAGTATAATGGTTAAAATAGTGTTATTAATATATGAAATAAAAATATTCATGTTTATAACTCCTTATATGATCATTTTATAACATCATTTCACCCTTTAATTATTAGTATTTTGTTCCTTCCATTCTTTGGGTGCGTTCTTTATACAAGATTTTCAAGGCCGATTTGTATTTGATTTTGTTGTTGTTTGGAAATGAAATTAAAAAAGTAGAATGAAATGGTATTAATATGTATCCATAATATATAATAATACCATAAATTATTTTGTTATCATATATGATGATGAATCTTTAGATAAAACATTATTGATATTTTTAGATCAATTTTTTGTGGTTCCTCGATAATCATGAACTTGTTTCATTATATAATTTAATGTCATGAATATAAGTTCATTAAATAGAAAAAAATAGGTTAAATAATAAAATTTAAATTATATTTAAAACATATAAAGGGTTTTATGATCATATTTTAAGGAAGTAATTTAAATTGAAGACACATCGTCCACGATTTTGGTAAATCTCCACTTTGTGGACGATGTTTTTATTTTTAGAAAAAGAGGGAGAGGAGAGGAATAAAGATGATGAATTTTTTACATGAACAAGATAACATATATAATAAATAATATTTTGGATATTTCATACCTCCTGGATAAATAGAGGGTAATAGAGTATAATAATATAATGAATTAAAAAAACACACATGAAAATGAAAGATGATTCTTACCTCTTGATCTCTTCTCCTTGAGATCCTCACTAAGGCCTTTGGTTTTGGAATCTTGATGATACCATAAGGTCTTGGACATGGGGAAGAGCCTTTGGGGGAGGGGGGGGGGTATTTTTCATATCTTAGACAATTCTCAAGGCTTTAGAGGTGTGAGACTAAGAGGAAAAATGGGTGGTATTTATAGTAGAGAAGAAGAGGGATTTTACATCATTTTAATCATTAGTTTAATATTTTTGCTAAAGAATATGAATAGTATTGATTAATGTGAAATCAAATAGTAATAAGTTCACGTGAGTTCAAAAAAAGTGGGATTACATCAGTACTGATGTAAAAAAATGAATTTAACTGATAATTTGAGTATACGGTATTTTATCATATTTCATTATTCATAAAAAATTCAAGAATTTCAGAAAAATAAAAAAATTCACCCTAACCATTTTTTGAGGTGTAGAATTCAAAAATGAGCTCCATTTTTGGAAATTAATTTTTAAATATTATTAATTTAATTTTTAAATAAAATCATAATTTATTCAAAAATAAAATTTTAAATTTATAACTCATTTTTTAATACCTTGAAAATTAATCAACATCTCATTGTCTTATAATATTAGTAAAATGAAATAATAATACAATTTAATATTCATTAGGGTCATATTACTATTCACATTACTATTCATAAGGGTAGGTTACTATTCACTAAAAATCAATTTGGTTCTATCAGACTCCAAATAACTTACTAATCATAATCATAGATGACTATTTTTTGAAATTAAAATCATCTCAGTAGGAAAATTATGTTCCAAGGATAGATATAATTATCTACTTAAAACAATGTTTCATTCATTTTCAATTTATTTTTACAACCTTGGGGTGTTATGTTATCCCCACCTTTTGGAAATTGTGTCTTTATAATTTTATTTAGTTATTAAATAAGTGGGGGTACCTTTATCTCATAACATTTTTGGACTCTCATGTTGCTTTTTCTACCATGCGGTTCCTCCAAAAACCCTTTTCCCGATAGAATAAATTATTCCACAATACTTGTTACCTTCGATCAAGAATCTGAATTGTTTTCTCTTCATAAGAAAATAAAAGTTCTCTTCTAGCTGAACTACCTATAGGCTCAAAACATGATATGAATCTAGAACATACTTTCTTAACAACAAAACATGAATTTTTTTTTACCTGAGATAAACTCAAAGACAAAGCTACTCAGTAAGCAACTAGTCCAAATTTCTCCAGAATTTTATAAGGTCCAATGAATCGTGGAATTATCTTTTCTTTATTAATAAAATGCATAAAACTTTTCCATGGTGAGATTATAAGAAAAACAAGATCACCTACCTAAAAAAATTCTTCCCTCCTGTTGCCTGCTTAACTTTTCTACATGTTCTAAGCTATCCTCATGTGTTGCCAGATCATCTTCACTTTCTCAGCCAATTCCTCTACTAATTATGGTCCCATAAAATTCCTTTCCCCAACTTTATCCTAAAAAGCTGGAGCTTAACACGACTTCCCATAAAATGTCTTAAAAGGTTCCATCTATATACTAGAATAAAAAATGTTATTATAAGAGAAATCAAGTAAAGAAGGATGATGATACCAACTTCCCTATTAGTCCATTGAAAAAGCTTGATGGATATCCTCAAAAGTTTTAATCGTTCATTCTGAATGCCCATCATTTTGTGGATGAAAAGTTGTACTAAAATTTAATTATGTGCCCAATGAATTCTAAAGTCCCTTAAAAAAGTTATAATTGAACCTGAGATCTCAGTTAGATACAATGGAAAGAGGCACTCTATGTAACTTGAAAATCAATTTGAGGAACAATTGATAAAGATAATCCATAGGTATTGTATCTCTAATATAAAGAAAATGTGTAGATATAGTCAGATGATCAAAAATAACAAAAATTTCATTGTTACCTAGATAATTCTTAGGTAGTACCACCACAAAGTCCATATATATATTCTCCCATTTCCACTCTTTCTATGGAAGAGGATGAAGCACCACCTTTGGTAACTTCTACTCTTCTTTAACCTGTTGACATTTCAAAAATTTCATGGTAAAATATGAAATATATTTTTTCATTCCATCCCACCAATAATACTCCCTAATGTCTCTGTACATCTTAGTATTTCTTGGATGAACTAAAAATAGAGAACTATGAGCTTCATACAACAAATCATTTTTCAACTAGAAATTACATGGCACACAAAATATTTTTCTAAATATGAAAACACAATCTTTATCAAGGTTATATTTTGGAAACTTACCCATTTTAACCATTTCTACCTTTTTTCTGTAGCTCATGGTATTCCTTCTGCGCTTGCTTAATTCTATCTTATAATGATGACTGCACTGAAACATGAAAAAAGAGGCATTTCTTACACCAATATCTTCTAAGCCAAAATCCATCAAATCATTAATCAAGGGATCATGTACCAATCGCAACACGGTTAATGATGCATGATGTTTTTGACTCAAGGCATCAAACACTTTTTTTACTTTTCCTGGATGGTAATTGATCATGAAATCATAATCTTTTATCAACTCAATCCATCTTCTATACCTCATATTTAGTTACTTCTAAGTGAATATATACTTCAGAATTTTATAGTTAGTATATATTTTTCATTTGGATCCGTATAAATGATGCCTCCAAATTTTCAAGTCCAAAACCACAACTGCCAATTCCAAATCATGTGTGGGATAATTAAACTAATGGGGTTTTATTTTGCTTTAAGCATATGAAATTACCCGATCATTCTAAATCAAAACTCACCCAATTCCATTCAATAAAGAATCACTATAGATAACGAACTCAGCATTTTGGGAAGGCAAGGAAAAAACCGAAGCATTCACTAATCTCTTCTTTAGTTTCTGAAAATAGGCATCACATTCTTCGGTCCAAATAAATTTAACCCATTTCATGTTAACATAGTTAGTAGTCTAGATAACTGTGAAAAGTTTTTAGCAAAACATCCATAATAACCTACTAATCCAATAAAACTACAATCTCTATAACATTTGTATGTCTTGTCTATTCATCAACCAATTTTGTTTTGGCTGGATCAACTATTATTATATCCTTATTTATAATGTGCCTAATAAAAGAGGTCTATTGCAACCAAAAATCACACTTTCTATATTTTACAAAAAGTTTCTTTTCCTTTATGGTTTGAAAAAAATCCTTAGATGTTTTCATGCTCCTCTTTAATCTTATAAAATTTTAGAATGTCATCAATAAACAAAACTATAAATTTATCACAGAACTCATGAAATATTTTATTCATAGGATTCATGAATACAGTAGGTGCATTAGTTAACTCAGACGACATAAAAACAAGTTCATAATTCCCATATCCATTACAAAAAGATTTTTTTGGGATTTAATCCTCCTTCATCTATAGCTGATGGTATCAAGATCTCAAGTCAATATTGGAAAATTACTAAGCTCCCAAGAGATGATCAATCAAGTCATCGTTGTGAGTCAAAGGATACTTGTTTTTAATAATGATGTTATTCAAGGATCTATAATCAGTGCAATCTCTCATGGAACAATCTTTCTTTTTAATGAGAAAAATAGAAGAACCCCATGGTGAAGTGCTAGGATGAATGAGTAATTTATCAAGAAAATCCTACAACTAATTTTTCAATTCAATAAGTTCTATTTGATCCATTAATATAGGGGTTTTGAAATTAGATTAGCATTAGGAACTAAATCAATTATGAATTTGACTTCTTGATCTAGTATGACACTGGGAACTCATCCTGAAAAACATCAACGTATTCTTTTACCGCTGGCACATCATTAAAATGAATAGTTCCCTTGTTTTCAAAAAATATGAGCAAGATAACTTTCATGTCTATCTTTCAACAGTTTCTCATCTTCTTGATATGTTATTCATTTTATGGATTTATTCTAGTATAAAAATGGAAACCCTTTCTAAAAAAATTTCTTTTGCTTTACATTCAATATTAGCATGATAAACAGAAAGCCAATCCATTCCCAGAATGACATAAAACACTAATAAGGAAAATATAACAAGGTTTATAGGTAAATTCTGTCCACATAACATAACAGAAAGATTCTTATAATTTATCTTTTATATAATATTTCAATTTGGTGTTTTGACAACAAGTTCCAGTCTCATTTGTTGAGTGATATTTCTAATTTTCCAGATAATTACTAAAAAATAAAGGAATGTGTAGACCCCGTATTGAACAAAAACTTTAGAAAAAACTGAGTAAACAAACAAGGCATGTGATAAAACATCATTGGATGGACCTATGTCTACTGACGTAGTCACAAAGGCTCTTACTACACCTATATGCTTATATAATGGCTTCTTTTCATCATCTGAATCTCTCTTTGGGAAGACATTTCCATAATGACCCATCTCTCCACATTTAAAAAACTTAATAGTTTGCTTATCATTATTAGTCTTAGGATCATTTTCAATACAATCTCAGACCATATGTCCAAACTTAAAACATCAAAAACACTTCTCAATTTTGGTAAGGTATTACCCATAGTGCTTTTTCCACACTTTTAAAAAATTGGAAACTTGGATTTCTTACCATTAGATTTCATTGGTTGATTCTTACCCATATATTAAGATATGGACCTCTTCTTATCCATGTTGTAAAAGTACATGTGATTATTAGGAAACTCCATCTCTACCCTTTCAGCACATTGAATAAGTTTATCATAACTTTTGAATTCACGGGAAGACAATGCCCTTCGATACCTTGGCTTTAATCCTAAGTAAAAGTGGTTGATTTTTCTATCAAGATCCAGAATAATATTTGGAGCATACCTCACCAGTTAGGTGAAGTTTTATTCATAAAAAACCACTTAATCTTCATCCTTTTGCTTCAATTCAAGTAATTGATTCTCCATCCTAGGTCACACCTCCTCAGGAAAATATTTTTCAAGGAAAAGGTTTTTAAATTCATCTCACTCTAAGGAATCAATATCTTATCCCTCCCTGATATTTTAACCATTGACAACCAATGATCAACTTCACCTTCAAAAAGATAAATGGAAATACTTACCTTTTGATTATCTAAACATCCCATAACTTCAAATATCTTTTCATGGGATTTAATCCATCCTTCAGCTGCTACTGGGTTCAAAGATCCACTAAATTAAGGAGGGTGTTGTCTCATAAAATGTTCCACTATCGTCATGTTTTGTTGTGGTACCTATATTTGTTATCTTACATAGATTTCACCACCATTTATTTACTATGTTATCTGATCCATTATTTTCACAAACTACTCTCTTCCAATCCCTACTATTCTGGGATGCAGATTCGAAAGGATATCATTCTGTCGGTGCCTCTCCTCTTCAGCTTCCCAATTTCTTATGCAGAAAACCATTCCGAACAAACAAATATTAGTTGAAGAAACATGGTAATCTGTAAATGATATATCATTTCAAGTTAACCATATAGTAAAAATCATTTATGGTATTCTATTAACATCATCATAACCCCTAAAGTTATATAAACTATCCTATGATACCAACTATAAGGACCTGACCTTATTACATTACATAATCTTGAATTTAGTCCAGAAATCACTTCCTTTCACATTGAGGATATTTTCAAGTTTAGATATTTAGAGAATTGGGATATAATACATTCATAAAATTATACATTAATATAGAGTGGATACTATAAAAACAACATTCATTTCTTCTTCAATATACAACTTCTCAAGTAAAATATGATTTCTTTGTCAAATCTTCATAACATTTAACTTGGATTCCTAGTTTATCTTACACATCATTATAAATTGTGAAAATAATTTAAAAAATAGGTATGATCATAAAAATCTCAGTAAAGGATATATAAAGAATGAAAGAACTCATTAGTCGATGAATACTTGTAACATATGAAATCATTTTCAAAAATACATATTTGTCACCCATATAAACTTACTTTGTGAAACCTAATATTTCCATGATATTTAAAACAAAAATATAGAACATAAATAGAACCATAAAAGTTTCTTGGGAAATTACTTATCTTTTTTAACCATCATGGGTACCTTTTGATTTATAACCCTCATAGCTACCTTATAATGTAACTCTCACAACTACCTTATGGCGTAACCATCACAGTTACACATGGAGTAACCATACGACCAAACTCCAAATTAAACAAACCCAATGAATTATAGGGTGATATAGGTCCAAATATTCATCATAAAAAATTACCAAGAACCATAACATAACTATACAACATTATTAATTTCATAAAAACATCGCTTTTGAATTTTGTAAAACAGATTTTTTAAAATAGGATTTTAGAAGAAAAGACACTTACAAATATCATATAGTTGAAGTGAGACTTAATATACTAGATGAAATATGTATAAACACTGTAAATAAACACAATACATCATAATATAAATAAAACTAATCACATAAACAATTCAAATACCACATAAATAATGAAGTAGAATATTTACCCAAAGAATGGAAATCAGGTTAAGAATTCCCTTACCTCAGGTTTGTCTCACTTAAAACTTGTTTAAAACTCTTGTATAATATTTAAAAGAGTGTTATTAATATATTAAATAAACATATTAATTTTTATGACACCTTATATGATCATTTCATAACTTCATTCCACCCTTAAATTATTAGTATTTTGTTCCTTCCATTGCCTTGGGTGCGTTCTTTACATGATTTCCAAGGCCGTTTTTTATTTGATTTTCTTATCATATGTAAATGAAATTAAAAAAGTGGAATTAAATGGTATTAATATGTCTCCAGAATATATAATTATACCATAAATTATTTTTTATTATATATTATGATGAATATTTAGATAAAACACTAATGGTATTTTTTAGATAATTTTTGGTGGTTCCTTGATAATCATGAACTTGTTTCATTATATAATATAATATAATGAATAAAAGATAGTTATAGAAAATAAAATAGGTTAAATAATACACATTAAATTATATTTCAACCCCAATAAGGGTTTTATGATCATATGTTAAGGAATTAATAGAAATTGAAGACACATAATCCACGATTTTGGTAAATCTGCACTTCGCAGATGGTGTTTTTATTTTTAGAACAAGAGAGAGAGGATAGGAAGAAAGATGATGATTTTTTTACATGTACATGATAAAATATATAATATTTATGATTTTGGATATTTAATACCTCCTGGATAAAGGGAGGGGAAGAGAGTATAAGAAAATAATGAATTTGAAAAAAACCACACATGAAAATGAAAGAGGATTCTTACCTCTTGATCTCTTCACCATGAGATCTTCCTTAAGGCCTTTGGTTTTGGTCCTATTGTGAGAATATTAGGTCTTGGACGTGGGTAAGATACTTTGAGAAAGAATTTGATAGAAATTATGCAATTCTCAAGGATTGAGAGGTGTGAGAGGAAGAGGGTAATGAGGGTGGTATTTATAGTAGAGGTGAGGTGGGATTTTATTTTATTTTAATCATTAGTTTTATAGTTTTTTTTCAAGACTATGAATAGTATTGATTCATGGAACTAGAAATATTAATAATTTCATTTTATTTCAAACCAAGTGGGATTACATCATTGATGATTTCAAAAATAGTGTATTTAACTGATAATTTGAATATACAGTATTTTACCGTATTCCACCACTCATAAAAAATTCATGAATTTCAGAAAAAACATGAAAAATATTCCTAACCATTTTTAAATGTGTAGAATTCAAAAATGAACTCCATTTTTGAAAAATAATTTTCTAAATATTATTAATTTAATTTTTAAATAAAATCATAATTTATTCAAAAATAACAATTTTAAATCTATCACTCATTTTTTAATACATTGAAAAATTAATCAACATATCATTATCTTATAATATTAAGAAAATAAAATAACAATAAAATTTACTATTCATTAGGGTCATATTACTATTCATTAGGGTAGGTTACTATTCACCAAAAATCATGTTGGTTCAATCAGACTCCAAATAACTTAATGATCACAACCGTAGATGACCATTTATTGAAATTCAAATCATAGAAGTGGAAGAATTATTTTTAGAGGCTAGATATAACTATATACTTACAAAAAAGTCTCATTCATTTTGAATTTATTTTTTTGGCCTTGGGGTGTTACACATAATCACCTAGTGTACATGTATCTAAGTGAAAAATGCTTGTTTGATTTACTAGAGGAACTAGATAGTTCCTTGGGGGATTTATAAGAGACACAAATAGACTAGATTAGTTTCCTAAATCTATTGGGGCAGGAATGAGAGGATTAGTCCTAGTGGTGAAATGTGATATGGTCTTACATCTCACCCTTGATAAGGGACACCCTCTTGAGGGTTTATTTTTACTAAGGAAAGTTCCATGAGCAGGATAAGTCCTTAATGTCGAGATAAGGCCTAAATAGGAGGGTTTACCATATATGAAATGATTGATATCTATTATAATGGAGATATGATAGTGAGGGTCCTGGGAGATATTGAGGTACTAGGAATACAGATACCAAGGGCCTTCATTTGAGTTGGATGGAGATGATCTCTGGTTAGTGGTATCAAGTTGTGACGAAAATTGGATTAGGATTTAGAAATTCCTCTTGAAAATAGGGTTTCTAAAGGTATTATAGATTGAGAGAACATCATAGATGTTGAATATGATTTGGTTTTAAGTGACTAGAGTCTAGGATTAAGGTAGAGGACCCCATTGTATGACCAAGTGGGAGAGATTAGGATGTTGATGGGTTTGACATGATAAGATTTTGAAACTAGGATAACCTTGAGTGGATTTGCCTTTAAGGCTAGATATATGAGGATAAATACTTCAAGGTGTGGGATAGGACTCAAGTGATGAGTCTAGGATACCTGCATATGAGGATATCCTAGGAGATATGTGATGCGTTTTGGTGTGGGGTCAACACAAGTTGGGATGATCTGATATATTTTTGTAGGAAAAGTGTGGGTACCCCTGAATTTACTTGATGATATGAGTTATATTTATAGGATTGGTGTGCTTAAAATCACGAGTTACCAAATGATATGAGATATTATTCCAAGAATTATTTTAGTATACCCCCATGTTACCTGATAATTTGATATAAGATTATAAGGAGGGTACATGTACCCCCCATGTTTCTTAATGTTATTATAAAAGATTCCAGCTAGGTTTTGAGTATACCCCTAAGTTACATGATGATATGATATAAGATTATCAATAGTTTTTGAGTGAAACATAGAGTTACCTAATTATATGATATGTTATTTAGGTAGGGTTCAAGTATTCAACATGAGTTTCCAGTTGATATGTGATATATTATTCTAGGCGGGGAGTATGTATACCCAAAAGTTACATGATAAAACAATATGTTTCTTTGTATGGAGTGTGTATTTCACAATGTACTTGATGATATGATATGTTTTTAGTGTGGGGAGAGGGAATGCCTATAGGTTACTTCTAATTGTGAGGAATTCTTATAAACATCCAGTACTAGTGGAACCATGTATAACCAACCTCGACTGTCACCTTAGAACATGCAGATATTCGATGGTTATTTTCATAGGATTCAATTATTTTTTATTATACTCTGAAAATAATAATATATATATAGTAATTTACTAGTTATGTTAGAGACAAAATATTATATAGCCTACTAAGTTTTTCATACTCTCTTCTCGGTCGACCCCTGCACATTAGACCCCAACCATACCTCATGTATAAAAGTTCAGGTGGGGAAAATTCATAGTATTTCACGATCATACTAACAAATATTTATGATTATTTGAATATTGTGATGTGTAAGTATTTTTTTATTTTTATTAGTTTTTTTACTCTTATATGAGGGTATAATATCCCCATGGTAACACCTTAGACTCTCATATCTATTTGGATGCCGCTACAAAATTGGGTGGTTTGCCTGATGTCAAATGAAAACTCTGAATTGGAAATTGGTGAGTGGTCATAGTCAGGGGTACATTATAATGTATTATTAGAGTGTATTTTATTTTATTAATATTTAGTGAATGGTAGACATGAAATAGTTATTTTTTATAGATTATGATGGACCTTATACTGGTGCATCATGAATACCTTTTTGGTGGGAATTTTGTGTTACCAGGGATATAGGATTTTTTATCTTTATTTTCACTACTATAGTTAGAATATTTACTCAATATGATGTGTGTATTTGAGATTGGTTTTTTTGGATCTTATCCTATTGTGGTAAGTGTCCTGTGTACATGAATCATTTTCATCACATATGATACACATGACATCCATATTTTTTAATTTGATTGAAATCACTGATGATAGATGACTTAACTATTTAAAGTGTCAACAACTTATATACAATCTCACTACATATAATTTTAGTTTAATTATACTCCACTAAGAAATGATATCTTATTTTTTTTATTGGCCATATAGATATTATTGTGGGATGTTCTCTAGTGATTTCTATACAGTCTCTCTGTGAGTGGGATGTATAGTGACTCCTAGTGGCCTAGTATAGGCATTTGATGCCTTGGTGATAGACCCATTGTGGGTGATCAAGATATTGGTTAGGTTACTTAAAGGTAAAAAAAATCCAAAATGATTTTTTCCATATTTCTTATTATTGGAATTTAACTTAACCAAATTGTGTGATAATGGTTTTATTTGATACAAATCATCATATTACTATGTCGTTATATGGAAAAAAATGCAACTTGATCTTTAATGGGGTAGTTTGGTATGCAGATTCTTGGTGATAATGGGTATTTGATGATTGGTGGTTGATTAGGTATGTGATTATGATATATTTATTTGGGAACCCAAGATTGTGTGTGTTGGAACATGAGTCTCATTGAGGATGGGGATACCATTTTTAGGGTTGAGAAAGGAATGTGAAATTTCTTTTGATTTTGGGATTTGAAGAACTCCTAATTCTATTTATTTTGGTATTGAGGTTTTATTTTGGGGGTTAGATAAATTATATTCCATTCTATATCTATTTTGGTTGTGGTTTCTTATGAGATCATGGATTCAGATCCCAAATTTTTGGATATAGGATGTATTGAGCATGGGTGGATGCTTTTTATTTGGAATGATTCCTAGGAAATGTGAGATCATGTGGTAGGCCTTATCATGGGATATATACTAGGATTTTAAGAAAAATTAATGATATTATTTTAGGAATATGATATTTATATGTGAGGGGTGCATGGTTAGTTTATTTGGCACATGAGTACGAGGTTCAAGATGTGTGACTGATGATATTATGAGACAAGTTATGTTATCAAGAGGGGAGATATATTACACCTTTTTTATTCAGATGAGAATGTGATAGATATTGGGTTATAACCCATGATAAATTTCTTTAGAGGATATCTTTTTGTTGATTGAGGGGGTGTATATTGTCATAGATTTTTAGGAAAGGCTTGCTATGTGAGGGAATGTGAATGATGGGTATGCACGATAACTATTTGGTTATTTATTAATGAGTGAATGTGTTAGGAAAATAATTAATGGATACAAGGATATGTTTATGGGGGATGTAAGCCCATTTTTTTATGATAATGATATATTTCCCTCTTTGGTGATGGGTGATATTAGAATTGGATTAGAAAATTGTGGTGTGGTCGATCCAACCTTACATCGTGACAGGGGTTGAGAGGATGGGTGAACATCACTCGAGAGGAGAAACATGTGATCCATGATTTAAACCCATCATCCATTTTTCTCAAAAATATGTATATGGTAATCCACTTGGTTGATAGTTCTCCATTTACTATAGAAAAGTGTGACTCTTTTTTTAGATAAAATTTTAATAGATTCTAATTATGGTTGTCCTAGTGATCTAGGAATGGGTAGAAATCAATGTTCTATGTTTTCACTCAGATATGAGTAGGAAAATCATATCTAGACCTTATATAGGTATATATATAGAGTACATGATTTAGAGATCCTGATTTTTGTTTTAGTATAATGATCATAGGTATAATACTATGTTATAGATCATCACATCAGTCATTGAGGTATGGACCTAGTGTTGGGTGGATTAGGGATACAATTTTTGATAGTTTCTGTACATTGGAATTAGGATTGAGATAGGATTTGGTGATTAAATAGTGAGATAGATTAGTGGTGTGTTAGTGAGTATGGGTGGAGTGTGTAGGATGATGTGGTTGGTTGATGACTCAACCATGGAATTTCATCGAGTGTTGGTTTTGGACATCATTGTGGGCGTTTAGATGATATTGAGATTCCTTTAGAAATTTAATAATAATATTCAAGTGATTGGATAAGACCTTATTGGGTATGGTTTAGACCTTTATGTAATCCAAAGGAGGACCTACTAATGTTTTTGTGGAATATTTGGCATGGTGTGGTGGAGACTATATCATGCATATCGATGGACCATTGTAAATGTTTTTTCTATAAGAGATTACTATGGTGTAGGGCACTATGACCTAGAATAAAAATTTATAAGTGGATCCTTATAGTGAGAAGAACCATAATCTGAAGGATTAATTGATCAATAATGCTTTGATGTCATAGGATAGATAGGTTTGATTGTGTTCTATCTCATTGTTGGAAATGGTAAAAATCAGGTAGCTCGACTCTGGATAAATAGTTCACTTTTGAGATTAGAGTTTATTCGACATTATATGTTAGAATGTGGTGAGTTATTTGTAAATTGATCACTCAGAATGTTTTCTATTTATGGTTTAAATACTATAGGTACTTCTTAGGGATAATAAGTTCTATGGTGTGGAGATTGCAATGACCTGTGTCTTTACGGGTTGTGAAATTCATAGAGAATTTAAATTTTGGCCCAGAGCATGGGATGTTTTGATAATTTGGATTTAGATCAGAATTTTTATGGTTGAAACATATCAAGGTAATTTTTTTGGATGTTAATTTATCCCTAATGGGTGTTTTGTTGATTGGGTAAATATTAGAGTGGTGTCTTGGAAAACCCTTGGCTAGTTTTAGCTATAGCCATCCAATCAAATTGAATCCCCATCAGGGTTTTCTGTGATGGTCTACTGATTGGGTTTCATGGAAAGGATCATAATAGAATTAAACCATGAGAAAGAGAGAGAGGTCATGTATTAGAGGCCTAGGACTCTACTGCGTGAAACACATCATGAAATGATCCATACGGGTCACACCATGAAATTATGAGGTAGGGGAATGACCTATTTTCTTGAGGTAGTCGTGTCATGGCACAGGAGGGAAGTGTCACGAGTTATCATAGAAATGGATCTTTATGGTGTTACCCTTATGGTCATGATATGGAATACCATTATCTAGTTTTTTAAAAGGTCTATACCTATAATTATTTGGTCACCCACTTTGGTTTTTGGTTGAACAACCATGTAGGGAAAGTTATTTAGGCTGGATTCCCCCATCATTATCCCTTCCATAAAACCCCCTTGAAGAGGGGTGATCTTTGGGGAATATTTTTTGAAATTTACAGTGAGTTTTACCCTATGAATCATTTCATTGGTTTCAATTTTTTGGTATTTGATTTAGTGTTATTTTGGATTAGGTTTTGGCAATGATTCAAATAGAGCATGGTGGGATAAGGTATGGACAATGGAGATTTTTAATATATAGTATAGAAGACATACTATGAATATGAATGTATACCATTTCTCACTATTTTGTTTTAGGTATGTTTTCTTATGATTTTTTTGGATTTTGGATGAAAATGTTTTTAAATTTTGATTGATCGGATATTAGTTGATAAGAAATTTTTTTGGTGATGTTCCTAGAGAAAGCCATGGGATGTTGGCATAGTATTTCTTGAGTTTTAGATGATTGGGTGATTCTATATGTTTTTTAGGTGATTATTTCTATTTGGATTAAATAAAATTATTAATTATAAATTTTTATAATTAATTATTTGGGATTTTTTGCATGATATTTGAGATCAAGAGTTGATATGAGATTTAATAAGTCTTTAAATTTCTTAGGTGAGGTTAAACAAGATTTATTGAAAGGGATAATTATGTATAAGGTAGGAGGTTCCTAAAAAAATACCTAAGGTTTATTTATCTATTTATATATCACATAATATGAATTATCTCCACTATGAGGTGATCAAATTTAAATATAAGTGATTTTTGTTTATGAAATTTCCATGATAATAATAAAGTGTCCAGGGCCATGAAGGACCCTTGGACATCGTCTTGATTAATTAAAAACTTATGGATAAGTATTGGGTTATAAATGGGTGTTTTGAGACACTATGAACCTAGTAATTGGTTCCCCTTGAGGATCTTATATTTGGAGATAGTTATCCATATTATCAGAAACAAAATTTCTTAGTGACTATTTTTCCAAAGGGAAAATATATTGTTTATATTTATGAGATGAATAGTATAGGTCCTTAGGGGTTTGAGATGAGACATAAATTTCCTTGGTTAGTTTCTTAAGGATATTTGGGTATTAATGAGAGGATTAGGTATATTGTTCATGGGCGAGATGATCTTACGTCTCACACTTGATAAAGGAAAACCTATTGTGGGTGGATTGGAACCTTGGTGAGTTCTATGGGTGGGATAAGTCCTCTGGGACTAAGTGAGGTGTGGAGAGGAGTGTTTTATCTAGATGATGTGCTTAGGAACTCTCATAATCATGCTTTGAGATTTCCCCTAGTGAGAATAATGGGAATTATTAATGGACTTGGAAATGGGATTCCAGTGGTAAATGCACAATTTTATTAGAGATGGTCCTTGGTTATTAGGATTACATTATGATGAAAAAATTTATTAGGATTTGGACATACCTCTTTAGGATATGATCAGGAATGGTCCTACATGCCTAGAGAACACCATAGGTGTTATATATGTCTTGGTTCCTTTAAGCAGAGACATGGATGAATATGAAGAACCGAATTGGATGCCCAAGTGCATGAGATGAGGGTGGAAATAGATTTGGAATGATGATATTCTGCACCCAATATGATCTTGAGGGAATCTCCCTATGAGGTTAGATGAATGAGGATACGATCTTTGAGGGATAGTCTAGGATTTAAGTGATGATTCTAGGATGCATTCTTGATAGTACAGTCTTGGATATTTGGGTTGTGCTTGGGAATGGGGCCAAACCATGTGAGGATAATCAAAGATATGTTTCTAGGAAGGGTATAGAAACACCCCATAAGTTACCTAATTATATGAGATATATTTCAAGGAAGGGTTTGGGAATTCCCCTAAGTTTCCTGATTATATGAGATATGTTTCCAGGAAGGGTGGTAGTATACCCTAGAGTTACCTGGTGATATGATATAATCTACGAGAAGAGTACAAGTACACCTCTAAGTTACCTAATGATATTATGTGATCTTACAGGTGAGGTGTGAGTATTCCCCTAAGTTACCTAATGATATGATATGTAATTATAGGTGGGGTTCATGTATACCCATAAGTTATTTGATGATATGATATGTGAATAATAGGGGTGTGAGTATGCCCCTCGTTTCCTAATGATATGTTATATATGTATGAAGGTAAGGAGTGGGTATACCCTCTTGAGTTACCTAATGATACAATATGCTTCCAGTCAGGGAGTGGGTATTACCCCAAGTAATTGATGATATGATATGTTTATATGGTAGGGAGAAGGTTATCCTCTGGTTCCTAATAACTTTGAGTCATGCTTAGCGACAAATGATGTTCTTAGGTTTTAGTAGGGTAGAGACCATATTTTTTTTTATCAGTCTAGAGAAACTTGATAAGTATTTAGTGATTGGTATATAATGAGGATAAATGATGGTATTAGAGACTCCTTGCCTTTTATTCCTTTTATTTATATTTTTATATTTGATATTACAATTGTTTTTTTAATTGGAATATATTATGTATTCTTATATGATAACATTTCATTTTTTATAACATAATTCATGTTTATTTCTATCCAAAGTTAATAAAGTTTTATTAAATAATTGAAGGATTCAACGAAATCAGGGGTGTTTAAGTAATGTAACCAAAGATCATATACTCTTAAAATATCAAAAAAACCTTGGGAGAACCTATGATATTGAAGGACATATAAGGAGTATCCTAAGTTTCCCATGAGGCTTTAAATTTCTAAACATTGTTTCCTTTATGCCACATGTAGGGAAAATTCACCTAGTTTTCAATAGGGCTCTTTCATTTCTAGATATGGAAAAAAATGGAACAAAGGGTGGTAATATTCTCTTAGAGAGAGTTGTGAATAAAATAAGAGTCAGTTTTAACTGAGGTATACATAATACTAATAGAATGTCATACCTCAAGACCAATGAGAATAGAATAGTCCCCTATAAGAAGTGAATCACTAGGTCTATAGAATCCACTAATTTCAATAATAACAAGCCTCTAGGGCCATGAAAAACACCTCGTACCACCTGAGATCTAGATTTCAAGATCTGTAAAAATTGAGTTTTTGTACACTACTATGGGAATTTTAGAAAACCTATCACCCTTGATGTGGTGGTATTTGAATAGAAAGGAAGGATATTCATCTAGGCATGATAATCCCCAAATATGGGGAATTATACCAATGTTTCAAGTGATATATTAGGTTAGACACTAAACATATAGACCTAAAAACCATAGCCAATCATGATATGGGGCTTCATTTAAGAGGAAACTTATTTATAACATTCCAAATGAACCAAAATCCATCATCCAAAAGTATCAACCTATCCTTTCACTCATTGTTATTGTTTTATTTACATGGAACTATGTTTAAATGAAATAAAAACTTGTGAAATATTGAATATTGAGCCCTATTAACTTTCCAAATATAATGCATAATAAAGTTACCCACTCTCCACCAAAGAACATATGAGAGGATATTTATTCATTGGGGTTCCTGTAGTAGAGGCACTTAAAAGTAAGCTTGATCCTCCTATGTATGATATCATTTTCTGTATATATTTCATGATTTTATATATTTCAAACAAGGAATTTATATTTTGAAGGCATGTCTTTTCATTAGAGAGTTCCGACTCATTAATCTTATTCAAGATTTATGAGAGGTATGACAATACACCTTAGTCACAAAGTCTACAATGAGGAGCCTATGAATACAAAGTTTTCTTGATTAAATTTCATTATAATATAATTAAGAATATAAAATTTTACATAATTTAAGATATATTGGATGAATAAAGGGTAGTTTATTTCCTAAAATAATGACATATTTGGAGCAAGGCACCCTAAGAATCCATGTGCGGATCCAGCTCAGTTGTGATTCCAAAATTTGATCTCTCTATATAGAAACCTGAGATTTTCATACATAAATATCACATATTTTTAGATGAATATTCAATAAATTTATTAAACACATTCCCAAGTAGCTGAATAATTATGTGTCTTTAGATACTAGAAACACAATATTCTTATTTCATAAAAGATCTTCAACATATCCCATAAATATTTTCTCACATAAGAATGGTTGAGACAAGATGATCATTATGGATAGAAATGGGATATATCAATATATGATCATATGAAATCATAAGATAATTATAAGGGTATGTGATCATGGCCATTACTTATAAAGTTCAATCCCAACCTATCATAGATCATAAACATGAGTCATTACATAAAACTTTATCATTTAAAAAAACATGACCCATAAGAGTAATTAATCCCCATAAATCTATCATGAATCATAATATCATGTCATAAATGTGTGGAACCATCATAAATATAGAAACAAATTTCATATGTCAAGGTTAACTACCAATACCATAAATATAGTGTATGAGAACTTATCACAAGTTTCCCATTATGGATCAAGATGCACCTATTTCCTATAGTGGATCAAGAATAAACTATTTCCCATATTGGATCAATCCCATCGACTTATTTCCCATTTTTATCTCATGATATATAAAGTTTTACCCAATGCATTATAGGGATATATAGGTCCCACCCATCTCATAATGAAAACCATACTTATGTGTTTCATAATATCATAAAACATTTATCATATCATCACATAATACCCATGTAAAGAAAAAAGTTTTCATAAACTTTTCCACAATTCACCATAGAATCTACCATAAAAAATAAATGGGTTTCCCAAAAAATTCATCCACATAAACATTGACCATTTAGATATAAAATAAGGATGGTATCATTCAATCTTATCCCCAGTAAATCATAAGTGACATCAAAGGATTTCATCTTAGATGGAAAATGATTTTGAAAGATCACTTGAAATATTTAGTGAGGAAAATAGCCTTCTCACCTTTAAAACCAGTTTCTAAAATTTAAAAAAATTTCAAAATCCTTTTATTTTAAAATAACCAAGGAAACTTATAAAGTAAGCTTTAAAAATCATTTAAAACATTTATTGAGTAAAATAAATTTTCTTTGAAAATAAAGCTTTTTAAAATTTGAAATTCGTAAAATATTTTGGAAATAATTTTATTTGAAAATATACTTGGAAAATTATATACATATCATTAATTTTTTTATGATGTCTAAAAACACTGTTCAGGTCTTATACTTTAAAATAAATATTCCTTTTTCATATTCGGTAAAATCCAAATGAGCCTCGTTTTGAAAATGATTTGAAGATTCCTTTTTAATTTTTTTTACAAAAAGTCATAAAAGTGTAAAAATAAATTTAAAAAATACTAGAGGATCATTAAAACATTTTTAGAAAAGAAGGATATAAAAGAAAAAATGGTTTTTGACTGCAATGATAAATGAAGTTAGTTTTCTTTAAAAAATTTATTTTGGAATCATGAGTACATAAAGAATAGAAAAAAATTAAAAAAATGTATTATTGAAATATAACCATATGATATTAAAATTCATGAGTTTATTGAGAGATAGATCATAATATTTCATCATCAGAAGCATATATATAAACAATCTTGAAAAATGATGTGATTGTATCATAAATCCTTAAAAATTTGGTAACTTTGAATTGTAATACCCATGAAGTAATAACATTAAATGAAACTTAAAATATCATGGGAACAAATAAATTCATGATATCTCATCTAAAAGGGGCTTTATATACACCTTTTAAAATAATATAGGTGCATTAAATAATGTATGTCCCTAAAAAGACAAATTGAGGTAAAAATCCCTTACCTTAAGTATTGACTTCTTTTATACAAATTAGAACATACTAATTAATTAATATAAGTTTATTATACATCTATTAAAGAACCATAATTATATATATCATACCATATATGATTTACTTAAGACATTTTATTACCCATTTATTAACAATTCCATTTTAAAGTCATGTTTCAGGTAATAAATGATTTGTTTTTCCAGTTTTTTTTGATTTCATATTTTCAGTCCTCTTAATTTGTTCATGGTTATATAATATACCGAATTTTAACCATGAATTAAATATCATATATATTCTTTATATATGTATTTAGATTAATCCATAAATGATAGATATTGAAAATTAAATACAACATTCAAGGAGACAATTGACCATACACAAGCGTGAATGTTGTTTTCATTTTCTTGATGAATTGAAAGAAAAGAAGGTAAATAATATATCACCATTACAGAGTCATTTATAAGTAATATATACTGAATATGTTCATTAAACATAATTTTTTTACTTTCCATGTAAATATTAAGTGAATAATGAATCACATCGCTTCGTGAGGGGGTAGTTCACCGTACAGACGAGTGACATTATCATATTCCCATAGAATGTAAAGTAAGAAGGTTTATGTGATATTATAACTAGAAAATTTTAATAATATCATAAATATCATATATAAAAATTAAATATACCATTATATCCCGTCATGATAAGTGGTGATGGAAAACAAATTACATTGCTTTGTGAGGTGGTAGTCCGTAGTACACACGATCAATGGTTTTGTTTTCCATTTGATTGATGAAAATATGGATATAGGTTATGAAATAAAAATAATAAAATATATTTATATGGTATATAATGGTTTCATTATATTTTAATTAATAAAAAATGACTGAATGTGTTAATAGAATAATTAAAGAGGAAGAGTTTAGTGACAGAAATTACCTTGGATTAAAACAACCACCTTAAGATCTTTTATTAAAGACCCTAGGGTTTGTATTTTGGTATGTAAAGAAGCTATTGAACATGGATAAGTATGTTTGAGAGGTATTTTTTAAGTTTTTTTTGAATCCAAAAGGCTTAATAGGTGTGGGGAAATGATGGGAGGAGGTTGCCTTTTATAAAGGAGGAGGAGTGACATTTTTGTAGATACCAAAAAATATTCAATAATGGGGAGTCAATATCACCCCATTTGCCTCAAAAATTAATAATTAAAAGGTTATATGGAATATAAATCGACTAAAACCTAAAAAAATACATATTTTTTAATATATTATTCCTTATCTTTTATGTTTACAGAATTTTATCATTTTAGTTTTCACCACAATAACAAGTTTTTTTATATATTTACCTAAGTGATTCATCCCTTAAGTATAAAAAAGTATTATTAGATAATTTATACCATGTTATTTTAAATAATAATTATAATACATAAAAAAATCCTATGTGCATGGATAATTAATTTTAACACAAGTGCCTAAAACGCACAAAACCCTGTTTTACCCTTTATCATGTTAAAAATGATTTGACTGATTAGTGGTAAATATAATTATTATAAAAAGACCATTGGTCCATGAATGTACCATGATTGATATTTTTAAATGTATAGAAATAAATTGGAAGAGTATATATTTTTTAGGAATTTTAAATCATTTAATAAAAAAATATTTATTATAAAAGAACATTAATGTCAATTCTAACACTATTAAATTAATTTGACTTTAAAAACATCATAAACAAACTTATTTCAAATATATCATTTTCAAAACATTATATCATGTTATATTTATCTAAAAAATTCATAAAATATAATAATTCTTTAAATTTATATTTCTTTTAATATTATTAGCATCAATTATTTTTTTTGTCTATTTATTAAATAATTAATATGTTGGCGTTGCTTAAGCATTTAAAGTAATTATATAATTACTAAAAATTAAAAATAAGTTACCCTTAGGAAATTAATTTTATTATTATTAATATAACCATAAATATTGGTTCACATCTTTAATTTTTCCATATGTGAACACATAATTGAAATTTAAAATCAAGTTGGTGACATTTTATGTTTTTTCCTTATTTAAATTAATACATTGTCATATTTGAAGGAAAAGTGTCCCAAAAGAACATAAAAATATATAATAAGGTAATAAGGGTATAAATATTTCAAAAAATAGTTTTTTGACACGTTTCTTAATCATTTTACCCCTTATCATCTTATTTTAACCCTATGGTATACCCATTCTCACCATAACCATGATAATTGATTTTTATTGATTTTATTATTCATAATAGCAAAAAATTAAGTTGAACTTCTTATAAAATATAAATTACATAGATTAAAAGTATAAGATCCATTTTTATAAATTAAATTCATATAATTTTATAAATTTAATTTAGAATTAAACCCATAGGCGTGACGAGAAATTGCTCTTCCAAAGAGAAAATTATCATAAGCATAGAAAGTTTTAATAATGAAATTAAATATGGAATTGATTCCAATGACATAAATTGGATTAATAAATATATTTTTAGACAAATTTTACTTTTAAAAACATATTGAACTATTTTTTATGTTTTTAAACTCTATAAATGAAAAGATAATTCTTAATAAAAGCCAGTATTTTTCACTATTCAATGAAACTTTTTTCTTTTTAAAAAATTCTCAAAACCTTACTCCAAGATAATTTTGAAATGTAGATTAAAAAACGATGTTAATTCTTTAAAATAAATTTTATAAAATTTTTAAAACATAATATCATAATTGTTTCATAAAATACAACAAAAACATTTTTTGAGAAAAGAGTATTTTTGAAAAATATAAAGACTTAAATTAAGTACTTTTCATCAATATTTTTTATTTATATAAAACCATTATAATTTGTATTTATAAAATTATTATTACTATCAATGATTCTTTGTATGACTTGGTTATAACATTCATGTTTAAATAATAATATTAATAATATATCATGGTTTGTGAAAACCCTATGTCGCTTGTAATGGAAGATAAACTTAGAGTTGAGTGTAACACAAGACATCAAATAAATTTAATTTATTTGATAAAAATAATTCATAAAATCTTGGGGTTTTATATTCTTCCCCCTTAAAATGAATTTCAACCTTGAAATTTCATCACTTTGGTACAAACAAATGAGGATACTTCTAGAAAATTATATTCGCATGGCCCACACAACTTTATTGAATTGGCGTTTTCACTGCAAAACATGGACCATATGAGTGGTCTTGTTTTATAAAAACATTATATATATGATCCAAAATCTCCATCAGTTGTTACAAATAATAAATATCATGCTCAAACAGTATGAACTCTGGGATTAGTACATATTAAGGATCATGTATGTGCTACCTTATGAGTGATACATAGAACACATTATGGACTTGGGAGAGGTCCAGTAGAAGAACCACTCAGAAATATACCATCTTTATATGATCAATAATTATAAATGAACACATATATCTTGGGCTCAAATTTCCTTTATATCATGAACACAATTTTATCTTTAGTTGTACTTCGATCAATTTACACTTCATCTCTTACTCCAGGAAATGAATATTTATGGTAAAATTTTTATGCCTAGAGGACTAAAATTATTATAATATTCATAAGTCATTATGTATGAACTTAAATATTCACCAAAATAAAAATGGTTTTCACAATTTATCCTATAACATCTAATGTTAATGTTAATCCATTCCATGAATAGTCATCCATGAGGCTCCTCCAAGTCTGACCAAAATTGAAATCCAATTTTTTTGAAAGGATGTCACTAAATTTCTATAATAAATTTATCATGAATCACCCAAACTAAAGGACCCTGAAACAACCTGAGAGGGGTGGGGTGAATTAGGGTATCAAATTTTTCTTTTAAATGGATGGATCATGTTCCAACGTTGGTAGGATCCTATTAAACCTATTTGATGAGAAAGTAAAGAAAAAAAATCACATGCAAAGAGAGGACACAAAAATTTTAATTGGTTCACCACTAAGGGATATGTCTAAAGATAATACGCCAAAAAATTTTCAATCTTACCAAATTCCACAAATCTTAACTACTTGTGGATTACAAAATGTTTAACATAGTCACTCTATGATAGACATATTTACATTATAGGGTCTCTAGGAGGAACACTACATCCCTTAAAGTACTTCGGTTGACTCCCCGTTGCTCACTATGTTGGAAAGAATCTATACTCAATTTATCTACTTGAAGGTTGCTTCAATTTGTTGGCATTAAATTGAAAATCCTCAACTGTAGATAGATTCTCTTTTGAAGTATCGTTATCACCCATATGTGTAATTAAATTTTTCCTCACACTATTAGTTATCAAACTATTACTCCATGAACTGGCCTATTCCTCTGCGTACTATGCTCTTTCCTACACATACTAGATTGATCCACGTACTGTTAGTCCCCCCTTCACGAACAACGGTACCCCATATACCACCTTCGCATACTTCCTCTGCAAGCTGCCTTTTGGTACTACCTTTGCGAACTGCATCTATGTAATACTTCTTCTCTACAGGCCAAATCTTCTTCTATAAACTCTCTTTCGCATACCGAATTTCTTCCTCCACATACTACCTTATGTTAATTGTTCTTAACTTCACCGAATTCAATTCAGAGTTTTAATTAAAGACTTTGTGGTTTTTTCGTCCCAAGAAGAGGTTCCAGATTCCACAGAACTCCTATTGGATTTTTACTCTTAGATCCATTCACTAATGAAGGGATTAGTGATCCTTATATAGAAAAATATATCTGCATAATCCACTAAACCAAGTTTTATCAAATCTTTGATACAATAATGCCTTTATCACATACCGTGCATCTCCCACAAACCATATTCCCTATGTGGTCCGCATACTGCCAATCTCTCTATGTGGCAGCACAAATCACCACCTTGTTTCTATAAATGACACCCTTCATGACTTTTTAAAACTCCAAATAGATTTCATGAATGACACACCATCTTGAAAATAATTTACCTTTCTCAAACCACATGCATTTTGGAGAACTTTCTTTTCTCCATGAATCATTCCTCCTATGCTGTCTTTGTAACATTTTCCATTCTAAGGACCATTTTCATTTGGTCCGCATAGCACCACTCTTTGATCGTGAACCATTCTCGATACATGTTATTTGGTCATGTCCCGTGTTAAGAGGTTCCATTCCTTTTCCAATTTCCTTCGCCGTTCCAAATATCACACACTCGTATGTATAAATCCTTTTCAAAAAACAAAATCTAGATTTTGAGGGCCAAAAATTTGGAAAACATTGGGAAAATGCACCACCTTCAATACTGTTATCATCCTCAATCGTAAGACCATATTCTTTGAAAACACCTTGATCAACCCAATTTGCATTGACAATAAACACAAACTATACTCCATTTACATAAAAGAACATCCTTGGTTCCAAAACAAACAACATAAAGTATCTCTTAATTTCACATACCAAATATGTTAATACATTGACCATAAATTCTTCTAAAACGTGGTAATATCCTAAATTACCATAAAACCTTAATTAAAACATACATGCATTAAAAAATTAACCCTTTACTTATTCATTAAATAAAATCATTGATTATTGAACATATCACTTAATTAATAAATATTGTAAACTCTAACAATGATAACATATACCACTTTTTCATAAATTCATTACTTAGTTCGAAGGTAATCAATAATATCTAATTTACTTTATCCATATAAATCATCTCTTTATAACAACATTATTATATCAATATTAGAAACATATTAAGGGTTATATTTCCCTTAATCATGTGTTTTACAAAAAATATCACCTTGATATTAAATCACTTTTCTAGGTTATCAGTACCATTTAACATATTCTTGAAAACAATTAATGAAAACATTCAACAAAAAATTCCATATATATTTAAAAATTATTGAATTCCAATACAAAAAAACTTAAATAATTATAATTAATTCTTAGGATTTATTATCATATTACTTAATGCCTTCTTCCTTTTATATTTCATTTATAGTATCTTCATCATAAAAAACAAAAATTTACTCATACAACCTTATTGATCCAATTCTTGATCTTTATACCTAGGTCATCAATTTATATAATACCAATACTTACATTTATATCATTCAAAAATTGATCAAGACATATGGAAACCATTATTCTCATCCATTTCATTAACTAAACTTTTCATTTTTCCTTTGAAATCACTTACTCTGTGACCTTCTTTGGCACACATAAAACATATTCTCATTCCTTTGAGACATTACCTTGAGTTATTCTTCCCAAATTCTCAATATATAGAAAACTGAATATTTTTTCTCCATGGTCTCTACCACCCAAACACTCAATTAACTATATCCTTATATTATTTTGTGAGTCCAAGAGTTAGCTAAGATGCATTTTGTTAATCATATATCGTGAAAAATGATTAATTATAATTACAATATCCTTCACTCTAGTCATAATCTTATTTGGTTTCTCATCAAAATGTTGTCTATAATATTCAACATTAACCTAGTTTTTCCTATTTACCTCCATTGACTAAAACCAAAAAACATAGTGCAAGAAGATATAATCACAATGGGAAAACCACATAATCATGATAAATCATTTATAGTATGACTAAATCATAACACAATATTTTCAATCTATGACACATTATGATTATCCTAGGAAATTCATTATCATTATTTAAATCCTTCATGATGGTTCATAAAGTGTTTGTGAATTTAAAAATCATATCCCCCATGAGTGTCAAACTAGGTGTGTAGAAAGGCCCATTATCATACACTAAGTGATGATTGAGTCTAGACCAATGCACCTTTTCCAGATTTGTTACCCCTAGGTACCTCTGTGGTAGAGCCATAACTACTTGTAGTATCTAGATTGGGATGTAATTTGTTATATACCACTCAATTCATCCTTCAACCAAATTGCCTGACATTTTCCTATACTTTAACTCATCCTTATAATTATTTTTATACATATCCCTAGAAATATCAATAGAAATATATCTAGGGATATTACTAAATTTTTATCATCCTAGTTTCCAAAGGTTAGCTAAACCTTTCCTTTGATACCAACTATAAAGGTCTAGAATTATTTCTAGTAAACTATAATTGATACCTATCAGAGAACTCCATGGGTGGATCTACCTATTTGGTGGTAAAGAAAACCATCCCCAGTATCAGACCATTCCTCGTGAATACCTTGGGTGGAGATCCATGATTTATCCAATGCTCACAAGTGAGAGTTTCGAAGAATTATATTCCTTCCTCTACCTCTAATACCAACTATAACAACCTATGACTTTATTATAAAAATATCACATCTATTTAAATTAGTTTTTAATGCATTTCATAAAAACATACCCAAGGACCACAATAATTTAGTGTCTTTGTAAAATAGAAATCCAATCTTCTTATTTCATGAAATATCTTCAACATCTACCATACATATATTCTCACATAATACTTCTATTAATAATACCCTACACAAACCTTTCTTCATAAGACATGGAAGAAAACATAAGAAATGGTGATATTAGATTCTCAATAAGGGTAAAAATAAGATATATTCATCTATGGTCACATGAAAGTATAAGATAATCATAAGGGTATGTGATCATGAACATAACTTAAAAAGTTCATACCTACCCTGTCATAGATAATAAACATGATTCATGGCATAAAAAATTATTATTTCTGAAAACATAGACCATAAAAGTGAGAAATAATCATAAATCAATTAATAACTATAAGATCATGTCATAAAAGTATGGAACCATCATAAATACAGAAAACCATTTCATATGTAAAAGGTAGCTATCAAGACCATCAACATATTGGATCATGATTTATCACATGTTTCTTATTGTGGATCAAGATGCTCTTATTTCCTAGATTGGATCATGACTCACCTATTTCCCACAGTGTATCAATACCATCAACTTGATTTCCATTATTATCTCATGAGATATAAAGAATTACAAAAGGAAATGGAGGGATTTATAGTTCTCACCAGTCTCATAATTAAAATTATCCTTATATATGCCACAATATCATAAAACATTAATAATATCATCACATCATAACCCATCAAAAGAAAATGGGTCTTCTAAAAATTCCCTCAATTCACCATGTCATAACCCATGAAAAATAAATGTTTTTCATAAAATTTTCATTAACATGAAAATTAACCATCAAAAAATAATAATTCATATGATATAATTCAATATTATCCTCAGTAAATTATAAGTAACATAAAAGGATGTTATATTATATGGAAAATTATTTTTAAAGACCACTTGGAACATTTTATGTTGAAAATAGCCTTTCCACTTTGAAAAAAACCTTTAAAAACAAAAACCATTTTCAGAATCATTTCCTTCGAAAATTATGTTGGAAACTTAAAAAGGAATCTTTAAAACTCATTAAAAACATTTCTCAAGGAAAATAAATTTTCATTGAAAATCAACATCTTTAAAATTAGAAATTCATAAAATATTTTTGAAATATAGTTCTTTTAAAATATCCTTTTAAACTTATAGAGGAATATTTAAAACTATGATTGGTCGTGATGGCATAAAATACCATTCATTATGTACACTTTAAAATAAATATTTCTTTTACATTTTTGTAAAAATCCAAACAAGACTCATTTTGAAAATGACATATAGATTCATTTTATTATTTTAGTTTTTTTAAATGGTAAAAATTACTTTAAAAAATCCTATAGGAACATTAAAACATTTTTGAAAATAGTTTTAGAGAATATAGATATAGAAGAAAATGGCTTTCTACCCAACAGAGAAATAAAGCTAATTTTAATTAAAAACATTCTTTTGGAATCATGAGTACATAGATGAAAATGAAGGGAAACGTTTATTATCAAGAAATAACCAGTGTATAAGAAAATTAATGAGTTTATTCAGAGATAGATTATAATATTTCATCATCAATACCTTAAATTTGAACAATCTTGACAAAGAATGTGATTGTATTATAAAACCCTTACGACTTTGGTAGATTTCAATCATAATCCCCATTAGGAATAAAATTAAATAAAAATAAAATATCATGAGAAAATATAAATTCATGATATTAATTTTCAAATGGGATATATAAACCTTATAAAATAATATAGTTTCATAACATAACGTATGTCCCAAAGAAGATAAATTGATACAATAATACCTTACCTTAAGTATCAACTTCCTTTGTACATGTTCGAAACTATGGTAAAATAAATATAATTTTATTATAAATCTATTACATAACCATAAATATATATATCAAACCATATATTATTTACTTATGTTAACATCCCACCTTTATCATTGGATTGAGAGGGTGGTGAGATGTTACTTGGCCTTAAGCGACATCCACAAGATTCCGAAGGCTGAAAATTAATGCCTAAGGGTTTCAATACATGTGGGGGACGATTTAAACATTAAGAATAAATCAAATAATACAATAAAACCAAGCAAAAAAACCACTATATGATTCATGATAAAAGAACAAAAACTCAACCAATTCATATATCAAAACCATATTCAGATCAAGTTCCACAATGAAAGACTAAAACATCAAATTAAATAATGAAATACAAACTAAAAAGACTCCAAGAAAACTACAAGACTCCATGATCCAGAATATCCATGCTCCTACTCCACCAAATATATTGAGTATCAAGAGGTTGTGCTAAAGAAGTGTGATACTTTACATTTTCCCATGTCCTATTAGATGACATCTGTAAAAGTACCAAATTTCCAAAGCAGGGGTGAGTAATAAAACTCAGTAGGTTTTCCCCAATGAATTCTCCACTCAAGCCACTAGGATAGAAGAGTTAGAAATATTTTTATAAAATAGTTTATATAAAAAAATTTCCAAAACTGTTTATAATGAAATATAAATTTTTTTAAAATAGTTTATAACTAAATATAAAAAAGTGGTACATACATTAATTTTTCACGTAAAAGATATATTCCAAGGAAAAAACCATATCCTGCTTCAAAACCATTTCACATGCCAAATTGGCATAGCCCTCTCACTCTACATATCCACAATTTCAACCATGTATGCTTCATTATTATATCTTTATAATCATGAGTGTTATCTCATAGATCTACCATGCCATCAAAAGGTAATTATTTACCATGTTCCATTACACCTTTGACACAGAGTACAAGGTCATATTTCAACTAATACTCGTAAATGCAATATGAACACCCATACCAATAATTCCCAAAAACTATTCCATTGACAACAAGCCAAAAACATTTCAATAAAACAATATTTTTATTGAAAAAATTTCTATAGAAAACCTGTTCAAAAATATATCAAATACATATTTTAAAATCACTATTTTAAAATCAAAAAACTAAATCTCTTGGCACAACAGTTAACCAAAATTCAACAATTTCACGAAAACCATAAATCATCACTAAAGAGGTTTTATATCATGATTTTCAACAAGATTGAAGTATCAATTTTAATCAATAAAATAAATTTTAAACTAATCCAATCAATTATTTCAAGAGGAGTTGAGGGTGAATCCACCTATCATGAGAGTTTTGGTGAAAATGATAAACAGATGAAGAATGCCAATGAAACCGGGTTAAATCTTCACAAATCTGCCTTATATCTCTTCCCCTATCATACCAAACAACAAATATAAACTTATTAGAAATCTTAAAACTTATATATACCCAAAATGGTCATATATCTAATAAAATAAGAAGAGGGGAGAAGTAGATATAAGAAAAACATCAAGAACGAAGAAGAACAAACACTTACCGCAAGAATTGGGATTCAACACACCAAGGGATGGCTCGAGATCACTTCCAATTCACTTTTGAGAGAATATAAAACCATATAGAGGACAAAATACTATGTTAGGGACACATAGGATGGAAAACGACACTTAAAGGCAAAAACACATTAGATCCGTTTTTTTAGGATTTAACTTTTACTCTATGAACGGTTTAGTCAGACGATTTGGAAAACTGTGAGCTAACTGTGCATTAGAAAATTTCTTGATGATGAAAATCACATGGTATCCATAACTATGTTCAAAACAACAAAAATACACTCCCTCAAAAGACATAACCCATTTTCAATGTGTAGAGTTTCTCTTAGGCTGTTGCATGGTTTGTCAAACCGTGTGTAGTCTGTGCGCCTTCCCTTTAGCCCCAAAAATGCTTATAAAGTTATAAAAACTCTTCAAAACAACAGCCATATAATTTATATACTTAAAATTATAAACAAAGTGTTACTTAATAGAAATTGTGGGTGCTATATTCTCCCCACCATTGGTCATTCTGTCCCTAGAAAGTAGAAAACCATCGGTATCTTGAAAGAGTTAAGAACATTGCTCTTCCATTAATTTATCACATTCCCAAGTGTCTTCCTAAACTTAAACATGTTTCAAAAAAAAACCACACTAGACTGAATCTTTTTCCATACAAGACTTTATCTTTCTTATCCACAATCTGCATCAGGATATGTACTCAAGAATCATCTGGCTCTAAGTCAACATGATCCCATATGATAACATGATCAGGAGCAGGTTGATAATTTTTCTGCTGAGATATACGGAACACATTGTTCAACATGCTAAACCATGATGGAAACTCCAACATATATTCCACCTCTCCAACCCGCTCAAGTATCTCTAAAGGGCATATGTATCAAGGCGATAACTTTCCCTACTTCTAAAAACGTTGATGACCAAGCCTTGGACAAATCCATAAGAACACATGATCACTCACCATGAATAACAATGGTCTTTGAAAATGATCTGTATATGATTCCTGATGAATCTGAGCCATCATCATTCTCTTCTTGATCAACTTAATATTCTCTTTTGTTTTTTGGACAAGGCTTGGCCCAACTAGTGAAGTCTCACCTATTTCCACCCAACAAAGTGGAGAATGAAAAGGATTCCCATAAAATGATTCAAACAGAGCCATATGTATCAAGGCTTGATAGCTATTGTTATATGAGAAATACACTAAGTGTATGTACTCTTACCACGAGCCACCAAAATCCATTACACAATCTCATAACATATCTTCAAATTTTTATATTGTCCTTTCGGAGTGCCCATCCGTCTGAGGATGATATGTCATACTCCTAGTCAAATGAGTCCCAAGGGATTTATATAAGTATTTCTAGAAACGATACATAAAACTAAGATCTATGTCTAACAATATTGAAATTGGTATGCCATGTCTCTTAACCAATTCTTGGATATAGATTTTGGATAGATCCTCCACTGTATGAGCTTTACGAATAGGGATAAAATGAGCTGACTAAGAATGCCGATCCACTATAACCGATATCATATCTTGTTTTCAAACCATTCTTGGGATACCTATGACAAAATACATCGCTATTTTCTCCCATTTCCACACTATTATAGGTAAATACTGTAACATACCTGCTGGTCATTGATGTTTTGCCTTAACTTTCTAAAAAGTTTAGCACTTTGAAACAACCTCAGCCACATTCCATTTTTTACCATTCCACCAGAACTGTGATTTCAAAGCCGTATACATCTTCTATATTCCTAGATTAACATCCAATATCGAATGATGATAAACACTAAGAAGTTACTTCTTACAATACATAGGTACTACCATCAAATTCCAGAACCACAACACTAAACTCCCATCTAGGCTCCAGCTCTTAATGGTCTACACACTATTGAGTTTTGAACTCATAACCAGGCATTATGAAACAGATGTTTGTGCCTCTTTGACCAACTTTACCAAATTAGGAACCAAGGAAACTAAAAAAAATACACAAATTCACCTCGGTCTTTACATTCAACATGTATTTCGGCTAAGACCAACATCAAATGCCACTCTTCTGAAGATTTTTTTCCAACTGAGCATATGAATTTCTACATAATGCACCTTCTAATATATTTCCTTTTCCCAATGTATACATTTGGTCAAAGTCAAATATATAGAGATAATTTATACATCTACTTTTACTCACATTAAAATTTCATTGATAGAAAATATGTTTCAAGCTCTTATGATCCGTGAACACAATTAATTTCTCACCAGAGAGGTAATTATGCCAAGTCTTCAAGGCATGAAAAAATTTAGCTAACTTAAAATAATGTGTTGGGTAATTATTCTCATGAAAGTTCTACTTCCATGATCCATAAGCCACAACATGGTCTCCTTTCATGAGAACACATGAAAACATAGATCCAAAATCATCACAATACATCTTATTCCCCTATCCTAATTCTAGAAAAATAAACATAGGTTCTAAAGTAAGATAAACTTTCAGCTCTTGAGAATATTTATGGGATTACTCAATCCATTTTAATGGAACATTATTCTTTTTCAAGGATGTAATAGGCGATGATAATTGTGAGAAGTCACAAAAATGTGTCTATAATAACCAGAGAGAGAAAGAAATCTTTGTATCTCAAATAAATTCTTCTACGATTTCCATGAGACTAAAACTTTTATCTTTTTCAGATCCAATGAAACACCTCTTTAAAAAATTACATGATCGGGAAAGCATACCTCTTGTATCCAAAACAACACTTTGATAATTTGGAATACAAATAATGGTCTTTTATTATTTAAAACACTGCAGCCAAGTGTTTCTCATGTTTATCCATTGTCCTTGAATACACTAATATGTTGTCTAAAAATACCATAATAAAAGAATCCAAATATCTCTGAAATATTTTATTCATCAATGCTATAAAAACTTCGGGTGTATTTGTTTGAATGCAAGACATTAAAACATATTAATAATGGCCATATATTCTTCTGGAAGCTATTATCAGAATATCCTCCTTCCAAACTCACAATTTGTGATATCCTAATAACAAGTAAATTTTAGAGAACCATTGAGATCATCTCAATTGATCAAATATATAATCAATTCATGGTAGTGGATACCAATTCTTAATCATAACTTTTTTAATATAATGATAATACGCCCATATATTTAGAGTTTCATCTGCTTTTTTTTCATGAACAAGACTAGTGCTGCCCAAAAATGCATGTTCAGTTGAATGAAAACTTTTATTTCTAGCTATTCCAACTATAATTTCATCCCCCTTAATTATATTGGTTCCATAATATAAAATATAAGGGAAATAGAAATGATTCTCTAAATAAGATCAATTGTAAACTAAACTTCCCTTAAAGATGGTAACCATGATAAGTTCATTGGAAAATCATCTAGAATTGATCCTTGACTGCTAGAAAACTGTTATCCTTGATCTATTCCATTGATTCCAAATTTAATGCTGCAAACTAATAAGAGACTGTTCCCACTGTTGGTTCCAAAAAATATGTTTCACCAGTATTTAAAACCCTTTATCTTCTAAAGAGATTCTTGATGCCTTCCTCAATTGTGAAACTAACTGTTCTGGTGTAATAGTCGATGTGATACTTGAATATTGTCATGCAATCCATACCTAGAATTACATCATTTATATCCATCTCTAGCATTGAGAAGTACCATTTTATCTTAGCCTCATCAACAGTTATAGAACATTCTATACACAAAATGGATTGACATTATCTTTGACTAAGAGGAGTTTGATGTTTTATCATAGAAGGCATAATCTAAAGTTTTAAACTTAGAAAATAAACAGCATAAGAATAAATGAAGGAATGCGATGAACTGGTATCAAAAAACACTTTCATAAAGGTAGAATTCAAAATAATTATACCTATAACCGTATATGGTCTAGCCTAATCATCCAATAATCTAATCTTACCCATATAATTAGTTTTTTTCTACAATTTTCTCCTTTATTACTTTCTGATATTTCTCTTTCTAAGGGGTCAAGGTAGTACTAGAATCACCATGGCTATCTCTACTCTACTTTTGAGATCGATTCTACTTTCCTCACCCCGTTGAAGCATACGATGCTTGTAACACCTAAGAAGTGTCTCAAGAATCCAACCTCAAAGCACTGTGACAAGAGTGCTTAATATGTTCCATGATGTTGCAATTAGGGTATGATCTTGGTGGTGTTGTACACTCTCACTTCATGTGGTCAAAGAAACCACATTGGAAACAACCCACTTTTGTTGTGGGTCTCAGAGGAAGTTTCAATGATCAAGATGTTTGATTCTAATTTCTGATCTCCCCTTGAAAGTAGGTGTACCTGTTTTCTTAGCTTCCATAATTATATTTACCACCGTTTCATGTGGGTATCATGATGTTTCCTCCTCCCTAGCTCCTAAGATGTCCTGTTCAACCACTGTCTCTCTATTCACCATCTCTGTATAGTCTGTAATATAGAGCACAACTATCTTTGAGAGAATCTCCTGTCCCATACTAGATTCAAAGATGTGTGACTTGAAGGATGCACTAGCAACCACCTCATGTGAAAAGTACACTAAATTCATGAATTTATCTGCATACCCAGTGATAGAGATATTTTTCTGCTTCAAAATTAAGAATTCTGTTATTCTTTGAACATTGAACATGTGAGGATACAATTGTTTGTTGAATAATTCCTCAAAATACTACCAACCAAGGCCTTGATCTAGTTTAGCCTGCACTTCTAGATCCCACCATTGGCGTGCAATATCCTTTAGCATATATGTTGACATATTTACTATTATCTCTTTTAGTGTGCTAATGAAATCGAAAATACGATTCAATCTATTTAGCTACAACTCTTCTCTTTCTTGTTCAGAATCTACCCTGAAGATGGGTGGATTCAGTTTCTAGAACTGGATGGAATGATCCATTTGTATTGGATCATCCCTTTGGTTCCCTGTTTCCATAGCTTGAAATGCTTGTATGATACTCGGAACCAACAATTGGTTCACATACTGCTTAGGTGCCACCACGTTCTCCATAGCTTCTTTCGATTAGTTTCTACAATGCCTACCAGATTCAATTTTATGAATAGACAACAAATCCTAAAAGTCTCACTCTATATAAACTAAAGTCTTAGTATTTTAAATAAAAAAAACTATTATAACATTGTTTTTCCAAAAAAAAAACCCTTTTCACTTTTAACCATTTTTAAAAACTTTCAACTTACTTTTGAAAATCATATAGTTTTTTAAATACCTTAATCATTTTCTTTTTCAAAATATTTCATTTGAAAATAATTTCAAATTTTTTCAAAAAGTAACACATTGCACAAAATCATATATAATTACTCAAAATGAAATATGAAATCATATTGGGAATTCATTCCTCTAATAAATTTCATGCTCATCTCATTGGTTAAACCTATTATACTGAGATTGAAAATCTTATAAGTGTCTCCAAAATACTTTTGTACCCCACTCCATGGTAACTTGAAGTTAAACATAAAAAGGTTAAATATGTCTTTTTATGCCCTAAATTTAATGTCCTGAAAATCCTACTACTTTTTATGATCCCAACACAAGGAATATACAAGAATAAATTCAACTCTAGGACAAAAAAAACTGATGGCCACTTGTTCTAGAAGGAAGGACCAAGATGACACCATTTGTCTCAATCTGACGTTGGAACAAAAAAATTGATACCATTTTTAACATCTCACCCCTTATCATTAGATTTAAAGTTATTTGAGATGTTACTTATACTTAAGAAACATCTCCAAGATTCCAAAGGATAGAAATAAATTCTAAAGAGTTTCAATACATGTGGGGGAAAATTCACCCTTTTAGAATAAAACAACTAATAAAACAAAACCAAACCAAACAAACCAATATATGATGCATGATAAAAATGACAAAAACTCAACCAATTAAAATATCAAATTCATATTCAAATCAAGTGACATAGTGAAATACTACAACATCAAAGTAAACAGTGAAAAAAACTTACAAGGCTCTAAGACAACTAGAAGGCTCCATTCTCCATAAGATCCATTCTCCAACTTCACCAAAAATCCCAAGTATCACAAGTTAGTGATAAATATGTGTGATAATTTACCTTTTCCCATGCCCTATTATATGGAATTTAGAAAATAACAATTGTTCCAAAGTAGGGGTGAGTACTAAAACTTAGTAGGTTTTCCCCAATGACTTCCCTACTCACCCTACCAGGATAGAAGAGTTAGCAATATTTATATAATTTTTTTTAAAATAGTTTATAACTAAAAAAAAAATAAATTTTAAAATAGTTTATAACTAAATATAGAAAAGTTCTAGATAAATCAAATTTTCAAGAAAAATCTATATTCCAAGGAAACAATTAAATCATGCTTCAAAACCATTTTGCAAGTTCCATTGGAATAACCATTTTACTCCACATATCCACAACACCAACCATGCATGATTTATTATGACAGTTCTGTACTATTGAGAATTCTCTCATCGATCTACCATGTCATCACAAGGTATTTATTTACCATTTTCCATTAAACCTTTGGCACTGACTACATAGTCTTATTTCAACCAAGCTTTGTAAGTGTAATATGAACACCCATACCAATTATGCCGACAGTCTATTTGAATACCAATAAAGAAAAACCATTTCAATAAAACAATATTTTTATCGAAAAACTTTCTCCAAAAAACCAGTTAGAAAATCTATCAAAGACATATTTTAAAATCAATAAACAAAATCACTTTTCACAATAATTAACCAAAATTCCACAATTTCACCAAAAACCATAAATCATATCTAAAGAGGATTTATATCATGATTTAAACCAAGATTTAGAAACAAATTTCAATCAACTAAATAAAATTTAAACCAAGAAATCAATTGTATAAAATGGAGTAGAGAGTGA
Organism: Viscum album; assembly: GCA_963277665.1. Classification (NCBI taxonomy): domain Eukaryota; kingdom Viridiplantae; phylum Streptophyta; class Magnoliopsida; order Santalales; family Viscaceae; genus Viscum; species Viscum album. The sequence goes on from OY728157.1 coordinate 1,350,613,737, forward strand.
AGCCACTTACGTTGAGAGTTTTGGAAAAAATGATAAACAAATGAAGAACGCCACAAAACCGGGATAAATCTTCATGAACCTGCCTTAGATATCTTACCCTATCACAACCAAGACAAAATATACACTTATTCTGCATCCAAAAACTTATATTTATCCATAGTGTGTTTAGATATAATAAACATATAAGTATGGTGAAATATATCTAAGAAAAACATTAAGAACAAAGAAGAATGAATACTTACTGCAAGAATTGGGCTTTAACACACCAAGGGATGGATCCAGATCAATTAAAATTAAATTGGGAGAGGTTCTAAAACCATTAAGAGATGAAAATACCAATTTATTTCCACGTAGTTTGGAAAATAAGACACTTAAAGGCAAAAACATTATATCCACTTTTTTAGGATCTAATTTTGACCCTATACATGGTTTAGTTGCATGATTAGGCTAACCGTGTGCTAATTGTGTGCTAAATGTGTGTCAGAAACTAACTTGAGGATGACCCTAAAAGAGTTACCTCACACGATCTCTATAATGATGCACCAATTGTGCTAAATACACTACCTCAAATGACCCAATCCATTTTCAAAACACATAGTTTCTACTAGGCTGTTGCACGGTTCAGACAAACTGTGCACCTTACCTATAGCCCTAAAAACACATTTAAAGTTCTTTTCAGACATATAATTTATAAAATTAAAATAATAAATAAAGTGAAACTTTTCAGAAACTTCGGGCACTAACCTTATGAATATTTACTATCAGTTTATTAATAATTCCATGATTAAATCACGTGTCAGGTAATAACTGCTTTGTTTTTTGTTCCCGTTTTGATATTATATTTTTGTTCCTCTTACTTTGAGCAGGGTTTCAAAATATATATAATTTTAAACATGATATAAATATAATATATATTCATTATATATGTATTTATAGTAATCCACAAAATTTAGTGATAGAAAATGAAATACACCGTTTATGGTGACGGTAGGCTATACGTATGCATGAATGTTGTTTCCATTTTCTAAAATGATTGGAGGAAAGGAAGGTAAATAATATATCACCTTAAAATATTTATTTTTAATTAATATATATTAAATATTTTCATTAAACCTATCTTTAATACTTTCCATGTAAAGCGTAAGTGAAAAATGAATCACATCGCTTCGTGAGGTGATAGTTTTCCGTACACACAAGGGACAGTATCATATTCCCACAGAATTGAAAGTAAGAAGGTATATGTGATATTATAATTATATAAGTATATTAAAATCATAAATATAATATATAAATATTAAAACCATTATTACACACATCCTTGATAGGTGGTGATGGAAAAAAAATTACATCGGTTTGCAAGACGGTTGTCCATCGTACACACGATTGGCAGTTTTATTTTTCATTTGATGGGTGAGGATATAGATAGGTTATTACATAAACATAATAACATTTTTTATAAGTTAAATACTGGTGTTATTATATTTTAATTAATAAAAAATGAATTAATGTTGTCAGAAAATAATTTAAGAGAAAGGGTTTAGTGAAGATAATTATCTTTTCTTAGAACAACCCCATTTAGATATCTTATTAAGGACCATATGGTTGGTATTTTGGGATGAAAAATAGATCTATTATAGGGATAAGGAATTTGGGGAGGGATTTTGGTAGGTTTCGGTAGAGAAAAATTCCTTAATAGGTGTGAATAAGTGAGGGGAAGAGGTGACCTTTTATAATGGAGGAGGAGTAACATTTTTTAAATACAAAAAATTATTCAATAACGGGGAGTCACTCTCACCCTAAGTGACTAAAAAGTTTATAAATAATGTTTTTATGGAAGACATAGTTTATAAAAACCTCCAATATTTTTTTTAAAATTTTTATTCTTTATCCTTTAAGAATACCTAATTTTACCATTTTAGTTTTCACCACGGTAACTAGTTTTTATATATATATATTTAGGTGACTAATATATTAAGTTCAAAATTAAAATAAGAATCATTAGATAATTAGTAAAAATTGAATATGAATATTAAATCAAATTTATAAAATAAATAAATTATGTGTGTTTAAAATTAATTTTAACATAAGCGCATGAAACACGCAACATCCCATTTTACCCTTTACCACGACAATAAAGTTTTTACTATTTAGGGGTCAATATAACTATTATAAAAATGGAAAATATTAAATTAATAGAAAATTATTGATATTTTTAAAAATATACCAATATATTGGTAGAGGATAACATTTTATAGGAATTTTCAATTATGTAATAAAATAATATTTATAAAAAAATTACATTATTATAAATGTTTACATTATTTATTTAATTTGATTGTGGAAAAAACAATAAAAATGTGGAATTAATATTTCTAAATTTCAAAGATGTCTATAATGTTATATTTATATAAAAAATTTAAGAAATAAATTAATTAATTCAAATTATATTTATTTTAATATTTGCAGTATCATTTATTTACTTTTCTCTTAATTAAATAATTACTACGTTCGCGTTGTATAAGAATTTAAAGTAATTATATAATTTTGTAAGAATTAGAAAAATTAACCTAGTGAAATTAAATTAATTATTCTTAAAATTACCATCAATATTGACCCACATATTTCTTTTTTTCATATGTGAACACATAAATAAAATTTAAAAGAAAGTGGGTAAAATTTTATCTTTTTTTTTCTTCAAATTATTACCTTTATCACTATCTTGGAAACGTGTCCCAAAAGCACATAAAAATAGATCCCAAGGTAATTAGGATTGAAATATTGACATAAAATAGGTGTTTTATAAGTTTTTATGTCATTTTACACATTATCTTCTTATTTTATCTGTGGGTAAACCCATTTTCACCTTAAATGTAGTAACTGATTTTTACTGCTTTTACTATTCATAATGGTAAAAAATTGAGTTGAACTTATTAAAAAATATAAATTATTCTTATTCCCAATATGGGATTTATTTTCCAAAATTAATTTCATATTATTGGAAGAAGTTAATTTAAAATTAATCCCAAAGAGGTGACGAGAGACGGAATGGCTCGAAAATCTAAAGTAAAAACATTGTATTCAATAGCGTATATAACACACAACTCTAAGTGAATTAGGGGATATAATATCCCTATAATTTGTAATATTATTACTATTTTAAATAAATTTAATATATTTTATAGATTTCATTTCACACAGAACTGATTTAGGATACGTCTCACTAAACAACGAGTTTCTATAATGGCTTGCTTTACACGCAATACCGAGTTTTACCAAACAATAATATATTATTAAAATATTATTATTCAATATTATAAGATATAAACTAGACATTAAATTAGAGGTTATGAATAGTAATAAATAAATTATAAAAATATGTGGCTTTCAAAAAATATAAAATTAATTAATTTCTTACAAATTAATTAGATATGAATATAAGATCCAATTGAATATGGTGGGAATGTTTTTATAAAAAATATTTTTATGCTCACGAAGATATTTTATAATAATAAATCAAATTAATTACAAACAGTGAGTGATATTAATTATATATATATATATATTATATACTCAATCAAATATTTTTTATATTCATCCAATAGACTGGATAAGAATAAGATAAGAACAAACCAAATATTTCACATAAAAACCTATATTATTATTAAGGAACTTTTACCGCGTTTTATTGAGGAACCAATTTTAAATACAATTTTTGGAAGTTTTATAAATCTTATATGTCAAAATAAACATCATATCTTAAATTGGAACATAAAAATTTTGTTAGGGTGAATTTTTGGTATTTTTTTGTGAAGTTATATTTTTTGATGAATAGTGAAAATACTGAAATTTAATTCAAAAATAATTTTCCATCTAATTTATTTTTAAGGATAAATTAAATTTTAAATTAGTTTTAAAGTTTAATTAGATAATTTTTTATTAATTAATCCAATTTAGTTCATTTTAATCAATTTTAGATTGAAATTTGATATAAAAACATAATAATCTTTTGGACATTTTTATTTAAAAAACCTACATTATCGTCCCGTCTGTGGGCTTAAATTTAAATAAAATTTTCCACTTATTAAATTGGAATTTATAAAAATGTCTTCCATATTTGTAATCATAATAATTTATGTTTTTTAATAAGTTCAACTTAGTTTTTCACCAAAAATATTAGTGAATGTGATTAAAATTAATTACAATGATTAAGGTGAAATTAAGCTTAACAAGGGACTAAAAATTAATCTTAAGGTCCACAATGACCTATAAAAATTTTAAAAATCAATTTAATTTAAATATTTACACCCAATAATCCATTTTATCAAATTTTTCTATTAATGGATCCACCTTCAATTGGAAAAACATTGGTAAAATTCCCTTTTCCAAAATTTACAAAAGCAACACTCCTCCTTAACTATAAAACGTACTCATCTCATCCCACTTACTCAAAAATCATAAGACAATTTTGATCAATAAATATATATACCAATGGATCCTAAACGTATCTGATCTTCCCTTAGTATCCTCCCCCTATCCAGAAATCCATCAAAGGATTCCCTCTGGTGCAAACCAAAAGGAGTTACCCAAAGAAGAGGTAACATCTTTCCTCAAGCTCTTCAGTTTTATTTGCATTATCCACACCCTAAACTATCTAAAATCCATGATTATAAAAAATAATTATTATCAACATATGGAGAGTTTTATGCTATTTTTTCATCTTAAACTTACACACATTTTTATCTAATGGGTAATGAACATACTTTTTATGTGTACGGTGAACTAACACCTCATGAGATGATGATTGTTTTTTTATTTACCACCTTTCATGGCTAGGAATTATGATGGTAACTATATTTATATATGTTATATATTATATTTATAATATATTTATTCTTATTTAATTCCTTTATAACACATACATTTATACATTGCATTTTGTGTAAATATGATAACATCATTTGTGGAAGTGTAGACTACCGCCTCCTCAAAGCGATGTGATTCGTTCACACTATACATGGAAAATATAATGGATGGTTTTAATAAACCTATGAAATATATATTACATATATATTATAGTATAATTATAATATATATATATATATTCATTCTTTTAATACAGAAAATTAATGAATGTATCATTCATGCGTACGTACGACCTATCGTCTACATGAACGGTGCATTCCATTTCTTATCTCAAAATATTATGGATAATTATAAATAATTATATTATAAATATATATTATATATATTTCATGGTTTAAAATCTTTATATGATGAGACCATGACCAGAACAATAAATAACAAGTCAAAACATACTCGACAAACTAGTAAATTAATACCCTAAATAGTAAAAATAATGAAGGATTGTTATAAAAAAAGTAATAAGATATTATAAAAAGATAATATACGACATTATAAAAATTAATATGGTTATTTAATAAGTTATTAACACTGTATAATCCATTGTGAATGAGGTGAAAGTACGTTCACACAAAAAGGAAATGGAAGATAAAGGATTTTCATCTCACGTTTTACATATGTGAGATAAATATCATATTCACCACTTAATTATTTTGTGTGGTGTATCTAATTCCAATTTTGATATATTATATCATTAATCCATTTATATTTAATATTATTTAAAAATTCAAGTTAATATTATTTTTTCTTGAGGATTATGATTTAAAATGTTTTAAAGTGGTATGCGACACTTTGGAATGCTTAAATATTATTTTTCTCAAGAATAATGTTAATGATATTTAACTTCCATTTGAATAATTTAAATGACAATTATTAAATAATTCCTTTAATTTTCCTCTACTTTAGTTATTAATGACCTTTTTCAAATATTAGTACCATTTTCCCACTCTTTGGTACTCAAGTGTTTTAGATAATGTTTTTAAGAAAATACGACTTCATTTCTCTCTTTAGTTGGAGAACCTATTTTCTTTTATAGACCATGTTTTGTTAAAATGTTTTTCAACCTTTTGGAAATGAGTTAATAAATCCATTTTTACCCCTTTTTTCTTTTACCCATGTTTTCAAAGGAATATTCTTATCAATTTCCGAATAAGAAATTTTTCTAACATTTTACCGCGAAAAAGGAATGTTCTTTTTACCTCATATGACAGGTATAGATTTACCCATCTTCATTTCTTAAAATATTACTTTTCATGTTTAAAAGGATAATTTATAAAAAAAATGTTTTAGAAAATTAATTTTCAATGAAAAATATTTTCATTTTTTTAAAATAAAAAGGTTATTTTCCCCAAGAATATTTTTAAAATATAGTATTTATCTTCATCAATGAAAATAACCATTTATTTATAATCCACTTGGGATATGTAGTATTTATAATATCCTTATTCTTCCTCTAGATGGTTTATAATTTATTTATATAAGGATGGTATCAGTATTCACTCATTGATTCCTTTTATTCCCCTTAAAATATTCAAATTTCCTGTGATCATTGAACATTGAATTTCCCCGAACTATCATATCATTTATCATGGATATGTTTATTGACTAAACCATATAACTTTTCTACATATGGTGTTTACTTTAAAAACTATTTTATTATCTAGGGAAATATTGATAATTTGGTATTCTTTATTTAATATAGATATTTGATAATGTGTATTATTTATTTTGATTATTCAATATGGGGAAGGCTTTGTACAAGTAATGAGAGGTGGGGACTAGATTTTTTTAGAACCTCAATGAATCGACTGGTTGTCATGAGAAAAATGAGTTTCACAACTTAAATGGTTTTATATCATTAGTTTTAAACCATCATATTAATGGTCTTGACAGTATAGGTTTTCATGTGCCTTAGACATTAAGTCCAATAATTAATCGTTTCCCTCATTTATTTTAAGTTATTATTCATACATGAGATTTTATGTTGACATTTATATGGATAAATTTAATTTTCTGTTCGTTATTTAAATAGAATGTGTTTTAGTTTCTTAACTTTCCATTTTTATTTTTCTTTATCTAGTTATTTTTAGGGCATGTATTTCTAGTTATTACCTTTCCATATTTTTTCTACACTTCCATATCAATTTGTTGATTACATGGAATGTGTGTTCTGTGATTTACCATTCCATAATTATTATTATCATTGATTCATTTTTTATTCCTCTACAAGTTATCCTTATAAATAATTTGAGCTCAACCTTATTATATTTTCTTTGCCTAGGAATCTAAGAAGCGTACTATGTATGATATTCATGGATATATTAGTTGGGATAAAGTAATATATGAAATAATTAAAAATATTATATTTTAATTAGTGTATTAATTTGTAATACAAGACTCATTTATGTATCTAGTTTACAAATTCTACCAAACTATTCAGTCCTTTGAGATTTGATTCCTTGTAATCATTTTAATGTACTGGTAGTAGACACCAGATTTGGGCTCTCTGGGGTTAAATCATTACATTTGGTATCAAAGGAAGTTTAATGAAAAGCTTGGGAAACTAGATTTAGAAAAACATATATTATATAACATATACATAAGGTATAATTTAAGGATAAGTTTATAAGAACATCCTAAATTTTCAATTAGATGGAGATTATGAAGTTTTCCTAGAAATACATCCCTTTCTAGATACTACAAGTGGATGTGGTTCTAAAACAAATGTATATAGGAGTAACAACTGTAACAAAGTGTGTCGGGCTTGACTCGACAAAACTTGGTACACAATAATGGGCCTTAGTGTGCACCTAGTTTGACACTCCCAGGGTATACAATAAAGATAATTTAAATTTTTTTATAAACCCTTTTCAAGGATTTTGACAATGAATAAACTTGGTTAAAACTAAATTGTTTTAAATTGAAGATAAGATGTCATGATTTAGAAATGAAACTAATGATATTATGGATAAAACCTTGACCAAGGAAGTACCTATGTGGAAATAAATGGATGAAGTATTTATGTATTAGGGTTCTATTGAAAATCTTAGTTAAAAGTATATTTAGTGATTAACCATATTTTAAGGATTTACATCATTTTAATTTTATAAATTATATTAATATTGTTTTATAAAAGGACAACCTATATATTGGTTGATAGCCAATCAAGTCTAGAAAGGCCACAGTTCATGAACCCAGGACCGAAGGAAGATAAGGGTTTCATGGAAACCACTGACCTACACAATATGCTGGTTAATATTTCATTTTTTTAGTTAAATAATTTTATGACTAAATATTAATGATGAACCAATAGTGTAACTTTTTTAGGTTTGGAGATTAATTTACTATCCATATTGTGTTTGGAGAATAGTTAGAGACAAATGTAAAAACTTTTCACACTTTTATGGGCCTTAAATCGATTAATTGTTTATTTGAGAGCTTATGGGATCAAAGTTAATTTTTGGATACCCGTTTCTTAAACTAAGGGATGGATTAGAATTTTATCAAATCACAAAAAAATGTAGAATGTAAAAGTATCATGTAATTAAATTTTCTTATATTCTTAGGCATTAAATAAATTTCTCAACATGAGTAAAAGTATCTTAAAAAACATATTTTCCTAATACATTAATTTCAATTGAATCGATGGTCATCTAAATCAGTGCATATTTATGTATTTGAGGCCCTCAACTTTCCATTGATCATTCACTTGTTTGTGATTGATTACCTCAATAACTCTATATATATAAGGACCCAACCTTAAAACATTACTTAATATTGAGTTAAATCAAGAATTAACATTGAGGTTCTTTTCAGGTTTAGAGTTTTATATAATTAGGCCATAACTATTAAATTACATCTTAAATATTGCAAATTAGACACTTCTACTCATTATTCATTTTTATATAAAATAAAAACCCTTAAAATAAAACAATAATTCTTTTCATGGTATAAATCATCTTGAATTGTTCCTTTCTATTACCCTTCATTATACCCTATGAAAAACATTTCAAAACTTGGTATGAACATAAAAATCTCAATAAGGGTTACAAAATATAGAAATAAAACATTAGTCCATCAATACATACAAAACAAAAGCACTTTAACATACCTCATGAAATCATAAGATTATGAATAACACATATAAATCATAAATCATAAAGGTAACTTGTGGATTCAATATAATACTTACATTATAGATTTCATAGATATATAGAGAGTTATGTTGGAATACCCATAAAAGTATATTACATAAATATATTTAGAGAAACTTAAACTTTTACCTCCATCATGTTACCTAATGCATTGAAGAGCTATCTCAGGCTCACCCACCCTAGGTTTATCACGAAAATACCCGTACATGTATACAATTCCCAAGAACCATAAAATAATCATAACACATGAAAAAGAATAAAGGAAAGATAAAATTTCTCTATTTCAATCACAATATAAAATTTCAATATATGGAAATAATCTATCCATTCTCAAAACCATTTTCAATAAAAAATAATTAAAAATAGTATATGGTATTTATTTTCCTTTTAAAAACATTACTTCTTATTAAGGAATATGAATAGAAAATAACAATCATGGTGGGAGAAAGTTAATTGTCACTGTGTACATTAAAAATAAGAATTCCTTTTTTTCATTTAGTAAAATTATTCATAGATAAAAGATTGTTTTTGAAATCCATTTAAAATATTTAATAAATATAATCTAGAATAAAAGTGTCCCATACCACTTTGAAACTTTTATATGAATTAACATTTTAAAAAATTAATGTCAATATAAATAAATCCTTAATTTTTTTTGAAAACAAGGACACTAATGAGAAATATTTAGAAAATTATATCTTTAAAACATTTAAAATAATGTTTTAGTTAAATAGTCCGTTAACACTTAAGAAAATACTTGAGTAAAAATAATTAAAAAATAAATTTAAACAGAACATATAATATCATGAGAATAAGGAGATTCAAGATATAATATATCAAATGTCATTATATAGAACTTATAATAAAATAAAGGTGCACAATATCAAGATATGCCTCAATGAAAGGAGACTGAGACGTATTCTCTTACAAAAATTCATCTTCCTAACATTGTCACATTAAAATTCAGAAAATGAGTTGATGGGAGAGAAAATGGACTCTCATCACTTGGAAATAAAATTTAAATAAATAAGGATATACAATAACATATCCTAATAGAATAAAATGGAAATTAAAAGACATAACATAAATAATTCTTTGACTAAAAGAGGACGGTGAAAGGTTCCCTTACCTCAAGTCCGACTTGTCTTGTATGTCCCTTGTTCTTACAGAATTATCAACATAAGTTATTTTATACTTTATTAAGAACATTTTTAAAGTTTTTTATTCCTTTTATATCACTTATTACCTTTCTATAACAATTATTTAATTATTTGAGTTCATATCTGATATTTTGTCAATGTTCGGAACTTGAGTAAAAAATGAACTTTTTATAATTACAAATTGTCCATGTGGTCAAAAATCCATTATATACAGATTTGTATTAATGATATAAATATCATATATATAAATTATATATTTATTTATATCCAGTAAATATGGATTTACAATATTCCATAACATTTTTATATAAGAAAATGAAATGCACTGTTCATGGAGATAGTAAGCTGAACGTATGCATGGACGCTACTTTCGTTTCTTTTTTCCATTTTTAAAGTAATGAAAACAAAATTATAAATAGGTATATTATAATTAAATTATAATATATGTGTTATATTTCTTAAATAATTTCATTAATTCCATCCTTTTTACGTTCTATATATATCTTGAACGAGTCATATCACTTTGAGGGTGTGGTAGTTCACACTTCCCCAAATGAAATTATCATATATATAAAACATAAAAAGCATAAAGGTATTTTCTAAATGAGAATTAAAAAAGTATAGAGATAAAATAAATATCATAAATATCATATATAATTACATTTCCATCATAATGACCACCATGAGAGGTAGTAGGAGATAATTGAACAATCATCGTTTTGTGAGGAAATAATTCGCCGTCTACAAAAATTATATGTTCATATCAATTAGATGGAAGCCTGTTTAAGTGTAGTCTGAATAATTCTCATAAAAAAAATCCTATTATATTGATTATACTGGTGTTGTTATTTAATCAAAGAAAAATAATATAATAGGGAGTGAAGAAGTAGAATAATGGAAAAGAATTGTTGAGAAGACGCTGCCTCTTAAAATGTGTAACTCTCTTAGATTTGATCCAAAAGGATTTCTTGAATTGCCTTCTGCCTAGGGTAAAGATTATATAAGGAATATGGTGATGTTGGGAGACTCTTGAAGAAGATTTTGTATGAGACAAGGGGCTTTAGAGGTGTGTGTAATGGGTTAGAGGTAGTGGCCTTTTATAAGAGGGAGGATGGGCTCTTTAGGAAAGTTCGAAAGTATTATTTTATTATAAAATTATATTGGGTTTAAAAATGTCCAAAACTCATTAAATTCGAATATAATATGAATAGAAGTAGAAATAAAATCATACAATAAGAATTGGACAGGTTATTTTATATTTTTTAATCCTTATCTTTTTTATTTAACCCTTTTTACTCTTACCGTTTTATCAAGCATTTAACAATTTGAGAATAAAAATAGTTACCAAAACTTAAAAAATATACAATTGAAGATTCAATAATAATTATTTTTGACTTATTATCACTATTTTGATGGATCTTATATTTTTTTTTTAATTTTACAATATAAAATAAAATATTTTATATTTTAAAATATGAATTTTGTCAATTTTGACACTATTCATATCATGAATTTTTAAAAAATACATAACGAAACACCTCATTAGTAAAAATATAAATTGTAACTATCATCCATAAAATTCAATTATTACATCAAAATCACCAAATTACATTTATTTTAACATTTTTAATATCATTTATTTGAATCCTTTATTTATGAAGCAATCAGTGCATCACCATTGAGTCATAATTAAATTTATTTATTTATCATCTAAAAATTATAAATAAAATACCATGATGTAGAAAATAGTTTTATATTTCTAATTAATATTTATTATAAAAAAATAACTTATATAACCCCATATAAAATTATTTTACTAAAAGATATATGTTTATGTTACATTTTTCTTAACATTAAATTAATTCTTATAAAATGTCATTTTCGCTTACAGGTGGCTCCATGGGGTCCCATAATCGACCCAAACATCCCCATGGTCAGAAATGTATCATACAATAGGATTAGTACACGTTTTAGGGTAATTTATTATTATTATTATATTATGTTTACCCTTATTTACCAGATTTACCCTTTAACCATGGTAAATAAAATATTTAGTAAAGTTACTATTCATAATGTCTAAAAATAAAAGTTACCTATTTACAAAATTTTGACATTATAATTATAAATATATAATCCATTTATCCAAATTCAAAACACAAAATTTGCAGAAATTAATTTAAAATTAATTCCCACAGTCAAAACCAAAAAACATGTTTCTAATAAATAATAACTACCAAAAGATTCACATGTGTTTATATCCTATTTCAAAGTGAAATTATTTTAATTAAACAAAATTGTATTATATTATAAAAATATAACCCAATTACACTTTAAAACCATTTAAAAAGATAATCTAACCATAGAAATAAATCAAATAAAAAGACAGTTTTGACTTAAAACGCAGTATTTTTCACTATTCATTAAAAAATGAACTTTATCAGAAATATACCAAAAAATTTCCCAAAAGTAAATTTTGTTGTACCAATTTGGAAGAATAAGTTTATTTTATCAAATGGAACATATAAAAGTGACAAAAACTAAAGTTAAAAGTGGTTTTCCATCAAAAGGTGGAAAAACTACCTTTTAAAAATATTAGAGTATTTATGCTTAAAATTGGATTCATTCTCATTTTAAGCCTCTAAATTTTATTGGATAAATGTAAATACATTTAACAAACATATGTAGTCATATTTTGGTTAGTTTTTTTCATTAATTCCAATATAACATCTTTATGTTAACTACCATTTAAAATAATAATATTATATTATTTTTTTTCAGTATAACTCAACATTGTGTGCATCAAAAGATTTTGAAGAAACCCATTGTTGCATGTCGGGTATGACCTAGAACATAAAATAACCTTTAAAATAAAATTAATATCTTATTCATAAATATTAATAAATATAAAAATTTCATATTATTTATTTACTTCGGATGTTGCATCGTTCTTCTCTTTTGAAAATTGCATTCTCACAATTTTAAAATTGGGCTTCGAAACTTCATTTAAAGTCCCACATTAGAAAAAGATTCAATAAAACTATCAATTTAAAAGAAATAATGAGAATTAAAAATGTAAAACTAGATAACACAAACTAGGATTCCACAAAAACATGGATATGAAGGAGAAAACAAACCATCAAGTTCTGATGGAGAGTGATAAAAAACATGAATAGGAGAAAGTTAACCACCAGAAAAACACAAACTTGTGATAGGTTAAAAGGTACTTGATTCCCTAGTAGGAAAAGTAAAAGAACAACCTTTTTTAAGTCCCATTTCATAAATTTGTATAATTTATTTATGACATTGACTAATAAAATAAGGATATATAATTACTTTTCAAGTATATTTTAATCTTTTAATACGTTTCTACCGAAAAATAATATTTTCTCCAAACGATGAGTATTAAAGATGAATTAGTCACACATAAAGTGATATAATCCACTTCAAGATAATAACATGATCCAAAAAATATGATACATATATTTCCCAAATCATTAGACATTAATTGTAACACCCTGACCCTAGTTACCCAGAGTCAGTGAATTATTACATAACATTGGAATGATCACAAGGAAATCATGTCTTGAAAGACCGATCAATTTAGTATTATTGGAAACAAGATTCATACATAAGTTCAACTTTAAAACTTGTGAAGAAATACAACATGAATTTATTCCATTAGAAACATACAATCCACCTAGATTATACCTGAAAGTCACTCATAACTAACTTCTTCATATCCTGGGAAAATGAAACATAAGAAAGAGGTTAGATCAAATGCTCAATAAGGGTAAGCAATAAAACAGAAGATAACATAAATATTAAGCATGATGAATAATTGAAACCACATGCCTTTACCAATAATAAACATGAATACTTTTATGGTAGGAATATGAGATGAATAAATAATGCCATAATAAAACATAATCATGGGTATTCTATAAGTCGAATGACCACATGAACCATCAATATTTTTTTTCATAATGAGGGAATGTATAATGCCGGACATTCTAAAACATTTTGTCAAGGCCTCGACCAAGACGTCTAAAAATGATTAAAGCATCAACCAAAACCATATATAAAATTGGGAAAGGCCTCGGCCAATTCCATGTCTAGTTGTCTCATGAGACCTACCGATGCATCTAAGAGCAATAGCGAGCTCCACCCGTCACTTACTAAGTCCAATACATTCCTCATATGAAAAGGTTGAAATATAACATAAACATTCGTATTAAAACTATCATATGAAATGTCAATACTTTTACCATAATCCATGAATGGTATAAAAATTGCATATCCACAGTCAAATATATCACAAAACCTTCAATACAATATGGAAGTTTTGTATCATAAAAAATAAACTTCAAATAAACTTAAAATCCATCAAAGGATGTTGACATAGTTGAAATCAAAACCCTTTTTAGAGAAATATCTCTTTCTATTTTGAAATCATTTAAGAGTCACATAATTATAAAGAAAAAATTTATTTTTAAAATATTCTTATAAGCATGTAAGGGAAGCTTCGACGATGTTATAATGGTGGAAAATAGCTACACCCACCGTATAAGTTAAAAAAACATTCTTACCTTAAATTTGTCGAAAAGGTCAAAAAGTACCTTGTTTGGAAAATAATGGAAAAATTACTTTCAAAACATATAAAGTCAAATAAGGGTATAAATGAATTTAACCCATTTTCTAGTAAATAGTAAAAATGTTTTGAAATACATTTTTAAGAAACATGTATGTGGATAATAAAGAGGTCCCAACAGATTATTACGTATAAACAACCTCAGATAATGAAGAGATTGTAAAATTAACCCTCACCTTGTAATTTTTCTTGGTCAAGGGTAGGTTAAACTCATATAAAATGGTAAAATAATTGTTATTAAATTATACAGGAATCATATAAATTAATATTATATCATATATGATCTTTTGATATTTCTTTGTTAATAATAGTTTTGGTATTATCATCGTTTTGGGTGTTAACTGATTCATTTTCCTTTATATTATTTGTTACGTAAGTAATTTTTGTCATAGATAGGATGTATATTATTCATATTAATAATGATACAAAGTATTTAAACATTATTTTTAATCATCTAATGAAAATTAGTCTTGAATGGATACGATGGGGAATGAATCTCATCACGTTCGTGGAGACGGTAATCCGTACATACGCACGAGCGACAATATCATTCTTTTAATATTAAAATAATATATAATTTCATTGTATATCATATATAAAGAATCATTATAATTTTATATTTATTATTTACATCAGTTTCACATCATTATTATACCCATCTAAATAATAATGTATTGAATAACAATTACACCACAACGTGGAGAAGGTAAGCCGTACGCACACACGTATGGTGACATGTCATTCAAAGGATGGAAATAATAATGAATATGGTGGTAAAATATTTATAATTACATCATAGTATATATCATATATTGGAGTTATTATTTTAGAATGGAAGCAACAAATAAAGAGGAAGTGTAAGAAGAAAGGATCTTGAACGAGGTGATGAAATATTTACCTCTTCTCCGGGTTCTTCCTTTTGATTTGATCAAAAGGTCTCCTTAATTTAGATTTATGACTAAAGTATGGCCTATAGAATGAATAGAGGACATTTTAGAGGGTATTTGGGAAGGGGTTGGGCGAGCCAAATGGCTTTGTATGTGTGAATTAGAGTGATGGTGGAGTGCCCTTTTATAAGAGGGGTGAGGGTCACCTTAGGAAAATCTAGAAATATTATTTTATAATAAAATCATTTTCGGTTTCTAATGGATCAAAAATGGATTATTTAAAGACTAAGGTGGGGATGGGTCTAAAAACACTCAATCAATAGGTTTTAGATAGGTTTGGGTCATTATATTAACTCTATCCTTTAGATTTAACTCTTAGTTAAATAGTTTGACATTTACCATGTCTCTTTGTATTTTTACATTATATTGTTAATAAACATACTATATACTTCCAATAGAACCCCAAAGGGTTAATTAATGATACAAATATCATTATATAAGTCTTTTGACTGAACCATATATTTTTAGGAATAGAATATAAATTAATAATATAATATTTGTTTTAAAAACTCTTTTATGTCAATTTTGAAACAATTTGGTATTTTGTTTTTTCTAAATTCATAACAGCATTATTACTTAGAAAAAAATTCATTTAACCAACACTAATTTGTCATACCAACCTAGAAAATTACTGTAATTCATAAAAAGTCTCAAATTACGTTTATTTGGATATTTATAATGTCAATTATTTTAATCTTTAATTAATACGGTAATTACTTCATCATCAATGTGTCATAAATAAATTTAATTATTTAATGTCTAAAAAATATAAATAAAATTCTATTATGTAGGAAATATTTTTATCTTTATAATTAATATTTATAGTCGAATTTATCTTATGTTTATCCTTAGATTAAAAATGGTTTAGTTATTAAACTTTGAATTTAATACTTTTAACTCTTCTTTGAATTAAATAATATTAAATGTCCTAATCTAATTCAAGTGGACCTAAATGATCATATTTTATTTATAAGGTTGTTTTTGGTCTAATTACACTTATCCAATAGAATTAGGACATGTTTTAGGGTAATACTAATGTCATTTTTACCCTTAATTACCCTATTTACTTTTAACCGTGGTAAATAAAAGTAAAAAGTTACTATTCACCAAAAATTATTTTAATCTTATTGAAACATATTTTACTTACCGATATCTACCATGTATCTTGAATTTTTTAAATTCAACTCACAGAAGCGGTAAAATTAAGTTTTATGTAAATTTGCAAATGCTCCTCGGAGGTGGGTAAAAGACGGTAAAAAGTTCAGTAAAATTTTTATATATCTAAAATTATTATAAAATCACTCCAATGAATTACATTGAACTTATATAGGTATTATGTATCTATTTTGACCTAAAAAAATTTAAATAAAATAAATAATTATTTTAATAAAAATTCTATTTTAAACTATAACTCAGTTTTTTCACTATTCATCAAAAATTGAATGTTTTCAGAAAAATACCAAAAATTCACCCTGTGCTAATTTCGAAATTCCAAATCCAAAAATTAATTCCATTCTAAAAGATAAAATTGAAAAAATTTCAAGAAGTGGGTATTACAATTCATAACGACTAGTTTGATTGGTTGTGGTGTGTTAGAACTCAAAGTTACGTACAACACACGCTATTGTATTATTCTAAGAGAAGTGTACCGTGGAAGCTTGGGGTGTTAAATTCTCCCCTCCTTCAAATAATTTCCTCCTCAAAATTTCTAGAATATTACTACATAAAAAGATGTGGGTGGTTCTTCATCATAAGTTCCTCGAGTTCCCACGTTGCCTCTTCCATCTTATGGTTTCTCCATAGAACTTTTACCAGAAAAGTTGTTCGGTTTCTCAGCACTTGTTCTCTTGAAAAAGAACCTTGACAGGCTCTTCAAAAAAAGACAGATCGAGTTCCAATTCTAATTCCTCATAGGTAATTATATGCGTTGGGTCAGGCATGTATTTTCTCAATAGTGATACGTGGAACACATCATTAACTTTGGAGAGACTTGGCAGAATTTCCAAATGGTAAGCTATAGCCCCACTTCATTCTAGAATTTTGAAAGGTCCGATGTACCTGGGACTCAATTTACCCTTCTTACCGAAACGTATAACACCCTTCCATGGAGATAACTTCATGAAAACATGATCTCCTACCTAAAATTCCAAATCCTTCCTTCGGTTATCGACATAGCTCTTCTGAAAACTTTGAGCTGCTTTGATGTGGGTTTGGATTACCTTTACCTTTTCCATCGTTTCCACCACAAATTTTGGGATTATGAGTTTTCTTTCACCAAAATCATTCCAATTGGTTGGTGTGTGACATCTCTTTCCGTATAATGCTTTATATGGTTCCATCTAAAAACTTGAAGGGAATCTATTTTTATAGGAAAATTATACCAAAGGTAAATATTGATCCCACATACCTTGAAAGTAAAGTGAGAATGATCTCCACATGTCTTCTAAGGTTTGAATAGTTTGTTCTAATTGTCCATTAGTTTGGGGGTGGTAGGCAGTTCTCAAATGAAGTTCAGTATCTAGGGATTTCTGAATAATTTTCCAGAATCTTGATGTAAAATGGGTATCACGATCAGAAACAATCGATAGTGGTACACCATGAAGTCTTACAACTTCATTAATATATAGTATTTCTAATAATTCAAGTGGTAAATCTTCTCTTATAGCATGAAAATGTGCTGACTTGGTAAGATGATCAATAATTACCCATATTGAATCGTTCCTTCTAGGAGTCTTTGGTAGTCCCATGAAAAAGTCCATTGTAATATTATCCCATTTCTACTTAGGTATGAGAAGAGGTTTCAAGACTCCTCCAGGCTGTTGCCTTCCATCTTTTACTTGTTGACAACCCATACATATTGACACAAAATCATTAATCTCTATCTTCATGTTGTCCCACAAAAAAATGTTCCTTCAAATCTCTATATATTTTGGTGCTCCCAGGGTGTATAGAGAAATTGGAGTTATGAGCATCATCCACAATTATCTTTTTAGATCAGGTATATCAGGAACACAAAGTCTCTTCCCAAATTTCAAAATTCAATATTCATACACAAAGTCACTCAATGTCCCATCATTCACTGCTTTAATCTTCTTTTGAAACTCTTTATCCCTGGTTTTAGAACTCTTTATCCTTTCTAGTAAAGATGTTTTGGCAACCTTTTGAAAAATTATTGATATTTCACCTTCTATGGTGATTGCCATATCCATATTTACTAGATCCATGTATATAGGATCCTTTTCAACTCTCATCTTGTTCAAAACTCCATAATCATTTCTTCTCAAAGCATATGACACCTTATTTTCCTTCCCTGAGTGGTAGTGTATCGTGCAATCATAATCCTTGGGTAGTTCAAGCGATCTCCTTTTCCTCATGTTGAGTTCTTTTTGTGAGAAAATAAACTTCGAAATCTTGTGATCAGTATAAATCTCACATTTTTCACCATAGAGATAGTGTCTCCAAATCTTTAAAGAAAATATTATAAATGATTACTCAAGATCATGAGTAGGATAGTTTTTCTCATGAATTTTCAGTTGTCGCGATGCATAGGTAATAAATCTATCATTCTGCATAAGGACACAACCAAGTCATTTCTTCGATGCATCACTATAAATAACAAACCCATCACTCCCTGATGGTAGAGTCAATATAGAATCATTGACTAATATTCACTTAAATTCTTCAAAACATTCTTCACACTCTTTTGTCCAAAAAAAATTAACCCCTTTTCATGTGAGCTTTGTTAATGGGTTAGCCAACCAGGAAAAATTCTGGACGAAATGTCGATAATAACCGGCTAAACCAATAAAAACGTGTACCTCAGTTATACTCATTAGTGTTGTCCATTCTTGGATTTCCTTGGTCTTATAAGGATCAACGGAGATTCCATCTTTATAGATAATATGGATAAGAAAATAAATCTCTTGAAACCAGAATTCACACTTGCCAAAATTCCGATATAATTCATGTCTTCTTGGAGTCTTCGGGATAATGCGCAAGTGATTTTCATGATCTTCATAGATTTTGGAGTATACCATGATATCATCAATAAGTACCACTACAAAGTCATCAAGATATTCATTGAAAACTCTGTTCATTAGATCCCTAAAAATAGAGGGTGCATTAGTCAATGCAAAAGGCATTACTGTAAGCTCGTAATGCCCGTACTTGGTTCAAAATGATGTTTTTGGAATGTCTTTCTTCTTCACACACAACTGATGATATCCAGATCGAAGGTCAATACTTGAAAAGTATTGAGCTCTATGAAGTTGGTTGAATAAATCATCAATGTGAGGTAGGGGATACTTGTTCTTTATTGTTATAACATCGATCTTCCTATAGTCAATGCCCAACCTCATAGATCTATATTTCTTCTTAACAAAAGTGACAGGTGCTTCCCATGAAGAAACACTAGGAAGAATAAATCACTTATTACTCAATTCCTCTAGTTGTTTCTCTTTAGTTCCACTAATTCCATAGTGTCCATTCTATAAGGGGTCTTCGATATGGGTCTTGAACCAGGAATTTAATCAATGGAAAACGCAATTTCTCATTCTGGAAGATATTCAGGTAAATCCTCTGGAAATACATCAACATAATCTTGCACAATAGGTACATTATCTATTTTAACATTATTTTCCTCACCTATAGTTATTTCATTCTCTTCCTCACCAATAATTGAAATTAGTTGAGCTACTGGGGGTGGATCTAAATAAGAATTAGGTGGTGACGATTCTTTTCTAAAGATAAGGTGTTCTTTATCATCGTCATAAAAAATAGTAACCTCCTTCTTCTTATAATAAATTTTTACATCATTGTCCGAAATCCTATCCATACTGAAGATTATATCAAATTCAATCATGGGTATGATAATGAGATCAGTAGATAAAGAACATTTATATGCTCTAATGGGGACTGATTCACAAAACTTTGTTGCAATGATACTTCCCTTAGGAGTTTTTACTGATAACTCCCTTGTTAAAGCAAACTGAAAATATCTAATTTTCTTAGAAAACTGGGAAAAAATGAAACAATGTGATGACCCAGAATCAAATAAATAATTTTTTAAACATGAGGAAACCATTAAATTACCTGCCACTACGTCTTTAGGAGCTTCAACCTCAGCAGTAGTGATAGAATAAGGTTGGAATTGATCCCTTGGCCTTTTTGAGGTAATTTCCCTAGGAAATTAGGACATTCATTCATATAATTCCCCCTTTCTCTATAATTATTTCATTCAACATCGAAAAACTCTTTATTCCCCTTGAAATCATGAGCTTGGTGGCCTTTTTCACCACACTTGTAATAGAATCCCATTCCCTTAAGGCAAGTACCATGGTGTTTTTTCCAACATTTACTGTATGATGGATATTCAAAATTTCCCTTCTTCCCCTTATTTCCATTTCCAGAGTGTTCAGCAGATCTCTTATTCTCTTTCTTTTCTTTAAAGTCGTAAGACATAGAGAATTCTTTTTCTATCTTGATAGCACGTGAGACAATATCTTCGTACGATGAGAAGGATTGTGAGACTAATGCTCGAATAGAGAAATGGTTTTAACCCATCAAATAAAAGATTAATCTTACTTCTTGGGTTACGTATATAATTTTTTGCATGCCTCACTAACCTTGTAAAGTTAGCCTCATACTTTGCAACATTCTCATCCTCCTTTTTCCTCAGACTCAGAAATTTCCTTTCTATATCCGCTCGATGGTCATGAGGAAAGTATTTTTCTACGAAAATTTATTTAAACTCCCCCATTCCATATTTGATACTTCATTATATTCCTTTGTCTTTTTAATCAATGACCACCATTGATCAGCATCTCCAGTGAGGTGGTAAACTGCCTTGATAACTTTTTTCCCTTTCACTACTCTCCAAGGCATGAAATATTTTTTCTAAAGAATTTATCCATTTCTTATCCACTAATGGATTTTTAATCCTATTGAATGTTGGTGGTTGTTACCTCATGAAGCGGTGTAACATTGATCCTCCAAGTTGTGGATCAGGGTGCTCCATATAGGTAAGGTTATTATTCATAACTTGTGTGAGTTTTCCCAGTATGGTGATAAGCTGATCAGCACAAGTTGTATCACTAGCTCCACTATTATTATCTTGAGTAGGAGGTAAATCCCTACTTGGAGTGCGTGCATTGATACAGTTTCCATTCCTTCCACTAGGCACCATTTCTAAACAATGGCATAAACTAGATTAGTTTATGAATCAAAATATATAAATCCAAACTTGTAAAACACTTGAGGAAGAATATACTCATAAACCCTTCATAATGGTTTTTAAAGAAAATGAGAATTATCCTAAGAATATCCCCCAGGAGTGTCGTAACCAAGAGTACATCAAGGCCCATTGTCATGCACGAGTTCCCGTTCGAGTATAGATCATAGCGGTGTTTTCAGGTTTTACCCCTACGTACATCTGTGCCAGAGCTGCCTCTACCTGCTCGTATCCGGACATGGATGTATTTTTTGGAAAACTCACAAAATCTCTACATTACCAAAATTCTTGGAAGTTATTCTATACTAATCCTCAAAGTCTATCTTAGGGTAATGTGATATAATCAGAGTTTATCTAAATATAGTTTCCAAGGTTTGTACTAAACTTCCTCTGATACCAACTGTAATGCCCCGATAGTTGTTACCCAGAGTCAGTGCATTATTACATAACATTGGCACGATCACAAGGAAGTCATGTATCAAAAGACCGATCAATTTTGTTTTATTGGAAACAAGATTCATACATAAGTTCAACTTTACAACTTGAGAAGAAATACAACACGGATTTATTCCATTAGAAACATCCAAGCCTCCTAGATTATTCCTAAAAGTCACTCATAACTAACTTCTTCATATCCTGGGAAAATGAAACATAAGAAATGTGTGAGCTCAAACTCTCAGTAAGGGTAAGAAATACAGTGTAAGATAACATTAATATTAAGCATAGTGAATAAATTAACCCATATGCCTTTACCAATAATAAACATGAATAATTTTATGGAAAGAATATGAGATGAGTAAATAACGCCATAATAAAACATAATCATAGGTATTGTACTAGTCGAATGACCACATGAACCATAAATATTATTTTCATAATGAGGGAATGTATAATTCCTGACATTCTGAAACATTTTGTCAAGGCCTCGACCAAGATGTCTAAAAATTATTAAGCGCTCAGCCAAAATGATATATAAAATTGTGAAAGGCCTTGGCCAATTCCATGTCTAGTTGTCTCATGATACCTACCGATGCATCGAGGATCTATAGCAGGCTCCACCCATCACTTACTAAGTACAATACATTCCTCATATGAAAAGGTTTAAATATAACATAAACATTCGTATTAAAACTAGCATACTAAATGTAAATACTTTAACCATAAACCATGAATGGTATAAAAATAGCACATACACAGTCAAACATATCACAAAACCTTCAACAATATATGAAAGTTTTGTATCATAATAGATCAACTTCAAATAAACTTAAAATCCATCAAAGGATGTTGACATAAATGAAATCAAAACCCTTTTTAGAGAAATATATCTTGCTATTTTGAAATCATTTAAGAGTCACATAATTATAAAGAAAAAATTAATTTTGATAATATTGTTATATGCTTGTAAGGGAAGCTTCGACTATGCTATAACGGTGGAAAATAGCCACATCTTCCCTATATGTTAAAAATAAACATTCTTACCTTAAATTTGTCGAAAAGGTCAAAAATTAACTTGTTTGGAAAATGATGGAAAGATTAATTTCAAAACATATAGGGTAAAATATGGGTATACATGACTTTAACCCATTTTCTAGTAAATAGTAAAAATGTTTTGAAATACAATTTTAAGAAGCATGGATGTGGATGATAAAGAGGTCCTAGTAGATAATTACGTATACACAACCTCAGATAATGAAGAGATTTTGAAATTAACCCTTACCTTGTACTTTTACTTGGTCTAGGGTAGGTTAAACTCCTGTATAATGGTTAAATAATTGTTATTAAATTATACAGGAATCATATAAATTAATATGATATTATATATGATCTTTTAATATTGCATTGTTAATAATATTTTGGTATTATCATCATTTCGGGTGTTAACTGATTCATTTCCATTTATATGATTTGTTACGTAAGTAATTTTTTTTATTTATAGGATGTATCGTATTCATATTCAAGAATGATATTGAGTTTTTAAACATTATTTTTAATCATCAAATGAAAATTAGTTTTGAATGGATACGATGGGGAATGAATCTCAACGGGTTTATGGAGATGGTAATCCGTACGTACGCACGAGCAAAATATCATTCTTTTGATATTAAAATAATATATAATTGTATTTTATATCATATATAAAGAATCATTATCATGTTATAATTATTATTTACATCAATTACACATCATTATTATACCCATCCAAATAATAATGTATTGAATAACAATTACACCACGACGCGGAGACGGTAAGCCGTACGTACGCACATATAGTGACATGTCATTCAAAGGATGGATAGAATAATGAATATGGTTGTACCATATTTATAATAACATAATAGTATATAGAAGATACATGAGTTATTATTTTAGAATGGAAACAACAAAGAAAGAGGAAGTGGAAGAAGAATGGAACTGGAAATAGGTGATGAAATATTTACCTCTTCTTCGGGTTATTCCTTTTGATTTGATAAAAAGGGTTACTTAATTTTGATTTATGACCGAAAGAAGGACTCTAGGATGAACGGAGGATAGTTGAGAGGGTATTTGGGCAGCGGTTGGCCGATCCAAATGGATTTGAATGTGTGAATTAGAGAGAAGGGGGAGTGCCCTTTTATAAGAGGGGTAAGGGGCACCTTAGGAAAAGCTAGAAATATTATTTTATAATAAACTAATTTTTGGTTTATAATAGATAAAAATGAATTATTTAAAGGATAAGGTGGGGATGGGTTTAAAACCACTCAAACAATACGTTTTAGATAGGTTTTGGTCACTATATTAACTTTATCCTTTGGATTTAACTCTTAGTTAAATAGGTTGACATTTACGATGTCTCTTTGTATTTTTATATTATATATTTAATAAACATACTATATACTTCCAAGAGAACCCCAATTGGTTCATTGATGATACACGTATCATTATATAAGTCTTTTTGCCTAACCTCATACTTTCAAGAATAGAATATCAATTAATAATATAATATTTGTTTTAAAAACTCTTTTATGTCAATTTTGACACTATTTGGTATTATGTTTTTTCTAAATTCATAACAACATTATTAATTAAAAAAAATTCATCTAACTAACCATAATATGTCATATTAACCTTGTAAATTAGTTTAATTCATAAAAAGTCTCAAATTACATTTATTTGGATATTTATAATGTCAATTATTTTAATCTTTCATTAATACGGTAATTACTTCATCATCATTGTGTCATAAAACAATTTAATTATTTAATGTCTAAAAAATATAAATAAAATAATATTATTTTAGAAATATATTTAGATTTATAATTAATATTTATAGTATAATTTATCTTATGTTTAGCTTTATATTAAAAATGGTTTAGTTATTAAACTTTGAATTTAACACTTTCAACTCTTCTTTGAATAAATAATAATAAATGTCCTAATCTAATCCAAGTGGACCTAAATGATCATATTTTATTCCTAAGGTTTTTTTTGTCGAATTACACTTATCCAATAGAATTAGGATATGTGTTAGGGTAATAATAATGTCATTTTTACCCTTAATTACCCTATTTACTTTTAACCGTGGAAAATGAATGTAAAAAGTTACTATTCACCAAAAATTGTTTTCATCTTGTTGAACCATAGTTTACTTACTAATATCAACCGTGTCTCTCAATTTTTTTAAATTAAACTAACAGAAGCGGTAAAATTATGTTTTATGTAAATTTACAAATGCTTATAGGAGGTGGGTAAAAGAAGGTAAAAAGTTCAATAAAATTTTTATAGATCTAAAATTATTATAAACTAACTCCAATTAATTACATTGATCTTATATAGGTATTATGTATCTATTTTAACCTAAAAAAATTTAAATAAAATAAATAATTATTTAAATAAAAATTTTGTTTAAAACCACAACTCAGTATTTTCACTATTCATCAAAAATTGAATGTTTTCAGAAAAATACAAAAACTTCACCCTAAGCTCATTTCGATATTCCAAATCCAAAAATGTAGTCCATTTTGAAAGAAAAAATTTATAAAATTTCCAGAAGTGGGTATTACTATTCATAACGGTTAGTTTTATTGGTTATGTTGTGTTAGAACTAGAAGTGGCATACAACACACACTATTGTATTATTCAAAGAGAACCATATCGTGGAAGCTTGCGGTTTTACATTATCCAAAACCAAAAAGGCTAATATAAGATCAATTAATCCCCATAAAGGATAATTATTTATTAAAATAAATAGTAATCTTAATCTCCAAAATTGAAAAAATAATTTTCATAGATCAACAAAGACCATTCAATACACAATTGTCCTTAAAATTCTTCAAAATAATCCAAACTAAGTTTGAAACCCAAAATTCAGAAGTATTTGATCGCATAGTCTTTCACAAAAATATTAACATTTATCTCTAAATAACATTGTCTACTTTGAAAGTATCATTCTAAAAAGTAATGAACCTAATCAAATATTCTCTAAGATAGGTTAATAATTTCAATTAATAACCTGAATCGCTATATTTCCACCATAAAAAACATATATTATTCCAAAATAAAATTCTACAACTACTCTTTAATTAAAATCCTATAGTATTTTATTTTCCTTAGGCATATAGTGTTTCTAAAAGAGAAAAATCCTTCCAAAATAATCTTTATCACTTAATCAGCAAATCATTTTCTTATACTAAGGATATTTATTTGATAAAACATAAGATCCAAAATCAATATATTCTTGATCAATAAAATTATTTAACTAAAAATAATAAGTCATACTAACTATGGACTTCACGTAGGCTAGTATTAGGTGATGCTCCCTTTTCTCCCTTCAGTTGTAGGTTTGATTCCTGCGGCTTTGCTGGATGCGACATGTTGTCACCCATATTGCGTGTTGTCTCTTTTTTAAAAAATCAAAAAATAACTATAACATGATTTAACCTCAATGGTTTTCTTATACCTCTCATTTTAATCCCAACTCATAATGACCTCAATATCTTAATTCATGAAGGATTATATACATTGACACTTTTTTTTAACTCAATAAAATAAAACTATTCTGAAAGAAAGAACATCGTACCATGATCATGGTGTCCACCTGGTTTCATCATCATCTTGTTCAAATAGATACATATTCCATGCATTGCAACAATGATTAAGAGATCCTTCAAAATCATCTGCTTCCTTTATCCAAATACACCTCGTACAACTTGGGTCACATGGGTGTTCATAGAAAAATAGTTTTAGAAAATAATCATGTATGACATATAATTTCAAAATATCTTATAAAACTTGCTTTTTATAAAATAGTGGGAAAAAGTTTGAGTAGAAATATTCAATCAATGGTACTTTTAAAATACCATTAGTATGTGCAGAAAGAATATAATTTGAAACAAAAAATAAATTAGTTGTCCAAGGGTCTCCTTCTTCATCACCTTTTTCAAAATTATAATATGCTTCAAAATATTTTGATAAGGTAAAATATTTAAAAATTCCTTGATAATATTTACATTTCTTAAAAATTAGAGAATATTTAGATAATAAGATTTGATTAAATACAAACCATGATCCACGATGATATCAAGGTATAATAGAGGTGTTTGATATCTCAAATAATTTCTTACAAGTGATTCATATGTTAGAAAATGTTTTAGAATCTTTGATACATGACTATGCTATAATTATTGAAAGCAAGTCATCAGGAAGAGATATGAATGTCTTTTGAGATCCTCCTCCTTCCATTTGTAATAGACTTTCCTTGATATGAAAAAGTTACAAAATAAGGATTTAACTTAAAGAGTAGACATAGAGAGTAACTATGTGTCTTGGAAAAACTTCTAATCCCTAAAGTTGTGTAAATTGACCTATAATACCAACTATAAGAACCCAAACATAAAACATTAATTAATCTTGAGTTAAATCAAGAATTAACATTTATGATCTTTTTAGGTTTAGAGTTTTAGAGAATTAGCCCATAACTATTACATTATATCTTAAATATTAAAAATTAGACACTTCTACTTAGTATCCATTTTTCTACATAAAATATAAAAAACTCTTAAAAATAAAACAAGAATTATTTTCTTCATATAAATATTCTTGAATTCTTCCTTTATCTTACCCTTCTTTATACCCTATAAAAAACCTTTCAAAAACTTGGGATGATCATAAAAATCTTAGTAAGGGTTATAAAATAAAGAAAGATAATAGTAGTCTATCAATACATACAAAACATAAGCTATTTACCATACATCATGAAATCATAAAATTTATGAATAAAACATATAAATCATAAATCATAAAGGTAACTTGTGGAATCCATATCATACTTACATTTTAGATTTAAATGATATATAGGGAGTTACGTTGGAATGAACATCATAGTATATTCTCTAAATCTATTAAGAGAAACATTAACATTTACCTCCGTTACGTTACCCAATGCATTGGAGAGATATCTCGGGCTCACCCACCCTAGGTTTGTCAAGGAACCACGCATACATGTTAACAATGGCCAATAACCATGACAGAATCATAACACATGAACAAGTATAATGTAAAGTTAAAATTTCCACATTTCAACCACAATATAATATTTCAATATATTGACATAATCAATCCATTATCAAAACCATTTTCAATACCAAAATATGTAAAAAGAGTATATGGTATTAATTTTACTTTTAAGAACATTATGAATTGTTAAGGAATCCAAATATCAAATAACGATCACGATGGTGGAAATATCATTTCCACCACATACGTTAAAAAGAAATATAACTTTTTTCATTTAGTAAAATGCTTTGTAGAGAAAAGATTCTTTTTGAAAACCATTTAAAACATTTAATAAAGATATTTTTGAATCAATGTGTCGCATACTAATTTGAAAATTTTATAGGAATTAATATTTTAAAACATTAATTTACATATAAATAAATCCTTAATTTTTTTTGGTAAATATGGAAATTAATGAGAAATATTTTGAAAATTATATCTTTAAAACATTTAAAACAATGTTTTAGCTAAAGAGTATGTTACCACTTGATAAAATACTGGAGTTAAAATAATTAAATAATAACATAAAAAAACATATAATATCATGAGAATAAAGAGATTCATGATATAATATGTCAAAGGTCATTATATACACCTTATAGGATAATAAAGTCAAACAATATCAATATATGACTCAATTAAAGGAGACTAAGACATATTCTCTTACGAACTTTCGACAGCTTAAAAACATCACAATAAAATTCATAAAATGAGTTTATGGGAGAGAAAATGGTCTCTCATCAGTTTGAAAAAATTTATATAAATAATGATATATAAGAACATATCGCAACATAAGAAAAAGTAAATTAAATACATAACATAAATAATTCTTTGACTAAAAGATGACGGCGAAAGGTTCTTGAGTGTGAATTGTATTGTATGTTTCTTGTTATTACTGAATAATAAACTTAAGTTAATTTATTACTACTCTTGAACATTTTTAATTTTTATTATTCCTTTTATCTCACATATTTCATTTTTACAAAAATTATTTAATTATTTGAGTTCTAATCAGAAATTTTGTCGATGTTCGGAACATGGGTCAAAAATGAACTTGTTATAATTACAAATTGTCCATGTGGTCAAAAGTAAATTATCTCCAGATTTGTATTCATGATTTAAATATCATATATATCTAGTATATGTGTATTTATATCCAGTATATATGTATTTATAATAGTCCATAACATTATAATATAAGAAAATGAAATGCACCGTTCATGGATACGGTAAGCTGTACGTACGCATGAATGCTACTTTCATTTTTTTTTATTTTTAAAGCAATGAAAAAAATGATAAATTGTTATATTATAATTACATTATAATATATATTTTATATATCTTAAATTATTTCATTAATTCCATCCTTTATACGTTCTATGTATAGCGTGAATGAGTCATATCACTTTGAGGGGGCGATAGTCTGCAATCCTCAAATGAAATTATCATATATATACAACATGAAAATCCTAAAGGTATGTTCTAAATGATAATTAAAGAAGCATAGAGATAAAATAAAAATCATAAAAATCATATATATTTATAGTTCCATTATAATGGAAACCATGAGAGGTGGTAATAGATAATTGAACAATCATTGTTTCATGAGGCAGTAGTTCGCCGTCCACAGAAATAGTATGTTTGTATCAATTAGATAATGGTGTGTGTAAGTGTATTTTTAATACTTCTCAAAAACAAATCCTAGTATATTTATTATACTAGTGTTGTTATGTAATAAAATAAAAATAATAGAATAGGGAGTGAAGAAATATAATAATGGAAAGGAATTTAAAAGAAGACGCTACCTCTTAAAACGTGTAACTCTCTTTGATTTGAGACAAAAGGATTTCTTAAAATGCCTTCTGCCTAGAGTAAATATTATAGGAGAAACATGGGGATATTGAAATACTCTTGGAGTAGAGTATGGATGATCCATGGTGCTTGAGAGGTGTGTGTAATGGGTTAGAGGTGGTAGCCTTTTTTAAGAGGGAGGATGGGCTCTTTAAGAAAGTTTGAAAGTATTATTTTATTATAAAATTATTTTGGGTTTAAAAATGTTAAAACTAAATAAATTAGAATAAAGATTAATATATGTATAAATAAAATCATTCATTAATAATTTTACAGGCTTTGGATATTTTTTAATCCTTATCTTTTTTATTTAACCCTTTTTTACTCTTACTATTTTATCAAGAATTTAACACTTTGAGAATAAAAATAGTTACTAAAACATGAAAAAAATCTAATTAAAGAGTCAATAATAACATTTTAGACTTATGATCACTATTTTCAAGAATATTAGATTTTTTTGAATTTTATAATATGAATTATGTCAATTTTGAAACTATTCATATCATGACTTTTTTAAAAATCCATTACAAGTTGATTAATTCTATAAAACTTCATTAATACAAATATAACATGCAACTATCATCCATAGAATTCAATTATTACATCAAAATAACCAAATTACATTTTATTTTAACATTTTTAATATCATTTATTTGAGTCCTTTATTTATGAAGTAATCACTGTATCACCATTGTGTCATAATTAAATTTATTTATTTAATGTCTAAAAATTATAGATAAATACCATGATCTATGAAATAATTTTAGATTTATTATGACTATTTATTATCGAAAATTGGACTTTTATAACCCCATATAAATATGTTTTACTAAAATATATATGTTTATGTTACATTTTCCTTAACATTAAATTAATTTTTATAAAATGTCATTTTCACATACTAGTGGCTATATGGGGTCCTGAAATCAACCCAAGAATTCCCATGGTTAGACATGTATCAGGAAATAAGATTATGACATGTGTTAGGATAATTTAAAATTACTATAATATTATTTTTTACCCTTATTTACCTTATTTACCCTTCAACCATGGTAAATAAAATATTTACTGTAGTTACTATTCATAATGTCTAATTTTTTTTTACCTATTTACAAAATTTTTACCTCCTAATTCAAAATATGGAATCCATTTTTCCAAATTAAAAACACAGAAGTTGGATAAATTAATTTAAAATTAATTTCCGTCGTCAAAAACAAAAAGCGTGTTTTTAAGAAATAATAACTACTAAAAGATTGACAAGTGTTTATGTCCAATTTCAAAGTGAAATTACATAAAATGACAAAAATTAGATTATATTATGAAAATATAATCCAATTACACTTTAAAACCATTTAAAAAGATAATATAACCATATAAATAAATCAGATGAAATGACAGTTTTGACTTAAAATGCTGTATTTTTCACTATTCATTAAAAAATGAACTTTATTAGAAAAATACCAATAATTTACCCAAAATATATTTTGATATACCACTTCTAAAGAAGAAGTTTATTTTTTCAAAAAGAACAAATAAAAGTGACAAAAACTATATTTAATAGAGGTTCACTATCAAAAGGTTGTAAAACTACCTTTTAAAAAATTAGAGTATTTATACTTAAAATTGGATTAATTCTCATTTTAAGACTCTAAATTTTATTGGATAAATGTAAATAAATTTAACAAACATGTGTAATCATATTTTAGTTAGTATTTTTCATTCCAGCCAATAGAATTACTAGGCATTAACTACCATTTAAAATAATAATATTATATTGTTTTTCAGAATGACTCAGCATTGTGTGCGTTATAAGATTTTGGAGAAACCCATTGTTGCATGTTGGGTACTCCATCGAACATAGCATACCATTTAAAGTAAAATTAATATATTATTCATAAATATTAATAAATATAAAAATGTCATATTCTTTATTTACCTGAGATGTTGCAATATAATATTTATGCTTTTCTTCTATATAAGTATATTTACTTACCGATAATATTCTCCTACATAAAGATATAATTATATATTTGTCCAAATAACCTTTTTAATTCATATTATCAATCTTTTATAGGATTTTTATGAACCCCTATCTTGATGTGGGAATTCAAAAATAATAAATATTAAACAATCCATCACTAATATCGAGTTTAAATTGTGAGGAAAAAATTTAATTAAGGTGAAGAGAATGTAACACACTGAAAATATAAAGTAAGAACACTGTATTAAATAGCGCGTATAAAAAAGAACATGAAACATGTAAGGGAATATAATATATTAAGAGTTTATAATATAATTACTATTTTAAATAAATTAAATATATTTTATAGTTTTTAATGAATGCGACACCGAGTTAGCGTAGGTCACATAGAACAAAGAGTTTATTAATGTCTTGTATTACACAAAAAAATAGAGTTTTACCAAAAAATAATATATTATTAAAATATTATTATTTAATAGAATAAGATATAACATTTCCATTAAATTAGTGGTTACAAATAGTATTAACTATCTTATAAAAATATGTTTTTACACAAAATATAATAATAATTCATGAGTCAATAATTATTTAGAAATATATATAAGAACAAATTGAATATAAAGAGAATTTTTTTATAGAAAACTATTTTTATGCTCCCAAAGATGTTTTATCCTAATAAATTAAATTAATTACAATTATTTAGTGATATTAACTATATATATATTACATATTTAACAAAATATTTTTTATATTCATCTAATAGATTTGATATGCATAATATAAGAACAAAACCAATATTACACATAATAACCTATATTATTATTACGTCACTTTTATCACCTTTTAATGGAAAACTTATTTTAAATACATATTTTGGAAATTTAATAAAAAAATATTTTAAAATAAACTTAATATTTGAAAAGGAAACATAAAAATTAGTTTAGGGTAAATTTATGGAATTTTTTTGTGAAGTTTTATTTTTTGATGAATTGTGAAAAATATTGAATTTTAATTCAAAACTACTTCTTAATATAATATATTTATAATAATAAATTATATTTTAAATTTTTATTAAAGTTTAATATTATCAATGTTTTATAAATTAATCCAATTTAGGTCATTGGAATCAATTTCACCTTGAAATTTGATATAGAAACATAGTAATTTTTTGAATGCTTTTTTACTTTAAAAACCTGAATTATCATCCCATATACGAGATTAGATTTAAATTAATTTATTCCAATTATGTGATTGGAATTTGAAAAAATAGATTAAATATTTGGAATCTAAATAATTTATAATTTTTATTAATTTCAGCTTAGTTTTTGACCAAACGATTAGTGAATGTGATTAGAATTAATTACAACGATTAAGGTGAAATTGAGCTTAACATAGGACTGAACCTTAAACTTAAGGGCCAAAATGACCTATGAACTTGTCCAAAATCCATTTTATGTCAATATTTTGACCGTATATTCCCCTTTATATACTTTTCCATTATTGGATCAACTTTAAAAGGAAAAAATGACAGTGGAATTTCCTTTTCCAAAATCTACAAGAGTGCCACTCGTCCCCCATTACAAAAAGGCATCCTCTCCTCATACTTCCTAAAACCTCTCAAGACACTTTTTCTTGTACAATATAGTACAAAATAGCTCATAAAAATCCCTCCCCTCATCCTATAATCCTCCACTTTGGAAGAATGACATCCAAGGATGCCCTTTGGTAAAAATAAAAAGGAGTTATCCAAAGAAGAGGTAACATATTTCCTCAAGCTCTTTAGTTTTATTTCCATTATTCACCCACTCAAATATACTTATTACATACTTATATAAAAAACAAAAGTATCATAAATATAAATATATTTTATTATTCTAGGGGTTGGAACTACACTTATACACACTTCCATCTAATTGGTAACGAACATACTATTTATGTGTATAGAGAATTACCACCTCACGAAATGATAATTTTTTTCCTTAAACACCTTCCATGGTTGAGAATTATGATGAAAAATATCTTTATATATGATATATATGATATTTATAATGTTTTTATTCTTATTTAATTCTTTTATAACTCATACCCATATACTTTCCATTTTGTATAAATACGATAACATATGTTTGTGGAAGTGTGGACTACCGTCTCATCAAAGCGATGTGATTCGTTTAAACTATACATGGAACATATAAAGGATGTTTTAATAAACCTATGAAATATATATTACATATATATTATACTATAAATCTAATATACATATAAATAACTTTCTATTTATTCTTTTAATATGACAAAGAAATGAAAGTAACATTCATGCATATGTACGACCTACCGCCTCTATGAACGATGCATTTAATTTCCTATCCAAATACTATGGATTATTATAAATACGTATAAAATTAATATATATTCTATTTAAATCTTTTTTTACAATATTAACAAAATTAAATGATGATCTGAAAAAGAAATAACAAGTTAAAACATACTCAACAAACTAGGCAATTAACACCCGAAATAGTGAAAATAATGATAAGATATTATAAAAAGATAATATATGATATTATAAAAATTAATATTCTTATTTAATAAGTTATTAAAACATAAAAAACCAATATATATGAGTTTAAAGTCCATTCACACTAAAGGAAATAGAGGGTAAGGGATTTTCATCTCACTTTTTACATCTTTGAGATAAATTTCATATTCACTACTTAAATATTTTTGTGTAATGTATCTACTTCCCATTTTGATATATTATATCATTAATAATTTTATATTTCATGGTATTTAAAAAATTTATTTAATGTTATTCCTTCATGATGTTTATGATTTAAAATGTTTGAAAGTGGTATGAGACACTTTGTAGTGTTTAAAGATTATTTTCCTTAAAATATTTTTTAATGATATTTCACTTCCATTGGATGAAATTATATGAACATTGTCACATAATTCCTTTAATTTTAATATCCCTTATTTATTAATTAATTTTTAATGTATTATTTCCATTTTACACTCTTTGGTACTCAAGTGTTTTTAAATGTGTTTTTAAGAAAGCCCGAGTTCATTTCTCTCATTAGTTAGAGGAACTATTTTCTTCTAAAGACCATGATTTATTAAAATTATTTTAAAAAATGTTTTTTAACCTAATGAAAATGATTTATAAAATTTTATTTTTATCATTTTTCACTTTTATCCATTTTTCCAAAGGAATATTCTTTTTGTTTTACAAATAAGGCATTTTATTTCCTTTTATAATGAAAAAGGAATGTTCTTTTTACCTCATATAGAATATAAAAATGTACCCACCACCATTTATTTGAATACTAATTCTCATGTTTAAAAGGTTAAATTTTAAAGAAATTGTTTTAGAAAAATATTTTTCAAAGAAAATTATTTTCAAAATGATTTTCAAAATAAAAAAGGATATTTTCTTCAAAAATGCATTTAAAATATAGTATTTATATTCATAAACAACAACAACCCTATATTTTAACTCCAGTTGGGATATTATGTATTAATACCATCCTTATTATTCCTCTGGATGGTTTATGATTGATTCGACCAAGGATAGTATCAACATTCACTTCCTTGTTTCCTTTTATTCCCCTTGAAATATTCATTTTTCCTAGGATCATTGAACATTGAATTTCCTATAACTACCATATCATTTACAATGTATATGTTTTTTTCCTAAACCTTACACCATTTTTACATACAAAGTTGTCTTTTATAGTTATTTTATTATCTGAGGATATATTAATAATTTCATATTCTTTATTTAATATACATATAAGATAAGGCATATTATTTATTTTGATTATTTGATATAAGGAATTCTTTGGACATGTTATGATGGGTGGGGATTACAATTTATATATCCACTCGAAGTATCAATAGGTTCTCATAAGAAAAATATTTTTTTCAAATTAAACACGTTTCTATCCTTAGTTTTATACTATCTTTTGAAAGGTCTTGGTGGTATAGGTTTTCATGTGCCTTAGACATGGCATCTAATAATTTAGAATTTTTATCATTTAGTTTAAGTTATTATTCATCCATTATATTTTTAATCAACATATATATAGATACATTTCATTTTCAATTAATTGGTTAAATGTAATTTGTTTTATTTTTGTAAATTTCTATTTTGATTTTTCCTCATCTCGTTATTTGAATAGCATGTTTTTCAAGTTATTTACTTTCCATATTGTATATGTAATTCCTTCTCAATTTGGGGATTACACAGTATGTTTTTTAATTATTTACTATTACGTAATTATTATTCTCAATAATTCTTAATTATTCCACTATATCTTACCCTTACTGATCATTTGAGCTAACCATTTTTAAGTTTCTTTTTCCCCAGGAATCTAAGAAGAGTACTATGAAAGGCATATATGGATATAATATTTATAATAAATTTATCCTCAAAATAATTAATATAAATTATATTTTATTTAATGTATTCATTTTTAATACAAGACTCATTTAGAACAATTTTTATTTTTTTAAAAGTTTTAAAAGATGAGATAATTCTAAATAAAAAATAGTTTTTTCACTATTTACTAAAAAATTCATCTTTTTATTAAATTATAAAAACATCACACCGAGATAATTTTTACAGGTAGGTTTCAAAAATGAAGTTTAATTTTTCAAATAAATTTTCTAAAATTGATAAAAAATAATTTTATTTCTTTTTTTACAAAATGAAATAAAAACATTGTTTTTTATAAATTGGTATTTTCAAAACATATAAAGACTTTTGTAAAAATTAATCACTTTTTATCAATATGTATTATTTATATAAAAAAATTATAATTAATATTTAAAAATTAGTTATTACAATTTATACCACTATGTTTTATTAATAGGTTATAATGGGCATGTTTAAATAATAATTTTAATAACACATAACTTCTTTATAAAACATGGTGTTACATGTAACAAAAGATAAATTAGGTTTTACATGTAACATGAGATGTGAAATAATTTAAATTTATTTAAAAAAATCATAAAAACTTGGGGTGTTACACTCAATGTACCATGATCCACTGTGAATGTCACTGAAGTTTGGGGACGAGCCTACATAGTTTTTTTCCATAACAATATATTTTACCCTTCATCACTTATAGATTGATTCCATATTTCCCTACAATGAACTTTCCTTAAATGGATTTACCATCCATAACCTCCCATGCCAATATAGCTTACAAACACTGCATGGTACCCACAACACCTCTCAGGTTAATTCTTCCTTTGTCCATTGAGATGTCCAATCTAGACTATGAATCCCATTGACATATTACATCAATGTGTGAATCCAAAATAAAATAAATCATGTTCTTTTCAATATTCCTTAGGAATATCTTCGACACCTAGAGAATAGACAAAATGTGCATGTGAATAAAACTGAGTATGTAGTTTTCAAGGGTGATTCGAACCTCAAAAAAGAGGAAGTGTTTCTTCCAGTTATTAATATGGTTAGATATATTGTTGACCAACCCATTTAAATGGTTGATACAAAATCTACTAGATGAGATTGGAGTGCCCAAGTAATACATGATAAAGTTCCTCTAATGAGTTCCTAGGTCATCCTCTATTTTCTTCACAACCATACAAGTATAATTAGAAAACATAAATTGTAATTTTCTCATGATTTATAATCCATCCACTCCACTTTCTATATTGCCCCAAAATTTTATCAAGGTTTTTAATGGATCTGATGCTTACATTAACAAATAATACCGTATCATCCAAAAATTGAAGATGATAAACTCTATTGAAGTGGGTCTTACACTAATATGGGAGGATTATACCACTAAGAATTCCCATATAATGATATCTACTAAGGGTGAAGTCTCCCCATGGTAACACTTTATACCCTCATTACAAGTCATGTCCCTTTAGTATAACGAGAGGTGTTCCTGAGGTCATGTGATAACTCCAAACTGGACAACAATGAGTGATCTTGGGTTAGGGGGCATTACAAATTATAGCAGGGGATCTTATATGATTAAACTCAAAAACAATCCCAAGAAAAATGAAATCCATAATTCCTAAATAATCTCTAATGTACCAACATTAAATTTAACCATAGAAATCATATAAATCAAGTACAATTTATACCTTAATTTCCTTCCACCAAGACAATAATGAACATCAATAAACCAAACTATATAAGCTTACTTGAAGTAAAAGGGAAGAAAACCCCATGATTTAGAGTGAATTACACCATGATTCAATGGAATTCAATATAAAATAATTAACCATGGTTGGGAAAATCAACATAAAAGAGGGAAGTGTGAATGAAAGAGATGAGGGAAGACTCACCTTAAATTTTAGTATGAAAGCCTCCAGGAAACCACCATGGATTAAGGGGATGAATATAGAGGATGAAGGGGTCCCAAGGGAGGCATAGAGAGAGATCATATTAGATGGAAAAGAATAAAAATTAAGGAGTGAAGAGAAAGGGATTAAAGGGGGTACTCAGTTAGGTACCACTAGTACTCTGTGGATCTTTGAAGCCACTACTTAGGCCTAATGGGCACCAGGTGGGATTTTATTGATCACCCCAGTGTCTTATACATGGTTGACCAATAAGTAAAACCTCTCCAAAGATACCCATAACCCTTGAGACACCCTTTGAGGCTCAAACCTAAAAAATAAACACATAATATTATATCTCCAAATTCCCTGAATTGAATTCTAATCCTAGAACTAGAATTGAACCCTCAATCAGGATTGAAAATCCAAACAAAATTATTCTTTAACTATTCTAAAGTCAACCCAACAACCTTAAATATCTATAACTGGGACATGGGTAATTACATTATAAATTATATAAGTGTGTTCATATAAGTATAATCATTAACATCTTCTATATAAAATCTCTATAAAACTGAGAATACGTATACTAAATACTCTGCGAGAATATCACTCTGCCAACACATTCCCTATCTAGGTCAACAACCCTGCCAACTTCACTAGGGTTTACTCACTAAGTCTGTATATAAGTATAACAATATAATAATCATGAAAATATATTATGAAGGTACCACATGCCCATTTACTAAAAAATCTATGCACCCTCATGTTTTAATTTCATACATCCTGGTTCTACTATACCTTCCATATCTATATAACCACATCACAACCACTACTACATACCACAAGTACATACCACATATTATAAATTTATACCAAAATCCGTTTCCACATACCAATTAACCATGTAACTACCACATCACTAAATCATTAATATATCTCTTAATTACTACCACATACCATATACCAAAGTCAAAAATACATTCCATCACAATTTAACCATACTATAACTAGAAGATAGTGAAAGAAAGGGTTTAATTATATATCCCTATCACCCACATATTGGATGTAGGGGGTGAAATCAAAACCTGAAACCACATATGGGAATTAATATCACTTATTAACTTGTGTGGTGACGTGTAAGAACTAAATAAACTACAATCAGTATAATATAATCACACAAGACCAACTATAGGGTCCAATTTCTATCTATAAAATTCTATAACTTACAATTATATCATCACCCCCACACAACATCTACCATTTACATTATTAAAAACAATATAAGAACCACTAAAATCAAACAAAAATAATAAAATATTCACATATATTCTTTCCCTTCCATATACACAATTGCTTCATTATTTAACAATTTTTAACCATATTTTATTAATTAACTACATTACTTTTATTCGAATTCATAAATCAAATGACCAAATCCACTTTACATATTTTATATTGAATTATTAGATATTATACCTTTCATTTTCAAAAAATAAATCAATACAACCTTTTATTTTAGTTACTAACACAGAATCATGAGTTCTTTAATTATAATAAACACTTCACTTTTCACCACACAACCCATTACCATTACCATTACAATTCTAAATTATTTAATTTATTTCATATTTCTACATCATGGAAACTATTACACAATAACCACTATATACTATCACCCATCACATAAAAAATTCACATAATTAATCCAAAATATCACATCATCACTTATTCATTAACAACTGAACTGAACAACATCACCAACATAAAACTACCACAAAAAAACAAAATGACACCAATTATTCAACCATAACAAGTCAACCACACAGAAACGTCCACTATAATAGTAATTAAATAATAAATCATAGTAAGAATCCATACTTTAACTTTTTATCCTTAATTAATTAATTGTTAAGTCATTCTTACCAAATTACCAATTAATATTAATTCTATTGTTTTACCACTTTTTTTGCATTTCCATATTAAAATAATTTAAAAAACTGTAATATTTTTTTGACACATCAATAATAATATAAAATAACCATATAATTTTTTGCATAATAATACATAAAAAATAAATAAAAAATAAAAAAACATGTAAATCACGTCTATTCACCAACCAATTCAAAATTTAATATGATTATTATCTTTTGATGGGAAAATATTTCTAATATTGGATTTTTTAATTGTAAAATTATATGTAAAATCCTGACCTAGGTAACACACACCAGTTACCTAATATGGTTTTCTATATGACCTCAAGTGTGGCTCCCTATAAACTAGAGGCTACTGACTAGCAGTAAGGGTAAAAAATAATTCATGGGGAGAATATATCTTCTTTATCAGAGTAATACACCAGCAGAAATTAATAAAAAATAACTAAATATATATCCATAAACTAAATGATACAAATATCACATGATGACTAAAGGGAATACAATATAAAAACTAAAAAAGAAACATATCATGCCAAAGTATATGTCTAGTGTGAAAATAGAAACCCAAAAGTAAAGACAATGACAACTACCAAATGGGTCCCGAACCACATCGAGTACCCTCATCCATGCTTCATCCCAAATCATCCATCTAACATAAGGAATTTTCTCTTATCCTATCCTAAAAACTTAAAGTCTATTCAAGTATTGATCAGGCATCCCAAGTAGGGTGTGATTATAGGTATGTAGGCCATCACCAAGAATGTCTAAAATGATATCTAGTGAGATAGTGTATGAAATTATATAAAGAATAAATAAAATTAATAAAGTAAATAGTTTACATTCCTTCAATTAAAATTTTTTAACCACATTACCTAGGTTCCTAAGGACACCCAATCTCTCAAATACTGGCTTCATCCCATACTGGAGTCTGAACTATCCCAAAGGGAAATTCTATGTTTTAATTTCATTATTACCATTCATCATCGCAATTCATATCTAAATTACATTTTTACCATTAATCATATCAATTCATATATGAATTCCATTGTTAACCTTAATCATCTCAATTCATACACGAATTCCATTATTTCCATTCATTATCTCAATTCACATATGAATGACAATGTTAACATTTATTGTCTCATTTCACATATTAATAACACTTTTACCATTCATAGTCTCATTTCACATCTAAATTCCATTTCACCATTCATTGTCTCATTTCGAATATGAATTCCACTATTATCATTCATTTACTCATTTCACATAGGAATTCCATTGTTACCATT
This sequence comes from Viscum album, assembly GCA_963277665.1. NCBI lineage: Eukaryota > Viridiplantae > Streptophyta > Magnoliopsida > Santalales > Viscaceae > Viscum > Viscum album. The sequence continues at coordinate 1,350,655,714 of OY728157.1, forward strand.
CATTATCTCATTTCACATCTAAATGACATTATTACCATTCATTATCTCATTTCACATATGAATGCCACTATTACCATTCATTATATCATTTCACATATTAATTCCATTATTACCATTCATTTTATCATTTTACTTAATAATTAAATTATTACTATTCATTGTCTCATTTCATATATATAAAAAAGGAACCATTAATTAATTCCCTAATTAATTAATCAAATTAAAAAATTTCAAAATCACACCACTCCATTGATTAATTCAAAAATAAATTAACCACAAAAATTTCACTACTAATTCAACAATTAGTTCATCACTCTAGATCCATTAGTTAGTTAAATAATTAATTAATTACATCAATTCCATTAATTAATTCAATAATTAATTATTCGCATAAAAAATTTTATATCGCAATAACCATCATGAATTCAATTAGTTAAACCAATTTCCAAATCCTGATACCCTATAATTTATTGAACAATTGAATATTCTATTTCAACAATCTCAATAACTCCATAATTAATTCAACAATCAATTATTCAATTCACAATCACAATATCCAATAATTAATTGAAAAATTAATTATTCAATTTCAAAAATCTTAATAACTGTATAATTAATTCAACAATTAATTATTTAATTCACAATCTCAATATCAAAAAATTAATTAAACATTTAATTATTCAATTAATGAAACCCAATTTATAATAATCTAATAGAAATTAAATAATTACATACCCATAATTGAAATCACGACTTATGAATTTGAATTTTAGGTCACCTGCCTCATGATTGAGGACAAACGGTGGCCAATGGAAATCCACAATTTGAGTTGAACAAAAATTAAGAACAAGATCTTGATTAAAATCTTAGATCAAAGATTCACATAAATAAATATTAGAAAAACTATATCTAGATCTGGATCAAAAAGTGGATAAAAATCCCTCTTTTATCCATATAGAGGAGTGGAAGGGAGAGATAGATATAATCAGGAAGAAACCAAATACTTGGGGAGGTGTAGATCTTCAACCCACCATTCTATTTTCTATTAATAGAGGTCAGAAGCCCTAGGAATTCATCCAAGAACCACTAAAAATGAGATTAATATTTTATGTATGATTTGGGAACGATTTTTGGATTAAAAGGGGGGGGGGGGTATTTTAAAAAATTATTTCCAGGTTAATTAAAAAACCATGCACAATTTTCTAGGAAAGGGCACACAGTTTTCAAAACTATGAACCTTAACTGTTCACCTCCTCTAGTTGGTTCAGAATTTCTCATAATAGAGAGCATTGATTGACAAAAAATTAGAAAACCATGTGAATCACCTTTGGTTAGGTTCACACTATTTGTTGGGCTGGGGCATACGGTTAGGGAAAACCATGCACCAACCATGTACTTTCCCACTTTCTTCCAAATTTTTCATATTTCACCCAAATGCACCCCAAAGTAAAACCCAAACAAAAAGTACCAAAAATAGGTAGAAGATTACCTGAAAAATTCCAAGGACTTTTCTAAAAAAGGTTGGGGTTTTTCAATCTCCCTTTAATATAATATGTCATCCTTGAGATATGATCCCAATCATCTTTAAGATTACGAATAAAAAAGACTGGGCCACTGAGCCCTCATACCTACTTCTCTCTCCCAAGTTTCTAACTAAACATGACCGTGTTTCTACAATACATGAACTATCAGCACATACTTCCCCCACAACAATTTCTCATTTCAATCCAACACACGTATCAGATGCTCCTCAAAGGAATCATTGATCTCAAGCTCAACATAATCCACATCGATTATATGAGAAGGGATGAGGTGATACCACTACCATTGTGACTCATGAAGAACTTCATGCATATCACTGTATCTCTATGGAAGATCCAATCGGTATGCTACCTGCTTGATTCTCTTCACAACCTCAAATGGTCCAAAAATCCAGGGTTTCGTCTTTCCCTGTCTTTGTATCCTAGGGTGACCCAACATAGGAGACACCCAACGGAATACACGATCACCCACTATAAACTCTTGGGATCATCGATGTCTATTTATGTACAACTTTTTTCTACTCTGATATGTATCCATACACTTTCGAATCACTTATACCTTCTTTGATTTCACTTTCATTAGTCTCTATCCCAACAACTATGACTCACCTATATCCATCCAACATATAGGTGATGCATAACCTACCATAAAGAGCCTCACATGGTTCCATCTGTATCATTTCCTGGTAAATATTATTATAAGAAAACTCCAACAATTCAATGTGATTATTCCAAGATCCCTGAAATCTAGAACACATGCTCGTAGCATATCATCAATCACTTGTATAGTATGATCTAAATTCATGTCAGTCTATGGGTGGAAAGACATACTCAAAAAAAATTGTGTACCAAGTGACTTTTGTATGCCCTGATATAAGTGAAAATTAAAGAGCATGTCATGGTATGAAACAATAGTCCATGTTACCCCATACAGATGGACTATATCGTGAATATATAACTCTCCAAACTGATCCATTGTGAAAGTCTCTCGTACTGGTAATAGATACACTACATTATTCATCTATTCCGTAATAACCCAAATGAAATCATTCTTCTGAGGAATCATCAGGAGACCAACACATAGTCCATGGTAACATTATACAACTCCCATTCTATAATGTGTAATGATTACATCAAACCACCAAGTCAGTGATTCTTGGCCTTCACCTAATGATAGGTGTAGCATCGTTTCACGAACCCTGCTATCTCCCTTTTCATTCCCAACCAGAAAAAATTTCATCGTAGGTCATTGTACATTTTGGTCAGATCTAGATGTACCACCAACTTTAAGGCATGAAACTCATGCATCCTATCATCCCACATGCTCATAGGAACAACAATCCGATTCCTAAAATAAATTATCTCATCCTAATATATGATCTAATCTAAAGTTGTCTCCCCTCATTTAAGGATTTCCCTTAAGGGAAAACATTCCATATCCTTATACTATCTATCTATGATCTTAATCAAAAGTATAGACTCGACTAAAATTGATATGAGAGTTATTTGATCCTATATCTCCTGAATAACAATATGCATCTCATCTAGTAAATTCATCATCTTACACTTAGTACTAGACTCTTAAACTTCCTGAGTTTGAGTTTTTATGATTAAACCATCAACAAAAATATTCCCTTTGCTGATTTTATGTGATAACTCAAAATCTAATTAATTCATATAGTCATCCCATATCCAATGTTAGAGCTTAAAATATCTTTGAAAAAAGATATACTTCAAGATCTTGTGATCTATATACACAGTAAACATTTCTCCCAACAGATAATGTCTCCAACACTTCAAATCAAAAACAACTACTTCTAACTTGAGATCATGTATAGTATAATTTTGTTCATATGGCCTCAAATTTTGATATTCGTACTCCAAAATTCGATCTTTCTCAATCAAAATTTATATGAGTCCGATCCAAGAAGCATAAAAAACCCATATACTCCTCACCAGGAATAGGTACGATCAAGCTTGGTGCCAATGCCAAGCACTTATTCAACTCCTGTAAAACCTTATTGAATAATTATGACCATTAAAACCATATCCCCTTATTTTTAAATCCTGAAAGCAGTGATCCCAATTTTTAATAGTCCAGTACAAACCTTTGATTATATCCAGCTAATCCCATAATGATATGGATATTGAAAATTTTCTTGGGATGATCCCAAGAATCTACCACCAGAACCTTCTCTAGGCCCATTGAAACACCTTCCTAGGAGATGATTTGACCCATGAAGTGTACCTGATCAATCCAGAACTAACACTTATATATCTTGGCCTATAACTGATGATCTCTCAGTTTACTCAGGATGATGTCAAGATATTGGGCCTGACCTTCATGAATCTTAGAGTACACAAAGATTTCATCCCAAAACACAACCAAAAACTAATATAGGTATGGCTGGAGGATTCTATTCATCAATGCCATAAACATTGCTGGTGAATTCATTAACACAAACGACATTACGAACAAATCATTTAGGCCATAGATTCTTTTAAAAGTAGCCTAAGGTATATCAAAACATTTTAACTCTCAATTGATGATACCCTAGTCTCAAGTAAATTTCGAGTAAACACAAGATCCTATTAACTTATAAAAAATATCATTGATACATGGAAGAGGATACTGGTTTTTCACAGTCATTATGTTTAACTTCCAGTAATCAACACACAATCATATAGTCCTGTCAGCCTTTTTTTCAAACAAAACTAGAGAAACCTAAGGTGACATACTCGTACAAATAAAACCCTTATCCATAAACTCTTCTAGCTAAGTCTTGAGATATTTAAGATCTATTAGTGCCATTATATATGGTGTAATAAAAAGTGGATCTAAATAGTGAATTGAACATCTCTCTTAGGTTATATCGCGGATATTTTTTTTGGAAACACATACCAAAACTTATCCACTATAGGTGGAAAGACTTCCTGCTTTACACCTCTATCATCACGAAATAAACTAGTAACCTTGGTAGTGAGATCCCATAGTTTTGAATGAACTAGCCCTATATGGCCCTCCTAGATATCCCACTCTCCTTGGTGAATATATTTTTCACCAACAGAAGACCTAAAAGTATCTCTCCTATGGTAAAAATCAATGTGGGATCAATATTAAACTAACCAGTATGCACCCATAATTTGGTTGAAGCCTAATATGTCAGGATATAAGGATCCCATCGAAAATGATACTATCTAACATTGATAGAACACCCCTCACTAGAACATATGTCCCTCAACCCTACCAGCAAAGGTATATCTATAGTCATCACCCACTCAAAAAATCCACCACCGAGCTCAAACAATTTACAAGTTGTGCAGATATAAAAGAAAAGAAGGATCTAGTATCAAATAAGACACTAAATAATGTCAAATATACAAGAATAATACCTCTTAATATTGACTGTACAACCTCACTAGCTATAATTGCAAGCTTTATGTCATGAAAATGTCGTACCCCTCACCCCTATGATGCATTATAAGTCCCCTAAACTAGACTAGTTTGCTGATACGGGAACCCTTTCCTCGAAGAACAACATCCACTACTTTTACCACAATGGCCAGTAGAACTTTAGATGCTAAACTGATATGGTGTAAAAAATCCCATTCCCGCACTCTAGTTCTTTCTGGATCCTCTATCACTACCTGTGAGTCATGAGTTCCTAAAGTACTTATATATATATGTACCATACTTCCACAATATCAAAGCATTACTGGTGGTTGGGTAAAATTCCAATCATAGTGGCCCAACCTACCTCACTAGTGACAATCTAGGTAAGGTCCTGTGTTACTGATCTTTCCCTTGGACCACTATTCCTACTATTACCCTAACTGTAATTCTCATGGAAATAATTCCTGATCTTGGAATTCTCACCTTCTAATCATCCCATAGAAACTATATATTCCATACTATAAGCCTATTTTAGGTTCCCCTCATCTATGAGAGCCTGATACACCACCTCAGCAAACTTCTTTAACTAAAAAAGGTTAACTTGGTACTTAATCTCACATTTAAGTCCATCTTATAAGCACCTCACCGTAGTTATCTCATCCCATTCCAATGCTATTTAAAACCATTGAAAGTATTTAAATCATAAAAGATTATTCCTTATGAACATAATACACTAAGTAAACCTCATGAAAAAAGATACTATCTCCCACCTCAGTGTATTTGGATAGAAGTGCTGGAGGAACTTCTCTAGAAATTCCTTCCAGGACATTCTGTCAGTTTTTCCTACCTGGTCCTGAACTTCCCACTAGCGCTTTTCTAATCCTTGTAACATGTAAGCAGGAAAAATTACCCTATTCTTATCAGAAGTATCTAAATGGTCAATTATACTCTATAAGGACTCAATCCCAAACTCTTCTACCTCTGGTCCACCCTCTCTGGTGTAATTTAGAGGGTTCTATAACTAAAACTCCTATGTAAGGTCAGAAATAATCTTCAACACAATCTCTGGGTATCTCTCCATAAAATACATAAATCAAGAAAAGTTCACATAGAACTTATCTCCTTCTTCCCCATATGACTCTTCTGGTGCCTTAGGTTTCACTACCAGGTGAGAATCTATAGCCATATCCATATGTCACATTCTCTACAACCGTTATCTTGGAGGAATGTTTATACAATAAAAAAGACACATCTTAGGACACATAACACAACTTTTACACATTTCAAAATAGGGGTTTTCACATTAATCCATAACAAATAATTTCCCCTTTCTCATCATAAGGTCAAAACAAAGGAACTATCACTAACCGTAACCATCCTATATCTTTGTCATGGTTAAAAAGGGTAAACAAATTTTCATATTTAGGTTTCTCAATATACACACTTTTATTCTCATCTTGCATAATTTTAGAGTATCTTAATTTAACATTAGGAACCTTTTCATTCAAAACACATAATAAAGGAAAAACAAATCAAGTTTAAAATTTACCCAAAACCCATTTTCCGATGCCTAAAATGATGTATGTCACAATAATCATGACTGAATAAAATGATACTTGCTTAATCAACTCTCATGACTTATTGGACCATGAGTCAAATCTTAACAAATAATAGAAACAATAATCACATAACACAACATTTGCATCACCTAATGAGAAATATCATTAAAATGTTATATAAAATACCAAAAACAATAATCCCACCATGGGTTAGATACTCCCATGAACGAGCTCATAACCAAGGTAAAACTCTTCTTAGTCTCCTATCAACATTTCCCCAATATTAAGAAAAATAAAAATAAAAGAAAACTCATATTATACCACTTCGTAACATCTTGACCTGGGTGCAACACATCGGTTACCTGAGCTCATTCTCTACAAGGCCTCTAGCATGCCTCCCTGTATTCTTGAGGTTTCCGACTGGTAGTGAGGGTCAAAAATCAATCATGGGGAGACTACACCCTTTTTATTAGAGTAATAAACAATTAAAAATAAAACAAAATAACCAAATATCTAACCATAACCAGAATGATTCCAATATCACATGATGACCAAAGGGAATAAAATGTCAAAACTAAACAGTAAATATTTCATGCCAAAGTACGTTTCAAGTTTAAAAATAGAAACCCCAAAGTAAATAACCAAACAAATCCCAAATACTCTTGAACCACGTCCGGTTTCCTCATCCATGCTTCTTTCTAAATCAGAAATATAATATAGGGACTTTTCCCTTATCCTGTCCTACATACATGAAGTCTATTTGGGAATCGATCAGCCTAGTTGAGTAGGGTGTGAGTATAACTCAACTGGCCACCACCAACATCATCTAAGACAATATCTAGTGTGCCTCACACCAGTTCCCCTTGCCGAATGGCCGCATGACCACAAGTGTGCCTCCCTATATGCCAAAGTCTATCAACTAGTAGCGAGGGCCTGATAAGTCGATCATGGGCAGACTATACCCTAATTTATCATTGTAATACACTAAAGGAAAAAATAAACAATAAAAGAATAATATATTACTATAAAAAATACCAATATCTCTAGATAATCAATGTAGGAAAATACAATATCTAACTAAAGAAAAAAAGAAGCCATGTTAATGTATGTGCCAATTGTCTAAAATGAAAACTAAAAATAAAGACACTGATGAATTCCAAGTGGGTCTTGAACCGCATCTGGTTCCCTCATCCAATATCCATCCTAACACAACCCTATAACAAAGGGCCTTTTCCCATAAATATTCCTTTAACAATAATGTCTATTTGGGTACTGATATGACATGTCAAGTAGGGTATGAGTACAACTCAGTAGGCCACCACCAATGGTGTCAAAAATTATATCCAGTCAAAAACAGTGTATGCATTTGTATAAATATATAAGTACTATTCATAAGTAAACAATTATCACATAAACATTTATTCTTTAATTAAACACATTAACTCTCAGGTTATCGAGGACACAAATACCTCAATGCCTGCTTCAGGTCATGCTGGAGCCCAAAGTGTTCCCAGGTAATATCATATCTTAATACCTACATCAGCTCATGATGGATCCCAAATTATTCCAAGGTGATATCATATCTCAATACCTACTTCGGTTGATAAAGGAGCCTAAAGTATTCTAAAGTGGGATTATATATCAGAGTGACTTTTCTACTATTCTTTAGTTCAAACTTGAATTCCCATGTTACTATTCATACTACAAATAATAGAATGACCATGTTCCCATTATTTAATTCATAATTGAATGAACATGTTACCATCCATACATCACATATTAGAATGACCATGTTCCCATTCTCTAATTCATACTTGAATGATTATGTTACCATTCACACATCACACATTAGAATGACCATGTTTCCATTCATTAATTCACACTTGAATGAACATGTTACCATTCACCAATACATAATTAATTAAACAATTAATTTTATGCATAAATTCCATTCCAAATTCAATAATTTTTTAAACTCAACAATTCTATTAGTTAATATAACAATTAACTAATCATACCAATAATATTAATTAATTCAACAACTAATTAATAACTCCAATTTCATTTCTATTTCATTAATAATTTTATAACTTAATTTCCGTTAATAAATTTCCTAATTAATTAATAATGTCAACCCCATTAATAGATTTACCAATTAATTAGTCAATACTCAATACTCAAAATCCTATAGTTAATTTCAAAATTAATTATCTCATTCACAATCTCAATTATTCATAATTAATTCAATAATTAATGATCTCAATATATGATTTCAATATCACATAATTAATCCTATAATTAATAATTTTAATTCATGACATCAAAAGCACATAATTAATTCCACAATTAATCATCTAAATTCAAAAAAATTCAATATCTCATAATTAATTCCCTAATTAATCATCTAAATCACAATACCTAAATCTAATAACTAATCCCCCAATTAATTATCTATTTCAACAATACTTAAATTAATCAATTATCCATATTAATTACACTAATTTTGGAATTCCAATTGCTAAATAATTTGAGATATTCTACAATATTCATACAAATATAAAAATCAAGAATATGGGAATTGAATATTAGACCACCTATGCCAAATCAGCAAAGAGTTATTGGCTAACAAAAATACCAAATAATTTAGTGGCACAATGACATAGATCTAGATACGAATCTCAAAACCCCAAATCAAGATTAAAGAAGATCATGTTTTTATAAATCCTCATCAAGATCTAGAATCATAGATCTAGATATCACCAAATAGATTTAGATATGTCCATAAAAAAATTACATCACTGAAATAAAATGAGAGGAACAGGAGAAGAATGAGGGAAGGATTGGGATAGGATTCACTTACTGGGAGTGTAGAGGGCCTTCAATACGAACTTCAAATCGTGAAGAAAGGAGCCCAAGAATGATTATAAATCATCTGTAGAGCTTCAAAATCATGATAGAACGCCTAGGGTTGAATGAAGGTCCATTTTTGGGTTCTAGAAATTTTAGAATTATTTTTTTGGATTAATTAATTTTAACGCATAGTTAGTTGGGATAGGGAAAACAATTTTACCTAACCATGTTCCAACCATGTGCCTCTTTTACAGGGGTTCATTTTTACTCCTTTTAGGGAACATGATTTTCTAAACCATGAAAAAACTTTACGAATTCCTTCTATCTATGTTCATAGTGTAAGTTGGGATGGGGCACACAGTTTTCCATAACCATGTGCCAACCATAAAAAACCCTTTTTATTTAATTTTTGTAAAAATTATACCGAAACACACCCTATGTTATAACTAAAAAAATTTAATCAAATAATTATATAAGAGTACAAAAAAATTATTTTGAGACAAATCCAGAATGGGATAGGATCGTACAATCTCTCCACCTTATAATAACTCATCCTCGATCTGCACTCCCAAGTATTTATATGATTATTATCCCAAAATATTAGGATACTTTTCCCTCTAATCCACTTCGCTTCCTCAGGATTCCTATAGAATTCGTCCATGTTTCCACAATACAAAAAATATCAGCACTATCTTTCCCCGAATCTTTTTCTCACTTAAATCTAAAACACATATCATATTCTCCTCAAAGGATGCATCTATCTCATGATCATCTTCCACAACATACCTAACACATTTCCCAACTCACTATTCATAATAACTAAAAAAACACCATATAACATTGGAACTCAGCCTTCCTATAATTTTTTTAAAAAAATACGTACATCCACTACCTCCAAGTCCCACCTGTCCATTCTAGAGGAATTTAAATATTCACCTAATAGGCTCGTCATTGGAATTACGATTCCACCACTTCCCACCCATGGTATTTCTCCACACACCTACTTCTTACACATAGTTCCCCACCTTTGGAGTGTCATTAACATAATTTTTTCAAGAAACTATACGACCATAGAATATGACTCAATCATATGTTAAATCCAAAAACTTTGACACGACCTTATAACCCTTCACAGAACAACAAAACAATATCAAACACTACCCGTTCCGGAATTCTGAGTGCGGAACCCATGATATTCATCGACCTCAAGTCCATATTGGGATCCTCATCTATAAACTATCGATGGAATACCTCCCACCATCCAGATCTATATTTACCACTTTATAAGAATAACCTTTATGGAAGCCCATATCCAACCAAAAAACATTTAGGTTGTAAGAATAAAGTCAGAGAATTCTCAATGTACCCACGATGATGTCAGTGTAGGGTATATGACCTACACTAATTAAAAGTATGCTAAAAAGTTATCACTAAAAACTACAAAAAATACTTCATAACTGATGTTACCACCCACAATAGAAACACCTTAGAATTACCAAGTTCCCATTATCTAATTCATACATGAATGACCATATTACTATTCCCAAATCACACATTAGAATGACCATGTTCAAATTCTTTAATTCACACTTTAATGACCATGTTACCATTCACAAATACCTAATTAATCCAATAATTAATTTTTCACATAAATTCAATTCCTAATGAATAAATTAGTTAAACTTAAAAATTACATTAGTTAATCTAATAATTAACTAGTCATATCAATAATTTTAATTAATTCAATAACTAATTAATAACTCCAATTTATTTACAAATTAAAAAATTAGTTTATGAATTAATTTCCATTAATTAATTCATCAATTAATTAAGTATGTCAACACCATTAATTTATTTAGTAATTAAATAATCAAAACTCAAAACTCAAAATTCTATAATTAATTTCCAGAATTAATTATCACAACTAGAAAATGGAGATACTACAACATACCTATAGCAAAGGTTTTAAAACCGTCGCTCTAGGCCCATTTTCTGTGGCCTACAACCACCGTTTTCAGAACTGTGGAAATAGACCATGGCTATTGCCACAATTTTGTGGCTTATGGGCATGGTTTGTAAATCTGTGGCTATAGGACAATTTTTTTGATGCCCTATAGCCAGGGTTTTCCAAAACCGTGGCTATAGGGTTCCCGCGCTTCCTTAGGAACAAAAATTCCCACCAAAATTTTGGAAGGAAGCCCTACCGCCATAATTTTGTGTCTATTTCCACGGTTTTTATTAATCTATATATCGTAATATATATATATATACACACCCGAATTTTTGTGTGGTATAATGGGAAGTGCAGAAGATTTCAAAGTGGTGGTGTAGGGATCAAAAATCACTAGGGACATTTTTAATTTGGGCTATTTCCATGGTTTTCTGAGGTTATTGCCATGATTAAAACTATTTAAACCATGGCTATTGGTCAACCACCACAGTGTAAAATTTGGAGGCCTATTTCCACAGTTTTCAAAATCATGGAAATAGGTAGCTATTGCCATGGTTAAAACCATGACAATAAGCTGGGACATACAACCATGGTGATTGTGGCTACGGTTGGCCAAAACCATGGCCGTAGCCTACAACCATGGTTTTAGGGTCTATTTCCACAATTTTGAACCCTATAAATAACCCTTTTTTCTAGTTGTGTATCTATTTTAAAATCTCAACTCATAAAAACGAATTCCACAATTAATGATCTCAATATATTATATCAATATCACAAAATTAACCCCACAATTAATTATCTCAATTCATGACATCAAAAACACATAATTATATCCAAAAATCAATCATATCAATTGATAAAATTCAATATCTAATAATTAATTACCATATTAATTATCTAAATCAAAATCCATGAATCTCATTATTAATCCCCAATTAGTTATCTATTTCAAAAATACTTCAATTAATCAATTGAACACATTAATTAACAAAATTTAGGAATTACAATTGCTAAAGAACACTAGAAATTATACAATTTTCAAACATGTATAAAAATCAAGACTATGTGAATTGAATATAAGACCATCTACCTCAAATCATCAATGAATAATCACCCAATGGAAATCCCAAAAAATTGAGCGACACAAGGACGAAGATCTAGATCTGAATATCAAAACCCAAAATCATGATTAAAGAAGATAAAGATCTTATAAATACATATCTAGATCTAGAATCATAGATCTAGATCTCAGCAAATAGATTTATATTTTTCTATAGTAGAATATTACATCTATTAAAGAAATAGATAAGAACGGGAGAAGAATGAGAGAAGAACCAGGATCCGATTCACTTACTGAGAGAGGATAGGACCTTCGATCTGAGATTAAAATTGTGAAGAAAATATAGAAGGAAGGCTTAGAATTCATATAGAGAGCTCCAAAATCATGAAATACCACCTATGGTCTAATGGGGGTCAATTTGGGGTTAATTAGAGGGTTTGAGAAATTTTTGATATAAGTTTCAGTCTTAATTAATCCCCACACACTATTAGATGGGTCGGGGCATATGGTTTTCCCTAATCATATGACAAATGTGTTCCTCTTTTAGAGGGTTTTCATGGTTAAATTTTTTTAGGGTACCTGATTTTCCAAACTGTGCACCAGTATTGAAAATACCCTCTACCTCGGTTCACACAGTTAGTTGGGTTGGGGCATAGAGTTTTACCTAACTATGCGCCAACTATGAACAGAACTTTTTCTTTAATATTTCTCAAAATTATTCCCAATCACAACACAAGTCATAAACCAAAAAAAAAGTACTCAAATAAGAGTAGAATAGTACCTGAAAATGAGTCCGAGACAACTCCAGAAAAGGTCAGGATCTTACATAATATTATTTAAAGGGTGAGGAAGAACACTATTTTCTGTAATACAAGTGAAGACGATCTATAATGAAATAAATATCATGAAAATCAAAGAATAAATAATATATTCTCAAAAAAATATTATTCATTAATAAAATTTTTAAAACAGTATGAGTTGATAAAACCTATTTTTTTGTATAAGTGAATACATGTATAAGATTCCCCATAAAATTTCTTCATGATTTTGAACTGAATGGACACATGACCTCAAGTGTGCCTCCCCATATTCCAGAGTCTATAAACTATTACCGAGGGTCAGATAAGTCGATCATGGGGAGACTATAACCTAATTTATCATTTTAATACACCTAAGGAAAAAATAAACAATAGAAGAATCATATGTAACCATAAAAAATACCAATATATATAGATAATTAATGTATAAAAATACAATATATAACTAAAGAAAAAAAGACGCCATGTTAATTTATGTGCCAAGTTTCTAAAATGAAAACTAAAAATAAATACACTGAAGAATCCCAAGTGGGTCTCGAACAGCATCCGGTTCCCTCATCCAATATCCTTCCCAACACAACCATCTAACATAGGGACTTTTCCTTTAAACTTTCCTTTAACAATAAAACCTATTTGGGTATTGATAAGGCTTCTCAAGTAGGGTATGAGTATAACTCATTAGGCCACCACCAATGGTGTTTAAAATAGTATCTAGTCAAAAATAGTGTATGAATTTGTATAAATATATAATTAATATTCATAAGTAAACAATTATCACAATATCATTTATTCTATACTTAAACCCATTAACTCTCAGGTTGTCGAGGACACCAATACCTCAATGCCTACTTCAGGTCATGATGGAGCCCAAAGTGTTCCCAGGTAATATCATAACTTAATTACTACATCAGATTGTGATGGATCCCAAAGTATTCCAAGGTGATATCATATCTCAATACCTACTTCAGTAGATAATGGAGCCTGAAGTATTCTAAAGTGGGATTATATATTAGAGTGATTTTTATACCATTCTTTAGTTCACACTTGAATGCCCATGTTACTATTAATACTACAAATAATAGAATAACCATGTTCCCATTATTTAATTCATAATTGAATGAACATGTTACCATCCATACAACACATAATAGAATGACCATGTTCTCATTATTTAATTCATACTTGAATGATTATGTTACCATTCACACATCAAACATTAGAATGACCATGTTTCCATTATTTAATTCACACTTGAATGAACATGTTACCATTCACAAATACATAATTAATTAAACAATTAATTTTCTGCATAAATTCCATTCTAAATTCAACAATTAGTTAAACTCAATAATTCAATTAGTTAATCTGACAATTAACTAATCATATCTACAATATTATTTAATAAAACAACTAATTAATAAATCTAATTTCATTTCTAATTCAATAATTATTTTATCACTTAATTTCCCTTAATAAATTTCCTAATTAATTATTTCAACCCCATTAATTGATTTAACAGTTAATTTGTCAATAATCAATACTCAAAATCCCATCATTAATTTCAGAATTAATTATGTCATTCACAATATCATTTCTTTATAATTAATTAAATAATTAATGATCTCAATCTATGATATAAATATCAAATAATTAATCCCACTTTTAATTATCATAATTCATGACATCAAAAGCACATAATTAATTCCACAATAAATCATCTAAATTCCAAAAATTCAATATCTCATAATTAATTCCCTAATTAATCATTTAAATCACAACAACTAACTATCATAACTAATCCCCTAATTAATTATCTATTTTAACAACACTTAAATTGGTCAATTATACAAGTTAATTAACCGAAGTGTGCCTCCGCATACACCAGAGTCTATAAACTAGTAGTGAGGGTCTGATAAGTCGATCAATGTGTACCCCAAGTTACACTCCCACTTCCACCCCCCAAATCTCAAAACTATACATAAAACACACATAATAATTAAGATGATATAAATTAGAATCAAAATCCATCAAAAGAATTTAGAGGTAAATTGAAATATCAAGATTTAAATACCAACATCCCTTGGTAAGTCAAATTTTATGACAAGAGGTGATGATTAAGAACCTACTCATAACCTACCACTTGATATTTGATGACCATATCTCCCATTTATCAAACATCCAAAATAATAAGTTCACTTGAAGAAACTTGGTCCTATTAAGTACATAGTCTCCAATACCTTTTTTATTAACCAACTTCAGAATTCCCTCCACTGGACACCCAATCTGTCAGATAAAAAGGAAAGATGGGTGTTCCTGATATTCATTGGATGAGGAAAAGAGACAAAGAAACACAAGTAAATTAGTGGAATGATTTAATCCCGAAAATAAATTAATCTAACTATATAAAATGGGAATGAACACTCCATATGTTTTAGTTCCTTTCACCAGTCAGAAGGAAATAAATATCCCTAATAAAACAAGTATAAAACAAAGGGAAAAAAATCCCTAAGCTCACCTCCAAATCTCTTTCACAGAACATCTATCAGTTTCAACATCCATAACTCCACATGCATAAGCACCACCGATTAAGGAAAATGAAGAGGGAAAGTATTACTTAGATGATGTAATAATAAATCTAAATAAAATATGATAAGAAACTAACCTCATAGTGACTCCATGAGTGTTTTTATAGTATTTAAATGATAACTTCTCTAAGGGCATCATAAGATACTAGAACCCTAACAATGCAATGTAAAATGCTCGTGATCATGAAAATTTCTAGTATGTCACCACCTTCTTTGAAAAATTCCTAAAATTTCATTAAAGATTGTTTTTAGGATTTTTTAAAATTGATTATAAAATAGTTCCTTCATTTATAATTTTATAAAAAATCTATATCAAATTTAAATGGAATTTAATAAACTTACATTTTTTTTATTTTAATGGAAACAATCACTTGGAAAACATTTTTCTGGACTAAGCATCCTTTTCTAGACCACTTTATTAAAATCAATTCGTGAAACTACTTAAAAAAAAATTCCAAATAACTTTTTTAATTATACTTTAGAAGACTTTAAAAATATTGTTAAAATAATCCAAGTTTAACAATGATAAAAAAATATCAATCACTGTTAGTTATAAATAAGTACAAGTTCCATAAAAGTAACCATATCATAATCATTCACTATTAGATATGAACTTGGTTAATTAAGGTTATGGTCACTATAGGTCCTTGTATAAACATCTAATTTAACTTGATAAAATCCAATGTGTACTAACTAAAAAAGAGGACATACCTTAGCCTAGAATAATTGTGTCACCCATCCTTGACACTACATTCAATCAACCACTAAGGAGTAGATTCCTTATTATAAATGTGTAGTTATTAAAATACATAAAAATTTGACCTTGATTAAATATTAAGTGTTTATTTAGTATGGAGTATTCCAAAGGGATAATACAACTAGAATTACCATCTTAAATACCAATCTTCTCATGTACTTTACACATTTAATATATATCACATCCAATTTAAAAATGCCTTTCATGAACCTATCACAATACATTAAATTTATGAATAAAAAACACACCTTAAAACCATTTTACTCATCAAATATGTGGGTAACATTTAAAAATAACCAAAAAATATATAAATAAATCAGAAAACTAGCCCAACATGGATTTAAATAATTAAAAAACAAATTATAAAACATATCGGTGAATATAAGTCATGCCAACTAGACATTTCATTTAATTTTAAAAATAAACTTAAAAAAATTTGAGAACCCAAATTGGAATAATGAATTTGAGTTTAAAATATTCCCTTTATCATTATACACAAATACATATATATATATATATAAATTAAATAACTTTAGTGCAAAAATTCACATATTCTCTTGTAAATACGTTCTTATGAGAACATTTATATATGAACACCCATAAATATGTGTACACACACTAACATAGAATAAGACATTCAAGACATCATACCCAAATGAATAAAATTTAGATTTAAAAAATGTATCAATCCCTATATAGTTTAAAATTATTATTTAAAGAATCATAAAGATAACATTCCTTTAAAAAAATTATAAAAATAATAAATACTTATGATATTTAAGAAATTTGAACACCACTTTATTAACCAATCCCTATTTAAAATTATAATAATTAATAATATATATTTTAAAAACAAAAAATTATTTATAAATTCTAAAATGCCTATTGAAATTTATTCAATAAATTTAACAAGTAGTTGGTGTTTGAGGTTATGGAAAAATAAATTTTCAAACTATTATTGGAAATAGGGAAACCAATCGATTTCTATGAAAACCAAGTTAAAATATATTTTTATTCATAAAAATTAAATAAGAAGCTATAATATTTTCTTTCGGTAATTAAAACATAAATTTAGATGGAAATCTATCAATTGTTATAAAATTAAAATTTTAGGCAAGGGAAAACCTACCTAAAACTAACTGTAGTAAACGAAACCATTCAAATATGATGAGAGTAAGAACTAAAGGGGAATTATAATGAAATATTGATGAATATCATAATAATTTCTGAGAATAAACCACCCATACTTTATAATAGTGATGTGCATAGAGAGGGAATAAATGTAAATAATAAGAATAAGAGAGGAATAATGAGAAAGAGGAGGGAAAGCCCAAACATGTGTTGGGAACACTCAAAATCAAAGGAGAATGTGAATATATGAGGAGGATAATAGGACAAAGTCATGAACATGGGCCACCCATTATTGGTAATCACATGATAATGTGAGAGGGTGATGAGGTGATCAATTTTAGGGGATAAAATTAATAAGGGTAAAATATGAATTTTAAAATTTTAGAATCTTGATGAATGACATAGTTATCCCATGGTTTACTAAACCATGCACCAAATATACACCCCTAACTAGACGCACCTGGGGAATCCATATAAGTAGAACACATTTTTGGTAAAATAATACACTAACAATGAGAAATATGTCAATAAACTATAGAATCAAATCACATTATTGGTGCATGGTTTGGCCCACTATAGGACCAAACCATGAGACATGCTAATTTTTTTAAAAGTTTAATGTTTCCCAAAATAAGAGACACAAGACCACCCCAAAAAATATAAATAAATAAATAAATAAAATAACTATGAAAATAATTTTTGGTGTTTTATAGGGATAATAATTAAAAAAAATTAACATAACTTGAATTTAATATTATAGAACATCATAAACCTATAGAATTACCAGAGTTGCAAAAAAAACTATAAAAAATAAAACATTAGAGTTATAATCATCATTTTAGAAATTATTAACAAGAAACTTAAGATAAATTTAATTTAATAATGAATGAATAAATATGTTTTATATTTATTGAAAGTACAAAACCAATATGATAGTTTTAATTTTAACATGAATTCATGAAATAGTAACTTTATCGTTATAAATAATAACATGTCCATCAGAATATAAATATGAGCATTAGAATTGGAAAATAAAAAATAAAATAATAAAATGGATTGTAAATATTATTTACTATGAATAAAATAGGTAAATTTAAACTTTATTATAGTATAAAATAAATATTATATTAGAAAACTATAAAGAATGTATAGGTGAACTTTTAATAAACTGTATTTTGACATATTTTCAAAAACCATAATTCTATGTAAAATATTAAAATTACCTAAGATAGAAAATTATTCATATTAAATTTATTTTTATTTTTAAAATCAAAATGTGTAATTTTTAAATAATTATTTTGATAATTTTCTAAAAAAATAAATTATTTGGTGAATAATAATTGTTTTTAAAATATCCATGTTTTATAATAAAATATTGATGTAATAAAGACATAATTGATCTAATTTTTTTATATATAACTAAAATCTATTTTTATGATAAAAAATAATTTTAAAAAATATGATCATATTCTAAAGCGAAAGAAATTATTCTTATTTTTTTAAAAAGATAAATTTTGTTATAAAAAACAGATATTCATTTATCTATTCTTTCAGTATTTATAAATTACTAAATTTAGTTGTGTAAATGTATAAATATAAAAAAATCTAGTAATTTTAATCAAATATAACTCATATTTTAATGTATTACCACTATTTATGTTTTACTTTTGGAGTAATTTATTTGTTAATATTTTATCACAAAAAATACCCCCACACAATTATGAGTACCACTTACCATACCATTGAAAAATCACTTATATTTTCCCAATATATACCCAATTCTATTATCATAATACTACTAGTGTCCTTAAGGATGTTCTATTGTAATATGACTCCAATCCTCTAAGTCATTAATACCCTAGATAATTATTAAACATGAAGGAAGATTTAATATTTTCTCTTTTTTCCTTTACTTTTAATCATCCATTATTCTATTATCCATCCCTATTCAAGGTAATCCACATAAAATAAATTAATTATTATAGTAACATGAAATAAATTTTAGTATTATACTATAAAATCATTATAATCTATTTATAATATATGTATTATTCTCCATATCTCTTTTGGACACATCCAATTAATACTTGGTTTACATCCTATGTTGATGATATTGATTCTTTATATATATATTATTATATAAAATTTTAGTGTATATAATATAACAAAAAATGTGACTATGCTTCTATATTTTCACTATAAATCTATATATAATTTATATGTATTACCACTCTTCTGCTATTTTGGCCATCCTATTAATGGTTTGTTAACCAAATATGTGAATGTTGTTAATTATTTACTAATCACCTTCTTTATATATATAAGAATAACTTTTTTATAATCATAAAATATTGAATTCTAGGAATTTTTAATCTCATGGAGTAAATTTTTATAATGTATAAATAAAAATGAATCAAAAACATGAATTCTAAATAAAATAGTATGATTCAAAGAAACATGTCATTACACCATTTCACATTTATTGACATAATTAATTTTAAAAACTATAATGATTATAATTTACCAAAAGTGACACAATTGAATGTAATTTAATTTTATATTCATGGTTTAACAAAAAATTATTTTTTATATAGGACATGTAAATATAATGAAATAAAATGGGACCAATGGTTAGGAGACTCTCAATCACAACTCTTTTTGTTTGGGGAAATTTCTTATTTATGTCTATTTTCATCATGATTTTTATAAATACATTCTTAAACTATTTTCAACTTCATTACCTTTGTTATTTTTAGGATATACATTTTCTTACATAGTTTTAGTGAATTTTAAGACACATTCAATATTTTTTATCATAGAGTTTTTCATATAAACACTCTTTGAAAATTCTCTGGTCTATTCTACTCCTCTCTAAGAATTATGATCTTTTATTTGTTATTGTTACAATTAAACATCCAAATTTTTTTCTTCCATTATTAATTTTGGGAACTTTTAATTTTTTTTCATCAATATATTCATTATGTAACCATTATGAAACCCATTGTTTTATCATGGGTTTATTTAATGTTTATGGTTTATATATGTTGTATTTCTATGTGGCATGTAATATTATAAGAATTTTATGATTTCATGGGTGGGTTTAGAATTATATATCCATCCTATTCATTGGGAAATGTTATATATCTCATGATATGACTATTATATGTTGACATGATGCTATATATGTTCAAATTTTATATAGGAAATATTTATAAACTTATGTTATGTGTCAACATGATGCTAGATTGTTTTCACATTTTTGGACGGAGATTTATCCACATATATTATGATGTTTCATTATTGTATATATTACATAATTTATGTCTCTTTTAAATTATTACTTATTTCTTATGGTGATGATCCCATGCTTATTATTTTATGATGATAATTAATCACTCCCATGTACTATATTGATTCATGTATCATGTTACATTCATATTTTCTCTCCCCTCACTAGATTTTCTACTCACCCTATAAATAATAAATTTATACATGTGATTAAATGTATAATGGGGAATGTGAATGTTTTAGCAATATAATTCTAAAGGATTTAAATAATGTTTTTAATTTCACATGTAATCATATCGTATAAACTTAACTCACCGAAGACACTGAATCTATCAATTATGAAATGCATTATTTTTATATTATTTATTATAAAAATTATTTAATGATCATATAAATAAGAATTGGTTCGCTCAATTCGTCCTATTTATTCCCTTCCCATTATTGTCTTTATCTTTTTTTATTCCCTCAATCACATTCCTCTTGAAACCTAGGGTTCTAGAATATGAGGATTTCACAATTTTAGGGATAAAATTCAAATATTAATGGAGGTTTCATCAAATATCATAAGGGAAGTCATTTAATGGTTCATCCATACCAAATTTCAGGTTATAATTTCATCCTATGTCTCACAGGTGAGGGTTGTCACCTCTAGGACTTTAAGCAATTGTCAAAATATTTTTCCTAGGAATATTATTCAAGAATTATACTTATTTGGGATTAAGAATAGGGTATCTCATGATAAATTCCTTCTAAAATTTCTCCCATGTGACTAAAATAGTTTGGTGGATTTATTTAATACCATTTTTAAGACTTGATTTTATTGTTTATTTTAATTAAAAATTTTAATAATACAAAGGCAATATATGGATCCATTGATCAATTTATAATAAATTTATGATTTTTTTTATTATTAACACTTAATTTAGTGAAGGTGTGATTTTAAAATTATAAATTGTTTATATAAAGAATATTTCCCACAAGGTAATTTAAAAACTACCACTAATTATTTATGATGAATTAGTTATAACTATTTTATATTTATCTTATTATGAATTATAATGAATTATAAAAATTATTTCATGGAAGAATTGATTTTTTAGTGGAGTTATTGGATTAATCCAAGTACATTTTCTTAAGTATGTATTATTTATACCAATAATTCGTATGAAGTTTTAAAATTTCACATGTGTCACTTTTTTTAAGAGAACATGATAAATGATTGTGAAAATGTGGTCTCATTTTCTCTATATTTAACAGTTTAAAATCCTTTTGTTATAGTAATTTATCAGGAAAAAGAACCTTTGGTACCTATTAAGGATCCTAATATATCTTTTTAATCTTAATGTTATGAATATTGTGAGACAATTTTATCACTAAGAACCTTAAACTCATAAACATGTAAATCCAATAGAAATGTCACTTTGTGGACATGTATCTCCCTTAAATATCAAATAAAATTAATATAGGATTCCCATTAAAATAAATACCCAATTAACTTAAATTCCAAAGGGATTTCAAAGTATCCTTCACTTTCGACACATACGTTCTCTTCCCTGATTATTATATTGAATTTTTATATAAAAAATGTTTTTCACTAATTTATACCATAGTGAACTTGAAATTATTTTGTGAAACTTTAATGTGAAAGTTTCATTTATTAAATGTAACATCCTAGACTCCATAACCATAGATATGATAGTTATACTACATTATTAATAGAAAATACAAGATTTCCTGAAGGATCCAACAATTTTATATTCTTGTATGTATAGATATAAACATTAATTACATTTGAAAACACAATACACGACATGGAAATATTGTTAGAACATTATTATCCCTTCAATTATATCCATAAAAATTAAACATATCAATCCTCTAGGTTTTTTTATGGAAAGGAAAAGGGTATTATCAGATACTCAGTAAGTAGTAGAATATTGTGGAAGCTTACATAAAGTAAACATGGAATAAGTGATATGGTAAGAATAAATGAACTATATGATTCCATTATTAACATAAACTTATGGAATTAAATATCCATGAAAATAAATAAAAAAATGGATAATAATGATCATTGATCTCATAATGATAGAATGCATAATATAGGATATCAAAACTTATTTTCAAGGCCTTGATCCATGACACTGATCCTATTTTAGTAATAGGTATACACCTAAACCCAACTATTTTTTCTTATGAGAAGTATCAATTCATTTAGGTGATATATAATTTTGGGCCCAACATATCCCTTGATTAATTTCAATTCATTCACTATAAGATTCATAAAAAACTTTTATATGATTATCTATGGAATCTCTTATTTAATAAAACTTAACTATCCATATAAGGAGAAATACAGAAATTAAATAATTCCTCATTCAATAGAATAATTTGGATGTATAGGAGAACATTCATATTCTACATGGAAACTATGGGTTATCATAAAAGTAACATAAAATACCCTTATCAAATAAGTATATTGGAGAGGGAACCTAAAATATGTTATATTATCCATGGAAGATAGTAATTGGATTAAAAAACGTTCATTGTTAGGAGATCAAGGAAAGGGAAGGAAAAATAATTCATCATGGTTCATAAATATCGTGTTAAAATTTTAAAGCATATCCCCTAGGCATGTCTAACTGGGTGTATAATTTTAGGACCATTCATCATGAATCATAGTAATGATTGAGTCAATGGTCAAACTACCGTATCTAAGGTGATTACCCCCAAATTGATTTTTTCTATAACCACATCCACTTTCTAGTATCCAAACATGGATATATTTTCCACAATATTATGCATACTTTTACTCAACCAAAACACAGGTTGGTTTTTATACCATGGAAAAGATTGAGTTTTAAATTTTTTTTGGTAACTCTTAAATCAAAAAAATGAGGGATGGATAAAAATATATAATTATAAAATCATTATATTTCATGTGTAATATGGAAAAAATGTTTTCTATGGAAATTTAATCACCACATAAAAGGAAATAGGTGGTGAATATAACTTGAGTCCCAAATAATGAAAATTAAGAAAAAAACCAAACTTATTGCTTGGGTTGAAATTCAATTATAATCTATTAGAAGAGAAAAAATAAAATTTATCTTAGAATAAAATTAATAAATAAATTTATTGATATATCTTCTCTTCTAGGTTGTATATATACACCACATGAAGGCAATTAGGTGCATAATACCAAACATGTATCAAATAGAAATTTTTTGGATGGAATCCCATTACCTCTTTTCTCGACTTCCATAAATGTAATTTATCCACTTGTATAATAAACACAGATATAATAATCACTTAATTTTTAACCTTACTCATATCTATTTTCTTCAATAATCTTTATAAATAGTTATTCTCTACATGAATTATTTTTTATTTTTTACATTATTGTTTATAGTTTTGATTATTTTTTCTAGTTTCATAATAGCAGTTTCCTTATTAATTATTATTCAAAATTTATTTATTAATAAGTCATTTATGTTAATATTATAGAATATTTAAAATAATTTATGATTTTTTAAATTCCTTTCATGAGTTTATCAACTTTATCCTTTAAGATAAAGTCGATAATAAGTATGTTTTGGTGAATTTTCATGAATGAAGGGTGTTTCCTTAATTGTTCAATTAGATATTGATATAAAATTTCAATAACAAAAAATATTATTAATTTAACATGTAAATAATATTATACCATACTCATCCAAGATATAAATTTATAGTATTATTCTTGTAAGTGTGTTTGTGCATCTCAAGATCAGTAGTTTGGATCATAAGTGATGCATGGATTATTAAAATTATCAAATGATGTTTGTGGCTATTTTCTATTGATTATATAGAGACTTTAATGTTTTTTAATTAATTTTATTTAGTGAGGTTTTAGTTATTTTATTGGTGAGTTATTTGCATGGTTATTTTTGTAAGTTTTCTCCCTAAACCTATAAAATTATTTGTTCTTAATAATAAAAATATTTAATTGGAAGGAATGAGTGTTTTTATATACTATATATTAATAAATATAAACCCATTTGGTTTTGGTAATTCTTTATGGGATATACCATTGGATAGTAATAGGAATCCCATTTTTTTTGTTACTCTTAATGTTTGGACAATTGTGGGACATAAAACTCTATATGAACCTTAAACTCATAGACATGGACCTCCCCTAGAAAAATAACTATATAGGCATTAAGATCCCTGAAATACTAAGCCATGTGGATGTGGAACTCCCTAGAAATAAATTTTTTGTGACATAGTGCTCCAAAGGTATTCTTGGGTTTTCCTTACCATAGACTTTTGTATTCTCTCCAACGATGATCCTTTGTTTTTTTGATATAAACAACTTATTTCACAAATTTTTTTGTGGGATCTTGTATAAATTTCACTAAACATGTATTATTAGTTTATTTTAGTCATTTTGAAATTCAATACCCTTTTTTATCAACTAAATAAAAAATGAAAAGGTTTATATTTATATCTATAGTTCAAATGGAAAGTTTTTGTTTATTTTATAATGGTTATGCATAGAGAATGTGGTATAATCCTAGTGGTCATATTCACACACACCCTAAAAACACCCATATGTGCATGTATGTTGTCTTATATAGATAAAAATTTTCAATTGAGAATAATATATCTTTTATTCTTATATATTATACAATTAAATCGTTTGTAATGAAATACAAGTGGTGGTATTGGTTGCTGTTCATATGTAATGAGGGTTTTTCAAGATGTATTTTTTTAATTATTATTGTCCCCATGTATCTTAAGTTATTATTTCACTCATTATCTATATATTAATGATATATATGTTATTATTTATTTATTTTAAAGTTAGATATTCTGTTAATTTATCGTTTAATATGTCTTTCTTTCAATAGTATTTATTTTTCTTGAAATCATTATCAATGCATAAAATTGAGTGACATTGAACTGGTTTCTATACTACGGTGGTTAGGAAAATTCTATAAACCTTATGATGGATCATCTTCTGTATTGTGATACGATATTATTGGATGGTTAATTTTACATTTTACACTTCCTTCAAGGTGTGTAATCAATTAAATGTTTAATATGAAATATAAAAGTAAGAATTGAGTTTCAATAATACGAAGGTATAATTATCAAGGATCGCAGTAATGAAATATGGGAATGGACCAAGAAAATTTTGGTTAAGAAACACTAAGATCCTAATGCTATTTTATGATCCAAATCATTGTCTCTATCAAAAAGAATAACAAACTACATTCAGTTTGGTAGACAAAAAGACATCCTTATCCAGAAGGAATGAAAACTAGATAGAGTGGCATCCAGACTAGTAAAACAATATATATATATATATAAACAATTTTTTATTGGAATAAATAAATATAAAGGTACCATCCCTAGGTTACCACCTAACTACCAAAGCTTCATGAAGCATAACCATTATAAAAGAATTTTAATTTTCAAGTAAAGCCTTATATTTGTCATAATGTATCACATATTATCAAAAAAAGTTATACTAAAGTATTTCAAAATAACATGAGTCGCATTTAATAATAATACATCCCATTTAAGAAAAATAATTAAATCATGTCACATACCCCTTCATACTATGAATTTATTCACATAGCAAGCCCATTATTTCTTAATGAAAATAGAAAACAATTTAAAGAAAGCTTTTCCAATTATAACATGATAATGCTTTATTGGAATATCAAACAGAATTTTGATAGAACTAAACTATTATATGTTAAAAATATTGGTTCAATCTAATTTACTATCCATATCTTGTGTAAATGATAAATATATAATTATACACTCTATATATATATATTAGTCCATGAATATGTCAAAGAAAACCTTAAATTGGATTAAAACGTCAATTAAAAATCAATGCACTTATTATTTTTAAAATATAAGTAAGTAAAGGGAACCACATACCTTTTATGGTCAAACAATTAGTGGATTAAGTTAATCCACTATAAAATATGGGTTAGGACTCTCAATGAATTATTGGAATTCCAAAAAATGGATTCATCAACATATAATATTGTCTAATATAAACCTTAGGACACCATGGTCATTTGATATAATAAAATGGGAAAATATAAAATATTGTGATGAGATGAAAGGATTTTATATACTTAATTGATGAAATCATTAGTTTTTATTGAAAAAAATACTAGTTTAAAATAGGTGGATAGAAATAAATGAGTTCAATTGTGGAGAATTATTGAATGATGGGGAATAAATGAAAATGACTCTTTATAAAAAATCCATATCCCTTGAATTGAAATATTTAAAAATATATAGGTACACATGGTTTGGATCCATTTTTACCTTAATAAAGGATTTAAAATGAAAAACTACTAGTTTGTGGGAGTATAGTTTGTTATTATCTAAAATTTGTTGGAAAATGTAATTCTCTAACCTTAAATTCATAAATTTCCAAAAAAACTGTATACTTTTATCCAAACATAAAAATAAATGATTAATTATATAAATAGAGAAATAAATACCTAAAAATTACAACATATATTTATATTTTATTTTCTCATGTTGACATATATTGTGATGTGGAAATTGAAAAGGATGATGGTGAATTTAAGGAAGAAAGACTCAAAGCATTCATTTCCAAATGAAAATACTACAATAGATCATTTATTGAATAATAATAGACTAGATATGTCAAGATAACGACACACTAAAAGAATCCCTATTGAGAATATATTTTTTTTATGTTTTAAAGAGATAAATAAACATGTAATGGTTACAAATTATTCAAGTAAATAATCTTAGTAGGTGTTTTAAAATTGAATAAAAGGTATTGGTGAGTTCTTTAAAGTAGTAGATACAATTAATGATTCTAGTAAGAAATTAGGATGATGGAACAATGCACCATTTTGTTAGACACCCAATCATATAATAAATATATTGAAGTTTTAACAATAAATGGAAGAATAATATTAACTATCCTATAAAATAGAAAATAACCATTAATAATTTATGTGACGGTGCTGTAAATTCAGAAAATTGTATAGTATAAATGAAAATGATCCCCAAGGAAAATGCAATGGAAAAATATAATGAAAAAGTAGATTCTTCTAACTATTGGATTTTTTAAATGGACGAGTGGAATTAAAATCTAAAGGAATTACAATGACTCGATATTTATGAAGCATATTTTAAACTATAGATATTTCACTTTAAAGATGGATTTTGGTGTTATAGAATATATTGGAAAAATACATATGATTTTTGATATAATTTTCCAATCCCTCAATTGAAGAGAGGCCATGAAATGTGGGGGATTAAATTTGAAATTCCTAAAGGATATCTGAGATAAGATTCAAAAGAAAAGGTATAATTTCATAATCCTTTTAATTCACCTAAGTATTCTTTTGTGATGTTTGAAAAATAAGGGGAACATTTACAAAATTCTCTAACTATACCACCAGATGAAATTAAGTGGAATGAAAACTCTAAATCAATCAAGAGGCCGAGTAATCAGGAAAAATTATTAATCATTAATCTAGATTACAATGTAGTGATAAAAGTTTAATCATATCATACTCAATACTTTTTATACATATCATAAAGGAAAGTTTATGAACTAGAGCCATAAGGTGGCAGAGATAAAAACAAATAAACCTATTGAGTTGATACACTATATTGTGTGCAGTCTTTTGAGTTTAATGTTAACTTATGGAGATAAGTATATCATTAATTTTTTATGGTTTTAGTAAAATTATTTGTGTAAATTTTATGTTAAGTAAATCAAAAGATCCTACGAAGTTAAATTACTTTATAAGGTGTGATAAAAATAAAAAAATACATGTTATCAAAAGTTTCTAGTTTGATAATGGATATGAAGATAATAATAATGATTTAGAGACATATCACGAGAAAAATAGAATAAGGAATGTTTTATGAAATCATTTATAAGAATATATTCATTGGATATACACCTAGTGTAAGGTGTTACTAAAGATATGACTATAATTTTAGGAAAATTGGCGATAGTTATGATGCATCAATTTTTGATAATTAAAACTCATTACAAACATAATTTAATATTTATGATGATATAAAATAAAAAAAGGTTAAATTGTTAGGTATTATGTGAAATATTTTAATTTTTTATAATTTTTTAAAAATTCACATGAGAATTATAAAATTTATAGCAATTAGAACATCCTGAATCCTAGTGGTTCTATGTTTCATAATCACAAATAACATGTGGATCCTAAAAACAATTATTAGAGATTTTAGAAAATATGTACAAACCAAAATTATTATGATAAATTAAAATCATAAAAATATTTCCTCAATATTTGATGAAAAGTGTCCTAAAATAATATTACAACATGGGGATTGGATAATGGTGATGGAAGAAGATCTGAATTAGATTAATAAGAATGAAACATTGGAATTTATGTCACATACTAATGATATGAATATTAAATGGATGAAGTGGGTTTTCAAAAATATGATTTGTGAGAAGGGGGAAGTAACACTGAACAAGACTTATTTTGTATGCAAGTTTACACACAAATTTTGAGTATATAATTTGATGATACTTGTTATCCATTTTCAATACTTGAAATGATAATAATCCTTAAATGGATATACACTCATATGAATTATATGTTTTTTCAAATAGATGTGAAGTTATAAATCTTGAATATTGATCTTGAAGAAAAGGCTTACATAGAATAAACTGATGTTATTATTCATTATGGTAATGATTATAGAGTGTGAAGGATGAATAAAGCACTTTATGGGATGAAGAAATCACAATCAACATGATATTCGATACTGTAAAGTTTTTTAAGGAGCATGATATTTATATATGGAAATGTGGACAATAATATTTATGTTAAGGAAACAAATACTATAAAAATAATAATAATTTAGTATGGGGATGAAAATATTTTAACTATAAATAAGTAGAATACTTTTGAGAACTTTTCTATCCAAATGAGAAAACATTTTTAAGTGACAATAATTAGTGAGATGACGTTTTTTGGTGTTTTCAAGTCGTAAAAAAGTTGGGTATATCTATCAATTGAAAGAGAAATGAGATCATCAATTTTTGAAGAATATTATAATAAAACAATAAAGAGAGGTATATACTCTCTTAATATAACACCATAAGATTTTAGGATTTTTTAATAAATTTAATTTCTTCGATAACATGCATTAGATGAAACACTGAGTTTTAATGAAATGTGACATACTATTAAAATGTTATTATTTAATATGATAGTTATAAACAAGTTGTTTTAATGGAGTGTATGAAAAAAATAACTAAATTATGGAAATATTTTTTATACACATGTATAAAATATTAATTATTTGGTGACCAATTAATTAGAAATGAACATAAGAACCATTTGAAAATGAAGAAAATATTTTTAAGCGCACAAACATGTTATAAAATAATAAATTAAACAAATAAATTTTTTGAATGATATTATTTAAATTTATATATAATATATTGAATTTAATATTTATTATTCATCTTATGTTATTTCTAGGATTGAGTTAAAACCACTCCAATTTTATGCTTAAAATGGTATTTTTCTAGGAAGAAGTTCTATCACATTTTTTAATATTATTTTAAAAATAATATTTTTTACAATTTTTGAAAATTTATTCGAAAAAATTATGTTATATTTTTAAATAAAAATTAAATAATTATCTTGGTATTATTTTTGGCAATTTTCTTAGAAGATAAATTTTTCCTTGAATAGTTAAAAATTCTAGTTTTTATTAACAAATACCCTTTCCTTTGAGGAATTTACAGGATAAATTTGATTTAAATATGGTTTTAATAGTAAAATTATTTCAATTATATATCTATTAATCATATTTTGGTCATTGGAATCAATTTAATTTTGGATTTTGATATTAAATGTTTTTAATCTTTTGAAACTTTTATCTTTGGAAAATCACATTTTCATCACATCAATGAGATTAATTTTAAATTATTTTTTGAAAATTATGTGAATAAAATTTTAAATAATGATTTCCATTTTTTGAATAATAAAAATTTATATTGTCTAATAAGTACAAATTAATTTTTGAACCTAATGAATAGTAAAAACAGTAAAAATTAATTATCGTGGTTGTGGATAAAATATGTTTACATGGGGATTATCCTAGACAAACAAGAAGTTAAATGACCTAGAAACTTGTAAAACTTAAATTTTATGGATATATTGTGACCTTGGAACCTTTATGGTTCAATAATGGCCCATTTTAGCTCCTGTTGGCATGTGAAAAATGTGGGTACACCTTTTTAATTCCTAAAATTATAAGTGTGACACTCACCTACATATAAAACACCACCCATTATCTCTCCTCTTCTTACTTACAAAACCACTTGGTTCAGATAATTAGAAATGAAATATATTACCTTAATAAATCCCCACATCCTATATTCCATGGTGAGAGAATAAATTTAATTTAGGAAGACTTTAGGTTAACCCTAAAAAGGTTGTCCAAATAGTATTTAATGTTTTTAACTATGCGTTTTTGTTTTAATTATTATTCTTATAACTACCTAATTTTTTTTCAATTATTATAATATAATACAAAATTATATATCATATACTAATATGTTACTATATTAATTTCCTAATTTATATCCATTTCCTCTTCTTTCAAATGATATACGAAATCAACATTCATGTGTACGACAGACTGCTACCTCCTGAACCAATGTTCTTGGTTCTTTATCAACATTTCTCATGAGATGATATTATTATGGATTAAATCTTTATATATTTTACTTATGTTATTATTAAACTTATGAAATATTATATCACATATATCTATTTACATTACATTCTGTCGGAATACGACAATGTCCCTCATGTGTACGGTGGACTACCTTCTCGTGAAGCGATGTGATTTGTTCATTCTTAACATGGAAGATAATAAGGATGAGTTCAATGAAATTATTTGATATATATGGAATAAAAAATATTCTTTAATGGTAATATGTTATTTATTTTTCTTTCTTTAAAACTATATGTAAAATGGGAACAACATTGATACATACATACGACCTACCGTCTCTATGAATGGTGTATTTCATTTTTTTTCTACAACTTTTATTGATTAATCTAAATAAATATATACAGAAAATATATTATATTTATATCATTTATAAAATTATGTATATAATGGGACCATGATAAATTTAAGTGGTCCGAAAATAAAAAACCTTAACATACATGAGAAATGAAGATGTTATAACCTGAAACATAATTTTAACAAGGAATTGTTAATAAAAGGGTAACAAATAATCATAAATAAATTATATATGGTATGATATATAAAATTATGGTTATTTAATGTACTTATAATAAAATTATATTTATTTTATAGTAGTTTTTAATGTTTACCAAGGAAGTCGAGACTTAGGGTAATGGATTTATAGTCTCTCTTTTATTTTTGGGAGACATAAGACAATTCACCACTCATTTATTTTGTGCGGTGTATATACTCCAAAATTTACATTTTATATCATTAATATGACTATTTTTAGAATATATTATTTTTAGTTTTTTGTTATTATTTATTTAGGATTACAATTAAAAAGATTACTAAAGAGGAAATAGATTTTTTTGTTCAAATTTTATTCTTTGATATATATGTCATGTTATGAACCTATCTTATTTTATGAGGAATATATAGATACTTTAACATGTTGTATCATGAATTTATTTATTATAATTATATTTAAATTTTCATTTAATTTTATTATTTCATGGGTCATATGATTAAATGTTACCAATTGGTAATTGTTTTATGGTATAATCTCACCGTTTATTGGGAATGTTTATGTTTATGCTTCTGATGATGAAATATTATGATCCATCTCTCAAGAAAAATCTTATTTTTTTATCCTATAGTTATTTCATGAGAATATATGTTTTCCCTTAACTTTATCTCTTTATTTACTTATTATACAAAAATTATATAATTTCATTTTAACCCATTTTTGAATTTTTAGAAAATTCTATAAGAGGATTATTCACATAATTTTCCAAACAAGGCCCATTTGGATTTTTCCACATATCTTTTTAAAGATTCGTTTATATGTTTTAAATTTTATTTTCAAATAAAAGGATTTCCAAAATATTTTAATAATTTTTTGTTTTAAAAAGTGTCTTTTAATGAAAAGTTATTTTCCTCTAGAAATGTTACAAGTGATTTTTCAATATAATTTTACTTATAAGATGAAAAACTTTGATGTTATATTTGATTTACTTGGTATATGATCCAAGGATTACATTATTATTATTTCATTTACTCGTGCATGTCTATGATGAAAATATATTTATGAAACCAATTTCTTTTCCATGAGTTATATAGTGATAAAATGACTATGAAAACTGCTAATTTTTCCATGGGTTATTCTATAATGAAATGATGAAATGTTTATAAAACCTATTTTTTCCATGGGTTATTCTATGATTTAATGAAACTCATTTCTTTTCCATGAGTTATACTATGATGTAATACTTATGAAACCCATTTATTTTCATGGGTTATAATATGATGAATGTTTTAAGATCTTGTAGAACAGTTTTGTATGATTTTAATTATACAATGTGTGAGACCTATGTATTCATCTAATTTATTAGGTAAATATTGATATATCATGAGATAAGTAGTACTGGAATTGGGAGTGAACCAAGTTCATTAAGGGAATTTTTCCACTATGACAGTCATCGAATTTAACCATGAATAATACGATGGTTTCTGGAGTTAACCCATTATACTATGATAGTTTTGAAAATGAGACTTGAATTATAAGGAAATTATTTTTATTCTTATATATAATACAAGTTTTATTCCTTATTCTAATGTTATTTTCTCATTGTTCATGTTATTTTATTTAATTTGGATTCATGTCTTATAAACTTAAAATATTTATTCCTTGACTCAACTTTATAATCTATGATATTCATGGTATTATTTTAAATAGCATTCTCATGTTATCATACCCTTACGATCATGATATATTGATATCTCCCTTGTTCAAACTTACTGAGCATTTGAGATCACCATTTATTATGTTTTTTTCTTCAAGTTATGATTAAGGTTATTATGTTTGATTTGTATAATAATGGTGGTAGTTATGAAAAACCTAGTGGGAGGTGATGTAACTAACTTGTGGACCGGTTGTTTATGTGTCCATGTTTCCAATGGCACTATAACTAAATGATTCTAGCATGGATCATTATGTTATGTAATGATTATTTATCTATTAAGATGTAATATTTATTTATGTGAAGTTTGGGTCCTTACAGTTGGAATCATAGCAAAGTGTTCTTAACTGTTGGAAACTAGAAAGAGAAAACTTTTTTGATATCTTTTAGGATATTTCTGAGGATAATTTTATGAATGGGTGAATGTATAGGAAGATTTATTGGAATTTTGGTAAAGGATAAATCAAGTAATTTCCATGAAATTTTATCCATGTATGGATATTATATGTATATTTAACTCTAGAAAAAGGTACCTAGGGGTAATAACTCTCAGAGGTGAATTGATATGGACTCAATAATCAGTTGGTTCCCAAAAACAGGCCTTGATACACACATGGCTTGACACTCTAGGGGATATGATTTGTAAAATGACAAACTCTTTACGAGACATCATGATGAATTTAAAAAATGGCCACAAAGTAATGGCGATAATCGTAAAGTGTCAAAAACTATTTATAGAACCTGAATGAACAATGTTAATGATGAGTGTGACTGAAATTGAAATGATTTTACTACTGAGAAACCAAATATTATGGGATATGGAACACATAATCTCTTTTTTATTCTCAAACAACTTTCTCAAGACCCGAATCTTGATGAACATGAAAATGAGAAAATGAGGGAACATTGTTCTATTGAGTCTTTAAAGAGGCAACATCCACCATAATTTATTGGTTCTATTGATCTTAGAGTTTCTGAACAATGAATCAACACCATTGAAAAGATATTTTCCATTCTATAGTTTTTGGAACATGAAAAAGTAATGTTTTTTCTATCATTTAGAAGGAAAAGTAGATCAATGGTGAAATATCATAAATAATACAAGGTAACATGATAAAATTTAATCCATGGAGTGGGATGAGTTTAATAACTTATTTTTTGAAAATTAATTTTCTTGTATTCAAAATAGATAAGTAATTAAATACGTTAAAAAATAATAATGATGGATCTTTTGGTACCTATGAGGAAACTTTTACAAGCCTTTTGAGGCACACTTTGGTTATTATCATCCAACTTGAAAGTAAGGTTTATTGATTTTTCAATGCCTTAAAACCAAGTATCCAAATGGAAATATCTATATGAGAATTCAATAGTTATAAGGAATTTTTTTATTCTATCATGATATAAATGGATATTGGGGTTACACATCAATCGTATAGTTTTGAAAAGAAAAGAAAGAGGTAAATCAAAGGAAAATTAAGAAACCATGGAGGAAAGTAGATAATATTTCTTTCATTCTTAAATTGTGGAAGGAAACATGGAGGAAAGTTCCATAAGTGGATGATACATGTTTTATGTATAGGAAGAAACATCATTGAGAAATATATTTCTGAAGTGATAGTAAGAAGTAATATATTGATGAGAATAAATAAATTGATACACAAGATGCACCTACCACACTCTACTATTTCAAATGAAAGGAGTATGGTCATTGTGTGAATCAATTCCCCAATACAAGGGCTAATTAAGACGATAATCCACAACTAACTTTGAAGAAAAATGAAAAAGGGAAATATTACGCAATAACAATAGTTGAAACAATTCCTGATAATTAGGGAACACATATACCCTATAGCCACATTTGTGAATTTCATGTTAGATTTTATATGAATGAGACCTTTAAAAATATCAGTGTTCATATTTAGTAAAATTTCATGTGATTTTGATCATTTATTATCTCCCTCTTCATGGACTATAGAATAATGAAATCACATTTTATATTTTATCAGAACAAGGATGAACCCAAGTTTCTAATGGAAATGATTTTATACAAGATAAGAGATTATTTAAAGAATGAAGGGTGAATTATCTTTTGAAAGTAAATAGGTATCCATGTAATATTGAATTAATATATAGGGATTCCATCATGGGTTTATGAGTTTAAGGATGATCATATGTTCAAAGCTATAAAAACCCATTTTGTGGTCCCATGTGATGGTAATTTATCATGATTAAATATATTTTTAGATATATTTATGGTAATAATTTTTTTTGTTTTGTATATCTTTTAGTGACATAGTTATTTGTGGTGGAATGGATTTAAAAATTGTGGATATATGACTAAAGGTATTGGTAACCTTTAGGTTTTATATTATATTTGATGTTGATGAAACTATGGGTTTTAATGGATCACCTTAAGATGTTATCACACTTCATCGATCACAAAAAGTATTTAAGTTTGGATCAGATTTCCAAGATATAAATTAATGAAATGGTAAGGTTTCATAGAGAACTATATTCTATTATCTATGGTGAAGATCTGAGGTTTACATTGAAGTTATGGATTATTATTCGGCAATCCCTGTTTACATAGTTAAGTTTCAGAAATACGTATCATCCTCAGAAAGATGGTTAGTTTGACAGATTAATTCAAACCCCTGAGGTTATTCTTTTATCATTATTTATTGATATCAAATGTTTTTTTGGATCAACACCTCCACTTAGTTGAGTTTTAATAAAAAATATATTTTACTTGAAAATTTAAATGGATCCTTATGAAGCCCTCTATATTAGGAAGTGTATAAATCCAACATACTATTATAAATTTGTATAAATAAACCTATTGGGACTTGAGATAGATAATAAAATTTCAGATAAGGTTAGGGAAATTTAGAAAAATATAAGAGTAGTATAAAGTCATTAGAAAAGTTTAGTTTATAATCATCAATGTGATATAGAATTTGAAGTAAGTGAGAATGATTTCATATGAATTTATCCATGGGAAAATGTAATGAGAATTAGAAATATGGTAAAGCCAATCCCGAGGTATATTTATCTCTTTGAAATTTTTAAATGTATCGAGATGGAAGCTTATTGATTGGTACTTCGACTGAACTTATCTTAACTTCGTGATGTGTTCAATGAATCTCTCACGAGGAAGTACAGAACTGAACTATCACATGTAATGAAGTCTAAGGTTATAGCACTAGAGAAAGATATTTCTTATGAGGAATAATAAAGGGATATTCTAGATAAAATAGATAAATTTCTATGTTTCAAGTTCACTCACCTGGTCAATGTTTTGTGGCGAAACCACTAGTTTAAGGAAGCTACATAAGAACTTTAATATTTGATGAGCTAGAATTATTCTCATATGTTTGTATCATAATGATGAATTTAGAGGATAAAATTCATTTTAGGGGGGGTATAATTTAACACCATGAGATTTTATGGATTTTTTTTCAAATAAATTTTATTTCTTTGATAGCACATGTTACACGCAACACCGATTTTAAATAAATATAAAATGCAATTAAAATATAATTATTTAATATTATAGTTACCACCAAGATATTGGGATGGTGAGTATGAATAACATTAACTAAATTATGAAAATAAATGGTTCAAAAATATATATAATATTAATTCTTTGGTGACCAATTAAATAGAAATGAAAATAAGAACTATTTCAAAATAAAGAATATATTTCTTCTAAAAAAATATTTTAATTCAAAAAGTGTGGTTTAACATTCATATTAAGTGTTTTCTAGGCATGAGATAAAATAAATCCAATTTTATGCTTAAAAATATATTTTTCCAAAATGTATTTTTGTCGCATTTATTTTAAAATTATTCATTAAAAATTTTAGAAGAATTATTTGAAAAAATAGAATTAAAATTTTCAATCATAATGTTAAAATTATATTAGAGTTATTTTTTTGATAATTTTATAAAAATATAAATTTTTTGATGAATGGGGAAAAATTTTAGTTTTAATTAAAAACATTCTTTTCATTTTGGGAATTTACAAGATACATTTTATTTTAATATACTTTTAAAAATATCATTTTTCCAATTTTAATATCTATTAATCCAATTTAGGTCAATTTAAAAAATTTAATATTGGATTTTCATATAAACAATTTATATTCTTTTGAAATATTTCTCCTTAGAAAACCACCTTTTCACCACATTCCCAGGACTAAGTTTAAATTAAAAATGTCCACTTATTTTAATGTATTTTTGAAAAATGGGTTAATAATTTGGAATTAGAATAATTTATAATATAAAATAATGTTAAATTAATTTTTTAAGATATCTAATAGTAAAATCATTAAAAATTAATTACTATCATTAAGGATAAAATGGGTTTATCAGGGATTAAACTAAAACATTAACGGATAAAATAGCCCATGAACTTATAAAAAACACATTGGATAGCCATATTTTGAACCTATGACCTCTAAGTCTTGATAATGGCTCATTTTGGATCCTTTTTCCATGTGAAAAAGGTGGATACACCTTTTTCTTTTAAAAAATTATAAGTGTTCTACTCATCACACTTATTAAAGGACACCACATCTACTCTCCTCTTCACACAAAAAAATCCTTTATATTAGACAAGAAATTCCCAAATAGCTTCCTTAAATCCTATCCCATATTCTTTATGACCTTTTTAGATCATCAATCCAATCGTGAAATGCATTAAGTAAAACCTAAAGAGGTTGTTCGTTGAAGAGGTAATGTTTTTAACTATGCATTTTTGTTTTACTTGTTCTTACATTATGATTATACAATAAAAAAATTATTTCACATATACTGATATTATATTATTTTAATATAATAACTTAGATCAATATACTCTTCCATTAAATGGGATATGAAATCATCATTTGTGTGTACATCAGACTACCACCTCTCAAACCGATGTTATTCATTTTCCATCATCACATCTCACATATATATATAATTATGGATTGATTTTTTTAAATTATATTTACGATATTATTATACTTCTTGAATTATTATACCACATATAACTTCTTACCTTCCATTATTTGGGAATATGATAATTTCTCTCTTATGTATCGCAGACTATCACATCACAAAGCGTTGTAATCAGTTCAAGATTTACTTGGAAGGGAATAAATACCATTTTTATGAAAATATGTGATATGTATGACATAAAAATGATTATTCAATGGTAATATTTTTTACCATTATTTATTTTAACCCATCATGAAAATTGAATCAACATTATATCATATGAATGACCTTCTATCTCCTTGAATGGTGTATTTAATTTTCTGTCTATAATTATTTTGAATTACAATAAATAAATATATAATAAATATATATGATATTTATATTATTTTAAAAATTATTTATATGATGTAACTATGATCAAATTAATAGCACCAAAAATAACAATCCAACACATACGTGAAAAACAAAGTAGTTGTTACTCGAAATGTAATTTTAACAAGGAAATGATTATTATTGGATAATAAGAGGTCCTAAGTAAATAATATATGGTATGATATATATATATATAATTATTTTTATATAATATATTTATAATAAACTTAAACTTATTATATATGAGGTTTGAATATGTATGAAGGAAGTCAAGACTTAAGGTAGGGGATTTCTAGTCTCTTTTTTATTTATGGGAGACATATTCCAATTCACTACTCATTTATTTTGTGTGGTTTATATAATACCCCTTTAAAATTTTATATCATGAATATAATTTTTGTAAATATATTTAAATTTAAATTTTATGTTATTATTTATTGTGGATTATGATTCAAAATTTTACTAAAGTGGTCCGAAATGTTTGCCTAAAATTGCATTCTTTAAAAAATATGTCATGTTATGTAGTAATATTATTTTTTGAGGTTTATATCTAGAAACTTTGAAATTTAATATCATGAAATTTTTTATTCTTATTATATTTTATGTTTCACTTAATTTTATTTTTTCTTGGGACTTATAATTCAATGTTACGAATGTTTTAGTAGTTTTATCATACAATATCATCATTTATTAGGATTGATTATGTTTATGATTATGATGATGAAGTATTATGATAAATATATAAAAAACTCATGAATTTTATTCTCTTAGATTTATTTCATTATAATACATGTTTTACCTTTATTTTATTCTCTTTATATACTTAAGAGTTCAAAATAATATTTTTACGAAAAAAATTTCTTATTTCTCTCTTTAGTCAAAAATTATATTTCATCCAGGTATATGTTTTAAAAAAATGACTTAATAAAATATTAATATTATCCAAATATTTTTAATTTCATTTATACCCTTTTTTAATCCTTAAATTTGTTTAAAAATTAATCTTCACATTACTTCCCAAACAAGTCCCATTTTATTTTTAACAAAAATATGTAAGATATTTTATTAATATATGTGGTATGTATGTAATTTAATTTTGTCTTGAACAAATAATTTTATAAATCCTTTGTTATAAGTTTTCAATTTCTTTTTCCAAGAAAATTATCTGTAAAATATTTTATGAATTTTGGGTTTTAAAAATAAATTTTCAAAGAAAGTTATTTTCCTCAAGAATTCTTACATATATTATTTGAAAAGTAGTTTTCATATAACATGTAATACTTTGATGTCAGTTATGATTTACTATGGATATGATCCAAGGGTACCATTGTAATTATTTCTCTGAATGGTTTATGTTTATGATTAAAATGTGTTTGTGAAACCCATTACTTTTCCATAGGTTATACCATGATAAAAAGCATTGAAACCTGCATCTTTTTCCATAGGTTTTTCTATGATGAAATGATGAAATGTATGTAAAACACTTTTCTTTTCCATGTATTATTCTACAATATAATGGGAACCATTTATTTTCCACGTGTTATGCAATGATATAATTCTTATAAACCCCATTTCTTGTTGCGGGTTCTGATATGATTAATGTTTTATGATCTTGTGGCACACATATGTATGTTTTTTCTTATGTGATGGGTGTGACATATATCTCCTTACAATGAATTGGGTAATGATTTATATCAAATGAGTTAAATAGGACTATAATGTGAAGAGAACCAATTTTAGGAAAGGGAGTTTCCCAATATGATAGTCTTGTGGGTGAACGTTGACTACTTGAATGGTTTAGGGAGTAAACTCATTCCACTATGATAGCTTTGGAAACGAGAATTGACTAGTAAGGAAATGATTTTCTATACAAAAGTGTATAAAATAAATATATACCTTATTCCATTGTTATGTTCTCATGGTCTATGTAATTTATTTTAATAATTATTCATGTCTTATAAATTTTCCTAGATTTATACCATGACTCAAATTTATGATC
This sequence comes from Viscum album, assembly GCA_963277665.1. Lineage (NCBI taxonomy): Eukaryota > Viridiplantae > Streptophyta > Magnoliopsida > Santalales > Viscaceae > Viscum > Viscum album. The sequence goes on from OY728157.1 coordinate 1,350,697,009, forward strand.
AATGATATGCAGGGTATGGTTTTTAAATGTTTTTCACATGTTCTCACAACCTTTTGATCATGACATATTGATAACTCCCTCATTTACCCTTACTGAGAATCTGAGGTACTATTTTATATGTTCCCTTTTCCCAAGTTATTATGAATGAAATCATGTATTATAAGTCTATGAAGAGTGATATTTATGAAGAAGATAGTGGGATATGACACAACTCAATTATAGAAAAGTTGTTTATGAGTTCAAGTTTCCAAAGGTACTCGAACTAAAATATTCTTCATATATATTTATTATATGTAATGAGTATTAATCTATTAATATATAATATTTATGTTTGAGAAGTATTGGTTTTCACATATAGTGCTTGACACCATGTTTTCCATGGTTGAAAAATAAAGTACTATTTATTTAATAGAGATTTATATGCACATTAGTATCTTTCTATAACACCATGTTTTTAGTTAATCTTTGGGAATTATTCCAAAGAAACAATAAGGAGTCACATTTTATAATAGAAAAATGAATCTGTTGATATATCAAAAAGACTCTTGATGATGGCCATAGGTATGAAAAATGACACATCTATTCATATTTCTAGTTTTGTTGGCATGGAATTGGTAAATGAAATTGGTTATTGAAAGTATAATTCTAGAAATAAATTCATTATTAAAGTATGATCCATTTTTTTAATCTCAAGAAAGAAAGATTTATCCACTCTAAGAATTATTGAATTTTATTATGTAGTGGCATTAAAACACAAAAAAAAATGATGCAACAACCATGAACTATATACCTAAACAGTTTATAAATCAGACCATTACTAAACCCATGGGCATTCTATGATCTCTAGGGGTTATAAACTAGAATTTTGAGTCTTGATATTTTATTAGGGACTGATTTAGGGGTATTTATTTATATGATAATATGAAACTTAACTCATCTGAGGAATTGAAAAAACTCATCTATACATTGAACATTTCAAAAAATAAATGGAAATTAGTCTACAATAAAAAAATAAAAATATAAACAAAACAAAAACATTTGATGATAAAATAGATTTGAAACTAAAAAATTAGTCTACATATAATATCACTGATAAAAGAAAAGAATAGCTAAATAAAAATTTCATAAATGAAAGGGAAAAGTGATGTTACAACACTATTATACCAACAAGGCCTCCGACTACAATATATCATCTAGCCAATGATAATCCAATAACTATCTATAGAATATTTATTCATGAAATACATAAAGTGAATCTAAATTTTCCATTAAGTGTATATATATCATTTTTGTATTTACATACCCAGTAGTTCAACACCAATATGCCTCAACACAAAAGTGAATAAACTAGTGTGTTAATGAAAATGTCTATTATTTTACATAAACATATTGTAAAATTATTTAACAATAAATCATTAATCACACATGGAATATATTACATTCAAATAGTAGGTAAAATAATGAGAAAGATATGATAATATAACTCCATATACCATAATGATCCACATATGTACTCTTTAACTTTTTTATCTTAACATGTGTAAATAACAAGAATGGGGGAAAGAAAACATTACAAATTATTCCCACCTAGAGGTTACAAATACTATGTTGAGGAAAAAAGCACATCACAAGGGAAAAGAAAGGTTTATAATAAGTTAGGGAACTATCATCCCATCTCTTAGAAGTGGGAAAGGGTTTTTTTATGTTAGGGAATTATAACTCATCCCTTATATTGTACCTACTCAATAAATTATACAATAATATATAATGAAATAAAAAAACAATCCAAGTATATTAACATTATTGATATAATATAACACTATAATTATTATCATCTAAAAAATTAGTGATTCTTGATACTATAAAATATACATCTATATCTATTTATTACACTTACTAACACAAAAACAAAGTATAATTCTAAAATATAAATGAATATTTTATAAAACAAAAATAATTCAAGAAGACTACATCAGAGAATCAAATAAATTTTTAAATAAATTAGAAAAACATGGAATATGTCATGGAATAACATTCACCTCTAAGTGTTTTACTGATAATCTATACCAATAAAAGTTAGATATGTGGTTATCTTATATGTTCCACTATTATATCATTAAGTAATACATTAAGAATATTAATAGGAATAAAGGTTTTTACTAATAAAAAATTAATTTTTTGATTAAGTTTAGTGTTTTCCATAATCACTATACACTTATAGTAATGTAAACATAGAATAATGTGAGTTATTGAAGTTTAATTGAAATGTTGAATTAAATGTAAAATTTCTTTTAATATATATTTTATGTCCATAAAACCAGATTATAAAACTTATTCATTTAGAGAAATGTATTTATAATAGGTAGGAACCATTAACTTTAAACATTTATTATATAAATAGCATGACATAATTTTCATTAAACATAATTTTTTATTAAAAAAGAAGAGTAGTTTTAGGTTCTATCCGAATTTAATTTTTGTTAAGTCAATTTAGTAGTCATTGAATTGAAATGAATAACAAAAATAGTTATGCCTTATAATATGGATTGGATTGTAGCTAACCAAGCTAATATTGATCATCATCATCACCATGTTTCATTATTTTCTACATATGGGAGCTACTAGGTGTTTTAATGATAGTGGTATTCAATATATATATATGATGGAACCTCTTATCTAAATGTTAGTAATCTATTTTATTCAAATGAAGTATATCCCAGTGACATTTTTTCTTATCATATTGACATTATCCTCATAGATTAATATTTTTCTAAGGTTTCCCCCGATAAAATTTCAAGTATTACTCCAGAAAGGATAATGGAGTTCTCTATCAATATGGTACTTGGTACACACCTTATTTCTATCCCCTATTATCATATGAAATATTTTGAGTTGAATGATTTTAATATATAATTTTAAAACTTGTAATATAAGGGATTTATTCATACTTGTGTTTCTTTGTGGGAAACACTATACTATTTTTCAATAAGTTTAATTGTTCCCTTCAACTACATGTAGATTATCAAAATATTAACCTCGTGAAAGTTAAGAATAAGTATACTTTTCCATGTGAAATTCACCAATTTTATCAGTTAAAGGGAAAAAATGGTTTTTTAAAATTAACCTTAGGCATGGTTCTCATGAGCTCAATGTTAGGGAGTCTGATATTCTGAAGACGAATTTTAGGAGAAATTATAGCCACTATGAATATCTCATAATGTCAATTCAACCAATTAATTCTCTTATAGTTTGTATGGATTTTATAAAATGGATATTCTTTCAGTATCTCAATACCTATGTTGTGGTATTTGTATATGATATCCTAGTCGACTCAAGAACCAGTTAAGAGTAGGATTACCATATGAATATATTTTTTGTAATCTTGAGGAGTTAATTCTTTTATGTGAAGTTATCGAAATGAAATTTATAGATCTAAGAGGTGAAGTTATTAGGGAATATGATTTAAGAACATGACCTCTCAGTTGATTTTAAAAAGGTGAAGGTTGTCTTTTCATTGGAAGAAACAAGTAATTTCACTAAGATACAAAGATTCCCATGCCTAGTTGAGTATTATTAGTGTATTGCAGGAGATTTCTCAAAGGTGGAATCACCATTGAATACTCTTACCAAGAAACAGGTGAAATTGTAATTTTAGGTGAAATTCCAAACCACTTTTGATGAGTAAAATAGAGTCTAACATAGAATCCTATTTTGAACTTAGAGGATCCTAGAAAGTTATATTGTAACACCCTGACACTTTATGATATATATATTTTTAAATAAGTTTAATCTCTTCAATTTCTTTCAATACATGCAACCTTGAGTCTACATGAGGCGTAATATAGCATATCATCATAAATTAACCATTAACTTTTCTGAAATGAATAAGACTATATAAATTATGAAATTTATATGGTTTAAAAATATATAAAATAAATTCATTTGTTCTCAACTTTTTATAAATTAAAATGAAAAAAATTTTAAATGAAAAGATTTTGTTCTTAATTTTTTTTATAAATATAATTTATTTTTATCACAATAAATTAAATTTATCACTATTGGTAAATTAATTTAATGAAATTTTGATATTATATATTTAATCAATTTTTTTCATTAGTATATATATTTTTTCTAATCCTGAGGTAATAATAAATCAAGTTTTATTCTTAAAAACTATATTTTTCTAAAAAAAATTCGTTGTGCTTTTCATAATTATTTTAAAATAAATAATTTTACACTTTTATAAAATTTATTTGAAAAAATTAAATTAAATTTTATATCATAATTTCAAAATTATATTAGAGTTATTTTTTTTAGTTTTATGAAATTTTTTTTTTCAATGGATTGTGAAAAATACAACTTTAATTGAAATCTACCTTTTCATTTAAAGAATTTACAAAGTTACATTTTTATTTAAATTGTATTAAAATTGAAATTAGTACAATTATATTATATTTAATACAATTTATCTATTTTTATCAATTTTATATTGAAACATTATATAAAATCAATTTTATACTTAAGAAAACTTTTCCTTTGGAAGACCTTTTTTCTGACCTGTTTATTGGTTTAATTTTAATTTTTTTTTTCAATTCTATGATTTTAATTTGTTAAAATGGATTCAAATTTTTAATCATAATAATTAATTTTTTATAGTATTTTTAACTTAATTTTTGTTCACAATGAATTTTAAAAACAATAAAAATTAATTACCCTATTTGTGTTTAAAATTTATTTACTAGGGGTTAAACCGAAAGATAAGGGTAATATTTTTAATTAAAATGGTAAAAATACTATTTAATGACCATATTTCAACATTATACAATCCAAAATTCAAATATAAAGTCAACTAGAAGCATTTTTCCTGGGGGTAACCTCATTATTTTTTTATTCTTTTAGGAAATTTCCAAGTGGTTTCCTAGAAGGTCCCCCTCCCCACTTATAAAAGAGAACCTACTACACTCACTTATTTACAAATATTCATATCTTTAACTTCATAATAACCTGAATAAATATCTCCCTAAAATCCTTATACATGTACTAGATCTATTTTTTTAACAAAGCACCAACCCCAAGGTTATTAATAAGAGATCCAAAGGAGGTTTTTCTAAGCAAAGGTAATTGTCTTCACTAAAATCATTATATATAATTCTTGTCTTATCGAAAACATTCATGTATTTATAATTAAAATATAATAACACCATTATCTTCCATATACTTAGATATTATCTTGTTTATTCCACAACCTATATCCATATTCTCTTCGATCAAATGGGAAACAAAAAAAATCAATCTTTTGTACGGTGGACTACCGCCTCACAAATCAATGTAATTTGTTTTACAGCACCACCACTCACTAATGGATATAATTATAGATTTAATATATATATATATGTATTTATATATGATATTTATGATATAATTTTACTTTTTAATTATTATATCACATCTACCATATAAACTTACAATCCTTTGGAGAATGATAATTTCACTGATGCGTACGCGTGGACTACCCCCTCCATGAAGTAAAGTGATTTTTATTTCATTTAATTTTTGACATGGATGGTAATAAGTATGTATTTTATGAAAATAAATTATTTTTATGATAAAATCATGATTATGGAAATGTGAATAATAATTTACCTTTCTTTCATTCCATCCATCATAAAATGAAAACAACATCCAAACATACGTACAACCAACCGTCTCCATGAATGGTGCAAGTAATTTTTCGATATCTAACTTTTTTGAACTATTATAAATAATTATATAATGAATATATATGATACTTATATAATTTTAACATTTTTTAGATGATTTATGTATGATCAAAGTACAAGTACTGAAACTACCAAACCAAAATATACAGAAAAATCGAAGCTATTATTACCCAAAATAATAATTTTAACAAAGAATTGTTAATAAATGAGGGATAAAATAATATAATTAAATCATATATGGTGAGATATATATTAATATATATTTAATATATTTATAATAATTTTATAATTTTTTTTAATTTCTTTGAACATGTATGAATGATGTTGGGCCTATGGAAAGGGTTTCTCATCCCAATTTTACTTTGATGATACATATTACATATTCAACGCTTATTTTTTTTGGTGTATATTATTAAACTTTCATATGTTATATCTTGAATCAATTTATATTAATGATATTTTGGTTTTCATTTGATTTTATTTCTTCATGGGAGTTATGATTTAAAAGTTACCAAAATCTTTAAGTGTTTATTTCACAATCTCATCATTATTAAGTAATTTTTATGTTTATATCATCATTTGGGAAATCATTATATATTTATATATTAAAAAAAATATTATTATAATTTCATTGTTCATATTAATTTAAAATTTTCTTTCAAATTCCTCTCTTTATGAACTCATGATATGAAAATAATATTTTTAAGAAAACTGAATATATTTATCTCTTTGGTAAAAAATCCTTAATCTTCAATGTGCATGTTTTTAAAAAAAATCAATTTTTTAAATATTATCCTATATTTTTAATTTTATCAATTAATTTTAAAATCCTTTCTCTTCCTATAATTTTTTAAATGATGTACTATTTGAATTTTACTATAAATATGAAAGAAATATTTGTTTTTAATGTACTCAACATGAACATAATTTCCCTCCATCATAACAACTAATTGCTTTGAATATTTATTTAATATTTTCCATTTTTATGTTAAAATAATTTTTTCCTAATATTATATAAATTCTTAGTTTTTAAAAATGATTTCCAAATTGAAATTTAATTTTCTTAAATAATTCTTATAATAATATTTTTATGGTATTTTTATTCATCAATGAAAATAATTATTATGCTCTAATGGGGATATATTGTAATGATACCATCCTTATAATTTCTCAAGATGGTTTATGATCAGTTTGATTGGTGATATATTATTTTGACACCATTCACAAAATTACTATGTATGGTTTATGATTATGTTTATGGATTGGGAAATTACTCACATTTTATATGCTAGTTTTAAAATAAGAATGTTTACATTGACTATATTTTGACCATTTCATATGATGAATGAAGTGGGTATAGTAAGTGATGAAAATGACCCACTATAACAACACTATAAATAGGTAGGTATCAAGTAAAAAACTATCTTGGGTTCTTGGATGAGGCATTACCCATTTATGTAAGTCATCTATGTATGAGGCCTTTACAGCATGTTTATGATGTGTAATATTATACATTTCAATATTATTATATTAATTAATGATTTCAATGTGATTATCTTATTATTTATGATATATAAGGATAAGTTTCAGTCTCATTTGATTATTTATATGGAATTAATTTACCATCATTTGTTCTTTCATTAATAATTTTCATCCTCATGTTATTGATTAAATAGAATGAGTTTTCAATTATTTACATTTCCATATTGATTATAACTTATGTTTTCATGATAGATTCCACTATACACATACCCTTAATAACAATATGATCTCACCCATTTCTTATATTTACTTTCTGTAGGATTCTATAAAATTTATTATGGTTGATATGCAATGATACAGTAAAGATAATAGGGGAGCTCTCAATGAAAATACCATGGTGAATTTTATGTTTTCAAATGTAAAGTGAGATTCAAGAATATATCTTGTTTTCATGTAATTATAAAATATTAATTTCTTTATGATGTGATTTTTGTATCTAGTGACAATGTAATAAAGTAACCACAAACTCTGGGGTACTAGGGTTGGGGTATTTATTGTCGGTATCAAATATAGTTAGTTGAAACCTTGGGAAACATATTTAGGAAAAGAAAGATTAGAGGACATAAACCCATGAATAACATTGATGATAAGTCTATGTATATAATAACAACCTAATTTTTTAGTAAGGTATATATTATATGAATTTACTATCAATACATACATGTTTTAATACTATAAGTTATTGTCCTTCAGACATAGTTGTACCCAAGGGAAATTACTCTTAAAAGTACGCTTTAAGATTTGACTCGATCATCGACTGGTGAATGAAAATGGGTCATGCTGCAAACCATTTTTGACACTCCCAAAGGATATTTTTGGGATAATAATTTTTTTTATAGACCACTATGAAGTATTTGAAAATATTTTTAATATTTTAAGAATTTCCCAATGAAACCATATATTTGATTATGAGATTAGAAATGCACGAATGTTTCAATTTTTTTTATGTGTTTCACATGTTTTTGGATTAAACTTAATGTTTCATAATGTTATGATCTAATCTAGTGCATTCAATTTTTTATACCTGGTTACAATTTTATGTAATGGAAAACATTCCATTCTCATAATCCATATAGGTATTACCCTCTTCGGAAAGATAATAAATCTAGAGTTGGAGTGGCAGTTAGAGATGAAAAAAATATTACTATATTAGGGAAGATGACTCAAGTTATGACCAATAAAATTTCCCATATGGAGTATCCTATTGATCCAAAATGTGATGTATAAATGTTATACCATTTCATGCATTAGAAACCTCCATCATTAAATTAGACTTAAAATCCATTTATAAGTGAGTAATGGATTCGTTCCTTAGTGAAGAGACTTATCAGTTCAGAAAGTAATGAAAAAAATGAGGTTGTAATGGAAATTTATTATCTCTTAGGGGATGAATATTATTGGTGGACTTTGATTCAAAACACTAATGATAATGATGAAATGACAATAATTAAATGGAATTATTTTACCGAAATTTTCTTGTAAAAATATTTTCTTCACGAACAAAGAGAATATATAGAGGTATAATTCTTGAGTTTAAGATAAAATGAAGAGGAAAATGTTGCTAAGTATAAATCCAAATTAACAAGCTTATAAAGGAATGATACATAATATATATTTAATTCAAAGAGTAAGACTGGCCCATTATTTTATGGGTTAAAGTCAATCCTTCGATAGACACAAGTATTACAAACCTTCTCATCATATAATGACATAGTATATTGTGTTATCAAGATGGAGAAATAATTATCCATGTATTATGGATTCAATGTAAAGAAATAGAATAAGTGTACAATATATAAAAATATGGATAAGGAGAATATGGAAAAAAAAGATTTTTCGTTATATGATAATTGGGGAAATAAACACCCTCATACTTTCTTAAAGGGAATGAGAGTTCACTTCAAGTGTTGATAGAAAGACTATCAAGAATGAGAATACAAGTTTAATAATTAAATATCTAATTTTAAATGTTTCAACTCTAATGATATGGGGTACTACACAAATTAATTCCACAAGAATAAATGTATTATACCTTTAATGAAGCTAAGGGATCAAGGTCAGGATTATGTTTTTACAACAACCTAAGTGGAATGATTAAAGTACTAGTGTATTTGGATTTATGAAATATTTTGTAGAATTTTTTTATCAATGATATTCTCATTATAATAATAATAAATTGTACGAGCATATCACTATAATAGTTTTTATTTAAGGATTTTAAATCATATGTTGAATGATACTAATGAATAAGAAAAGCAATTTCGTGGAAAGTTGAAATTTTTAGAAAACACATGATTGAGGGAAGATAACCTATAAAAAATTCATGATGTCGAGATAATAATGATAAAAATATTTTTAAAGGGTAATAAAAGTGGCCATGAAATTGGTTAGTGATTTTATGTTTTATGCTATTTTATTAGAGTTTATGACATTTTTTGATTTTTGGAATATATTTGATAATATAATATTGAAGCATACATATTTTCAATAAGGTTTTATGGTGATTAAGGTATTCACATATTTATTAAGTGATATTAATAAAAAATTTATTTTGTTTAGGAAATCTAATTTAAGAATATTTTGAAAATTTAGTGACCTTTGTAACATCCCGGTTTTGGAAGCCACCCAGAGGTGCCCCATACCCAGTTAGTCACATGGCCTCAAGCACATTTTCCCAAAGGCCAGAGGCTTCTGACTAGTAGTGAGGGCCTTGGGTGTGATAGTGGGGAAACCATGCCCTCATTGGCAAAGTACACAGCGAAAGTAAACAACAAAAAACAACGGAAGTAATTATAGTTCATATAGAAATAAACAGCAGAAGACTGAAAGAAGAAAATTGGAGCACACATATATAACAATGATGTATGATATGTATATATGTCTAGGAAAACAGCCAAACAATTCACAATGATGAAATAGTACTAAAACAAAGTACAAAAAACAGATGAGCGACTCCTCAGCATCGCAAGCTTTTGCTTGGTCCCATGCTCTCCAGCTCCATAGCAATCAAGAACCTGAAGAAGAAGGGTTCTTGCTATTATCTATACCTACAACAATATAATCTGCTTGGGCCCAAAAGCATGGCCCAAATAGGGTGTGAGACAAGGTCCCAGTAGGCAACCACCAAAATATTTGTGCCTAACGGTCAGTGAATATATGGAAAGTAAAGTACAATAAGCAGTAAACAGTAAGGAGTAAACAGAATAATACACAGTCTCTAGCATGTAATCTACAAACAAGAATCAGTCACTCAAGAAAGTCGAGCGAAAAGGTAACCTATGGGTAGTTCTCACAGCCTAACCCCTAAGATTCAACCCACAAGTACTAGCAACCCACTGGGAGGCACACACAGTCTCTCCCCTCTAGTTCAGCTAAAGAATAGAATCTCTGAGGAAGCACTCACCGTGAATTCTCCCTATAGTCTCGTATCGTACTAAAGGCTCTCTGGGGAAGCACTCAACTTCTATTCCCCATGTGGCCCACATCGAGGAACTAGAGACTCTCTCAGGAAGCACTCAACGTCAATTCCCCCTGTGGTCTCACATTGTAAATTAAAGACACTCTAGAAAAGCCCTTACATCCATTCTTCCTATGTTCCACTACACTAGGTTCTCACAGCCCTATGTAAAATAAATATGCATAGCGCGCGTATCGACCTAAGTAAACCTCAAGAACCACTTGGATATCATTCTAAGGCACAACATCAATACATTACATCAGTTCCACTATCCTACAACTAGGCATGGAAACTGGAAGACAGCCGAAATAGAAAAATAAGCATGGAAAAAATCTAGAGTATAGTAAAAGAATTACCCTACACACAAGCAATTACCTCTACTCAAGCAATCAAGAAATGTAGGAAAACAACAGGGGAAAAACAGGAAACACGCTATACCACTTTCAAGGGTATCCATGGAATTTTCAAAAAATATTCATAGACTTCCTATGGAAAGGCACAAACCACCTACCTCGATGCTAGGAGAACAATATATGTGAGCCATGATGTCTGATTCTCCTTAGAACGTCGAAGATCTGAGAAAACGTTAAAAACGCTCAACCAATGATAAATTAAGAAAGAATAGGAATTGTAAAATGAAGCTCTAGAAGAAGAGATATCTTACCTCTGCGATCCCAACGCAATCGACGGTGGATAAAATGGAGATCAGATGGAGGATAAGGAGCTCGGGGAAGAATCGTTGCCGTATGGGTTTCTCTCGGATGAAGATCCTGAAGAAGGAGAGGGTTCTGTCCGTCAGGCACGACACCGGTCCATTTAATGAAAAAAAAGAAAATACATGGCGTGTACTTCTGGGGTACAAGGTGTGTACTCTATTTTTCTGTACTTCGCTTTAAGTATCCTTCACATCACCCCTACACACCGTGTGTGTGGCCTGGACACGGCAAGCACACGGCCTGGCGCAGCAAGAGAGTACACAGAGTGTACTCTGATAGTACACGGCATGTATTTCAAAAATTTCCATAAACCCCTCATTTCTCAAAAAAATCTAGGAAAAAGGAATACATACCTGAAACGAAGATCTCGGTTCTTACAAAATTCCCCCCTTAAGGAAATTTGTCCTCGAATTTCCCTAACAAGGTGGAGAAGAAGAAACCTCGAACAGCTCCAGCCACTGTGATCGTACATCGGCCTCCCTTTCCCAGGTCTCGTCCTGTACCTACTCGTGCTGCCATAGAACCCGTACTAGAGGAACAGACCACCCACAGAGAACCTTCGTACTGCGATCGACAATCCGGATAGGATGCTCCTCAATTGATTCATCCGCTTCGAGCTCAACCTCCTCGGGCTGAAATACATGAGACGGGTCTGAAAAGTAACGTTGGAGTTGAGAGACATGGAAGACTTCGTGCATGGCCCGGTACCTCTGAGGTAACTGAAACTGATTGGAGACCGGCCCAACTCTCTCCAATACCTCAAACAACCCGACATACCGCGGTGAAATCTTACCCTGTCTCTAAATCCTTTTGTGTCCCAACCTGGGTGCGGCACACAGGAAAACCCGATCCCCGACCTCGAACTCCAGAGGTCGTCTCCGCTGATCAGCATAAGAGTTCTATCAAGACTGAGCTATATCCATCCTCTTCAGAATCAACTCTATCTGCTCTGAGGTCTCCTAAACAAGACGAGGTCCCAGCAAAGCTACCTCTCCTGCCTCCATCCAGCATAAAGGTGATCAACATGGCCTACCATACAAGGCCTAGTAAGGTGCCATCTGAATAGTCTCCTGAAAACTATTGTTGTGGGCAAACTCCACAAGAGGGATATGCTTCTCCCAAGAATAGTAAAAGTCTATAATGAAATCTTAGAGCATATCCTCAAGTACCTAAATCATACGCTCCGAATGGACATCTATCTGGGGATGGTATGCTATACTCAGAAGTACCTGTGTACCCAAAGCCTTCTGAAGTCCCTACCAGAACCAAGAAGTAAAGCGCGCATCCCTGTATAAAATAATAGAGTGTAGAACTCCATGCAGACGGACAATCTCACAGATGTATAGTTGTCTCAGATCATCAACACTAGAGGTCTCTTTGATCGGTAAGAAGTCAACAACCTTCGTAAGCCTGTAGACGAGAACCCAAACAGCATCGTTCCCTCGAGGCGACCTCAGAAATATGGTCACGAATTCCATCGTGACATCATTCCACTTTCACTATAGAATGGGTAACTGATGCAAAAGGCCTGCTCGTCGCTGATGCTCCTCCTTCACCTGCTGACAAGTAGAACACCTTAAGACGAAACCAGAAACATCCCTCTTCATACCTGGCCACCAGTACTGGCGATGAAGATCTCGATACATCTCAGTTACGCCAGGTTGAACTGCCCAAACTGAGGAATGAAAATCCCACATCAGCTCCTCGCATATGTCTGCTGGCACCCATACGCGTACCTAGAAATTCAAGATCTCATTGTCACCCACAGTCCATCCAGGAAGAGGGTCCTCTCCTGACACACTCTCCCGTAGGACTAAGCCTTTTGAGTCTGATAGCTTCCTCATTCGTAGTCAATCCAGAAGTGTAGAGGTAACAGCTACAGAAGATAGGTAAGTCTGTCCCTATCTATCGTGCACCTCCAGATGCATCTTAGAGAACATAGCCATAAGCTTTCACTCACTACTGGCCTCCTAAACTGCATGAATATGAGTTCTCCTGCTCAACGCATCTGCCATTGCATTTCCCATTCCCGGCGTATAGGCAAGCTCGAAATCAAAAGACTGAAGATACTCGACCCACCTGTGCTGCCTCAGATTCAGATCACGCTGAGTGAATATATACTTGAGACTCTTGTGGTCAGTGAAAACCACAAAGTGATCTCCCAGAAGGTAGTGCCTCCAACAATGTAAGGCATGAACAATAGCTGCCAACTCCAGGTCCTGCGTCAGGTAGTTCCTCTCATGTGGCCTCAACTACCGAGACCCGTACGCAATGACTCCATCTCCTTGCATAAGCACATCGCCCAAACCTATACCTGATGCATCACAATATACTATATAGATCTTTCCTGGCTCTGGCAAGATGAGTATCGGTGATGACGTCAACCTTCCCATTAGCTTCTGAAATGCTAACTCACAAGAATTTGACCATAAGAACTTCGCCCCCTTCTTGGTTAGACCCGTCAAAGGTGCTGCAAGGCATGAAAAGTCCTGAATAAAGTGTCTGTAGTATCCAGCTAGCCCCAGGAAACTCTTTAACTCAAAAAGGTTATTTGTCTGCTCCCAAGAATCTACAGCTCTCACTTTCTCTGGGTCCACGGATACTCCTGCCTCTGAGATGACATGAACCAAGAAGTGAATCTGATCCATCCAAAAGTGGCACTTCGAGAGTTTAGCATAAATACGATGCTCTCTCAGTGTACTCAAAACGATCTCAAGATGGGTATCATGGTCGTGTCAAGTGTGAGAGTACACCAAGATATCATCCATGAAGACCACGACGAAGGAATATAAGTAAGGATGGAACACTCGGTTAATCAGTGCCATGAAAACTTATGGCGCATTCGTGAGACCGAACGACATAACCATATACTCGTAGAGACCATACCTTCTCATGAAGGCTATCAGAGGTATATCTGATGGTCTAACGCGCAACTGATGAAAACCAGACCTCAAATGGATCTTCAAGAACACTCAGGCTCCTCAAAGATGATCAAAGAGATCATCAATAATTGAAAAGGGATATCAGTTTTTGACTATCAACTGGTTCAACTTCCGATAATCCCCACGGAGCTTAAGGGTATCGTCTACCTTCTTCGCAAAAAGGACAGGCGAACCCCAAGGAGAAGTACTGGATCAGATAAAAACCTTTGCTTACAACTCCTCCAAATGATTCTTGAGCTCATGCAACTCAAGTGTAGCCATCCTATAGGGAGGAATGGACACCAGTGCTTCTCCTGGCATGAGCTCAATAAAGAAGTCTACCTCACGCTCCGGAGGCAAACCTGAAAATTCTTCTGGGAAGACATCCCTGAAACGATCCACCACTGGAGGAAAGTCCAACTGTGAAGTCCCCTGATCATCCAGATAAAAACTAGCAATCTGGGCCATCACCCTTCCTAGCCCATGATGCTCGAGTCCTTCCCGACTCTCTTGAACATCCCATTCACCTCTATAAAGAAAAGATTCACCCTCTGGTGAAATGAAACTCACCCTGCGGTGATAAAAGTCGATGAATTCCTGGAAGGGAACCAACCAGTCCATCCCAAGAATGAAATCATAGCATGTCTTCTCTAGGACATATAGGTCCCATAAGAAATGATACCCTGCAACCTCGAGAGGGCACTCTCTGCACTAATCTACACTAGATTTCCTCGTCCCCAAAGGTGTGTCCGGTGTCAACAAGTCGATATAAGAAATGATGCAGAGCTCAAGGCTCTCCACAAAAGCATCAGAGATAAAGCTATGCGTAACACCAGTATCGAAAAGAGTTGAAGATAAAACTGAGGCTACTAAAATCCTACCTCGAACGCTAGAAGGTCTAGGATCCTGCTCTTGATAGGTCTAATCCACCACAAAATTTTGGCCTGCCCCACGACCTTGTGACCCGGCCAGACCACTCTGAGCTGATCCTCTCTACTGACGCTAAAGGACTGGTGACTGACTTCCATGACCTCGACCTCCACCTCGGCACGAATGGCCAAAAGAACTCCAGTTTCCTGACTGTTGAGCAACTGGTGGTGCTTCTCTTAAATGAGGAGTCATGGAAGAACCCCCGTCACCCACTATTGGTGAGAAAAAATGGCAGAAACGCTGAAGGTGACCCATCTTACTGTAAGATCGGCAGTCCATTGGGTCTCTCTGGCACTACGTCCTCGTGTTCCATGCCCTTCCACACTTGTATCATACTACCTGGATACCTGAAGATGTATCTCGCCTCCTCAGATCACCACGCGTGGACTCCCTACGGTGCTTCTTACTGTCAACTAGAGGAACACTAGCTTTGGAAGCAGAACCGCCCTAGCTCGCAGCTCCGGAGTCTCTCAGATTGTGCTATGCAATCAGCACCTGGTTGACGATGGAAGTGATGGAAGTCAACTAGAAGAGATTCACATACGAGTGGACCTCCCTCCTGAGACCATCCTCATACTTCCTTGCCAAGAACACCCCACTTCTATCCCAAAGGGGTGTGAAATGCTGCAGCTCAGTGAAACAAGAGGAGTACTCCATAACAGAAAGGGTACCCTGCTCTAGACTCATGAACTCTCGGGCTCGACCGACCCTCAGGGTCTTTGGGTAGAAGTAGTCATAGAACACGTGCTGGAACTCCTCCCAAGACATAACCTGCTGATGACCTGCCTGTGAGATCACATCCCACCACCTATTGGTGGAGTCTCGAAGCATGTAGGTTGCGAACATGACTCACCTGTCTGGAGGTGTTTCCCGTGGCTCAATGATAGTCAGCATGGCTTCTAGCCATGACTTTGTAGCCTATGGTCCTCCTTCCCCAGAGAAAGTAGGAGGATGCTACTTCTAGAAAACCCGCGTCAAGTCTGCCATAGATGTGGTAGGAGTTGGTGCTCTCTAGAAAGTTTGTATCATCCTCATAAAGCCTTCCCTAAACTGTGAATCAGTGCCTACAACTGGTATGAAAGCTGGTGCCAAGGCTGGCCCGACCAGAGGATCGGTAGGAAGTCCCTGATCAGCCATATCTGACGTCTGATCACTACCCTACAACTGACATACAACCAGAGGACATCTCGGAGGCATAGCCCTGAAAGATCAAAATCATACCTTAGGTCAGGAAATCAAGGACATATAACAAAGGATTACAACATGGAAATAGGAGAAAGAAACACTCAAGATTTACAAAACATAACTACACGGCGTGTATAAACTCTACACGACATGTACTTAACTATATTACCCTGCCTGTGTCTCCTTGCACGGCTAACCTACATGGTCTTCTTAAAATGATACTACACGGAGTGTTCCTAGTGGAAACGATGTGTAGTAGACAAGGTTTCAACGACCCATGTTGTTAGTTACATGACCGACTACACAGCTGAGACTACACGGTGTGTTCCAAACACACACGGTGTGTTCTTGAAGATTTTCTCGACCCGTGTTGTTGGAGAGACGGCCAAGTACACGGCTGACCCTTACACGACATGTTTCGAACAAACACGGTGTGTATAGAAGGAGAGAACATCGACCCGTGTTGTCCATGACATATCCGGGTACTGAGATCAAGGATACACGCCATGTTCATACACAACATGACGTGTATGACATGAGCTTCCTCGACCCGTGTTGTTAGTTACACAGTCGGGTACACAGCTTACTACTACACGACGTGTATAAACTCTACACGGCATGTTCCTGGAGATTTTTCACAACCCGTGTTTCTGCTCACACATTTAGGGACACAGTTTAAAACTACACGACATGTATATATAATGTACACACTGTGTATTCTGGGTTTTTCCGGGCAGTAGCTCAGAAACTACACCGAGGCCTTGAAAAAACAGAAAACAAGGCAAGGAGGTGCCAAATTCTGATCCGTGAGATCCCATACTCCCCACGAATCAAAGTTTGGCATCCAATATAGTCATATGTAAGGAAAAAAAGTCAATGACTCACCAATTTCCAATTCAAGATGGCCCATAACACCTCATGAACCAAAATTTTTCATTCATTTAAGAAAGGTACAAAACAAACAACCTTTCTATCAAACTGCATAGATTCTATCAATCACCTATCACAACAACATGCATAATCTACACAAAGTCTATCACAACAACATGAAATCGCTAATGCACCCTTGATGGCATGGCAAGAATGCATGGCATGTGATTTCTAACAAGTCCCTATATGATGCATGAGACAGAATACCCTCATCTCATCAAGTTGCGAAGGAAATAGAACCAGAATAGCAACAACAGTAGCAACACAAAACATGTGAATCACTCTAGGTGAAATCATATCAATCATAAAATCTCAAAACTAGAAAACTGAAACAATCGAGGTAGTATGGCTTTTCCCTATACACAGGTTAGGTAATCCCGGGCACAACTTATTACCAAGTACCGAATCCGTCCTATCCCTAGATAAAGGCTGCAAACATTAAATCTAGAGAAAAGAACTCCTTGGATACCACTTTGTAATGTCCCGGTTCCGGAAGCCACCCAGAGGCGCCCCATACTCGGTTTGTCACATGGCCTCAAGTGCATTTCCCCAAATTCCAAAGGCTGCCGAGTAGCAGCGAGGGCCTTGGGTGTGATAGTTGGGAAACTATTCCCTCATTGGATAAGTACACAGTGAAAGTAAACAACACACAACAATGGAAGTAATAATAGTCTATACAAAAATAAACAACAGAAGACTAAAATAAGAAAACTGGAGCACACATATATAACAATGATGAATGATATGTATATATGTCTAAAAAACAGCCAAACAAGTCACAATACTGAAATAGTACTAAACCAAAGTATAAAAGGAAAAAACAGATGAGCGACTCCTCAGCATCGCAAGCCTTGGCTTGGTCCCATGATCTCCAACTCCACAGCAATCAGGAACCTGAAGTAGAAGGGTGCTTGCCCTTATCTATACCTGCAACAATATAATCATCTTGGGCCCAAAAGCATGGCCCAAACATGGTGTGAGACAAGGTTCTAGTAGGAAACCACCCAAAGATCTATTCCTAACAGTCAGTGAATATATGGCAGGTAAAGTACAATAAGCAGTAAAGAGTAAGTAGTAAATAGAATAATACACAGTTTCTAGCAAGTAATATACAAACAAGAATCAGTCAATCAAGAAAGTAGAGAAAAAAGGTAACCTCTGGGTAGTTCTCACAGCCTAACCCCTAAGGTTAAACCTACAAGTACTAGCAACCCTCTGGGAGGCACACACAGTCTCACCCCTCTGGTTCAGCTAAAGAATATACTCTATGAGGAAGAACTCACCGTCAATTCCCCCTATAGTCTCATATCGTACTAAATGATCTCTGGGGAAGCACTCAACATCTATTCCCCCTGTGGCCCGCGTAGAGGAACTAAAGACTCTCTGAGTAAGAACTCAATATCAATTCCACCTATGGTCTCACATCGTAAATTAAAGACACTCTTGAGAAGCCCTTACGTCCATTCTCCATATGATCCACTACACTATGTTCTTACAGCCCTGTTTAAAATAAACATGCATAACACACGTATTGGCCCATGTAAACCTCAAGAACTACTTGACTATCATTTTAAGGCACAACAGTAATACAGTACATCAGTTCCACTATCATACCTCTTGGCATGGAAACTGCCAAAACGCCGAACTATAAAAACAAGCATGGAAAAAATACAGAGTACAGTAAAAGAATTACCCTACACACAAGAAATTACCTATACTCAAGAAATCAAGCAAAGCAAGAAAACAACAGGGGGAAAACAGAAAACACGCAATACCCCGTTCAAGGGTATTGGTGGAATTTGAAAAAAATATTCACATACTTCCTATGGAAAGGCACAAACCACCAACCTCGATGCTAGGAAAACGATATACGTGAACCACGATGTCTGATTCTCCTTAGAACGTTAAAGATCTGAGAAAACATTAACAACGATCAACCAAAGATAACTTGAGAAAGAGGAGTAATTGTAAAACAAAGATCTAGGATAAGAGAGAGCTTACTACTGCGATCCCAACACAATCGACGACGGCTGAAATGGATATTGGACGGAGGCTGAAGAGCTCGGGGAAGAATTGCGACTATATGGGTCGCTCTCGGATGAAGATCCTGAAGAAGGAGAGTGTTCTGTCTGTCAGGCGTGACCCAGGTCCGTTTAATGAAACAAATAATAAAATACATGGCATGTACTTCTGGGGTACACGGTGTGTACTGTGTTTTTCCATACTCTGCTTTAAGCGGCCTCCACATCACCCCTACACACTATCTCTATGGCCCAGACACCGCCAGCACACAGCTTGGCGCGGCAAGGGAGTACACGGCGTGTACTCAGAAAGTACACGGTGTGTAATTCAAAAATTTCCAGAAACCCCCCATTTCTCAAACAAATCCAAGAAAAAGGAATACATACCTGAAACAAAGGTCCGGGTTCTTACAACCTTCCTTAAATCTTTTTGGACCTTGAATTTGGTTGTACAAATTTTGGAGGAGTCTTAAGGTGAACTATTTATGAAATAGATTGTAGTTTAACTTTGGGGACATTGTTGAGGTTTTATAGATTAATATATTAATAAATAAATTATTCTAACTATTTTGGTTTTGTAAAATATTCAAAAGATAGGAGGAATTACTTTTAGTTTTTATGGATCTTATGATATATTAAAAGTTAATTTTAGTTCTTTAGTAACAAAACATTCAACTTGAATAATCAAATGAGTATGTGGTGAAGTGAAAATTCATCAAATAACAACCAAAGGATGAAATTTTGATTATGAAAGATAAATAAATGAATTAAATACATTTTTTCTTTTTCTTTATATTGATAATAAAATAATACCTCAACTTTAGAAAAAGAATTTGGGAAATAAAACTTTTATCTATTTAAATTCATTTCCAATGGTCTTTTCACCCAAAAATTATTTATGATTTTATGGTGGAAAAATTTACACTGAAAATTTTCTTTATAAATATTTATTGTCTCTTAGAAATTCTTTGTAACACCCCAAGATTTTTATGAAATATTTCTCTATAAATAATTTTATTTATTTGATAACTTGCATTTTGGGAAACACAAATTTTAGACGAACCATGTATCATTATTAAAATTGTATGTGTATATTGTATTCTAGCCATTCGATTAGAATGTATGAATATAAATAAATAAATTATAAAAAATATATGGTCTAAAAATTTATAAAATTATTTCATTAGTAATCAAATTATTATATTTCAAAAGTAAAAAAATTGAAAATAAAAGTGATGTATTTGAGAAAATTTTAATTTAAGTGTAAAATTTATTTTGATATTAATAAATTAAATTAGTAACTATTAGTGAATTATTTTAATGTAATATAATTTTTTCTAGTTTAACATTTTTTATAAATTTAATAAATATTTTTCTAGACTTGAGATATGAATAACTGTAGTTTTATGTTTAAAAAGTTTTTGGTTTACTACAAAGCATTTTTTCAAATTTTTCACACATAATATAAAAATATTTTATTTGATAAAAGTAATGAAAAATTTGGAATTAGGAGGATAAAATTTTGTAAACGTACCCCTTTATTTTTGGTCAATATGAATAATAACGGTGGTTAAATTTATTTCCTTTGTAAAGGGTAAATCATGTTAATCTATGTCACATATAAGTGATAAGGACATAATGTTTCATACTAATTATTATTGGAAGATTTTAATTAGAACCATATTACCTTAATCTTGAAATTTATTTGTTTAATGGACTCTTTGATATGAAAATTACTTACATATTATTTAAATCAAAGATGGTTATAAAATTTCATTCCCTTAGTTTTAAATATATTTTATGTATTATCATAGGGAAAAAACTAGTTATGAATTAATCATGATATTAAATATTTATTAATGAAATTATTTTCTGGATATAAATTTATTTTTAGTTTTTAGTAATTATATAATGGCCTTAAATTATTATGGAATATCGATGTTGTATTTCTTTAATTAACAAAAAAATATTATAAATTAATTTTAAAATAAGTATAATTTGAGTTAATTAAGGTGTTAAAAGATTTTTTTAGATGAATATGACAAATTGGTGTTATTTTAAAGATTAATATTCAAATTCTAATTTTGTATTTGTGTTTTTATGTCAAATTAACTGAATAGTGTTAAAATAGGCATTACTGATATTTTATCAAAATAATATTTTGATAAAATATTTAAAAATAATGAAATTATAATTAGGAAAAATGGGATTTTAAATGGTCTAATATATCACCCCATTTACAATTTTATGCAATTTGCATCCAGTTTTCTTGAGAAGGAATTTATTGTACATTAATCTTTTAAGAAATTCCAAGTCTATTATTCTCCTCCTATATAAAAGGAAACCCTTTAATTATATTCTTCTCACAAATTTGATCCTGATAGATTTAATATACCATGAAAATTTACCTTTTCAACTTTCTTATTCACATTTTTGTGTAGCTGGTGTTCCCAAAATACCAACTCTAGGACCTCAAAATGATGTCTAAAGGAGTTGTTTCAAAGAAGAGGTAATCGCCTTAACCGATCAATTTTTAATTCTTATTTTACCAATTAAAAGTATTTTATATTCTACATAGCATAATAAATCCATTATATTTAATATAATTAAAAATTATTATGATTATTAAACCACCTGTATTCACCCTCATTTCACCAAATGAGATGTGAAAGTATCCCTCATGTGTACGCATAACTTATCGTATTGACATGGAAATACAATTGATTTTACATCACCATATTTCATGGAAAGTTATTATTATGGGTTTAATGTTTATGTTCTATATTAATGAAATAATAATTCCAATATAATTATAGTATAATATCTATATTCTTACCTTACCGACCGTTGGAAGGCGATAACGTTGTTTGTGCATTCGTGTGAACTACCACCTCCATGAAGCAATGTGACTTTTTTTTTCATTTTTGTTATATTTGTATTTTAATAAGGATAGATATAAAGAATAAATATTATTTATTTTATATAATAATGATTTTGTAAAGGTGAATTTATATTTACATTTCTTTTGTTCCATCAATCGGAGAAATGAAAACAACGTTCACGCATACGTATGACCTACCATCTCTATAAACAATGTATTCCACTTTTTTATCTCTATCATTATATATGAATATATATATATAATGAATAAATATGATATCATAATAATTTATATTTTTTATATATAATTATAATCAATACAAATTTATTATATATGTGTTTAGATATATTTCAAAGCATGTTGAACTAAAGGTAAGGGATTTTCATCTCACTTTTATTTTCATGGGGGCACATGCCATATTCACAACTTTTTTATTTTTTGTGGTTTATATACTTACCATGAATGTGTTTTATGATACATGTTATTTATTATATGAGTATTTATATATCTATATAATGTTTCTTCTTCCATGTGTATTACAATTGAAAAGATACCAAAGTGGTTTTTTCAATACTATCAACATTCCGGATTTTTTATGTTTAAGTGTCCACCGAGGAGTATTTCTCTTTTATATCCTTGTTTTGTAATTTTGTTTTCAATTTTTTTTCCTATTTTCCTTTGTTTTTGGAAATCAAGTTTTTTTTGAAATGGTTCAGAAATAATATTCTTATCATTTTCTAAACGAGTTACTTTGTGACTTTTCTGACAATAACATGGAAGGAATGATTTATTTACTTATATAGAATGAATGGATTTTCATGATTTCATGACTAATATTCTATTTTAATATTCCTTCTTAAATTTTAAGGATATTTTTAAATAAAATGTTTTCCTCTAAACATGCATAGATTTTTATATAAGTGATTTCAAAATGGAAATGGTTTTTTTCTTAATAAATATTCCAGGTGATCTTCCATAATCATTTTCCATATAAGATAAAATACTTTTATATTAATTAAGATCTAATGCGGATATTATAAAATTGAAACATTTTTATTATTTCTCTGAATGGTTTATGTTTGTGATGAAAAGATGTTTATGAATCCCATTCTTTATCCATGAGTTATGTTATAATGAAATGTTTTGGAAACCATTTTCTTTCCATGGATTTTGATAAGTTGAATGTTTTATGATATTTTGGAACATACTTGTATGGTTTTAATTATGTGACAGTGGTAATGTTATAACCAAGGATGGTGGTTACTTTATAACCAAATATGGTGGTTATGTTATAACCAAGGAAGATGGTTACATTATAAACAAGGTTGCATTGTACCTTTATCTCTCTCTAGTGAATTGGGTAGTGATTGATATCTAATGAGACAATTATTACTAGAACGGGGAGTGAAACCAGTTTAATAAGGATATTTTTCCACTATGATAGTCTTGGGACTGAACATTGACTACTAGGATGGTTTAGGAAGTTAACTTATTCCACTATGATAGTTCTAGAAATAATCCTTGAAGACTATTAAATGATTTTATTTTTATTTGTATGAAAAAAATTATATTCAATTATTCTTCCATACTGTTAGGGGTCATGTAATTTGATTATATTATGACTCAAATCTAATGAAATTACAATATTTATTCCATGATTCAATATTACAATCTTCGATATGCAGGGTATGGATTTAAAATGTTATTTACATCTTCTCAAATCCATATTCTCATGTTATGTTTAAGAGATCATTGATATCTACCTTGTCTATCCTTAGTGAGAATTTGAGATCACCATTTCTTATGTATATTTTCCCCAAGTTACGAAGACAGTTATTAAGTATAATGTATCTAAGAAGGGTTCTATTTATGATGATCAAAGAGGGAGATAGTGTAGTTCATTTATGAACTAGTTGCTTTTGTATCCAAGTTTCTAAAGTTACTATACCTATATGATTATAGAATGAATTGTAATGTTATGTAATGAATATTCATAAGATAATATGTTATATCAATGTATAAAAAGTAGAGGTCTCGATATTACTATTCTATTTGATTTCTATATTTTAACTTACCACACAAGTTATGCTTATATTGGAACCTAAATATGTGATATTTCAGGTAACCTTTATGTTTCAAAATTTTAATTTTTAAAAGAAGTTTTATTATCCCTCAACATGATGTGAGTTTTAATCAAAGGTTGACCCTTTGATAGCAAGATTCAATTTCAATGGTACAATTTATTTAATGGCAGAATAATGTAACACCCCAAGACTATATGATATATTTCTTTTTAAATTAATTTAATCTCATTGATAGCTTGCGACACATGAAACCCAGAGTCCAGTATACCATTATAACACAACTGTTAAATTAGAGGATATGAATTGGAAAAACTAAAATATATAAATTATATGGTAAAAACATATATAAAATAAATTAATTTGTTATAAATTTATTATAAATGAAAATAAAAATTATTTGAAAGTAAAATAAATGTTTTTTCTGGAAAACTATTTTTGTCTGTGAAACATGTTTTTTTATAAATTAAATTTAAAACTTTTGAAGAATTTTTTAAATAAATTTATATATTATATATTCAATAATATTTTTTATCATTCATATAATATTTCTTCTAATCATGATATACGAATAAATCCAATTTTATGCTTAAAAACATTTATTTTTCAAAAGAGAGGTTTTATCATGTTTTGTGTACTTATTTTAAATTTAATTTCTGAAAATTAAGAAAATGTATTTAAAAAAATGGAATTAATTTATTAAATTTTAAGGAAAAAATTATTTTATAGTTAATTCATGAGAACTTTTTGAAAAAAAATTTTATGATGAAAAGTGAAAAATAATAGTTTTATTAAAAACTGCTATTTCATTTAAAGAAGTTAAAAGTTCTATTTTGTTTGAAAATGGTTTTATGTTAAATTTTTTTCCATTTTATTATAAATAAAACATTTTAAGTTATTGTAATAAATTTTATATTTTTATTTTATATAAAATATTTTCATACATAAGAAAAAGTTTCCTTTGGAAAACCATTTTTGCAACACATTTACGGGTTTAATTTTAAATTAAAATATTATTCTTATATTAGTTTAATTTGGAAAAAAGGATTAAATATTTTTAATAATAATAATTGATATTATTTAATAAGTTCAAATTAATTATTTTTCAAAATTCATAGTAAAGACAGAAAAAATTAGTTACCATAATTAAGGTTAAGATGGGTGGGAGGGGGGGGGGGTGTAAACCAAATAGAAAGGTTAAGTTTACTAATTAAACTTGTAAAAATCATTTTTTATTGAAATATATCTACCATATAATATTACACCTTCAAATAGAAGATAATTTTAATTATTTTTATGTGGAATGACTTTATCATTTTGTGTTCTTTTGGGAAATTTACAAATGGTTTCGAAGAAGGTCCCCTCCACCACTTATTAATGGTCACCTACTAACATCACTTATTAAAATATATTAATCCATTTATCTTGATACAACCTTGAATAAATGTCTCCCCAAAATCATTATCTATGTTCTAGAGCTTTTGGTCTTCCCAAATGACCAACCCTAGGGTCCTTAATAAGAGATCCAAAGGAGGGTTTTCTAAGAGAAGGAAATTGTCTTCAACAAAATTTTTCATTATTACTTATTCTCTCACCACATACATTAATTTATTAATAAATAAAATATAATAAACCATTATATACCATATACATATATTTTATTATGTTTATATCATAACCTATATCTATATCTTCTTCTATCAAATGGAAATGAAATCATCGATCGTGTGTACGATGGACAACCGTCCCACAAACCAATAATGGATTTAATTTATAAATATGATATTTACTAAAATATAATAATTATAATATTATAATATCACATCTACCTTATCACCTTCTAATCTATTGAAAAACGATAATGTTGATCGTTCGTACGTGTGGATTACTACTTCCATGAAGTGATATGATTTGTTTTTTATTTTATTTTAACATGGATGGTAATAATGGTGGATTTTATGAAAATATATTATATATATGATATAATCATTATTCTATAAATTTGAATTAATATTTATCTTTTTTTTCATTTCTTCCTTCAAAAATTGAAAATAATTTCCATGCTTACATATGACCTACCATCTCCATGAACTTTGTAACTCATTTTTCTACCGCTAACATTTATGGAATTTTATAAATACTTATATAATGAATATATATGATTTTTATATCATTATTAAAATTATATATATGATTAAGTATGATCAAATTTCAACGACCAAAACTACCAAACCAAAACATTCACAAAAAATAAAAAAATTATTATCCAAAAAAGTGATTTTTTCAAAGAATTGTTAATTGATGGGGGATGAAAGAAAATAAGTAAATCATATAAGGTGATATCTATATATATATATTAGTATGGTTCATTAATATATTTTTAATAAATTTATATTTATTATAATGATTTTTGAACACGAATGAAGGAAGTCAAACACAAGGTAAGGGTTTCTCATTTGAGTTTTACTTCCGCAAGACATATGTCATATTCAATATTTATGTCACTAACCCTCCCCAAAAAGTTTACCCCTCCTAGTATGTAAGGGGAGAAGTGAGATAGTGACACTTGAGTCCCTACACTTGTAGTACTTGGGTTGGTGACTATCATATAGGTTATAGTAAACAGATAGATGGGGGATATTACCCTATAAGAGAACACATGTGAAAAAGAGAGATAAGATAAACACCATCCAACTCCTACTCAGAATACAATATAATAGAAAACCCAATTGAATAAATGTAATTAAAATCAACAACTAATACAACTTAAGTGAAAGATTCAAGTACCAAAATAAAATTAAGGATGATAGTGACCACAAATCCCAAATAGCTCTTGCTAAACCCCAAGATAGTAGTAACCAATATGATCTCCAATATGATCTAACTGACCTAAAAAATAATTTATATATACATAGGGTGAGTATAATATTATACTCAGTAGGATCCTCCCTAGAGACTCTCATAAAAAAGATAAAGATATCATGCTAAAGTATTGTAAACAACAAGTGAAACTAACTCATCACCTAAAAAGGCATACTACGTTCCTAGCCTCACTATGGCTAATATACCCAAGTATCACATACAAGAGTACATTATATAATAAATAATATCTAGGGTAGCCACTAAAAATTCCCCACTAATTTTCCACTTTACCCTAACATCAAAAATCCTAAACATATCTCTTTAAAAAGGATATCCCATAGACACCTAGGCAAAGAACCACAACATGCACCTCATGCAACACACCGCCACATCCACATAACCAAAAGTAACTAAGTATTTTTCAGGATACAATGAAACCCCATAATGTGTATCATACATCGAGTATTATACCTCAATACAACACAACCCATACATCGAGTAAGGAACCTCAAGACATCATAGCCTATAGATATTATACCAATAGTAGTCCTTAGGAAACTATATCCAGAATATATGTGTGTGAAAATAACCACAAGACATTACAGTCCTCTATACACATATATGAGGAAGTCTAAATATCGTGAATACCATTATAAATAACTACGATGAGAAGTGATTTGGATGAAAGTGGGTAGTCATCCATCCATTCTCCCACCAAGATGTTGTGGAAAAAACCCCTCAGGGCTCGAAATCCCTGGAGTGTAAGTTTCCATAACTGACAGAGTGGAGTGGCATATAAAACAAAAAATGTACTTGATATATTATAGATCATAACCACACTGTGTTCATAACATAGTCTCATAATCAACTATAACTAACATCTATCAGACTCCCAGTAACCACTGCTAAGACTAGATTTCTTATAAGCCCATAACCATTTAAATAGCTACATTAAATCATTAAATTCATTTTCATTAGTTTAAATTTACATTAATTAATTTATTAACTATTAATTAACCATTTTATTTCCCCTCATTAAATTACATTAGAATTACAACAATGTTACATACCCTCCATGCATAATTAAACTAAGTCCACAACTTCTCAGAATTATAACTTTAACATTGCATCCTTGCAAGCTCCAACCCCAAGGGTTAAAAATTTATTAATTTATTAACATTTTAACTTTACATATTACCAGGTAATCTTGGGAAACATCCTAAGATACCAAAAAATGTAAAAAACTAAGAACATCCATCCACCTCATGAAATGGGGTAATGAAAGTAGAAAAACAATCAACCTGGATGTTATCCCAAAAATAGAATCAAACAAGAATCCACCTTTTATATCAATGGGCAAGCTCAATATCAACCCATTCTATCACCCCCAGTGTCCTTCCCAAAACATAAATTCATATCTCAATGCATCTCTCCGTCTCATGAATAAACTATTTCCACTACAACTGGGCCTCCCTGCCCCACATACCACAACATCTGTCCAGGATCAACTATCATAGGATCACATCACATCATAAGAAGTAGGAAACAATAATAGAAATGAGACACTTGGCCCTAAAACAAGTATTCAACCTTCACACACAATGAGTTCTCAAAGCTCCAAGCATAAGGAACTCATCCTTTACAAGATATCATGAGACTCAATCGCTATAAAATCATTATCTTTTATCACACAACTGATTTTTATTCTATCTTGAATTAATTGATTCATTATTTATAGGTTCCAATTGCGGGAAACATAAGGATAAAACATTCACAAGATATCACTAATTAATTAAAAAAATAATTTAACATGCCTTTAATTCTTTTATAAAAAATCATTAACATGATTTTGGTTGCTTAACAAATTAAATTAAACATACATACTTTCATAAATTGATTATCATCAAATTACAATGATAACCAGATACATTAAACATGCCTCTTTAATATTTTAACCAATTAATTATCAATTAATTTTATATTTACATTATTTACCAATTTCTTATTCCAAAACAAGCATAAAAATCACTGCACAGATACCACACTATCTAGAAAATAAATAGGTGACCTGTTATCATGGTACCAAATAGCTTCATTTCTATGTGATCGATACAATTTATTTTATCTCGTTCAAGTAATTATTAGGTTAATTCCATTACCATCCAATGAAATAAGTCTTGATATCTCTACGATTGCACATAAATAATTATAGAAGTATTGATTCACCTACCTTAATAAGGTTTCAATGTTATTTTCACTAGAACAGACCAATGCTGCAGATTGCGATCGCCTCTCCTGCAAGAACTAAATCCACCAGAGGACTGTAACGCCCCGAGCCCAGTTACCCAGAGTTGGTGCATTATTTCATAACATTGGCATGATCACAAAAGATCAAGTCTCGAAAGATCGATTAGTTTAGTAGCCTTGGAAACACTAGATACATTCATAAATGTTATATTACATCATAAAGTGAAAAAATACAATAACATAGTCTCCATTTTCCACAGTCATATCCTCTTCTGACTATCCCTGTAGGTCATTCATAAAATACTTCTTCACATCCTGGAAAATATTAAAACATTGAAAGGGGTGAGCTCAGATGCTCAGTAAGGATAACAATATAAAGGAAAGCTTTCATAAATAAACATTAACATTTTAGGCAATGTATAACTAAAACAAAAGCCTTTTAAACTTGAACTTCAGCATAATATGACAAAAATAAAATTAAATAATGCCATTTACTAATTCACATGGATATTCTACTAGTCTAATAATCACATACAATATCAATACCCACTTTCATAATGATGGAATGCATAATGGCAGACTATCATAACCACGTAGCCAAGGCCTCGTGCCAAGACTACAAATAAGATTATGTCAAGGCCATGTGCCAAGACACTAGTTTGTCTCATGAGACCTACCGATGCATCGAGGAGCTATGGCGATCTCCACCCATCACTTATTAAGTCCAATGCATTCCTCAT
Organism: Viscum album; assembly: GCA_963277665.1. Lineage (NCBI taxonomy): Eukaryota > Viridiplantae > Streptophyta > Magnoliopsida > Santalales > Viscaceae > Viscum > Viscum album. The sequence continues at coordinate 1,350,727,242 of OY728157.1, forward strand.
ATGAATAGGTTTAAACATATCATAAACCATAACATAATCGTATCACATAAAACATGCATAAAGGAAACATAAAATTTTCACATTTCAATCACAAGATATCAATACAACACATTGATATAATAACAACACTTTCAAAACCATTTTCAATACCAAAATAAAAGAAAATTAAAACTTGGTATTTATTTTTCATTTTAAAAAGGTTATGGCTTGTAGAGGAAGCCGAAAATCAAATAATGTTCAGGGCGGCGGAGAAGTCGTTGTCGCCGCATACGTAAGACAAAAAATTCCTTTTTTCGTTTAGTAGAAATTCTTCATATAAAAAGATTCCCCTTAAATAAAGGTAAAAGTCAAAGGGGTTTATACACAGTATAAAAGAAAGTTGTATATAAAACAAAATATGCCTCAATGAAAGGAGATTGAGACGAAGTCCTTACAAAGATAATTTTTTAAGTAAAATAGATATATTATGTGTATTCACTTTAAGTAAACATAAAGAAAGTACAAATACAAGATAGGACATAATAATATCATGACATAATTTGAAAGTAGGAGATTAACCCAAAGAACGGAAATTGGGTTAAGAAGTCCTCTTACCTCGTGTCCGACTTGACTCCATCGTTCTTTAACCTCCTGAATAATAAACTAGAGATAATTTATAATTTCTTAAGAACCATATTCAAGTTTATTATTCCATTTATATAACTTATTACCATGTTATTAACATTATGTAATTATTTATGTTAATAACAGTCGTTTTGTCGATCTTTGGTACTTGAGTCAAAAATAAACTCCTTAAAATTACAAGTTGTTCATGTGGTAAAATATACATTATATCCATAATTATATTCATGATTTAGATATCATATATATCATATATATCCAGTATATACATTCATTTATAATATTACATAACATTTAGAGGTAAGAAATGAAATGCACCGTTCATGGAGACGGTAAGCCGTACGTACGCATGAATGCTACTTTCATTTCTATTTCATATTTAATGGAATGAAGTCATAATTATATAAAGGTATAATATAGTTCCAGTATAATAAAATGTATAATAAAATTTATTCCATCCTTTATACATCCCACATATGGCATTAACGATTCAAATCACTTTGAGGGGGCGGTAGTCCACACTTCCTAAAATGAAAATATCACGTTTACCCATATTGGAAACCAAAAAGGTATGCCATAAATGAAAAATAAAGAAGCTTAAGGAAAACATAAACATATTATACATCATATATAAATATAGTGACATTTTAATGGCCACCATGAGAGGTGTTAAAAGAATATTGAACAATCATCATTTCGTGAGGCAGAAATTTTCCAACCACAGAAACAGTATGTTCTTTAACCATTAGACGAAGGTGTGTGTAAGTTTAAATCGAATAATTATCATAAAAACATACTATTATATTTAGGATACTGGTTTTGTTACAAAATAAAGTAATAAAAAGAGTTTAAGGGGTTGGGGAAGCAAAATAAAACAAAATAACATAAGAGAAGACATTACCTTAAAATCGGGTAACTCTTTTTTGATTTGAGACAAATGCTTCCTTGGGAAGAATTATGACCAAAGTGAGGCTTCTAGGAGTAATAGAGGGAATTTGAGAGAGTATTTGGGTAGAGTTTGGCCGATAAAAAATTCTTTTATGGTGTGAATAAGGTGGTAGTGGTGGGGGCCTTTTATAAGAGGAGATGAGGGGCACTCTTGGAAAGATTGAAATGTTACATTATTACGAAATGTTTTTCGGATTCTAAAGGTCCCAAAGTGATAGATTTCGAGTATAAGGTGATAATGGTTTTAAATCTGCTCATAAAATATGTTTTTTACATGTGTAAGTCTTATATTTTACATTATCTTTTCATTTTATTTAAATCGTTAATTAATGAGGTAATCACTGCATCATCATGGTGTCATAAAAAATTTAATTTATTTAATTTCTAAAAATTATAAAAAAATTACCATGATGTAGGAAATTCTTTTATATTTCCAATGAATATTTATAGTAAAAAATTTAACTTATATAACCCCATGTAATAACTATTTTAGTAAAACAACACATGTTTGTGACAATTTTATTTTTACTTTAAGTAAAAAGTTATTAATGTCATTTTCTTACCCAAGTGGATCCATGGGATCCCCAAGTTGACCAATGTATTGTCTTGGTCATCCATGAATTATCCAATAAGGGTAATACAAGTGTAAAGGTATTTTCATATTTTTATAATATCATTTTTACCTTAAATTTCACTAATTACTTTTAATCGTGATTAATTAAACTTAAAAGTTACTATTCCCCAAAAAATTATTTTAATCCCATTAAACCACATTTTACTTCTTAATGAAAACCATGTATGTCGGATTTTTGAAAATAAAATCACAGAAGTGGTAATGTTTCATTTAAATGAAAAATCAGTTTTTTTAACTACCACTTAGTGGTTTCACTATTCATCAAAAATTGAAGTTTTTCAGAACAATGCCAAAATTTCACCCTAATCTATAATTGATATTCCAAATTCAAAAATTATGTCTATTTAACAAAATTCCAAACATATAAGTTGAACTAATTAATTTTATAATTAATTCCCGCTGTCACAACAAATAGCGTGTTTTTAAGAAACAATATATATCAAAAGATTGACAATTGTTTATGTCCAATTTCAAAGTGAAATTAATTCGAATGACCACCATTGGATAAAATGGTAAAAATATAATCTAATTACACTTTAAAACCACTCAATATTATAATTTACCACTATAAATTATTTTGATTAAAAAATTTGTTTTTAAGTATTTTTCACTATTCATAAAAAAATTGGAAGTTCTCAGAAAATTACAAAAAATTCAACTTAGGATAATTTCAATATTCCGAATACAAAATCTAAGTCCATTTGGAAAGATAAAATTTATAAAATTTCAAAAATTAGGTATTACTATTCATAACGGCTACTTTGATTGGTTGTGGTGTTTGTTAGAACTCAAAGTTGCGTACAACACACACTACTGTATTATTCAAAGAGAAGTGTACCGTGGAAGCTTGGGGTGTTACATTATCCCATCATTTAATAAATTTCATCCTCACAATTTGAAATTTTTCTTTGAAAATAAAAGGTTGAAAATAGAAAATACCTTTGTGGAAAACCCACATCGGAAATGAGGTTAATAAAAAAATAACTTTAAAAGAAAGAAAGATAAGTACAAAGGTCACTCGAGATAGCCCATAATAAGATTCTATGAAAATATGGATATGGAAGAAAAAAAACATCAAGGTCTGATGGAGAGTTATAGAAAAAAGGATTAGGAGAAATTTAACCACAAGAAAATCAAAAAATTGTGATTGGTTAAACGGTCATTGAATCCGCAGTTGGAAAAGTTAACCGACAACATTTTTTTTTTAAGTTACCTTTTATAAAGTTGAGGAATTTATTTAGGAGATTTACTAAGAACGTAAGTAAATATACTTACTTGTCATGTAGACTTTCATTCTTTAATAAATTTTTACCACAAACCCACCATTCACTCCAAAAGGTAATAGAACTCAAAAATATTCTATTTATCCTAATTGTATAAGGTTCCAAATATTAACACATACCATTTAGATTAGGAAAACTTTTTTTGTAATAACTAGGGACTTCCTGTAGGTTAGTGGTAGGTAATAAAGGCTTGTCGCACTATGGTTGTGGGTTTGATTCCTGCAGCTTTGTCCGATGCGACGGGTTATCCCCCGACCTGTAGGTTGTCCTTTTCCTAAAAATATAGTATTATAATATTACAAAAGTAATCTTCAAAAATGTTTTAACCTTAAACAATACTATCCAAGGTTCAAATTAATCCATTACAACCTTTATAGTTATCCAAAATACCTCTGTCTAGACTTTCTCTAAAAGGTATCTAAATTCCAAAAATCAATTATAACATCAGATTCCCCAAACAAAGTAAATTTTCTCCTATTATCACATACTAAAAATATGATTACCTTCATCATATTAAAACCTTAATGAAAAAAAACAAGTACTACAGTACAATCCTTATATATATCACAATATTCTTATAACCAGAATATAATCCTTGCGTCCAAAAGCACCAATATATTTAATTATTCCACTTCAACTGTAGTAATATCATAAGATTGTCTTTGATCCCTTGGACTTTTCTGAGGTAAGTTTCCCTGACACTTAGGACATTTATTTTCATAATGCCCCATTTCCCTACAATTGTAGCATTAAACAATGATAGCCTCTTTCTTTCCCTTGTAATCACGAGCCTGGTGACCTTTTCTCTACATTTATAAAAAACTCCCATTCCTTTTAGGCATGTACCAGGGCGATTCTTCCCACAATTATAAAATAATGGAAAATCCTTCTTTCCCGTTTTCCCTTTATCTGTCTCTTGTTCCACAGTTCTCTTCTTCTCTTGCTTTACTTTGTTATCATAAGACTTAGAGAATTCCTTTTCTGTCTTGATAGCACATGAGACAATATCGTCATATGTTGAGAAATATTGTGATACTAAATCTTGACAGAGAAATGGTTTTAACCCATCAAAGAAACATGCAATCTTACTTCTTGGGTTACGTATATAATCTGCAGCATGCCTCGCTAATCTTGTAAAGTTAGCCTCATACTTTGCGACATTCTCATCCTCCTTCTTCCTCAGACTCAGAAATTGCATTTCCATATCTGCTTGATGGTCATGTGGAAAGTATTTTTCTAAGAAAGTTTCCTTAAACTCCCTCCATTCCATACTTGATACTTCTTCATCTTCCTTTGTGTTTTGAATCAGCGACCACCATTGATCGGCATCTCCAGTGAGGCGGTAGACTTCCATGACAACCTTCTCCCTTTCGCTACTCCCCAAGGCGTGGAATATTTTTTCTAAGGATTTTATCCATTGCTCAGCTACTAATGGATTTGTACCCCCATTAAATGTTGGCGGTTGTTGCCTCATGAAGTCGTCTGACATTGATCCTCCACGTTGCGGATCAGGGTGCTCCATACGAGTAAGGTTGTTATTCATAACCTGAGTGAGTTGTCCGAGTATTGTAATAAGTTGATCAGCACCAGTTGTATCTCTAGCTCCACAATAATTATCTTGAGCAGGAGGGAAATCCCTACACGGAGTGCGTGCATTGATACGGTTTCCATTCCTCCCACTAGGCACCATTTCTAAACAATGGCATAAACTAGATTAGTTTATGAATTAAAATACATAATTCCATACTTGTAAAACACTTAACATAAATTGAACTATTTATGGATATAATCCATAATCATAAAAATGTTTTCTTTGAGGAAGTATATACTCATAAGCCCTTCACAATGGTTTGTAATGAAAATGATAATTATCCTAAGCATATCCCCCATGAGTGTCATAACCAAGAGTTCAACAAAGCCTATTGTCGTGCACAAGTTCCCGTTCGAGTCTAGCTCAAAGCGGTGTTTTTGGGTTTTACCCCTAGGTACATCTGTGCCAGAGCCGCCTCTACCTGCTCATATCCAGAAAGGGATGCATTGCTCGGAAAACTCACAAAATCTCTATAATACCAAAATTCTAGGAAGTTCTTCTATACTAATCCTCAAAGTCTATCTTCGGGCTATGTGCTTTAATCAGATTTTATCTTAATATAGCTTCCATGGTTAGTACTAAACTGCCTCTGATACCAACTGTAATGCCCCGACCCCAGTTACCCAGAGCCGGTGCATTATTTCGTAACATTGGCATGATCACAAAAGATCAAGTCTCTAAAGACTGATTAGTTTAGTAGCCTTGGAAACACTAGATACATTCATAAATGTTATATTACATCATAAAGTGAAAAACTACAATAACATACTCTCCATTTTCCACACTCATATCCTCTTCTGACTATCCCTACAGGTCATTCATAAATACTTCTTCACATCCTGGAAAATATTAAAACATTGAAAGGGGTGAGCTCAGATGCTCAGTAAGGATAACAATATAGCGGAAGATTTCATAAATAAACATTAACATTTAAGGCAATGTATAACTAAAACAAAATCCTTTTAAACTTGAACTTCAGCATAATATGGAAAAAATAAAATGAAATAATTCCATTTAATTATTCACATGGATATTCTACTAGTCGAATAATCACATGCAATATCAATAAACACTTTCATAATGATGGAATGCATAATGCCAGACTATAATAACCACGTAGCCAAGGCCTCATGCCAAGACTACAAATAAGATTTTGTCAAGGCCTCGTGCCAAGACACTAGTTTGTCTCATGAGACCTACCGATGCATCGAGGAAATATGGCAGGCTCCACCCGTCACTTATTAAGTCAAATGCATTCCTCATATGAATAGGTTTAAACATATCATAAACCATAACATGATCGTATCACATAAAACATGCATAAAGGAAACATAACATTTTCACATTTCAATCACAAGATATCTATACAACACATTGATATAATAAAAACACTTTCAAAACCATTTTCAATACCAAAATAAAAGAAAATTAAAACATGATATTTATTTTTCATTTTAAAAAGGTAATGGCTTGTAGAGGAAGCCGAAACTCAAATAATGGTAAGGGCGGCGGAGAAGTCGTTGTCACCAAATACATAAGACAAAAAATTCCTTTTGTCGTTTAGTAAAAATTCTTCATATAAAAATATTCCTTTTAAATAAATGTAAAAGTCAAAGGGGTTTATACACAGTATAAAAGAAAGTTGTGTATAAAACAAAATATGCCTCACTGAAAGGAGATTGAGACAAAGTCCTTACAAAGATAGTTTTTTAAATAAAATCGATATATTATGTGTATTCACTATATGTACACATAAGTAAATTACAAATACAATATAGGACATGATAATATCATGACATAATTTGAAAGTAGGAGATTAACCCAAATAACAGAAATTGGGTTAAGAAGTTCCCTTACCTCGTGTCTGACTTGACTCGATCATTCTTTAACCTCTTTAATAATAAACTAGAGTAAATTTATAATTTCTTAAGATCATTTTTCAAGTTTATTATTCCTTTTATATCACTTATTACCATGTTATGAACATTATGTAATTATTTATGTTAATAACGGTCGTTTTGTCGATCTTCGGTACTTGAGTCAAAAATAAACTTATTTAAATTACAAGTTGTTCATGTCGTAAAATATCCATTATATCCATACTTATATTCATGATGTAGATATAATATACATCATATATATCCAGTATATACATTCATTTATAATATTACATAACATTTAGAGGTAAGAAATGAAATACACCGTTCATGGAGACGGTAAGCCGTACGTACGCATGAACACTACTTTCATTTCTATTTAATATTTAATGGAATGAAGTTATAATTATATAAAGGTATAATATAATTCCAGTATAATATAATGTATTATACTATTTACTCCATCCTTTATACATCCTACATATGGCATTAATGATTCAAATCACTTTGAGGGGGCGGTAGTCCGCACTTCCGAAAATGAAAATATCGCGTTTACCCATAATGGAAACCATAAAGGTATGAAATACATGAAAAATACAGAATCTTAAGGAAAACATAAACATATTATACATCATATATAAATATAGTGACATCTTAATGGCCACCATGAGAGGTGTTAAAAGAAGATTTAACAATCATCATTTCGTGAGGCAGCAATTTTCCAACCACAGAAACAGTATGTTCTTTAACCATTAGACGAAGGTGTGTGTAATTTTAAATCAAATAATTCTCATAAAAACATCCTAGTATATTGAAGATACTGGTTTTGTTACAAAAGAAAGGAATAAAAAGAGTTTAAGGGGTTGGGGAATCAAAATAAAACAAAATAACATAAGAGAAGACATTACCTTAAAATCGGGTAACTCTTTTTTGATTTGAGCCGAAGGCTTCTTTGGGAAGAATTCTTCCCAACGTGAGGCTTCTAGAAGTAAGAGAGGGAAGTTTAGAGAGTATTTGGTCAGAGTTTGGCCGAGCCAAAAGGCTTTGAAGGTGTGAATAAGGTGGTAGTGGTGGGGGCCTTTTATAATAGGAGAGGAGGGGAACTCTTGGAAATATTGAAATGTTACATTATTATGAAATGATTTTCGGATTATAAAGGTCCCACAATGATATATTTCGAGTATAAGGTGATAATGGTTCGAAATATTCTCATCTAATATGTTTTTGACACGTGTAAGTCTTAGATTTTACATTACCTTTTCATTTTATTTAAATCCTTAATTAATGAGGTAATTGCTGCATCATCATGGTGTCATAAAAAATTTAATTTATTTAATGTCTAAAAATTATAAAAAAATTACCATGATGTAGGAAATTTTTTTATATTTCCAATGAATATTTATAGTCAAAATGTTAACTTATATAACCCCATGTAATAATTGTTTTAGTAAAAAAACACATGTTTGTGACAATTTTATTTTTACTTTAAATAAAAAGTTATTAATGTTATTTTCTTACCCAAGTGGCTCCATGGGGTCCCCAAGTTGACCCATGGATTTTCTTGGTCGGCCATGACTCATCCAATAAGGGTATGACAAGTGTAAAGGTATTTTCATATTTTTATAATATCATTTTTACCTTAAATTTCACTAATTAGCTTTAATCGCGATTAATTAAACTTAAAAGTTACAATTCACCAAAAAACTATTTTAATCCCATTGAACCAAATTTTTCTTCCTAATGACAACCATATATGTCGGATTTTTTAAAATCAAATCACAGAAGTGGTAATGTTTCATTTAAATGAAAAATCATTTTTTTAACTTCCACTTAGTGGTTTCACTATTCAAAAAAAATTGATGTTTTTCAGAACAATGCCAAAATTTCACCCTAAGCTATAATTGATATTCCAAATTCAAAAATGATTTCTATTTTACAAAATTCCAAACATATAAGTTTCATTAATTAATTTTATAATTAATTCCCGCTGTCACAATAAATAGCATGTTTTTAAGAAACAATATATATCAAAAGATTGACAAATGTTTATGTCCAATTTCAAAGTGAAATTAATTATAATGACCACCATTGGATAAAATGGTAAAAATATATTATAATTAAACTTTGAAACCACTAAATAGTATAATTTATCACTATATATTATTTTGATTAAAAAAGTTGTTTTTAATTATTTTTCACTATTCATAAAAAAATTGGAAGTTCTCAGAAAATTACAAAAAATTCAACTTAGGATAATTTCGATATTCCAAATACAAAAATGAAGTCCATTTGGAAAGATAAAATTTATAAAATTTCTAAAAGTAGGTATTACTATTCATAATGGCTACTTTGATTGGTTGTGGTGTGTGTTAGAACTCAAAGTTGTGTACAACACACGCTACTGTATTATTCAAAGAGAAGTGTACCGTGGAAGCTTGGGGTGTTACAAGGACAATGCACCACAACCGCAAAAAAAAAACTCTTTTATAGAGATAATGATCTATCACATGGAAAATAGAAACATGAGAAAATTGATCAAATAAACCATAGGAATAGAGGCAAAAGATACCTTGGATCGAAGAAAAATACCTATGGATCGAAGGAGGGAATCTAGGGATCGATCATTGGTAAAGGAATCCCCAAAACCTCAAAGTGGGAGTAACATGGTCACCTAGAATGAGAGAGAGGGGAGATGAAACTATAGGGTTTGACAACTTTAATGGCTGAAAATGTTTAAAATATATAACATTGGGGACTTACATGACATATAATCCCCTTTGATGTCATGTAATACCCAGGGTTTGGTTCCACTGAAAAATTAATCACCTTTTTATTTATTTAAACCTGAAAAACGAAACGTTTTGAATCCAACATTCACATTGTTTAAATGGTTTACATGGAATGATATATCCCTTCTTCTAGCTTTTATCAACTTAGTCCCTTTAGACTTCCTCCAAGCCTCCTCTAAGTACTTTGGTATTTAGAAACACACAAAGGGTCGATCCATGCAGTTCTGAGCCGTTACATTAGATACCTCTCAAAAAATTATCATCTATAGAATCCAAAACAACCTAGATATGAAAAGAAAAGGGGTGTTCAAAATATCCACCATTAAAGTTACCTCTCAAGGCTCTCACCACCATAGGAGCCTGACCACCTCATCCAAGAACAAGGGGCTCGAAATGATGATTTGATGAACTATTCATTGATTATTATCCACCTACAGCATGAGAGTAGACTCATCCAACCAAAAGAACCTAAACATTGAAATAAAATGTAATTTCCAACACATATTCTCCTCCCATGGAGATAAGGTAATCTACAAAAAAATAGAAATCCATTTCTTAAAACCGAAGGGTTCTACAAAAAAAAAAATGAATGGTGATCAAGAGAAGAGATAAACATAAAATAGATTAGGGTACTGAGCTTGTGTCTATGGCTCATGTTCCTTGGTACTCTCTTCCATGCCACTGTTCTTCCAGAAGACACGAACCATGGGGATAAAATACCCACAAAACAACTTCTCTTGGCAATCCAAGATCTATAAAGGACACTCCTCAAATCTCGCATCATCACCAACACCGATCATTCCACAATCAATGATGTGACTGTTTCCCTGAAGATAATGATAGAGTTGAGACACATGAAATACAATATGTATCTAGATCATATTCGAGGGAATCTCTATCTGATAAACCACAAATCCGACACAATCTAACACCACGAAAGCCGAAAAAACCATCGAGAAATCATACTCCCATGAACAAACCTTCGATCCCCATGATGTGGATTCACCTTCAGGATCAAATGATCCCCAACATAAAACTATAGATGTATGCTCTTATTATCAATATAGAATTTTTAATGATCCTGCACTGACTTCTTCCTCTCATGATTCACCTAAACCATATCTGTTGTATTCTATACCAATTCCTACCTGAGAATTTATTACTCTCTAACCCCAGTCCAACATAATAGAGAATGGATAGTTAGGAAGTAAAAGGCTTTAAATGGTGCTATACCGATGGTGGAGTAAAAAATATTTTTTTAAGTGAACTCTACCAAGGGTAGGTGCCTCATCCATGAACCTTAAAAATCTAGTTCACAAGAGAGAAACAAGTATTCAAGTGTATGGGTGGTCTGCTCTATCTAACCATTCTTCTACGAATGAAAAGAAGTGTTAAGGAATAATTGAGAATACAAATCATGATGTATACCTCTCCACACCCTAGAGGTAAAATGCGGATCTCGGTCAGAAATGATTGTCCTCGGTACCCCATGGAGTCTCACCACCTCCTCCAGATTCCACCTCAACAAAACCTCCACTAAGATCAACTTCTTGATTGCTATAATATGGTCCAGTTTCATCAAATGATCAAATACCACCCAGATAGTGCCATATCCACCCTTAGATTAAGTTAAAACAGTAAGAAAGTCCATAAATATTTCCACCCACTATTACTAAGGAACATTTAATGGCTAGAGAAAACCAATGGGAACATAGTGCTCAGCCTTCACATTCTGGATACCAAACTTCATGACACAAACCTTACAACTGCACGCTTTAACCCAAACCACAAAAAATGACCCATCAATGCTCGGTACGTATTTTACATTCCATGATATACCACCAAAGGTAAACTATGGAACTCTTCAAGAAACATGTCATACATATAAAAAACAAAAACCATTCCCTAAAACAACACTCAGTGTTGTTCATCTTCAGACCAACCATCAGGGGACTCTCCACAAATAAATCAGTCTCTCCAGACCTCCACCTCAATATCATTCAACTAGAATTCATCCACCTGGTATAGCATAGATGATTGCATATTCCTATGGAAAAGACAACCTATGAACCTGGATTCTCCCATATTTAGATGAAATGTGGAATGTTCTTCAATAAACCTCTAGGAATCACCTGATTTATGAACCACATTACTACACAACTTCCTTCTATACGTATCAGCTAAAACATTCCCCTTTCTAGATGTATACAAAATATAAAAGCTGTAATATTGTAATAACCCCATCCACCAATATTGAAGCATGTTCAAGTAACGTTGGGATAAAAAATAACTCAATCTCTTATGATCGGTGAAGACCAAAAAAGGATTACTGATGTGGTAATGTCTCCAAAATATCTGGGAAAACACCGGCACCACCAACGTGAGATCGTCGATGGAATAGTTACAATCATGGGGAAAAAGTGTTGAGACCCATAGGAGATGTTTGATCTTGATTACATTAGAACACAAGCCAAACTGAGATGAAAAACATCATAGGAAACCAATAATTGATCTCCTTCCATTGGAAGAAAAATAATTTGGGTACCGACAAACTTCTTCTTAAGATATTCAAAATCCCTATAATATTGATCAGTCCAAAGAAACACATAATCCTTTCTATTCAAAAATTTAGAGGAGTCAAAACACAAGACAAATCATCTATGAACCTCCAATAATAACCTGAACACTAAGTAAACTTCCCACCTCTTCCATCGTCTTGGGGAATTCTTAAGACACAATTTCTTCTATCTTTGACGAATCCATTGTTACTCCCTACTGAGGTATAACATTCCCCAATAAACAGACTTATCAAGCCCAAAAATCACACTTTGTCAACTTACCAAAAAAATTATCAAGGAGAATATATCCAAAAATGGAACATATATTCTTTTTATGCTCCTTCTCAAGCACAGAGTACAGAAGGATTTCATCAATTAAAACCACCCAGAAATTTTCTAGCAACTCACAAAGCACAAAATTCATTATCCTCATGAACACATATGGATGATTCATCACACCGAATGACTTCACACCAAACTCAAAATTTCCATGATGACAACAGAAATAAGTATTCAGGATATCCTCATCCTTCAAATTCATTTGATGATATCCTGATCACAAATCAATCTTTGAGAACCAACTTGCACCCTTTAGTTGATCAAATAAATCATAATTCTACAAAATATGATAGAGTTTGTTCACTACCACTTAGTTCAAGAAATAATAATCAATACACAACCATAAGCATTCATTAGTATTCTTTATGAACAAAACCAGTGCACCCCATGGTGACAAACTTGGCCAAACAAAACCACACCATAGTAGACAATCAAGATGTATAAATTTCTCTTACAACTCAAAAGGTTCTATCCTACATGGATAAATCAAGAAAGGAGACCTGCCTAGATGTAGTTTGATCCCAAACTCAATCTATTATCAAGGGGGTAACACTACAACATCCTCTTGAAAGACATCAGGGTACTCATCTATGACCCTAGTAAAATCTGATAGCTAAACTTCTGATGAATAGGGAATCATCCGAGTTATCAAGGATGAAAAGACTGAACATGACTCTAACCCATGCAAGTGAATCTCTTTCCAAAAAAACTATTGTATTTCAATCAAAATTTAAGAACACAACTATCCTCCTAATGTATTCAATGACATACTTCACCAAATACAACGAATCCACACCAATGATGATGTCATATGGTTGTATATGTAAACATATGAAATCTCTTCAAGACCAGTGCTACCACAAAACTAGCTCACAATTTCTATATACATCAAAAAAATCATTTGAACTCTAACTGGAATAGTCAATGACAAGGGAAATGGAAGACTTTATACCTCAAGTCCAAAATATTGGACAAGGTTTGGTGATATGAAGATGTGTGTAGATCCTGAATGAAACAAGGCATTCAACCAAGTTGAGAGTAAGAAAATGGTACCTCGAACAACATTCGACTCGCTTGGAACTGGAACACTACAACATTAGGCTGACCAAGACCTAATCCATGACCTCTATTACCATGATGGAAACCACCTCCATATACGTTAACTTCACTATGAGGACGAGGAGTATATTGGGGCTGTCCATTGCCTACGTCATCCACTATCTATTGATCCCAAACTAAAGAAACATGATACTTCTACCTTAGCTTGAACTACCTTAGTGGAGGAACCTAAAGTGGTAGAACTAGTGGACACTGAAAACTCAAAAAGGTTGGTTTCTCTGGACACTGATGACTTTTACCTCCATAAGAAAAACTTGCATATGATGCCTTTGAATAGGCATGAGAGATGCCCCCAGATAAATGAGACATTGAGTGATGGAACCTTCCACCTACTGATTAAGAGCTCTTATGTCCTAAGAACTTGGAAAACAAGACCATATATTTACTTTGTGATGAATCCTGATAACCCCCCTCTCATGATGATCCAATTATAGATAACATCCTCTCGATGAACTCTACTCTTTCCAAAACTGAGATATATGACTACATCATAAACAAAGTGACATGGAATTGGATCTCTAGAGGAAAATACTCCTCAAAATTCCTCAACTTGGCCTCATCATCTAAAAACATGTTCGAAGCATATTGCAGATTGTTCTAAAAATGAAACTTGTATACTCGGACATTGGAGCTCCCCCTCTGAAGGGAAAGAAACTCCTGGAAAATGGATACCTTCATAGTTGAAGAAAGAAACCTGGATCTGAACTGGTATTAGAACTCTTCCCATGAGACTATCAACTCCTCATGATATTTGAGGAATAAAAACAACCATTTCCTTAATACCCTACAGAGAATTTTTGTAGCCAATGATACCTTGTTCTCCTTCCGAGCATGGTTCTAACTAGAGGCTATCCCAATCTCTTACAACCAATCTTCTGTGAATAAATCTTAAACATATCCCTCATACCTGTGTAGAATCTTGCACTGAAACACTTAGAGTTTTCTCATCCAAGTTTCATTATCATCAGCCTATGCTTTGTGGAGATCTACTAGCACAACTTGTTGAACATTTTTTCATGAACCTAAGAGGGGTTCAAACCTAGATCCATTCCTATAAAAGAAAAAATAGTTAGGGATCCTAAACATAGAATATTTAATACCTTACAATTAATTAATTTTTACCTTTTTTTCATTTTAGGGTAAACTATCCTAAGGTCTACCCATTTAAATATAGGCACAAAAAAGAACGATTCATTATCCTTTACCAGGTCTCTACCCATCAAAAAGTTTCACCTCATTTTGTAGCCACTCTATTATTAATGGTGCAAGAATCATGTCATTGGGGTATGTTAATACCAGTGTCTAATCCGTTCTCCCATGTTTGTAGCGCTAGCTAAACATTGCACATACCATTTCCCTACCATCCACTCTGTCACGACCCCCTCCACACAAAGTGTAACCCTCATAGGCCAAAAATGGTAGAAGAGAGTTAGTGACACCATATTACCTCCTCATATAAGACATTGGTTGGCAACTAGAATCAAGGGTATAATAAACAAACAAATGGGAATCATTACCCTCTTAGAGAACAAATGAAGAAGAGAGATATAAGAGAAAAACCAGTTAGAAACTACTCAGAATACAATATAAATGAATACCCTGCTGCACATATATAATGACATGTAATAACTACTACAATTGAAGAGAAAAATACCATGTACCAAATGAAAAGTAAGGACAATAATGACCATGAAGCCCAAACAAATCCTGCCAAACCTCAAGATAATAGAAACCAGTATGATCTCCAACCTTCTCAAATAAACCTGAAAAAACGTTTATATATATGTTGGGTGAGTATTACAGTATACCCATTAAGGTCATCCCTAGAGCATCTCATGATAAAGATAAAGAAATCATGCTAAATCATAATGAATAACCAATGAAAATAACTCGTCACCTAAACATGTATACTATGTTCCCAGCCTCAGCATAGATAATATCACAAAATATTGAATACAAGAGTACATAATATAATAAATAATATCAAGGGTACCCTTATCCCTTTCCCAACCAGTTTTCCACTATACCCAACTTCTCACGTCCTAAGAATATCTCTCTAAAATGGATAGCCCTCAGAAACACGAGAGAAACACCACAACATGCACATCATGAAACACACTACCAAGTACATGTAATAAAAAGTATCCAGAGAGTTTTTGGGAGCTAACACATCCCATATAATGTGTATCATACATCCGATAATATACCTCAATCCATCACATCCCATACACCGAGTAAGAAACCTCAAGACATTAGAGGATACACATGCTATATATAGCGAACTGAACCTAGATAGCCCAGAGCTAGTGTATACTACTAAATACATTGGAATGATTACAAGGAATCAATCCCTAAAAGACTGATCAGTTTAGTAGTCTTGGTAAACTAGATACATCAATGAGTATTGTATGAAAAATGAATACACTAATTACAACTTATTTTTTTTCTTCAAAATAAAAATCTTTGAGGATGATCTTTAATCCATATATTATATTCTATAATATCTTTAATAGTATGATTCTTGGATTCATGGGGAAAGAAACATAATAAGGGTGAACTCAAATGCTCAGTAAGGGTATGTATAATGGAAAAAATAATAAATCAGTATATATGGAAAGTTAAATAACTGAGCACAATTTCGATTTACAAAACAAGATAAGGTACAAATAATATGGGAGGTAAGGAATTGAAACATGTTCCATAAATAAATTAACTGAGAATTAAATACATACATATATAAGTCAATACAAAATATCATGGATAAATAATAACCAAAATTAATTTTGTGGAATTTCTTTCTTATCATACATCATGTCTTAGGCACATGAAAACATATTACCATCAAGAACATTCACAAGATGGTTTAAAAACACCGATAGAAACCCATTTAATTTGTCCAAATTATTTGTCTCATGAGAACCTATCGATCATATCAAAATTAATTTTTGATTTTAAAATATTTTTAGTATTTTTAAATAATTTAATCAATTTTAATTTTTTAAAATATCCATTATTCCATTTTTTACCCACATCACTTTATTGAATATGAATAAAATCTAAATAGAGAGATAAATTCAAAAAAAAGAATTGAATAGTATTACGACATGTCATATTCACCTAGAAAAATCATAGATGACATATATTATGTCATATAATATTTATTTTTATATTTATAATATCATTTATTTGATTCCATCATTAATAAAGAAATTACTACATCATCATTGTGTCATAATTAAATATAATTATTTAATGTTTAAAAATTATAAATAAAATACCATGATATAGGAAATATTTGTAGATTTATAATTACTATTTATCATTGAATAGATCACTTATATAAATCTATGTTAAAATTGTTTTAGGAAGAATATATATGTTTATAACAAATTTTCTCTCACTTTAAATTAAAAGTTATAAGTGCCATAATCACACCCAAGTGGCTTTCAAAGGAAAAATTTTGATACCAAGGGTTTTATTGGTATGAGAAATCTTATCTTATGGGATTAGGTCATGTGTTAGTGTAGTTTTATATTATTATAATATTATTTTTACCCTTATTTGCGTGATTTATCTTTCAACCGTTATAAATAAAAATAATTACTTAGGTTACTATTAAATATATCCAAAAAATAATAGGTTACTATTAAAATAATTTAGACCTTATGATTCAAAATATAAAATCCATTTTTCCAAATTCAAAACACAGAATTATCATAAATTAATTTAAAAATAAATCTCGTTGTCAAAATGAGAAAGCGGGGTTTTAAAAGTAAAAACCATCAACAGATTGGCATGTGTTTATATCAAATTTCAGTGTGAAAATACTTCCAATGAACACAATTGAATTAAAGGATAAAAACATAATATAATTATAATTTAAAAAAAAATTACTAGGATAATCTATCAATGTAAATAATTTAGATGGAAAAACGAGTTTTAATTAAAATGTAATATTTTTTTAATGTTCATTAAAATATGAAAGTTATCAGAAAAGCACCAAATTTTTTTCCAAAATAAATTTTTATGTCATAAATATAAATAAGATGTTTATTATATCAAATTGGAAATATAAAAGTTTCATATATCATATTTAAAAAGGGTTCTCCATTAAGTGGTGTAAAAACTATATTTTTGAAAAATACTTCTTTTATATAAAAAACTAACTTTTATCTTATAGCCTATCTAGAAAAAACATAAGTAAAATCTTAAAATTATATGGAACATATAAAATTCAGAATTTGTTTAATAATATTCATAACCACATATTAAATATCTAGGTAATATATTATATTAAATAATAATATTTTATTAATATATTGTTGTTTTATAAAACTGGCCCTTGCATGTAACACATTCCAACTCATTTTTGTGTGTATCAGAAGATTGAAATGGTGTTTTGTTAAAAAAAAGAAATAAAGAAAAAATGAAATTTATTTAGAAATTAAAATATTATATATTCTCCTGGTGTTAAAATGTACTTATAATAGTTCTTAGGAAACTATATCAAGAATACATGTGTGTGAAAATAACCACAAGCCATTACAAACCACTAAAAAAATATGGGAAAAAATAACTACTATGAATATGAGCACAGGTAACTACCCTGAGAAGACAATAGGGTCAAAGGGGTTAGTCAGTAATCTATCCTCCCACCAGGATGTGGGGGAAAACAACCCCAGGGGGAATAATCCTAGAGGTTTCAATTCCCATAACCAACATGTTGGAGTGGAATATAAAACATAAAATCTACATGATATAATATAGGTCACTACCACATAATGGGAATAACCTAGTCTCAGACTTAACTACTGCTACCATCTCTCAGATTCCCATCTATCACTCCTAAGACCAGATATCCTATAAGATCACAACCATTTAAAGTTATCAATTAAATTATTTAATTCCTTTTCATTAGTTTAAATTTATGTTAATTAATTCATTAAAAAATAATTAACCATTTCCATTTTCTACATTACATTACATTATAATTACAATAATGTTCCATGCAATCTAAGAATAATCAAACCAAGTCCACAACTTCCCAGAATTATAACTTCATCATTGCATCCTTGCAAACTCTAACCGCATCAGATAAAACTTTATTCATTAATTATCATTATTTTATTACTGTATTACCAGGTACTCTATGAAAACATCTTAAGATAATAAAAAAGGGAAAAAACAAAGAACATATATTTGCATCAAGTAGTGGGGAAAAGAAAATAGATAAACAAACAACATCGCCATCATCCAAACAACATATTCAAATAAGCATCCAACTTTCATATAAATGGGTAAGCTCATCTTCAACCCATTCTATCATCCCCAAATTCATCCTTGACACCGACATGCATATCTTGATGCATCTTTCCATCACAAGCATCAACTGTTGCCACAAAAACTAGGCCTCTCCACCCCACATACAACAATAGCCCTCCAGGATCTACCATCCCAGGGTCACATAAAATCATAAGTAGTAGGAAAAAAACATAGAAATCGAGATCTTGGCACTTGAATGAGGCATTAAAACTTCACGCACAATGAGTTCTCATGGCTCCAAGCACAAGTCACACAAACTTTATAAGAGAGCAGCTGACTCAGGCCCTATAGATGCATTATCTTTTATCACACAACTAATTCTTATTACTCCTTTTATTAACCGATTATTTTTATAGGTTCCAACTATGGAAATCATAAGCATAAAACTATCAAAAGCTATAAAAAATTAATTAAACCATTAATTTCACATGCCTTTAATGATTTTATCAACAATAATAAACATGCTTCATGTTCCTTAACCAATTCAATTAAACATGCATACTTGCATCAATTTATTAACATCAAATCACAATGACAACCGAATACATTAAAGATGTATCTTTAATATTTTAACCAATTAATTATCAATTAATTTAGGATTTACATGATTTACCAATTTCAAAAGAAAAACCAAAAATAACAAGCACAAAATAGATGACAGGCTATCTAGAAAATTAAGAGGCAACCCATTATCATGGTACAAAACATAAACACTACCACATGATCGATACCAATTATTTAATCCGATTCGAGTAATTATTAAGTTAATTTCATTGTGACCCAATGGGCCAAATCATTCTAGCTATATGATTTCATGTAAATAATTAGATAAGAAATAAACATCCTACCAAAAATCATACCTAAAAAAATCCTTTAGAAACAGTTAGATCAAGAACCATCACATAGAAAAGGGGAATATGAGGAAATGGATATAAGAAACCAGAAAAATTTGGGAAGAACATTGTTGACGCTCCTTTCGTCACAGAATCTAAAGATCGGAAAAGGGAATATCTGAGCTCAAAGTGATTAATCCTTTGAAGAAACATCAAAAATCGACAAAGGGATGAAAAAGGAGAACATTGCCCATAGGTCGCGCAAGTTCCCTCTTGGTCGCGCAAGTACACTTGCGCGCCGCCTCAACACTTGCGCGACTCCTCATGGTCGTGCAAGGGACTTGCGCGACATATGTGGTAACCGCCTGGTAACCGCCCAGTAACCGCCCGGGGTCTTCTTTTGCCTATAAATAGACCCTGTGGGCCCCCCATTAAAGAGGATCTTTTTCCAGAAACTCGGATTGAAGCTCCCAACGCCCAAGTCTCTTCTTAAAGCTTCCATAACACTTCTAAGGTAATTTCTTACCTAAAATGGAAGATCTAAAGAGAAGAAGGAAGGCCTAAGTGTTGAAACTTATCAAACACTTGCGCGCCGACTTAATTCCTTCAATATAACTTGCGCGTCCCTTCTATGGAAGAACCTCAAGAGGATTGTAAAGGGTTTTATAAAGAGTCGCTCAAGTAATTCAACTCTGGTTGAAAATCGCGCAAGTATCCCTCATGTCGCGCAAGTATACTTGCGCGACCAGTACTTGCGCGCCGCCGCAGGACTTGCGCGACTTTTAATACTTGCGCGCCCCTATCTTTTTGGGTGCCCATCTTGCCCATTTTACCCCTCTTAAGCCATTTCACCCTTCCTATTCAAGATTCAGTCTTCAAGATACTCTTCAAAGCCATTTATGGCATGATTTCTTGAATTGACATCCTTATCTGAAAGGAATTCTGTGAAATATCTCTCAAAACCTAGTGATTTAAACATCTTTATGTCACCAAAGATTGAGAGTTCATTCATTCAACCTCATCCTTTAAGATGAGAGAATCCTAACCTGGGTCTCCTTTTCAGGAATAATCCCCAGTTATAAAACCTTTGATCTGGGCATCCTCCTCAGGGGTAAGCCCCAATCAAATCCTTTAATCTTGGGCATCTTTCTTAAGAATAAGCCCCAACCTCAGATATGGGCATCCTCCTCAGGAGTAATCCCCAAACCTTAATCCTTAACCTGGGTCTCCTTTTTAGGAATAAGACCCAGTCATAACCTTGGGCTTCCTTTTCAGGAATAAGCCCCAAGTCCCCTAACCTGGGCTTCCTTCTCAGGAATAAGTCCCAGTCATAAACCTTGGGCATCCTCCTTAGGAGTAAGCCCCAAGCCTTAATCCTTAACCTGGGCTTCCTTCTCAGGAATAAGCCCCAGTCATAAGTACCCTCCTAACTTGGGCATCCTCCTTAGGAGTAAGCCCCAAGATTAGAGTATTAAAATCTCCATAAAGCACATATACCTTTATGGACCCTGTTCATGGATTTCCTCCCTAAAAGTAAATCCTAAACCTTCATCTATCTGGGCAGTCATCCATACATAAGCCCCAAACAAATTCTTATGATTGCATCTTTCATGGCACAATTGTCTATATTTTACCAATACCTCTTGTTTCTCACACCGAGCATGACTCACGTGAGCTTAGAGTGTAAAAGTAATTATGACATTCATCTTTGAGCCATCAATCATAAACATCATACCCCATTCCTCGAACTACGTGGGTTCTGATTCCTTTTCCAAAACAAAGGATACGTAGGTAGCCCATTTATGGGTTCGATCCCAACTTTGAAATAATCTTTGTCCTTCTGAATGACGATAAACTTCAAGTGCCCCACTGAGTGGCTTTAAAACCAGCCTGGTCATCATAATGACCAAGAGACTTTTATATAAATGTTTTGAAGGATACCATTGACCAAGAATCTCTAAACAGATATGGATGATTCTCTATTGATGAAGAACCTCAAATACATATAAAAGATTCTCTAAATTTCTTGCATATTTAATCATTGATTGTTAAAACTAAAGGAAAGCTCATTTTATACTTGGTAATATAATAAGGATTCACGAACATAACTTAAATCTATAAAGAGAGTCCCGGAGTAGACAATAATTCCCCTCAAAAAGGTGTGATGAGTCCGACCTCCCATCCTCTCGACCAATGCAAATTCCTAAGCCTCATCAGTCCACAAGCTAATGAGCGCCTGCCTTTGGAAAGTAGGTCCAAACAGATGTGGAATCATTGGATGTTTCCGGTTCTACGAACAAACCCGCTAGAAACCGATCGGAACGTTTGAATCTCCTTTCCAGGAGGTCATCCCCGTAATCCGTGTGGAAACAAAAATGGTGAACCCGACGTGAATCCTTAACCAAGTTAAAGTGATGTTCTTCTTATTTGTTAGGCCCCTTGGGCCAACAAATCAATCATTGACATATGCTCATCCAAAAGATGCAGTAGCCAGATTCATCTTGATTATGTCTGTTACATGGAACATGCACTCTTTTCTCAAAGATCTTCTGCAAAAAATGGCTTTCCTTAAATTCACCCCTGTGAATACTGCTGCTATGAACACCTCTACTGTGAGGTCTGCTGCTGTGAAAACCAATGCTGCTACTCCTGCTGGAACGTCATCCGCTCTGAAGATGACATCACCAACTCAGCGTCTTCAACGCTGTGTTTCTAATGCACTGGTTAAGGAGTACCGTCGCAACGGTTCTATCCCAACTCTGGAGGCCGCTCGTCAAGCCCTCCAGGTTAATAACTCTACCTGGTCGTCCGGACAACGGCGACCAGCAATCAAGAAGCAGGCGGTGCTGACTACCGTCTCTAACCGTTTCGGGTCGTTATCCCCGGAACGCAGTTTCCATTTACTCCCTTACTCCGAGGAAGTGAATGAGCAGGTCCTGCAGGACCTTAATTCAAAAAGACAGGAGTCCTTCTCAAGGGCTCCCATCAACAATCACCGCCAGACTCGTGCGGTAGTGCGCCCTCAACATGATGAGGGTACCGACTCCAGGCATTCAGCTCAGGTTCCTCGAACCCGAGCAGGCAAGATGAACCGCCAGAGATGGAATCCGGTTAACAATAGGCAGGTTTTCATCCCTGCCATCTCCGGAGAAGTCCACCAACCTAACTTGGTGGCAAATAACGAGCAGGCATACACACCTGTTCGTTTTAATCCCGCTGTCCAGCAGACTCGTCTGGCAGCATCAAGCCGATCCCGCCAGGCAATTCCGGCGGAGTACCATAGGCAGGAACATACACCTGCTTATACATCAGCAGTTAGTCAGCAGGCTCGTCTGACTACATATGATGGATCTCGTCAACCGCGTTTGGTGAAGTGTAATCAGCAGGCACATACACCTGCTAATACTAATCAAGCCTACCAACAGTCTCGCTTGGTAGCGCACGGAGAAGTCAGTCGGAAAGTCCCGACGACAAACAGGAGGCAGACTAAACTCTCTACCTCCACACTTGAGTACTGTCAGGATTCACTGACAGGAAAAGGAGGACAGGAGCAGGCACATACACCTACTCCAAGCCCGGAATGGACGTATATCCCCGTTCCGGCGGCTGAAGTCACCAAACATATTTTGTCAATGGTGAAGGAGCAGAAGCAAATTCCTGCTCATATTCTGGATGCTTTCCAGGATATCATAACAACTTCAGCATCATCTCAGGGACAGACACATAAATCTATCCCTAGCAGTGGAGTGGCACATCAACAATTCACTCCGGAACAGACACACACATCTGTTCCAGTCCAAGAGGGTTATGGGGCATACTCCCCCATATCATACGGACAACCAAGTCAGGCACATACACTTGACTTGAGCGATGATCGTCAGCCTAACCTGACCATCTTTCCTGATCAGGCACATACACCTGCTCAGAGCAATCACTTTCGTCATCAAGTGGTTTCTAAAGCGAGTAAGAAGGCATCTAAGAAAAAGATCCGCCCAGCACAGTCAGGAGATCAAAGGCCAATCTGCAACAAGGCCTTGCTCGATGCTGGAGTTCTTGAAGCCCTCAGACATTTATCTGTTGAAATTCAAGATTATACTCCCTCAGTTCCCAATAACAGGAACATTAATCCCGAAGGTCTTCAACAGACACTTCCTCATGAAGACTTGCTTCATGAAAATTCGGTCAATCTTGAAGTTTCTTCTTCAGATGAGAGCCACAGGAACCCTCTGTGTGGTCAGAAGACCAAGGAGCAAGAGATCTCATCTTTTGCTGTAACCCATCATGAAGGTCCTCCTCATGGTGATGAACTTCGCTGCGAAAGTCCTCTCCGCAGTAGTGATTCACATTGTCTCAAAAATTCTTCAGAAGGCAATGCAGTGACGAGAAAGCCCTCCTATCTCGAGGCACTTGCAAACGTAAAACCAGTCATGTCTGATGCTTTACTATCGGCAGGTGAAACTCTTTCTCCATCAGAAGATAACCTGGGGTTCAGGTTATTCTCCGAACCTTCCCTGGGTCATTCATCTTCCAGCATGAATAGTAATTTCTCTACCAATCTTGTTGAATCCGATGAAGCAACAAGGAAACACCAACTCTGGTCCAAACAGGTAGAAGAATCTTCATTTAATGATAAAGAGGAAATGCTGAACATGAGGAAAAAACTGGCAAAAGGTGAAGTACCAGTCATGTTTTGGCCTTTGGCTGATTCCCAGTATGACATTCCAAAGATGTTGACGGATGATGGAATCCATGATATTCGTCTCAACATATGGAAAACTCTTTGTCAATTAAAAAAGAAGGTATTATCTTACGATGAATATGAAAACCATCTTAAGATAATAGAAGGGTTACAACGCCAGATTGATTTGGCATCTCTATCAGTCTCTCGGTATCCGAAGGCTGAAAAGCAACAGAGAACCCTTCAACGTTCATGCCTTGGCGCACTAAGAAGATTGCGTCAGTTAATTTCCAATGCTCCATCTAATGTTCATATCAGAGGATGGGGTGTTCACGGAGCACTACATTTCACAGTGCTTTCTGGTCAGCAAAGCCCGCCGAAAATGGTCTCATGCAATGTTATTGCCCATGGCCGGCCACAGTCAATGAGCTTTGTTCATAATCAAAATCTTGCTCGAGATCAAGCTTCAACTAGTTCCTCTCAAAATCAAGTATATAGAGAAAAGGTTGTTGAATTTCTCCTACACCAAGCAGGCGAGAATATTGCACAAGCCTCTCGTCTGGAGCAAACACGTCATCAAATGACAGAAGTTTCAGAAATCATCCAACGGTCTGTTGAACCAGGTGATAAAAGTGGATACAGGTTAATGCATCCAGCTAATTTCCGAACTAAGATTCGCAAGATCAAGAGAGATTTCAAGAAGATCTCAGACATAGCATGTCAAGAGACACCCCAGCTTGCTAGACTGGGGACTTCTCTAACCCAACCCTCAGAATCAACGAATGGGATTCGAGGAGTTGAGCGGAAGCAGCAGGAACACCCCCAGTCCACCGGACTGGGGACTTTTTCAAATCTTCAATCCCTCCCTCATAGAAAGTCAGTATTCTCTCGATTAGGGAATAAGCCTCAAGAGGAACGAAGAGCCAAGCTATCAGGAGATTCTCTCCAAGTGACGGTTTTCCAAGAAGTTCCTGAGGGATCAAGTCAACGGAATTCCATGTCTCATCATGGGCATGGAAGAAGACAATATCACAGAAATGCTGATAGAAAGGATTCCATGCAATATGCATCCATTAATGTCATCAATGCCATTGCTGCTGATTCACCAGATGAGGCTCAATCAGAGGGATCAGACGAAGAGGTTCCTACTCAAGAAGTTGCGCACACAGACCTAAATGAAGAAGGTGTGCGTACACGTAATCAAAGGCTTACCCAAAATCTGGGTATTCCTTCAAGTAACCCACTTCCCCCTCTCCGAAAAGGATCCAATAAGGGGAAAGGAAATAATCAGGTTACTTCTCACCCTTCCTCTGAAGGAGGTCAATCGCTCTCATTAGAGCAAAGGTTTGCACAACAGGAGGAAGAAATGAAAGAATTAAGAAGGTTGAATGCAGAACTACTTCAGAGTAGTCTTCTTCTTAAGAATGCTGAAGTCCGACAGCCGAAGGAATTTGTTGTAACTACTGAGATGGATCAAGAATATCCTCCTTTGTCAGTACACCCACAGAGGTCTAATCCTACGGGTCAAACGCAACAACGGTTGGCAGCACTACCATCAGTTGCAGCACCAACCACCACGTCTTTCCAAGCTCCATTCATTGCACCTACCCAAAACCAAGTTCAACCTGACATTTCTCAAAAGTTAGTAACTACTATTGAGTCATTAACAGCTCGGTTAGAAACTATGGAAGGGAAACGGGCGCAAGTTCAACCTGAAAAGAAAGTTTACCCTGAATGGGTAGATTCAATTTCTCCTCCATCCAGTTTGGAAACCCTATTTTCCCTACTTTCAATGGATCAGGCGACCCTGAACAACATTTGACGCATTACGTATCTTGTTGTGATCCTATGATGGGAACTCCAGAGCAGCAAGAATCAGTGAAACTCAGATGTTTCGTGCGAACCTTGCAAGGACCAGCTTTTGTCTGGTATACAAGCTTGAAATCCCGGTCAGTCATCGGATGGGAGGATCTTCGTCAAAAATTCCTTCTTCAGTTTAGCTCAACTTTTCCAAAAACGACAGTTTTCGATCTTACAAACTGCAATCAAAGGGAGAATGAAAGAGTCTCTGATTTCATTGCTCGTTGGAAGGGATTAACGTATTCCTTGAGTTTATCACTCCCTCAGGAGGAATTGTTGCCAATATGTGTGGCAAATTTGCGTGACGAATTACGCACGCCATTGATCCCTGTGAAATACATAGGAGGGTTTCGAGACCTTACTTCAATCGCTCAACAGATTGAAGATTCCCTTATACAGGCTAAGGTTAAATGTCGTGTAATTCCATCAGCTCCAGGAAGAAGAATGGGTAAAGCAGAAACTGCTACAGTTATGCTTAAACAGGCACCTGTACCTATTTCTACTTCGAAACCTTCATCTTCTCGAAGGGCTCCACCTCCTGAATGCCAACAACAAAGGCTATTTCGTCCAAATGATCAAAAAGATCAACGACGAAAACAATTTGAGGATATGAAGAGTAAAACATACTCTTTCCGAAGTGAGCAAGTTCCTGGTTACTTCATTTCAGCTCTGGAAAATAATTTGGTTCAATTACCAGTGCCGAAGAAACCAAACAAGGAAGGATATGAAGACCGTCCCAATTATTGTCCCTTTCATCAAATGTTGGGGCATCCCATCCAGGAGTGTTTTGTCTTTAAAGACCTCCTGCAAAAGATGGTCGACTTGGGACAAGTCAAATTGAAGGGTTCTTCAGCTCATGTAGCGTGTATTACCGCTACAGATCCAGAAGAAGGAGGCGAGTGGCAGGAAGTCAAAAGCAAAACTGCGAAAAAATATGATGATTGGATGGTCAGAAAGACAATCAATCGGACCCATTCCATTTTGCGAACACAATTGAAGAAGCCAATTGTGTCTCCTACAAAAGCTGCAGTAAAGCCTCCATCAAAGGACAAATCCTCAAAAGGGCAGCGCAATTCAAAGAAGAAAGATGAATCAGGAGAAGATGAGTATGTATCAAAGCCTAAATTGTCTTTGACTCTGGAAGATTTCATGCCATCTACTTCAAAGCAACGGGCACCGCCCCATCAAACGGCACAGCCTAAACAGGCCAACCAGGCAGAGTCTTTATCAGACGAAGAATTGATCTTTGGTTTTGTTAATATGATTCAATTAACATATCCATATTCCAGTCTTGATGAGCCTGAATTCCCTGTATCAAATAAGGGAATCCGAAGAGGTTCTAGAGGTTCAGGATATAGGGGAAGACGTAGATCTTTCCGAAGCCACTACTCTGATTCTACCCCTGCTAGCACTGTATATGCAGCAGAAACTCGTGGTAGAGCCCTTCAGCGAGCTCAAAATGAACAAGAAAGTTCTTCTGCCAATGGCCAACTCAGCTTCGGCACAGTTATTTTGGAAGACCGATTAAAGGTTCCATCTTCTTTATCTCAGCAAGTAAATGGATCTAATCAGTCTAATTTTCCAAAACCAAAGATGTTGCCAACTTCAATACAAGATGCATCAGCTTCCAAAGCATCTGCTTCCAAGGTACCTGCTAAACCGCATATTCTTATTGGGAAACGCAGACCTCTAGATCAAAAGTATGATATATTGAAACACTTGGCCCAAGTACCAGCCAAATTATCAATTTTGGATGCTTTGAATCTATCAAGAGATCTTCGGGAAGCACTCATCGAAGCATTGTCAAGTCCTCAGGAGTTTGAAGCTGAAATTGCTGCAGCTGAAATTTATCACATAGAGAATAATCCTGCAGAATGCCATGCAGTGATATCTTTTACTGATAAAGATGAAAATGATGTTGTGCATGGGCACATAAAACCTTTGTACCTATCTGGCAAAGTCAATGGTATAGATGTTCGAAGAGCTTTTATTGACAATGGTTCAGGAGTCAACCTCATGCCCATTCGTACACTTCGTCGATTGGGCCTCACGGAATCTGATTTATCTCCTTCTACCATGATGTTGCAAGGATATGATAAAAATGAACAAGAACCACTGGGAGAAGTTACACTCAGAACTCAGTTTGGAGATCTTGTTTCCAATTCGGTTTTCATGATTGTTGATCAAGACTCAGCTTTCAATATCTTGCTTGGAAGACCCTGGCTACATCAGCATGCAGCTATTCCATCGTCATACCATCAATGTCTCAAATACTGTTTCGATGGTCAAGTTGGAACATTGTATGGTGATAAGGCCCCGTTCAAGACATGTGAGTCTCAATACATTGAGGCGGAATTTTATCACATGAAGGGAAGAGAAAAATCTACAATGAAGGAAATTACCAAAGTTAATGCTCCATATGGTTTGGAAAAAATTCCAATAAATCCATTTTCACATGTGAGTACAGATTATGTGTTGCCTATCAGTCAAATTGACAAAATAGGCCCAAATCAAAATGCTCTTATGGAAAGTTCCATAATGTCAATTACGGCAATCGAGCCAGACAACATGGGAGAAATTGGTAACTTACCAAGCAGTGATGAAAGCATAAGTGGTGACGTTTTCATTTCGTCTGCTGAAATCCAACAAGTCTATACTTCGCTAATCAGGCCAGAAGAAGTTATAGCAACACCAGAGGTGAATATTGATGTCGATTCTCAATCCATCATCTCCTCTTTGATTCCCAAAGAAGACCCTTTATCATCAATAGGGTCGGAAATGGAAGCTTCTTCTTCAAAATGTGAAAATTTTGACATCTCTTATGATCATGAGAATTTCGTTTTTTCATCTACTTTGCAAGTAGAAACGGAAGAAATAACACATGACGAAGAGGAAGAGGAAGATCTTAGAGATGCTCCTCCAGCATTTGAAGAGGGTATCTCTACCACTGTGGATGAACTCAGAGAAGTAAATCTGGGTACAGAGAAAGATCCACGCCCCACTTTAATTAGTGCGGCCATGACCCTTGAAGAACAAGAGATGTATATTTCTTTTCTAAAGCAAAATAAAGATATTTTTGCTTGGAATTATACAGAGATGCCTGGCCTTGATCCTGATGTTGCCACCCATCATTTGGGTTTGCCAAAAGAACATCGAGGATTCAAGCAAGCCGCGAGAAGAACACACCCAACCTATGCTTCCAAAATCGAGGCTGAAGTGGATAAGCTTATCAAAGCTAACTTCGTCAGAGAAGTTCAATATCCCAAGTGGTTGGCTAATATTGTCCCTGTAAAGAAGAAGAACGGACAAATTAGGGTTTGCATCGATTTCAGAGATCTTAATCGGTATTGTCCCAAAGATGATTTTCCAGTTCCGATTACAGAACTCTTAATTGATGCAACGGCTGGCTATGAAGTACTTTCTTTCATGGATGGATATTCTGGATATAATCAGATCCGAATGGCCCCAGAAGATGAGGAATATACAGCCTTCAGAGCTCCTCAAGGTGTGTTTTGTTACCGGGTGATGCCCTTTGGTTTAAAGAATGCAGGTGCAACATATCAACGCGCCATGCATCGTATCTTCAAACCTTTTCTAGGGAAATTTGTTGAATGCTATGTAGATGATTTGGTGGTTAAATCCAAACAACGTTTTGATCACTTGGCTGATTTGGAAATCATATTCCACAAGCTTCGACAACATAATTTGAAGATGAACCCCTTAAAATGTGCTTTTGGGGTAACCTCAGGAAAATTCCTCGGCTTTGTTGTACGCCATCGTGGTATTGAAGTCGATCCTGAGAAAACCAAATCAATCCTTGGTATGTCACCTCCTCAGAATTTGAAAGAATTAAGAGGACTTCAAGGACACTTAGCCTATATTCGGCGTTTCATCGCCAATTTGGCAGGCAAAAGTTTACCCTTTACCAAATTATTGAAGAAAGGAGTCACTTACCAGTGGACTAAAGAATGTCAAGAAGCATTTGATGTTCTCAAAAAATACCTCTTGAGTCCACCAGTACTCATGCCACCTGTTGAGGGTAGGCCTCTTATCCTCTATGTGACAGCTTTAGAGCGATCATTGGGTGCCTTTCTCGCTCAAAAGAATGATGCTGGGAATGAAAATAGTCTCTACTATCTCAGTAGAACTATGCTTGAAGCAAAAACCCGGTATTCAAGTATTGAAAAGTGCTGCCTAGCATTAATCTTTGCAGTTCAGAAACTGAGACACTACCTGCAACATCACGAGGTCCAATTGGTATCTCGTAATAATCCACTCAAATTCATCCTTAGTCGTCCAATGCTTACAGGACGTCTGGCAAGGTGGGCGGTTATTCTACAACAGTTCGACATCCAGTATGTGTCTCAAAAGGCAATTAAGGGCCAAGCTCTGGCTGATTTCCTGGCTGAACACCCTTCAGTGGAAGACACGTATTCAGATATCGAACTCCCTGATGAGGAAGTTTTTTCTATTCAAGAGAGTCCTCAAACATGGGAAATGTATTTTGATGGTGCTTCTAGAAGTCCAACAGGGAAGAAAATGGAAAATCCTAAATTCAACAAAGTTGGTTTAGGAATTGTGCTCATTTCTCCAGATAAGGCAGTATTACCTTATTCCTTTTTATTGTGGGAAGGTGGTACCAATAATGAAGCTGAATACCAAGCTCTCATTGCAGGCTTGGAGTTATCACTTCAAGCACAAGTGAATCACTTAAAGGTGAAAGGTGATTCAGACCTGGTAATCAAACAAGTCAATGGGGATTATGCCATTAGAAAAGAAGAATTAATCCCTTTGTATGATTACGTCAGAGAGTTAATGTCGGAATTCCCTTCAGAACCGACATTTTCTTATGTCCCAAGATCACAAAATGCTCAAGCTGATGCACTGGCTAATATAGCCACAGCTTTAGCAGATCCAAATCGGGACGAGACAACCATCGGTATTGCCCACCGTCGTGCAATTTCACCTTATGTTCAAGTCAGAACAGAGGAAATTAATGAAATTAGTCCCATTCCTGAACCATATGGTCATACTACAGGATGGATGTCACCTATCAGGGAGTACCTTCAAAATGGGACACTACCACCTGATAGAGCCGAGAAAGAACAAATTCGGCGACGTGTGGTCAATTTTACTCTTTATGATGGTCCAAACCACCTCGAGAAAATTCTCTACAAACGTGGTTTTGATGGAGTTCTCTTCAGATGTATTGATGGTGAAGAGACAATGGCTGTCATAAAAGAAGTGCATGCAGGAGTCTGTGGTGCCCACCAGTCTGGACATAGATTGTCTGATCAAATTCGAAGGCTTGGATACTTCTGGCCCTCAATGATACAAGATTGTGTTAATTTCACAAAGAAGTGTCATTCATGCCAAGTATATGCCAACTTCATTCATCAACCTCCAGAGTTGCTTCATACGGCTAAATACTCATGGCCATTTTCCACATGGGGAATGGATGTGGTGGGACCTTACCCTTCAGCTACGGCCAAGCAGTTTAAGTACATTCTTACTGCTACTGATTTCTTTTCCAAATGGGCAGAGGCAGTACCTCTCAAAGAAGTCAGTTCTAAATGCATTGTTAGCTTCATCAAGTCTAACATCATTACTAGATTTGGTGTCCCTCATACCATATTGACGGACAACGGCACCAACTTCTGTTCTTCTGAGGTAAATAAATTGTATCAAGAATAAAACATTAAGTCCAACCATTCATCTCGATATCATGCAGTGGCTAATGGCCAGATAGAGGCCTTCAACAAGACTCTTTCAAATATACTGCAAAAGATGGTGGATAAAGATAAGAGGTCATGGCCTGATAAACTCTTTCATGCTTTATGGGCTTATCGGACTACCACTCGCAATGCAACGCGGTCTACTCCATATTCATTGGTATATGGAACAGAAGCAGTCTTGCCAATTGAAGTTCAATTGCCCTCACACAGAATAGCCATTTGTGATCAGTTATCGACAGATGAGCAATCCCAAAAGCGTTTGAATGAATTGGAACAGTTAGATGAGAAGAGATTGTGCACTTTGCACCACTTGGAAATCTATCAGAATCGGATAGCACGAGCTTTTAACAAAAAAGTTCGTCTTCGTTCATTCATTCAGGGAGAATTGGTATTGGTTCTTAAAGCACCAATGATACCAGGAAAGAAACCTCCTAAGCTTGAACCAAAATGGGAAGGACCTTATTCAATACATAAGGTCTACTCCAATGGAGCATATTCTCTAATCTCAATGGATGGAGAACACATCACGACTCCAACTAATGCCAGATTTCTGAAGAAGTATTTTGTATAAACACAAAATATTGTTCCCAGAACCAAGACTCTTACATTTGGTTCATACAAAAATGGTCCAGTATGACCTTAAACTGCACCATGGTCCAGTATGACCTTAAACTGCAAATATGTCCTACATGACACTAAACTGTATATGTCCGAGATGACATTAAACTATATGTTGTCCTTGCTATATGACGTTAAACTATACAGCAATGGTCCAGTATGACCTTAAACTACAACTACGTCCAGCATGACGATAAACTGTACGGTCCATGCATATGACCTTAAACTATTCGCACTTATGTCCCTGCAACATGACACTAAACTGTGCAGCACCAATAGTCCTAACTGCAAGACTTTAAACTGCATATTCCCTGATTTTGTCCTACATGACAATAAACTGTATAGAAGTTCCTATATTTTTTCCGAGATGACATTAAACTATATTTTGTCCTAGCAACATGACATTAAACTGTGTGGCACTTCTATCGTCCAGCATGACGTTAAACTGTGTTAAGTCCCTTATTGTCCTACATGACACTAAACTGTATTTTGTCCGAGATGACATTAAACTATATTGTGTCCTAGCAACATGACATTAAACTGTGTGGCACTTTCATCGTCCAGCATGATGTTAAACTGTGTCAGTTCCCTTATCGTCCAACATGACATTAAACTGTCACATTGGTTACTAATTCGTCCAGCATGACATTAAACTGTAAAAAAAAAAGTCCCCAGAACTGATATCCTCATATTTGTTCACCTTAGTCCTAGTTACATGACTTTAAACTGTACAGCACCAGTTAGTCCTAGCTACATGACTTTAAACTGTACAGTAATGGTCCAGTATGACCTTAAACTGCAATTTCGTCCCACACGACATTAAACTGTGAAAAAGTTCTCTAAACCGTCCAGCATGACCTTAAACTGCATCATCCATGGTCCATGTATATGACCATAAACTATTTGCAAATCCCTTATGTCCAGCAAGACGTTAAACTGTGACGTCCTAACTACATGACGCTAAATTGTATAAAAGTCCCTCACGTCCGGAAAGACGTTAAACTATATAATCATCAAAAGTCCAGCATGACATTAAAACTGCACAATCCCCCTTTTCGTCCAATATGATGTTAAACTGTATTGTCCCCATCGTCCTAACTACATGACGCTAAACTGTACAGAAATTCCTTGATATGTCCTACATGACATTAAACTGTGCATCGTTAAGGTTGTTATTACCTCTTGTTTCTCACACCGAGTATGACTCACGTGAGCTTAGAGTGAACATCAACCATAACACTCCCTTTGGGCCACTAACCATGTGTAAGTCCCAACAACATTTTTTATTAGATCATTGTCCCAAAAACAATCTCTTCACATCGGTTCACCACCATCTCATATGATGTTGATTCGTGAAACCGCCCCTTGGAATCAATATCATTACATTGATTCACTTTCGTCCTTGTTATATGACGTTAAACTATACAACACTTTTGTCCGGTACGACAATAAACTACAATATTCTTTGATCTCCTCACTTGAGAGAGAACTATTATTGACATTGATTTTTCAATCATGTTTCATTTCAAAAAGACTACGTGCATACATGGTAATGCCTAAACTTTTTATCTTAGGTTAAAACCATCATTGCACTAAAGTCCCCTTTCACCCTTCACATGTACGAACCAAATTTGTACAAAGGGTAGTTCTAGAACTACGTGGACTTGATTCCCATCCTTATGGGATACGTAGGAACATTCGAGTGTCCCTCGAATCCAGTCCCAAGTCTTTTGGGCCTAACCCCAAATTTCACTTTCAGTCCCTTGGCTGAAAAGTCCTCATGAAAACACACACTGTGTATTCATTATTATGGTCCGAATTCTATGACCCTAAACTAAGATCACTCATCCTTTCGTCCTGCACGACGTTAAACTGCATTTCAAGAACTACGTATGGCTTGATTCTCATTCTTATGAGATACGTAGTGAAGTCCAAAATTTCAATTCAGGACCCAGCCACAACATGATTATGGTTATCATTGACCTATGTATCTCTACATACATTGGACAATACCCATATTTATGTGTTATAATCCTAACCTTAAATATTTTCAGATCTTCATAACCCTTTTTCATGACTTCTAGTCACAAAAATGTCAAACTTCTGAGAATTCTTTTTCCTGACTATGAAGCACGTGCCCATAGGTGGCCTTGCATAAACAGTCCACATAAAAGACTTGTCAGCCAAAAGATGCTATTTATTTGACCATGCAGCCAATGCCCATAGGTGGCCCTGCATGTTTTCAACCCCCTAACGGGTTTGTTAAATAATAGTAACTTCATTATTGGGAAGAATGCCTCTTTTATCCTTATTTGTCTTAAACGACAGTATGTAGGGATCCACAAAAATAGCCATCCTTAACGTATTTTTCCCATATCCTTTTTCATGATCTGAAAGTATTCAAGTCTATGGTTTATTCTTCTTCCCTACGTTTGGGTCAGACCTTCGTAGGAGTGATATTCATCCAGTTCTTCGATATTCTTGTTTGGAAATATCTTCTCCATATTCAAGTACCTCTTTCCATACAACAAACTCTATGCTTTAGAAAATTTGAATCTCCATAAACTTTCACTGGCTTTTAGCACTAGAAAAAGTAAATTTCTGGGAGTTCTTTTGCCTGACTATGCAGCACGTGCCCATAGGTGGCCTTGCATAAACAGTCCACATAACAGACTTGTCAAGACAAAAGATGCTATTTTATTTGACTATGCAGCCAATGCCCATAGGTGGCCCTGCATATTTCAACCCCCTAACGGGTTTTGTTAAATAATAGTAACTTCATTCTTGGAAACTACTTCTTCTAAATGCCTTTTAGCTCTTTTTTCATATCATTCCTCAGATTCAAATATTCTTAATCCATAGTTTACATTTTTTCCCCCATACTTGAGTATGGTAAATATGTTTTCAGATAAATTGTCAAGGAATTGAATCCATTTTAATCCATTTTCGGTCAAATCTATTTCGACCTTAAACATTAGCCTCTTTATGTCCGGCATGCATGACTTTAAACTGCCCACACAAAAGACAAAGGAACTCTGAATAAAAGTCAAGTTCCAGCTCACTAAATATACATTTTTTGTATGATTTAGGTAATATTGAGCAGTTAAAAGATTCAAAGATTGTAGGGTTATTTGTAAATAATCCTAGTAAAAATCAAACTATGATTACTAGGCCCATTGGCTTAAGTAAATTTGAATCAGGTAATGAAAGAATGCAGGTACAAATGATTGGAGACGAAAGTGTTTTTCATTGATACACAAGAGTTAGAAGGACATCCACAGATTGGAGTCTCTTCTTTTTTTCAAGAATTACAAGAGGCTTTCAACATAACACTTCATTTGATTTACGGCATCCCGAGCTTCATCAGAAACCACCAGGAATTCATTCATTCAACTGGAAACAAAAAGGAGATGCAGTGATACCATCTCTTCTTGGAACAATTGTAAAAGGATGTTCTTGAGTGCGGTTTGAGAAAATTTTCTGCTGATCAAACAGTGACTCTGTTTCTGTCCAAGAGACTTGGAAGATGGATACATGGATTTGAGAATGGAGCATTGGAAGTAAAGAGCCATTTGAAGAGAGTACTCTTTTCAGATATTGCTCTAATACCATGTTTGTCTTCTCTCCACCAACCGGTAGTGGAAAACATTTCAGCCCATGGGTTTGCCATTTTCATATCTGCAAGGAAATGGCATGCAAGGAGAATTTGAAAGTTCACACCATTGTTGTTGCTTTTAATGCACAGCATAACCGAAATGAAGGAGTAGCAGCGCAGCTGCATTTCAGGTGTATAGTTGTTTGCATTTGGAACATTGACTCCTTGCAAGTGACCATGACCACATAGAGACAGGTAGATGCTCTGTGGGAAATTAAGATGATATTTCTTCAAGTACTTAGCCAAATCTGGAAGAGTGCTGTCGCAGATGTCATAGTAATCAGGGCCAATGATGTTCATCATGTCATCAATCCGCTTGCTAGCCAGTTCATAAGTCGTTCCAATTCCCTTGGGAACCACTGAATCTGCACAAAAGATGAATAAACTAACTCTTAAATGGGTTTATTTTTCATAAATTTTGTGAAGAAATTTGAACAAATGGCTAAGGCATTAAGGCGCGCAAGTCTACAAAATGGCGCGCAAGTATTCACGTGCCGCGCTAGTTTTTGTCGCGCAAGTATAAAACGCGCAAGTACGAATACCTTTACAGGAGAGCGACATCAAGGAAAAATAGAGCAGACTTGCGCGGCTTAGGTGACCTGCGCGGCGAGAGCTCGAGAAGGTATGATGTCCGGAAATCCGGATACTTGTACGGAGGTGAGGCCGTATATTTATAGGCCAGGAGGCCTACCTGCGCGCCATACCAGAGGGTTTAAGGCCTGCGCGACGCAGACTTGCACGCCTCCCTCTGCGCACTGAAGACTTGCGCGCCTCCCTTTTCCTTTGGAGGGATTCGATTTCCTCAGAGTCAAATCCTCATTTCTTTCCGGATCCAACTATGAGGGGGGACTTTTGTTGACGCTCCTTTCGTCACAGAATCTAAAGATCGGAAAAGGGAATATCTGAGCTCAAAGTGATTAATCCTTTGAAGAAACATCAAAAATCTACAAAGGGATGAAAAAGGAGAACATTGCCCATAGGTCGCGCAAGTTCCCTCTTGGTCGCGCAAGTACACTTGCGCGCCGCCTCAACACTTGCGCGACTCCTCATGGTCGTGCAAGGGACTTGCG
The DNA here is from genome assembly GCA_963277665.1 of Viscum album. Classification (NCBI taxonomy): domain Eukaryota; kingdom Viridiplantae; phylum Streptophyta; class Magnoliopsida; order Santalales; family Viscaceae; genus Viscum; species Viscum album. The sequence goes on from OY728157.1 coordinate 1,350,764,772, forward strand.
CGACATATGTGGTAACCGCCTGGTAACTGCCCAGTAACCGCCCGGGGTCTTCTTTTGCCTATAAATAGACCCTGTGGGCCCCCCATTAAAGAGGATCTTTTTCCAGAAACTCGGATTGAAGCTCCCAACGCCCAAGTCTCTTCTTAAAGCTTCCATAACACTTCTAAGGTAATTTCTTACCTAGAATGGAAGATCTAAAGAGAAGAAGGAAGGCCTAAGTGTTGAAACTTATCAAACACTTGCGCGCCGACTTAATTCCTTCAATATAACTTGCGCGTCCCTTCTCTGGAAGAACCTCAAGAGGATTGTAAAGGGTTTTATAAAGAGTCGCTCAAGTAATTCAACTCTGGTTGAAAATCGCGCAAGTATCCCTCATGTCGCGCAAGTATACTTGCGCGACCAGTACTTGCGCGCCGCCGCAGGACTTGCGCGACTTTTAATACTTGCGCGCCCCTATCTTTTTGGGTGCCCATCTTGCCCATTTTACCCCTCTTAAGCCATTTCACCCTTCCTATTAAAGATTCAGTCTTCAAGATACTCTTCAAAGCCATTTATGGCATGATTTCTTGAATTGACATCCTTATCTGAAAGGAATTCTGTGAAATATCTCTCAAAACCTAGTGATTTAAACATCTTTATGTCACCAAAGATTGAGAGTTCATTCATTCAACCTCATCCTTTAAGATGAGAGAATCCTAACCTGGGTCTCCTTTTCAGGAATAATCCCCAGTTATAAAACCTTTGATCTGGGCATCCTCCTCAGGAGTAAGCCCCAATCAAATCCTTTAATCTTGGGCATCTTTCTTAAGAATAAGCCCCAACCTCAGATATGGGCATCCTCCTCAGGAGTAAGCCCCAAACCTTAATCCTTAACCTGGGTCTCCTTTTCAGGAATAAGACTCAGTCATAACCTTGGGCTTCCTTTTCAGGAATAAGCCCCAAGTCCCCTAACCTAGGCTTCCTTCTCAGGAATAAGTCCCAGTCATAAACCTTGGGCATCCTCCTTAGGAGTAAGCCCCAAGCCTTAATCCTTAACCTGGGCTTCCTTCTCAGGAATAAGCCCCAGTCATAAGTACCCTCCTAACTTGGGCATCCTCCCTAGGAGTAAGCCCCAAGATTAGAGTATTAAAATCTCCATAAAGCACATATACCTTTATGGACCCTGTTCATGGATTTCCTCCCTAAAAGTAAATCCTAAACCTTCATCTATCTGGGCAGTCATCCATACATAAGCCCCAAACAAATTCTTATGATTGCATCTTTCATGGCACAATTGTCTAAATTTTACCAATACCTCTTGTTTCTCACACCGAGCATGACTCACGTGATCTTAGAGTGTAAAAGTAATTATGACATTCATCTTTGAGCCATCAATCATAAACATCATACCCCATTCCTCGAACTACGTGGGTTCTGATTCCTTTTCCAAAACAAAGGATACGTAGGTAGCCCATTTATGGGTTCGATCCCAACTTTGAAATAATCTCTGTCCTTCTGAATGACGATAAACTTCAAGTGCCCCACTGAGTGGCTTTAAAACCAGCCTGGTCATCATAATGACCAAGAGACTTTTATATAAATGTTTTGAAGGATACCATTGACCAAGAATCTCTAAACAGATATGGATGATTCTCTATTGATGAAGAACCTCAAATACATATAAAAGATTCTCTAAATTTCTTGCATATTTAATCATTGATTGTTAAAACTAAAGGAAAGCTCATTTTATACTTGGTAATATAATAAGGATTCACGAACATAACTTAAATCTATAAAGAGAGTCCCGGAGTAGACAATAATTCCCCTCAAAAAGGTGTGATGAGTCTGACCTCCCATCCTCTCGACCAATGCAAATTCCTAAGCCTCATCAGTCCCCAAGCTAATGAGCGCCTGCCTTTGGAAAGTAGGTCCAAACAGATGTGGAATCATTGGATGTTTCCGGTTCTACGAACAAACCCGCTAGAAACCGATCGGAACGTTTGAATCTCCTGTCCAGGAGGTCATCCCCGTAATCCGTGTGGAAACAAACATTCCTGGGATCGAAGACAGATTACTATGGGTTGAAGGAGGGAAACAATGGATCAATCCATGGAAAAGGAATCCCCCAAATGTTGGGTCACTGGGTCACTTAGAACAACAAAGAGGGGAGATAAATCCAGAGGGTTTGATAATCCATGTAGATGAAAATGCTTAAAATATACATCATCGGGTATTTTCATGACATGTAATACCCTTTCACGTCTTGTAATCCTAAATGTTTGGTTTCACTGACAAATGTGTTTCCATTTTATTTATTTAACCCCAAAACATACATTTTGTAAAACTATATTCATATCATGTAAATATATTACAAGGGGTGAAATCTCTATGGTATTAGATTTTAGCAGCCAAGTCCCTTTGGAATTCTTTTGAGCCTCTTCCGAGTACTTCAATCTATGGAGACACGTAAAGGGTCGATCCACATGGATCCAAGCCCTTACAACTTATTTATTTTTTATAGTGTATATAATTCCCCTTTTATATATTATATCATGAGTATATTTATCTTAATGTCATATAATGTTTCATTTTATGTTATTTTTTAAATGGGGTTATTATTGAAAAGTTACTAAAGTAGTAAGATTTTATTTCAAAATCTCATCCTTATTTAGGATTATTTATGTTTATATCATCACCGGGGATGTCATTATATGATTCTATATTAAACCCAATATAATTTTTTCTTCTATTATTATTCCTATTAATTATATTTTTCCCTTTAAATTTTCTCCCATCAATATCTCATAAGACTAAAATAACGATTTTAAAGAAATAGACTTCATTCCTCTCTTCGGTCAAAAATCCTTTCTCTTCCATGTACATTTTTCTAGAACTATTTTAAAAATTGTTTTTTATTATCCTCTGATTCTTAAAAGTAAAATTTATCCATGTTTTACTTGAAAAAAATGGTTTAACATTAATCTTCCATTTTTCTTCTAAATGAGTTACTTTTTAAATTTTACCAAAAAATGTGAAAGGAATATTTGTCTTTAACATACTTAGCAGGAAAAAAAATTACCACCATCATGAATTCTCATTTATATTAAGATTATTTAAAAAATTTCCTTTATTATTTTCAATTTTTTTAATATTATATAAATTTTTAGTTTTAAGAACAAAGCTCTTCATTTTAGGTATGGATATTTATTTCATGTTGTTTTGGGGGGAAAATGGAGAAATGTGATATTTTCTATGTACATGTCATGTAATTTTGAGTGAACTCCGTGTACTCGGCTTCAACATATATTTGTGTACTAGCTGTGTAATGACAGAGTATAGGACCATGTAAGTGACCTAGAAGACCACCTAAAGTGGGGGTCAGTTGAGGCTAGTACACAACATGTACATTAAATAAACACAATGTATACTTTTCTTTTCTATTTAATACATCATAGTGGAGTCTCATATCAAATATTAAACACTCTTCTTCTCCTCGTGTTTCATAAAGGATAGCTACAAATGGATGATGAAGTTTGTACTCCTCTTGTTTCTCCATCCGAGCTACGATTATGACACCGCCATGTGTGTTGGATTCCCATCAGTGAGTTCTCTCTTTACATAGATACTTTCTTCCATATTTCCCTTCTATCATGATTTTTTCAAAGTGGGTCATTTTTATTCTTTTATAGATCTACATTGTTCTAGGATGATTCAAGGGCCGATGTTCAATAGTATTGATCGTACGACATTGAGGTTGGTGGTTTGTGCCTTTCTTCAATTGTATTTGTATTATATATGCTTAATGTTACAAATACCCATGTTTAGGGTATTGCGTGTTTTGGAATTGAACCCTGTTTAAAAACTGTTATGGTTTTTTGTTTGAGAAAGGGTTATTTCTTAGTCATAAAATTTTATACCTGGTTATGGGATACCCTATGGGTGTATTTCCATTATTGGTTGACTATGGTAATTTGGTTTAGAATTCCTGTTAGGAGTTTTTTTTCCTGACTTTTTTTGTTAGGATGGAGTTACTAATTATATGAGATGCATGTATTTTGAATTGTGAAAGTTTTACAAAGGGGAATTGACTATGAGAGCTTCCCGAAGTAGGGTCATTTAGGTATGAACTGTTGTTATGTTGACCCAGAGGTATTGGTTGTGAGATCTGTCAGGTGGTCATCGACTAGGGGGGTTAGACCATGAGAGATACCCTGAGTTTCATTATTAAATAAATGTTGGCCCTTAGGGAATTGACTGTGAGAGCTTCCAGGTGGTCATTATAATTTATTATTTCTATAAAGACCAATGGGTTATTGACCGTGGGAGGTACCTTGGTGGTCATTTGTAAATGATTAGTGATATGTGGGACTAAAGGGGTTATACTATGTGAGATTTCCCAAAGGGTCATTATTTTATTGAATTGATGATATGTTGAAATAGAGGGTTCAGACTATATGAACATTCCCAAATGATTTCTTATGAATGATTGAATGATTGTGAAAAGTATGACAAGACAAAGAACAATCTTGGACTCCATCATATATGTTTTTTTAGATGGTCTTATGACACATCTATTTTTCTATTACATAGGGGATAAAGATTTGAGGCTAGATCCTAGGATTTATTTATTCAAAGGATTGAATAATTAACAAATGTAAATGAATGTAATTGAAAACTTAAGGATTGTTTACTTTTGAGTACTTCCTAGTTTATTACTTCATTTCTGCATATTACCTGCTATATATATTCACTGACATATAGGTATAGATCTTTTGGTGATTTCCTACTAGTATTCATATCACACCCTATTTGGGTTAGGATTTTGGAGCCAAATAGATTATATGGATATAGGTATAGATAAGGGCAAGTGCCCTTCTTTATCAGGTACTTTATTTCTGTTGGAGTTGGAGAGAATGAGACCAAGCTGAGGCTTGTGATGCTTTTAGAGTTTACTGATTTTATGTACTTTGGTTTAGTATTTTATTTCTTACATTGTGACTTTTTTTCTTTCTTTCCTAGACATATATAACAGGAATCATTTATATATGTGCTCTAGTTATTTTATTGCAATCATTCTTCTATTGTTTACTTTTGTTTTATGGTATTACTGCTTCATCTACTGCTTAATACTTTTTTTCTTCTATGTTTACTTTGTCAATGAGGGAACAATTTCCCCATTATCATAAAATGACCCTCACTACTAGTTGGAAGCCTCTGGCGTTTGGGGAAATGCGCTAGAGTTTATGTGACCAAGAGGGTTCAGGGCACTTTAGGGTGGCACCCGAGTCCGGGATGTTACAATGTGGTATTAGAGGATTTTCATTTCTTCTTTGTCTTACTATTTGGAGCATATAGATACGGATATGAAGGAATGGGTATTTAGTATTAATCTATTCTTGGGATTAGCCAACTTGTGTATAGGGAAAAGACAAGTTACCTCAAATATTGAAATTTTTCGGGTTTTTTAATTGTTATAATTGATTTGATTTTAATATTGGGTGACTCACTTGTTTTTTGATATTATGATTTTTATAATTGTGGTTCTATTTCTATTACAACCTGATGATATGAGGGTATTCCATCTCTTTCATCATATAGTAACTTTTTAGAGATCACATTCCATGCATTATTGTCATGCCATTTAGGGTGCATTACCGATTTTATGTTGTTGTGATAGATGTTTTGCTAGATATGAATGTTGTTGTGGTAGATTCCATGATATAATTACTACTATTTTGATAGGTTATTTAAATATTTAAAGTTTCATTTGGATGGATTCCAAACTTTGGTCTCTATGGTGCTATGGGCTCTTTTGGAATGGTATTTGGTGGATCATGTTTGAACTTTAATTTAATTTCTTCAAGTTATGATATGATAAAGGATGAAAAACTTTGATTCACGGGAGAATGGGCTCTAACGGGTCGGAATTTTTCATGCCTTGGAAAAAAATTTATGTTTTTAAGGGTTCAAGAGAAGTTTCAGAGGCATATTGTATGGAAACATAGACAAAAAAACATGTGGTGTTATGAACACACACCATGTGTTCTTCTATTTTTGAAGATAAAACTTTTCTTAAGTACACTCTGTGTACCGTATGAATATGCCATGTAGTTCTTGACTATGTGGTTGACTGTGTGAGCAGAGACATGGGGTTGGGAAATCGTTGGTAGAATGCACAATGTATCAGGAGTACACGATGTGTTGTAGAGAACCATGTATCTATCCCTATGACCAAAACACAGGTGGATGAAACATAAGTTGCACACACCATATCTCATTTATGCATGCATTGTAGTTATAAATTGTGTGTTACTCTATGTGACCAATGACATGGGTGGATGGGACATAAGTAGTACACACCGTGTCTATAGTGAACACGCTGTGTAGTGTTACCTAAGAGAGAACCGTGTAATTCTAGCCATGTATAAGTACTTGGGGAGGAGGGAAAATTCAAGTACATTCCATGTCTCAAGAGGAACACGCTGTGTGTAAGTGGGTGTTACATGACCAGGATTGGAATATGTATATTCTATGTTAAAATCTTAAGGTAACACACAGTATAGAGTTTATACATGCCATGTAACCCTATTTTGTAAAACTTGAATTCTCTATTTCTCCTATTCCACTCGTACACTTCTAAGTTATTGTCCTTGATAATCAAAAACCGAAGTGTGTACTTGAACATGTAGATTCATGTCACCACAACATCCTTTGGTTGTACGATAGATATAGGGAAATAATCAAAAACCAAAAATCGTATATTAGGGACTACCAGTAGATCCTCCCATTGTGTTCGTCTGGGCACCAGCTATTATACCAGATACAGGTGTTGATGCATAGTTCCATGAAGGATTTATGAGGATGATGCATACTTTCCAGGGAGCCCCATATCCTACACCGACTATGGAAGAGTTGACATGGGTGTTCCAAAAGTATCATTCTACCGCTTGTTTTGGGGATGGAGGACCACATGCTATAGAGTCATGGCTGGATGCCATTCTTGCTGTCTTTGAGCATCTAGAGACACTCTGTAGAGGGGCATGAAGCTCACAACATACATTTACGTGATTCTTCCAAGAGATGGTGGGATGTTATCTTATAATTGGGATGTCCTCATGATATGGCTTGAGAAGGATTTTATAATACCTTCTATGATTACTTCTATCCCAAGATGTTGAGGGCAAATCGAGCCCGAGAGTTCATGCACTTGCTGTAGGGATCTCTTTCAATGATGGATTACTCATCTTGTTTTATATAGGTTTTGGGATTCACACCTATTTTGGGAGGTTACGAGTTATATTTGGATGAAGAATTTGAGGATAGTCTCAGGTATGACATCTGATTATAGGTGAATGTTTTCAAGATGACTTCGGTGATGACTATAAAGAACCAGTCACTAATTACCAAGTGAAATTTGAAGAAGTTGGGAGCGATGAGCCAGAGCGGTTTAGTATCCATGGATGGTACTCCTTCAAAAGATAGTAAGAATCACCGCAAGAAAATTTCACATGATGTTTGTTCTGGTAGCCTGGTGGTATGCTACTGGTGTGGGAAGAGTGGGAATATAAGGCCAAATTTCCAAAAGGACCCAGTTGAGTGCTTCTGTTGTGGCAATATGGGTCACCTTTAGTGTTTTGTTTGGGTTTTCTCACCAATATAAAGTTATAGGGGTTCCGTTATGAATCCAAGTTCAGAAGCAGGACCACCAATTTCACATGAGTTAGGGAACTGGAGTTCGTCAAGCTGTTCAGGCTGAGGTGGTGGTCGTGGTCGTGCTAAACAGTCAACGTGTTTTCAGTGAAAATAGGTTGGATCATCTAAGGGTAGTCAGGTAGGGTTATAGGTCCATGGTACATGACAAACTTTTGTAGTGGAGTATACACAATAAGAGCAGGATCCCGGACCATCCATAGTTAGAGGTACAATTCTAGTTTCCTCAGTTTTAGCTTTTTCCATTTTTGATACTAGTCCTTCCCATAGTTTTATATCTATGTCCATTTTTGAGAGCTTCAGGCTATGTATCTTTACCTCTAAGGATAATATGATGCTAGACACTTCGTTGTGAATTAAGAAAACTAGTGTACGTCAATTCAAGGAGTGCCCTCTTGAGGTTGGTGGGTGTCACTTCTTATGGGACCTCTATGTCTTAGAGATGAAAAGTTTTGATATCATTCTTAGAATGGACTAGTTGGTCCCCTTTCTAGCCTTTGTTGACTTTTATCACTGCAGGGTGAATTTTATGTCACAAGAGGGTGGGTCTTTTCTATAAAAGGGAGAATGGGATGTCTAGGAAAGCAGAGCTAGACCCAAGTATCATGGGTTGGGAAGAATCACAGCCAAGATTTCTAGTTTATATCTGGATGACCAAGGGATATCACAGATGGAATTTCCTTTTATGGTGGATCATTTCAGATACGTCTTTCCAGACAACTATCCAAGTTTACCTCTAGAGAGACAGGTAGATTTCTCTATTGATCTTGTACCAAGAGTGGCACTAATGTCCATTCCTCTGTATAGGATAGCTACACCAGTGTTATAGGAGCTCAAAAAGAAGTTAGAGGAGTCGTTGGAAAATTGTTTCATCTGACCCAATACATCTCCATGGGCTTCGCCAATCATTTTTTCAAAAAAGGTGGATGGTACCCTCAGGATTTTTATGGATAATAAGAAGATGAACCAGTTTATGGTCATATTCGAGGATATTGGGTGTTCTTAATGATTGACTTGATATATAGTTATCATCAGTTGTACACAATACCATCAGATGTACCTCTTATAGCATTCTAGAGTAGGTATGCTCTATATGATTATTTGGTTCTGCCGTTCAGTCTCATGAACACACTGATAGTTTTCTTGGAACTGATAAACAAAGTGTTCTATACTTACCTGTATTATTTTATGGTAGTATTCGTGGACGATATCTCAGTGTACTCTCACACTTGACAAGACAATGCCACCCATATTTATATCGTATTGAGTACACTGAGAGAGTAACAATTATATGATAAGCACTCAAAATTCCACTTTTTGATGGACCAGATTCACTTCTTGGGTCATGTTATCTCAGAGAAAGATATATCAGTAGACCCAGAGAAAGTGAGAGAAGTAGTTTCCTAGGTGCAGTTGAAGAATGTATTTGAGGTATGAGTTTTCTAAGGCTATCTGGTTACTAAAGATACTTTATAATAGACTTTTCATGCTTTGAAGCGCCACTTAATTTCCTGACTAAGAAGAGCGCAAAGTATTTTTTGAAAATTCCTACGATTAAACCTTTAAAAAGTTGAAATGGAGATTGAATTTAGAACCGATACTAATTTTTATGGAGTCAGGAAAGAGTTACACTATTTACTATGATGCATCAGTTATTGAGATGGGATCAGTGCTTATGCAATGGGAATGAGTCGTTGTCTATAGGTCTCATTTTTTGTGGACACATGAGAGGAATTATCCAACACATGATCTCACGTTGGCTGTAGTTGTTAATGCTTTGTAGTATTGAAGAAATTATATTTTTGGAGGGAATTTTGTGGTATACATAGACCATAAAAGTATCAAGTATATCTTTACTCAGCAAGATATGAATTTGAGACAATAATGGTGGGTTGAGTACTTTCACTCTTTTGAATTTGAGCTTGCCTACATGCATGGGAAAGGCAACACAGTGGTAGATGCGTTGAGCAGGAGGACTCAAATACATGCAGTTTAGGGGGTCATCAGTGAGTGGTAGCTTATGGATATATTCTCTAAGATGCATTTGGAGGTGCATGATAGATAGGGGAAGACATTTCTTTCTTCTTTAGTTGTTACCACTACTCTACTAGATCGAGTGAGAATGTGGTCGATATAAGATTCCAAAGGCCCAGTATTATGAGATAGTGTGTTAGGAGAGGAGCCAACTATTGGGTGGACTATAGGAGACAATGAGGTATTGTGTTTTCATGGATGCATATAGGCATTAGAAGAAATACACGAGGAGTTGATGTGAGATTTTCATTCCTTAGATTATCCAGTTTATCCTGGTGTCATCAAGATATATCGAGATCTACACTATCAGCATTGGTGTCCATGCATGAAGAGAGATGTTTCTAGTTTTTTTCTGAGACGATACACCTCTCAGCAGGTGAAGGCGAAACATCAGTGATCGACAAGGATTTTATAGTAGTTACCCACTCCGAAGTGGAAGTGGAATGATATTGTAATGAATTTCATGATGGGTTTATTGGGGTCACCATGAGGGAATGATGCGGTTTGGGTTGTTATTAAAAAACTCCTGAAGGTTTCACACTTTTTACTGATTAAAAAAAGTTTCAATGATGATGAGCTTGAAAGGTTGTACATCCAAGAGATTGTACGTTTGAATGGGGTTATACACTGTATCAATTTAGATAGGGACACCTAGTTTAATTCTCATGTATGACAGGGACTACAGAGGGCTTTGGGTACATAGGTAGTTTTGAGTACAACTTACTATCCCCAGAAAGATGTCTATTCCGAGCATAAGATTCAGGTTTTGGAGGACATGCTACCAGAATGTGTACTGTATTTTTAGGAATATTTTGAGAGAAAAAAATCCTACTAGAGTTTTCCTACAATAATAGTTTTTAAATGATTATTCAGATGGAACCTTATGAGGTTTTGTATGGTAGGCCATTCTGTTCACCACTATGTTGATTGGAGGTAGGAGAGGCAGCTATGCTGGGGCCTTGTATTGTCTAGGAGACCACTAATTAGGTGGATTTGATTCGGAAGTGGTTGGATAATACAAAATCCTAGAAGAATTTGTATGATGATCGACAGAGATGACCTTTGTAGTTCGAGGTTAGAGATCAGGTTTTCTTACATGTCACACCAATGTTGGGACACAAAAGGATTAGGAGATAGGGGAAGATTTCACCATGATACGTCAAACTGTTTGAATTTTTGGAGAGAGTTGGGCTGGTTTCCTATCAACTGTAGTTACCTTTGAGGAACTGGGATATTCACGACGTATTTCATGTTTCTTAGCTATGACATTACTTTTCAGACCCATCTCACATTTTCAACCCGATGAGTTTGAGTTGGAGGTAGATGCATACTTCAAGGAGCACCCTATTCAGATTGTGCATCATAGTGTGAAGGATCTCACTATTCGGTCTGTTCCTTTTGTATTAGTTCTATGGTAGCACAGGTCAGTACAAGATGATACTTGGGAGAGGGAGGCCTATGTAGGATCATAGTGGCTAGATTTGTTTGAATCTTCTTCTTCACCACCCTAGGAAAGGAAATTCGGGGATAAATTTCTTTAAAGGGGGAAGTTTTTAAGAACCCATATATTCATTTCAACTATGGATATTTATTTAGGGTTATTTTGAGGAAAAATAATGAAATGAAGAAATTTCTTTGTAATCATAGTGTACTTTTGAGTACACACTATGTACTCAGCTACCACGTATAGCTGTGTACTAGCCATGTAACAGCTGAGTACATGGCCGTGTAGGTGACCTGACAGACCATCTAATGTTGGGGACAATTTATGATAGTACACGACATGTACATTAAATAAACACAATGTGTACTTTTCTTTTTATTGGATATATCAGAGTGGGGTCGCGTCCCATGTCAAGAACACTCTTCTTCTCCCCATGTTTTGTATAGGAGAGAAAAAAACGTCCAAATAACATTGAACTCCTCCCGTTTCTCTATCCGAGCTCCTATAGAGATGCTGCTGGGTGCATTGGATTCTCACCGATGAGTTCTCTCTTTCTCTAGAGTTTTTCTTCCTAATTTATCACCTCACATATGTTTTTTATGGTTGATTGTTTTTAACCTTATTTATATCTACATCATTCTAGGATGATTCAAGGGCTACCGTTCTAAGAGTGTTGATCGTACAATATCACAGTAGGTAGTTTGTGCCTTTCTTAGATTGTTGTTGGATTATATATGCTTAAATTTATAAATACCCATGTTTGGGGTATTTTTTGTTTTTGAATATAACCATGTTTAATAATTTTTATGGTTTTTTTGTTTGAGAAAGGGTTATTGCTTATGCATAAGGATTTATAACATGTTGTGGGATACCCCATGGGTGAATTTCCTTGATTGTTTGATTATGGTCATCTGGTCTAGAATTCCTATTATTTGTGCTTCTTCTCTATGCCTCATGTTGTTAGGATGAAGTTAGTGATCATAAGAGATTCATGTGTTTCACATTGTGAAAGTTTGACATAGGGGAATTGACTGTGACAAATTCCTTAAGTAGAGTTATTTATGTATGAATTGTAGATATGTTGACCCAAAGGTATTGATTGTGATAGCTACCGGGTGGTCATAGACCAGAGGGGTTGGACCGTGAGAGATACCCACAGGGTCATTATTTGGTCCTTTGGGAATTGACTATGAGAGCTTCTAGGTGGTCACTATTATTTATTATTTCTTTGCATACCAATGGGGTATTGACTGTGAGAGCTACCTAGGTGATCATTTAAAAATGATTAGTGTTATGTGGGACCATAGGGGGCTAGAATTTGTACGCTTTCCCATAGGGTCATTATTTTAATGAATTGATGATATGTTTAGCCAGAGGGGTAAGGCTGTGAGAACATTCCCAGAGGGTTTCTTATGAATGATTGCGACAAGTATTCCATGCCAAAGCACAATCTCAGACTTGGTCTTACAAGTTAGTTTATATAGTCTTATGAGACATATGTTTTTCTATTACATAGGGGATATAGATCTTACGATAGATCTTGAGATTTCATTATTCAATGGTTTGAATAATTAAATAATTTAAATGAATGTGATTAAAAACATTATGATTGTTTACTTTTGAATACGTCATAGTTTATTACTTCATTTATATATATTAATTTCTATTTATATTCATTGAAATTTGGGAATAGATCTTCAGGTGGTTGCCTACTAGGATTTTTCTCACAACCTATTTGGGTAATGATTTTAGACCCAAACAAATTATATGATTGCGAGTATAGACAAGGGTAAGATCCCTTCTTCATGAGGTACTTGATTGCTATTAGAGCTAGAGAGCATGGGACCATGCTGAGTCTTATAATGCTATTGGGGTTTACTACTTTTATGATCTTTGGTTTAATATTTTACTTCCATCATTTTGACTTGTTTGGCTTCTTTCCAAGACATATGTGGCATGCATCATTTACATATGTTCTCCAATTGTTTTATTTCTGTCGGTCTTCTGGTGTTTACTTCTGTAGTATGGTATTACTACTTCCACTACTATTTACTACTTGTTTTCTGCTATGTATACTTTTACAATGAAGGAATAGTTTTCCCATTATCAAGCCTTGGACCTCACTGCTATTTGGAAACCTCTGGCGTTTCGGGAAATGTGTTTGAGGTCATGTAGCCAACTGCGTTTGGGGTACTTTGGGGTGGCACCCAGGTCCGGGACATTACAATAGTATTCATAAGTGATTTTCAAATTAGAAAGGATATTTTCCTCAAGAATTTTCTAAATATAAATTCTATGGAATTTCTATTAATCAATGAAAAAACCCTTATTTTAATTATGTTCCCCTAGGGATATGTTGTAACAATACAATACTTATAAAATTTTTAAATGGTTTATGATCAATTTTACTAGAGATGTACTATTTTGATACCATTCCCCATATTGCTTTGGATGGATTATGATTTTGATTATTGATTATAGAAATTGTTAAAATTTTGTAATAGTTTTTTAATATGAATATCTATATTGATTATATTTATCTCCATTAATAATATTAATGCATTAGGCTTAGTTAGTTTTGGGTGGGGATTGTTGTAGCTCCTCAATGAATTGGTAGGTCCTATATGACAAACTAGATTGGGTATTTGGCAGAGGCCTTACCCATTTAAGTAATATTTCTTGGAAGGAGGCATTTTTGATATATTTATCATGATAAATATTTTAAATTCACTTATTATGAGATTGTTTATTAATGTTCATGTGATAATTTTATTAGTTATGATATCCATGGATAAGTTCCAAGAACATTGGACTATTTATATATCATTATTTTGTTATCATTGATTGCTACCATATTATTCTTTATTCTCAAGTAAGTGATGAAATGATTTTTTTTTCAGTTATTGACCATCCCATATTGATTATGCCGTATTTATTCATGATAGATTACATTGTAATAATACCCTTAAAAGAGCACTTAATATTAACCTTTTTCTTAAGTTTCATTTCCCAAGAAGACAAGAAATGTATTATAATTTAAATTCATTGATATTCTAAAGGTAATAGTGGATTTATAAAATAAAATAATGTGTTATATTATATTTTTTCAAATGTAATGTGAGATTCATGTATGTATCTAGTTTTCAAAGTTTACTAAGCTATTCGGTCCTCTAGGATGTGATTGTTTGTATTTAGTGCCAATGAAATAAAGTATCCACATACTCTTGCCTACTAGGGTCAGGTTCTTTACAACTATGTGGTCTAATGTTATTTCTTTGGTGATGGTTTGGGGAACATGATTATACAAAATGATCATGTGTTGGAATACTGTTCTCATAAAGTTTGGTCTGAGGAGGATAAATATCTCACTCATTGCTTGAAAATTTCCATTATTATGCATGCTCTTAACTATTGGAAACACTCCCTTTTTAAAAAGAGGTTTATAATATATTCTGATCAAAATATCTCGAGTTATATATTTTATCAAAAATACCTAAACATTAGGAATAAGTGATGGATAAAGTACATCTAGATGTTTGACTTCAACATTTACTATACACTTGGGTTGGGGAATAATGTTGCTGACACTCTCAGTAATAAATTTCTATCTCAAGAAATCCTATAGGGAAACAAGCAGTATATTATTATGTGAATTTGGCGAAATTTTAATCTAAATAAGTTGAAGGATGATTCAGTCATGGTTCTTATGACTATTAAGTTATTTTTATCTCTTCTTAGGGTTATATTACAAGAACAACAAAGGATGATTCTTTCAGAGGAGTTAGTGAATACTTATATATAGGGGATACTTCTCCTGAATGGTCTCTCCCCTATGATGAAAATATTATATTTGGGTGTTGGTTCTACATCCATTTAACTATTATAAATTCATTGATGATTGATTGTCAAAGTTATTTATGAGTCTTTCATCTTTAAATTGATGTTTTATTATGATATAAGAGTACATTTATTGTGGTTGGGTATGAAACACGACATTTCTGATTATGTGTATCATTATTATACCTTCTAGAAGATTAAGGTAGAGAACCTGAATCCCTACAGTTTACATTAACATCTTCTAGTGCGGGTACGGAAATGAGATGACATATCCATGGACTACATAGTTGGATTACAAAAAACTCCCTGAGGAAAAAATAATATCTTGGTGGTGATCTATTAGAAGATAAATCAAAATTCATTCATTCTAATTAAAAAAACAAGTTTATATATCTTGGTATGTTATACATGTTGAAAATTTTGAGGTTTCAAGGGCTTCCCTCTACCATTGTCTCTAACATGGATCATAGGTTAACTTCCCAATTCTAGAAATGTCTACAAGATGAATTGGGTAATCGGTTCTAGTTGAGTATATATCATATTATACATAAGGATTGATAAATAGAGCATGATATTTACATTCTGGATGATATTCTATATGCCTATTTCTTAGATTAGGATATCCATCCGAGACTACTTTAGTTTTCTTATAATAATTGTTACTAGATGTCTGTTAGAATGGATTCTTTTGAGGATTTGTATGGTATCCCATGCAGTTCCACTCATTATTTGTTATAGGTGTAAGATTTTTCTATCATGGGACCATGTATCATTTAGGATAAATCAACAAGGATATAGATATACAATAGAAATTTATTATTTCTCAAATTCAATAGAAAAATAACAAAGATAATTTATGTTATCCTTTAGAGTTTTCTATTAGTGACCGGGTTTTCTTGAAAGTTGCCCCTATGTTGGGTCACCATTGGATAGGAAAGTAGGGAAAGTTCAATCCAAGATACATTACATAATTCTATATCACCATCCATATTGGATAGTTATCTTATTGACTGGTGTTACAAGATCATTTTATGTGTATTCTATATGTTTTCCAAATATCTCTACTCAAGAAGTAGAAACACAATCAATCCGATGTTTAGAATTTGGAGGAGGTTTAGTTGGAGACAGACATATTAGTTTTGGAGTATCCAATGGAAATAATTAACTTTAAAATTAATATTCTATTTGGGAAATCTATTCCACTTCAATTTGTTTTGGTAGCATAGATCAGACTCTCACAAGACTTGGGAGTGTTAATCATTAGTAAAGGAGAAGTGTCTGCATCACTTTTTTGAACAACCTTCTTCTACATGACTTTATGGGGATATAAAGTCCTCTCGTGGGGTGAAACATAGCATCTATATCAAGGAAAATATCTATTTTATATTTAATTGGTTTTATTTTTTAGTCAGGGGGTTTCATAAGTTTCACGGTAAATTCCTGATATAGTTAGCCCTCATTGGTGGAAACAGAAGGCCACCGACTAGGAAATGGATTTGGACATATCCAGAGAAAGCTACATGGATCCATTGGTTAGCTTATGAGGAACCCAGGATACATGAATTCCACCTATAAGAACCATCCAACTATTTGGCCTATACTAACTTGTTGATCATCTGGGAAGCATCCACTGCACTTCTTTAGTGATCACTGACTAGCCGGTGGGTAACAAAAATTCTCCAGTGGTGTTGGTAAGAGAATGTTTATTTAGAGTTTAATCATATTTTTATTCTACTAAAACCCTATTTTAACTCCTCAATACATCTTTTAGAAACATAATATGACCAATAATGATACCGGGGATTCCGTTCGGTATTCTTGGCTCCATTGAACTTCTATAATTGGGGTTTTGATCCCTGGTCGATTGAATGTCATCAAATTGGTATGTTTGATCAAATATCATATGTTCTTCCTTGAACTCTTGAATTGTTAGTTGATCTATAAAATTTTGATCTAATTTATCAATATTATTACGTTTTATCCTTTGTTATTTAGAGATATGATTAGAATTTTGTTCCACGAGGTCATATATTTTTTTATTGGGTGTGGATGTCATGTTCTATGAGATATGTGATATCCTATATTTTCCAACGACCTTGTGTTTTTGGAAAATAAATTATAAGACGTTTAAATAAATATCTATGGACTCCTATCACATTCTTGTTTGTCCCCTTTACTTTTGGTGTGTGGATCCCATTCTTGTTACTGTGAGAACCCTAGTGTAAGGTAGGATGTTCCATATCTAGCCTTTATTTGGTGAACCACATATTCTATAGTTTTCTATACTATTTTATAATGGATTATTGGAATGATCCTTGATCTTATTGAAATGAATGCATAAATTTAATTTTAAAAATATGGGGTCTTTAACTTATTTTTCTAAAATAAAGAAACATTCAAATAACTATGAAATGAATTATGAAATTTGTTTACAAATCATGATTTTGATGAGAAAATTGTGTTTGTAAACATTTTTTTTGAAAAGATATGATCCATTTTAAATGTTTTTACATACACAACACATTGTATCATTGGGAACCTAGGATGGGGTTTAGTATTTGGTATTGTCTATATTTTTGTAGGGGGTTCACTCATGGGGTGTTGCTCAATTCCCTATGATCTATTATCCCAAAGACCTGATTCTATGAAATTGTATGGGGTATATCCATGGGGTGTTCCTATATTACTTTGGACCTATTATTTTAGGGAAATATTTAGTGAATTAATTCTGGAGTTGATTACTGAGGTATTAGGGAACTAGGTAGCTCATCCCTATGTTATCCTAGTGGTGATCTACAATGTCCTTTTCCTTGTTTGTATTTTTCTTTTATTATATCCGTGATATAAAAAATTATTAATTATATGATAAATATTCTATTTGAATATTTTATTTGACCTATGTTATATAGAACCTGAATTATAAATTTGATAATGGGAAATAATTTTACCATTATTTTGATATAAATGTGAGAACTATTATATGATTCCATGTTTTTTATACATTTAGAATATTAACAATATTTTATCAAGTCTTTCAATATAGAAATTGGGTGGGATCCTACTATTCTTATTTATCTCACTCCATGAACCCTCTCCCAAGGGTGTGTCAATTTCTTTTTATGTAGGAATGTGAAAGGAATCACTATGGGGTGTCATGTTTTCATGTTAATTAGGAATAGGAAACTAGTGGTAGAAAGTGGTATGTTTCCCATGCATCACACAAAGTATCTATCAGTAGTTTAAGTGGCCTTTGGTTTAATTCCTAGGAATTTACCTTGGTTTTGTATTGTTTACTCAGTTGTATTACTAATATGATTGGTTTTTTGTTATGTCATATTTACTTGTTAACATTCTCAACTTGTATTCCATTTTAGTTTTTTAGGTTGAAAAAATCAATTCCTATAGTTTTTTTGATTATCGGGTGCTAGTCACTAGAAAATTAGAAACAAAATAAATGAGTGAGCTTAGATAGATAGAAAGGGTAAATATAAGCAATAAAAGTCAAATATAATAAGTAATTATAAGATGAGAATATGGGTATATTCATGTTACATAATAGTGTTATACCTAAAAAAACTTATACATCATAAATCATGGAATAAGTCTTGTAATGTAAATATTCATAAATAAAAATAGTGTCGAAACATGAGTAAATAAAAATGATCTATGAAATCATGAAATAGGGATAAGAATTATCATAAATGTTTTTAATCTCATGGAAAACAATTTTTAAATATTGAAACACCCTAAGCAATGGAAAAACTTGGCGAGAAAAACAATTATTCCTTTATCAATGTGAAGAAACACATTATGTCCAATGCTAAAAATTGGAGCACATCCATCATACCCATGTGTATGTGAAAAAACTAATTGTGTCCATGCCTAAATATATCATGAGATATAAACTTAAACCAGTGCATTGGAGGGTGATATAAGACACCACCCATCATTATTCATTCATACGTGTTCCATATAAAATCATATCATCATCGACCTAGGGATAGACAATGGGTTTCATGTCCTTTTTAAATATAATCACATAATTCAAAAATTAATATTTATATAAATAATCATTACATGATACGATTGTAGAGAATAAATGGGTATCTAATGATATCAAGTAACTTTCTAAGTAAATATAATTCAGTCAAGATAATATATAATATAGTTTTTACACATTATAGATTAGTGGTATATGGTAATTCAATAATTTTAAAATTAATTTATATATGGAAACTAGGTGAACACCCTTTAATTAAATTAATCAATAATAGGGTATTCAAAATGGGAAGGCATTGTCAGGAAAATTAGGATTATAAATTTTCTATTAATAGGAATGAAAAAGGTAGTGGTGAATCATTTCCATGATATAAATAAAAATTCTTAATGCATTTGGAGAAAAACCTTGATCAATAATTAGGTGTATAAAAGGATAATGATTTACATGAAAAACAGTTTTTAGTGGTTTTAGAAAAACTACTTTGGAAATAAGAAATATTCCTTATATTTTGAAATAATTTTAAAATAAAGTTTTTATAAAACTAGGTGAAAAAAATTATTTTTGAAAGAATATAGAGTGTAAGTTTAATAGAGAAGAAAATTATGGTGGAAAAATTCATTCACAAGGAAGGAAACTTAAAAATAGATTTTTGATTTTTTAAGCTTATCATAAAAAGAGGAAGTTACAGGTCAATTTGAATAGTTATTTTCAAAAAGGGTGAATTAAAAACATTAAAAAAATTTAATTATGAAAATAATCTTCAATAATACATATTTAAAAATAAATATATGTTATTAAAATAATTTTTTGGTGGAATATATAACATTTGATTTTTAATGGATGGAAACCCATTTTTTAAATATTTAGAAATACCTATTTTTGAAAACACACATCATAAATAGTTTATATAATTTTACATTTGAAAATGGGTAAATAGAAATATAATAATCATATAAAATATTCCATTTTAGCTTTCCAAAAAATATAGGATAATATTGGAGGCAGGGAAATTATAGGCACAAAATAAAATATTCATCAGTATGAATGGGAGTTATTATTATAAACGTTACAATATTATTTCAGAAAAATTTTAAAAAGTGGATATTGATAATGATAATTAATTTTACCAGATAAAAAAGGAAATACCATAGAAAATATAGGAATGGTATGATCAATAAATTGTTGAAAGTTATAAATATAGATTATTATGACCCAATGAATTGAAAATTGAGTCAATTTATCTCTTATGAAATTGGTAACATAATAAACAATTGATGTTGAGATGAAAATCATGAAATAAACATTAAAATATCATTAAATGGAAAATATTTTAAAATATGAAATTAATTGGGTAGTGAATAATCTAGATAAAATATATTATGGTGTACAATATCAAACATGTCCGATGGAGATAAAAATGAGATAAAGTAACCCTTACGACATTAATTTTTTTTAATGAAAACCAGTTGGATGATGTAATTTCAAATGAAACATAAAAAATCATGAATAATGATATATTAATGATAAAAAATATTATAGGGTAGTATATACATAATTACAAAAAAACATGGTGTATAATTAAAATAATGTCTTTGTGAGTGAGAATTTGAGATAAGAAAGCATTACCTTATTTCCATGCTAAGTCCAGGGTAATCTAAAATAAAACAAAAAAATAATTTTATTAATAACCTATTTTAGATATTTTTTTATATACATAAAATTTTATAAACATCACTTATAATTATTCTCTTCATGTATATTATTTATTTTATTATCTATTCTCAATATCGGGTGTGAACAAGCTTGGTTGTTTTTAACTAGTTTCATTTTAACAATGTTGTTATTCCTTATTATCCCAAATTTTATCTTTAATGAATAATATAAGGTACTATAATTTATAATTTATAAATATTTATTATTTTACAATTTCATTTTATGGGTTTTTATGATATTTATCGATGAATTTTGTTATCAGCATGTTTTAATGATTCTTAACAAAGGACATTTATTTTAAAGAGATTTAACTTTTTATATTATGATACCAAAAAAATCATTATTCAATTATTTATATCATATATGAATATAAATTTAATTCCCATATTCATCCATTATATAAATTTATATAATTTTTTAAGTAGGTAGTTAAACCAAACCAAACAAGAACATAACAAAATTAATGGATGATTATGATGCGATATAATTGTAATGTCATTATAAAATAAGAATAATTATATTATTTAGTGTCAATTAGTGTGTTATATCATAATTGGAAATAATTATAAGAATAATATAACCTATATGAAGTTATTTCGTAGTATGATGTAGTATTTATTTCTCTTAGAAAACTATTTGGAATATTTAATTTGCAACAATTGATTCACGAACATAATGTTAAAAGGGTATCCAATTGGACATTGAAAAACCATAATGATTTTATAAAAATCATATTTATCCATCAAACCCAATATTATTACCATCCATTAATGGTGGTAATGGAGAAAAAATATACTATTCCATTGAAGCGGTTGTCCGTATGTATGGATGTATGATGATTTCATTTTCTATAGAATAAAGAAAACGATAAATATGATTTATCATTTAATAATATCAAATATTTCATAAATATAGTAATTATATATATAATTAAATATTATTACTATCCTATTAAGTTGGGGAATAAATATGATAGACATTCCATAGTGGAGGCAATATTCTGAATAATGCATGATTAACAGTTTAGTTTTTTCTCATTAGAAAATGGAAAGTTAGATAAGGAATGTACCATAATTATAATTAAAAGTAATGATACTAATATTATCATTTTAATATGGTGTAATGTATTTTTATTAAGGATTATACATAATGAAATAGAAATGAGTAAGGAGCGCTTATAAATTTCCACCTCCCTTCTTGGATTATCTCCTATACAAAGAGAGTTACACCAATAATGGGTGGTATTTTGTGAATAAAAGAACAATATAAGGTGGATATGAGGGTTTATTAGATGTTTGGGAAGAGTTTTGTCCAAAATTATGGGGTTTTGGTTTAAGGGTAGGTGAAGAGAATAGTTCCCCTTTTATAAGTGAAAATGGAAGACATTTTTTTAAATACTTAAACATTTCCAATAATGAGAAGTCACTATATGGGAAAGTGGATCTAAAATTAAGAAATAATATAGATGTTAATTGATATGTTTGATAAATTCCTACACCACATATTCTCATACATTTTTAAACATATTTATACTCTTAGTTAAACCCATTTTACCCCTTTTTATTCATACTACGGTCCCTAGTTTTTACAAAAGTAATTTACACATTATGATTAAAATTAAATTGTTCCTTGTTATATAATTTGGTACAAATGAGTCCAAGTTTTTAAAAAATTTTATTATATAAATTTTATTAAATATGAGAAAATTAATATTAAAGTTCTAAAAGTATAACGTATTCAATTTTTCTAAAAAGTATATCTTAATCTCTAAACTAAAATAAATGGGATTTTAAATTAAAAAAATGTCTATAAAATTATAATTTAACTTTTAAAATACATATTTTAATTTATATTTTTTTAATTAATTTCAAATTCATACTTATATATGAATAATCACATAGATGTCATGATTTTTATAAAAATAGTACTTTTCATTATTCACCTAAAAATAAATCAGTTTAGGAAAAAAAATAATTCTATTATAATATTGATATGTTTAATCAAAAAATGAAGTATTTTTTGGGGAAATTAAAATTATATTTCAAATGAAATTACAATATATAAATAATAATTTTTTAATTAAAAATGACATTTTTAAACATCAAGTATTTTTAATGTTATTTAATATAGATGTATAAATGATTTAATATTAATATATTAGTTTATAAATCTAAATATTTAAAATTATAATAAACTTTAAACAATGATGAATTAAATTTATTATTGAAAACACATTAGCCTATTTTTTAAAATAGATCTTTTAAAGGAAACATTTTAAAAATATTAATCAAAGTGAATAATAATATATAATTATATTAATTGATTATTACTATTTTATAGAATAATGAATATATTATTCATGTAAATTTGAAATGCATTGCTTAGTTTTATTCAGATATTCGTATTTGTGTGTGGCAAAAGCTACTGAAGCTAGTATTAATTTAAAGGTTCCAAAATATCAGGTCTTCATATTCTACCCTATTAAATAAATTTTTTTCCCACAATTTGAATATTTTCTCACTGAAAAAATTATGCGAGGGTAATTTTAACATATCCACCATTCATGATATAATATCTAATATGAAATATACCTTACTTTCATTAGCTAAACCAAGTTACTTATCATTCCTCAAACAACATTGTTCATCCATACAATCATGTAACCAAGTATATATATTCCCTAACAATATATTCTCTATTTCATACCTTTCCCAAAAACATTTTAATCTCCAATACATGAAACTATATATAAATCATATATTTCATTAAAAATAAACACAATTTTTACTATTATAGTATTTATTACTAGTTCATAAAGTCACAAATTAGAAAATTTATATATCATAATCCCAAAAATTAGATAAAATTTACCAAAAAATATTATGGAACACCTTTTCATTATATCAATAATCAATTCCAAGTTTATCAATACTATCAAACTCACTTTTATAAACATTGATATACTATTTATTACCTTATCATTAAGAATATATTAAATTTAAGAGTTGTTTATACCTAAATCATGTGTTCTCTAATAGTTATCCACAAAATAAAATCTTGTTATGAAATCACTTTTCATGGTTAATGATTCCATTTAATATATTTTCTCAAACCATCCAAAGAGGAATACTGAAGAAAAATTCTTATATGTTTCACATATATCTCATAAAACTAAAATATACTAAAATATTATTGATAAATATCACTCATTAATAAAAATAGATAATCAAGATTTAGTTTATATTAAGATATCATCTTAACCACCTTAGGTAGGAAACTCATATTTTCCCTAATAATTGTGATTTACTAATATTATCAACCATTTAAGTATGATCCCCTATATGGTAATAAGACATAGTTGTATATAGATACATACCATTCTCAATATCACTTTTGTTATCCTATTTCAACCAAATACTAAAACTAAAATGATTCAAATAATATCCAATATAATCAGATTAAATGATAATATTAATATGAATGCTCAATCCTAATATGAATTCTTCAACAACACCTTCATTCCAACCTATGACACTTTTATTTCAATCATGTTAGACATGGTTAATCCTATAATTCTATTGGTTCAACCTAGGACACTTTTTATTCTTTGATACTTCTTAACCTAATCCCATAATATAATTAGGAAATAAATCCTTTATAATGGATTGTAAAGGGAATGAGTTTAACTAAATAATATACCCAAGAGTTTAAAAACAATTATTTTTAGGCCCCTTTATCATACACCATGTGATGATTCAGTTAATACCCAATACATCCTTTTTAGGGTCATCACCCCTAGGTACATATCTATCAGAGCTTAAATCAACTTGTAGTATCTGGAGAGGTATGTCACTTCCAAGAAAACCAAAGAATATCTAATTTACTAAAAATTTATGATGTTTTCTAATACATAGACTTATCCCTTAGACTTATCCATATGCGTTTCACTAAATTTATCTTATCCTAATCCCCAAAGTATTACCTCATACAAAAAAAGATTATCTATACCTTTGAAAATCTAATAAAACATAACTTATCAACCATTGGTGACATTTATAACTCCCAATTTTTCCTCAAATGATACCATAAATATATCCAAAATTATCTAAAACTTTATCTAATACCAACTATAGAGCCCTGAAGACATGATTATCTAATTATTTGTCTTAAGGATAATATTTCCTTATCTTTAATTCTATATACCTTTTTTGTTTAGAGTTATAGATAATTAGGAAAATAAATAAACTAAGAAAACCAATGTTCATTGTATCAATTATATTTTTTCAATTATACTCAAAACTAATTAATATATAAAAAGTATTCAATATCTCACCTTATTTCTCTATATAAATAAATATTCTATATATTTCATTCTTTTCCTCTCTTCATTACCAAGAGATATTGAAACATAAGAAATGAGTGATCTCAAATACTTGGTAAGGGTAAACATAATTAATAATAATAAAAGATCATAAGTGATCATAATATGAGCCTATGTGTATAAAAAAGATAAATAAGAGAGTTATAACTATCAAATAATAGATAATAAATAATGGAATAAGGCTTGGGATATCATAATACATTAATAAAAAACTGTGGAAACCTGATTCAATAAACATGAGCCGTGAGAGCATAACATATGAATAATAATAAAAATATATATGTAATATCCTTGAAAATAATTTGAAAAAATGGAACAATCATAAGAATATTAAAATCATTGTAAGAAAACACTTATACATTTTCTTATGGGAACAATACATTTATTTCCATGCCAAAAAATGTTTGAAAACCCATAATAACCATGCTCATGAGAACAGATTCATTTTGTTTATAACTAGATATTTCATCAGATATAAACATGAACCAATGCCTTCTGGGATGATATTGGATGCCACTCATCATAATCCATGAATATATGTGACACATAAAATCATATCATAATGGGCCCATAAAAATAAAATGGGTTTCATATCCTTTTGAAATAAAATCACATAAGGAAAACATTTATAATTATATAAATAATAATAAGTTGATATATGCATAGAAAATAAATGGTTATCCAAATATATTTAATAAAATTCTAAGTAAATACAATTCCATAATGATAATAGAGAATGTGAAAAATACACCATATAAATAAATGGTTTATGGTAAAGATAATAATTTCACTAATTAATAAATATATGGAACCTAGGTTAATGCACACAAATTAAAGGAATAAAAAATATTATATTGAAATAGGTATGTAATTTGAAAATTTAGGTTCATAAACCTTCATTGATTAGTAAGTACAGAAGAAGCGAGGGATCATTTCCATGATAGAAAATAAAATTCATAATCCATTTGGATAAAGAAAATAGATGGAATAATTTTTTTAATATCCTTGATAACTAATTTTATGCATAAAAGGATAATGGATTATATGAAATAATTTTTTAAAGGTAAAAACAGTCTAGAAATAAGAATTATTCTTGATAGTAAGAATGAATTTTAATTTTTTTTTTCAAAAACTATTAGAAAAATATTTTTTAGAGAAAATACAGAGAGATTGTTTCATAAAGAAGTAAAATATGGTGTAATGATGTTTTCACATAGATAAAAAATTAAAAAGATACTGGAAATAATTATTAGCATTATCATAAAAAAAGAAGTTACTGGTCACTTTCAAAAGTTATTTCCAAAAAGGGTGAATTGAATAAATTAAAAATAATTTACATTTGAAAAAAATATAAATAATGGATACATGAAATGGAATATATATTATCAAAATAATTATGTTCTAAAAGATAAAATATTTACTTTTAAAATGATGGAAACCATTTTTTTTATATTTTTAAATACCTTTTTTGAAAACCCACTTCATAAAAAGAGAATTAATTTTTTATTTTGAATATTGGTAAAGATAAATATGGGAATCATAAAAAATAATATATTATACATTTCCCTAAAATATAGGATAAAATTTATGGGGAAAAATTATGGTCATGGAAGATAAAATTCATTGGTAAGAATGGGAGTTGTTGTTACTAACATTACACTTGATTTGAATTCTTTTATCGAAGATGTGGTTATTGTTTAAGATAATTAATTAAGATATCGAAAAAATTAAATACCACATAAAATATTGGAATGGTAGTATCAATTAATTTTTGAAAGGTATATTCAAGTAATAAATACTATGACCTAATGAATTTGAAATTGAGTTGATGAAACTCTTATGAAATTGGTAATGTAATAAACAAAGGTGTTTGAGTGGAATATTGTGAAATAAACATCAAAATATTATAAAATGGAATATATTATTAAATCTAAATTAAATTTTGTAGTTAATACACCATTTAAAATAATACGTGGTGAATAATACCAAACATGTTTCGTGGAGTAGAAAATGTGGAAAAAAATCTTTATAAAGCTAGATATTTTAAAAGGAAAACCAAGAAAAGGATATTCTATCAAATGAAACATAAAATATCATAAATAATGATATAAATATGATAAAAAATATTAAATGTGTATTAGATTCACCATTCCAAATAAAAAATTGTGTATAATAAGAAGAATGTATCAAGGAGTGAGAATTTTTGACAAGAAACCCTTACATTGTTTCCATGTTTAGTTGAATTCACTATATTCTCCTTTATAAAAAACATAAAAATATTAATAACATATTTTAGAAACTTTTTAATATATAAAAACTTTTATAAAAATCACTTATAATTATTCTCCTCATGTATATTAGTTAATTAATTATCTATTTCCAATATCAAGTTTGAGTGACCTTGGCCATTATAAACAAGTTTTGCAATAAAAGTGTTTTTATTCATTCTTGTCCAAGAATTCATCATTATAAGATCATTGAATGTTCTGAAATTAATGTTTTGTAGTTATTCATAATTTCATAATTTCATTTTAATCAAATTCTAGTTATGATATTTCAAGATGAATTTGGTGGTGAGCATTTTTCGATGAATCTTTACAAACAATGGGTGTTTTATTAATTAATGAGTTAAATTTTTATATTAACATTAAAAAAATAAATATTTCATTTTTTATTTCATATATTATAAATTCAATTTTCATAGTAATCCATGATATATATTTATATCATTGTTAAAATAGGTCGTCAAAGCAACCCAAACAAGAATATTAGATAATTAATTGATGATTATGAAGTGAATTAATTAAAATATCATTATACCAATAGATTAATGATCTTATTTACTGGTTATTAATATGTTATATTATAATTATAAATAATTAAAATAACAATATAACCTATAATAAGTAATTTTATAGTGTTTAGACGTAATTTTTTCTCATAAAATTATCTTTTGGACTGTTAAAATTACCATGGTTGTTTATTATTCTTACTTTTAAAGGGATGTCCATTCAAACATTATAGAACCTTAAAAATTTCATAAAAATAATATTTATACCTTAAAATTAATCTTATAACCATCCATGAATAGTGGTAATGAAATATAGAATACCCTAATCCATGGAGTTGGTTATAGTGACCCAAACATTTTATACATAAATATTTCATCATTTTAGATGAATATTCAATACATTTCACAATAATAAACTTATGAGGAAAAAAAGGATTAGTTTATCTAGAAAATTTGATATATAAACAAATGGTACGTATATAATCTATACCATATCCCACTATGTTCTCCAAAATTATCTTCCTTCTTAGAAATATCATACTTAAAGCCTTGCTTTAGAACCTGGGGAAGGGAAACATAAGATATTGAGAATATGAATGCTCAATTGGGGTAACAAATTTAGATATCACTGATAATTTACGAATAAAATGATAACAAGTGTATGAGAACATTATCTTAACTTCTGAAAACCATACCTATAAAATCATAGTTCATAAACATAAGACATAGAATGAAGCCTTGTAGATCATATGACACAAATAGAAAATAAATCAAATAAAATGAGCCATGAGAAAATATAATAAACATAAGAGATAATTTTGAGGTATACACACAAGAATAGAAAATCATTTCCTTATTCAAGGTTCATTAACATGGAAATCATAGTTGATTGGGTTAAGTCCCATCCAACTTTAAGAAATTTTATTGAGAATGGGACCAATGCCAAAAATAGCGAAGGGTATCTGAAATAATGAAACCCTAGAGAAGAAAATAAAAAAAGGTTAATATATTATAGGGTAAGGGATCATATAAAGGTAAAAATATTACCTGGGTTATCAAGAGTGGACTTGGAGGCCAAGAATTAAGCAACCATATTTCTCTCTCACTATGTGTGAGTAATATTTATGTGGTTATTGAAGAAAATTCTTCATCTGTGAAATAAGTAAGTGATTGTCCAAGGGATTGAGATCAAATTCCATATATACCTGGGAAATATAGATGGATCCATTTCAAACCATTATATTATAATACAATAAGATAGGCATAGTTCACCCCCCTTGAGCATGGAGGTGGCTTCATCAATGATAGAATCACCCAGTCCAAAGAAAATGATGAAAGAAAAGATGAGTGAACTGGTCTAGTTAAGAATAACTCCTCCCTGCATGTTCTCATTGGTGAATGATGCAAAAAAATTCATCTTAAGACAAAAAACTGGAGAGATCTTGTGAAACATTTTACATGGTGAGGATTGTCTATGAACGATGTGATTAGAATGCCTACCATCCATGAGAAACTGCAAGAAAGGTGATAACATACACTAATTTAAAAGAGGAACTAGCTCAACTTACAGGGATCGATTAGTGACCATCATCACTAGGCATGAAATAGGTATCTAATATTGTTTAACATTGTCACATGAATCCTAGAGGAAATTTTTCCCAGCTATTTGGAAGTTATGGTTGAAATCATGGGATGACTTTATGCACATTCATGTCAGGCCCACCATTTAAATCTCAACTTTAGATCTCCTTATCATCATGAAAAATTCAGAATTAGCTCAGGACACAATAGAATAAAATGATCCTAATATTTTTATATTTATACTGTAAAACTTTGAGCTCCATTGGGCTTGTTTTGTGGGCCCCACATTTTTTTGATGGGCCTTAGGCCCATTATGCTTTTTTTCAGAAAATTCTGCATTCAGGTGAAAAAATATCCATCTTCCATTGGGATTCATCCATCGGACCTAAAATATAAAATGTTACAAATATAGTGATGAATCATATACCAAAATATCTAATTAAAATGATGAAAAAAGTATTTTTCACAAGTAATGTATTGAGTGGGACAAAAATGACATTTTAAGCATGAATTGCCCAATGATGGGAAATGAAGTTCAGTTTCTGAATTGGACTAAAATTGATGTTTATGATCTTTTAAACACAATAGTATTAAGATATTAACAATGAATATTAATCACTTTCAGTGAATAATCATCCTCCATTAACAATGTTATCATCATATAATCATGTATATTATCTTCCATTCTGTCGAGCCAATAATGAAGAAAGTTGTTTTTGGTAATCTCCTGCATATCTAGACCACTAATATTTCTAAATCCACACCAAACATAGGATGATCATTCCCCTTAAGAAAATCTAAGTGTTATAATCCTCCTTATCACTACATCATTAGTTCTATTGTGAAATGGATACCCCCTTCACCTCACCCCCATATTCATGGGTAGATCCTTGTTACTGATATTCTAGATTGGGATGTTGAGCTTAGAAGGAATATCGTTACACCAAAGTGTCCCTCCCCATGCATCATGATTTTTTGTTTACATACATGAAACATCAGTATGACTTATTTAAGAACCTCTAAATCAAGTAGTCGTTAAGAAAATCTTATCATGATATGAGATGATCAAAATACTATTATAGACCTCTTGTTGGTGTCGGTTGATGGTGGCATAGATAAATGATAGAAATATAATGACCTTAAAAAAAGATATTTCTATAACTAGACATCCTTGAAAACCCAGTATACTTCCCACACAATTACCACTCCATAAGTTGATCTTTCCACACCCAATGATTCACTATGAGTACTATTGGAGAATAGGTCTGAGGCACCAAATCAAGTCCCAGAACCTGGAGAACCTTCCCACTGAGCCTTATTGACATACCCTATATTTTTTTTCATGAAATTTTTCTATAAATACATTACTTTCAAAAGGTACTAGGACAACCTATCCTGTAAGAAGTTCATGGACTCGGTGACACTTCAATGCCCAATGAATCCATTCCTATCCTCCTTGGACTTCGTATGCCTCAATGGCCAATAATTCCTACCTTCATCTTGTGCATCCTAGATAATGAAGGATAATAAATTCTCAAATTTTTAAGGAAATCATTGGGAAAATTTAATTTCAACATGAAGTTCATGGGAATGGAGGAATGACCTCTATTTACTAGTGTGATGTGTCCACCAAATGAGAAGATCTTGTTTTGACAATAGAGAATACAATTAGAGATTCTATCAAACAGTATATAAAAGTGATGAATAATAATTATACCAATGGAAATCAAGGTTCCTAAATACTCTAAGGGAAAATAACTTCTATGAACTCCCATTTCGTCTTCAATTTTCCCCTTCCATCGAAGAATGTTATTTGGAGGTAAACATAATTATTACCTGGTTTATAGTCTATCCAATCTACTTAAATTATAAGTCAAGAATAAGATTAAGATTAAAAATATTCTTATAGTTTACATTGATTAAAATAATTATATCATCCAAAAAAAGTGGGAAATTCCAAGTATTTATTTCATACATTAAAAAGGCCTTAATCTACCCTCACTAATGATTTTATTTGAATATATGCTGAATATTCTTGGACCAAAATGATGAAACTAGGGGAAAATGGATCACATTGTCATAGACCACATACCAACTTTAAGAACCCATATCTTTCAAACATAAATTTAACTAAAAAAAAGGATAAATAATGGAACTAAAGAAAAGATCAACCAACCAATCAAATAATCCCATACATCCCATGACTATGAGGTTGAAGCTCCACTCCACCCTATCACATTCTTAGTACATACCATGATCGCTAGAATTTTAGAAACTAGGAACTACTTATTAATATCTCCCATAATTTCTTATTCCATGGAAATAAATTCTTGGGAAGAGCTACCATGTATGAAACCACACTATTCTTCAGAGACCCATTTTTCCAGGTACTTTGAGAGTATTCTATTGATAATAGTTTTAAGGAATTTATTGGGGAAATTTCACATGCTGATTGGATGGTACTATTTCAGATATGATGGATTATTAAATGTTGGTATGAGGATAAGGGTGGTGGAATATGCCACATTGGAAAGCTACCACCCATGAAACAATATTGGATGATACCCATAAACTCATTTTTGATAAGATACCAAGAATTAGAATAAAATGATCATGAAAATTCATTGGGTCATGGTGAAATTCTAGAGTTGAGGGTGGTAATGGACTCTTAGACCTCCCCCTAATCTAGTATTCTCTCAAATAAATAATTAATAATAGTAGAAACAATTGGTGGGTTTCTTTTAAAAAGGGAATCATGGCCTCTAGAGTTAAAATATTCTATGTAACAGTTGAAATTTGTATATAAGGATCTGAAAAAGGAAATGACCATATCTCCCACTACACATTGATCATTAGTGTATGCACCATCATCAAGAAGTATGTTTGGTGTAATGTTACTCTTCATTTCTATGATACATTCCTAAAATAAGGTATTATTATTTTTGCATCTCTCTAAGACAGATCACCTTGAACCTTTAACTTGAAACTTGTTCAAGATCAATAAGCATTTGAGCAAGGTGATTCTTCATGTATAACATGTCACTAAGGAGATCATCATCCCACGAAGATTCAAAATCCACCGCTTCCAATTTTATTTCTTCTATAATTCTATCCAAAATTTTAAAAAGGGTAGGATTTATAATCTCCCATGTTTTAAGATCCTATTTTAGTCAAAAAATATTTTTATAAAACCCAACCCATAATACTCTACTCATTTATTCCTCCCATGATGCTTGTAGTAACAGATGATATTTAGGGTCATTCCCCAATTGACCAAAGTATAGAAAATTATCACTGTGAGCACCATTTTTATCTAGACATATGAGAATTGGGTAATGTTACAAAAATTCCCAAACCATGTGTTCCACTTGTGCATTGGTAAGGAAGAAATTTATTGGATATTATCCAAGAAGAGATCCAAATGACACCAAATACGATGAACTCCCTTATAATTATTACACCATGTAAATTTATCTCTTGTGTACCACATGTTCATGAGGCCATTATGGGAAGAAAATAAAACAAAATTATTTTTTTCATTCCATAGCTGGATCCATGTACCATTATTCTTTGACACATCCATGAATTCATTGAGGTCACCACCTAAAATCTAGATAGAATCCACCAGGATAAAGTTTTCCAAATTCTGCCAAAGTATATCCCTATCCCCAGATTCAAACATGGAATAAACAAAAGAAATATTGAATGTACAATTATTTGAGATGAGATAAATGTAAATTTGTTTATTATGTTAAAATATTTTATCCATTGAAATATAAATATTCCAAAAACTCATATATTTCAGTTTTTAGAATCCATGTTCATATAGTTGAAAAGCCCTAGTTTGAACGTAAAGTCTTGGATTTTTTACTGGTGCTGCTTAAGTTCAATGACATTAACCAGTAAAGCCTTAAAATAAAGTATCTTAGATAATATTTGTTTTATCATCACCCATTACCCCATAACTTGATAATTAAAAATGATAAAATAAATCATTGAATCATAATTTTCTTAGATTTGGCACTCGACATATATAAAAACTTAGATAGAGATGAGGAGAGGTCATGTTCTCAATTTGCATGAGCTATGGTTTATGTGTCACTGGGTGGAGAATAAAGATCCTGAACTTCCATGCCATATTCCACATGTGTTAATACACTGTAACAATCATATAGATGTATAGGAGTGGTGAAAGAGGGGTACGTGCCACTAGTTATAGGTGATGGGGGGTATGTTCTTTTCCATGCTAGTGAATTGTATTCTGTTGACTATGGGTTACAAACCCTATGGAATATGATGAAATTTGTGTTGGAGAAAGTTTCACCAAGTCAAGAATGGGGATGGTAGAAATGCTAGGTAAGGTACCAGAATATCAGTACATTTTCGTTTTGGATCTATTGGAAGAGGAACCCTGTCCAAGGATGATGAAATTTCCAAAGGGTTACAATCTGAACCAATAGGGAAGGGATTTAAACAGGGAATGGGAACCATCAGACAATGAGTGGATAAACCATCATCCACTATAGAGGAAACATTCACTATTATAGTTGAGGGATGAGTTTCATTGGAGGGTCAAACAATGGTTGGACTGACATGCCTGGACAAATGCTTTTGGAAAATGGAGAGAGAATGGCCTTGATGGTGCATCCCATGTAGAAAAACATGGGGGGGGGGAAATCATGGCTGATGTGTGTTTCTATCAACCAATAGAAATGGATGAATCACCACATTCTGAAAGATCAAGGGATTATAGACCATGACCTCACAAAATAATCACAGGAGACAAGCACTAGAAAAAAATTCCTTCGGATTAAGGATTGAGATGTGATCTAAATAATCCAACCCCAAGTAGATGATGAAGTTATAGAAGAGGAGGAGGGGAGGATTATACACCCCAAACTAGATTTTAGTTTCCAATCATGCAAGTCTATGGCATCTTAAAATGAATACAAGGGGAGATATAGTTATGGGGAACCACTCAATAAAGTAGGCCAAAAGCCTCCAAGTGGGATCTTAGGAATCATGGGAAGTGATACAATCAGAAAGGGTCCATATTAAGGAGAAACTCATTCATTGAAGGTCTATAAAAACATCCTTGGTTGACGGAGGAGGAGAAATGACTGTTAGAGTAGTATCATTCACATTTTGAAGGCCAGAGAAGAGAGGGGTAAAGATGTCCATCGAGGAAGTAAGGGACAATGAAGCATCCGGTAAAAGAAATAGAGGCTCAACATGTAAGAAAATTTGAATTATATGAGGTTCATGGGGTGTATAATATAAGTAAAAAATCATCCCATTTTCTCTTAATAATTATTTATATCACTCGTCATTTAATCATTTCCTTAGTTAAGGTTAAATCTCTATACTATAATAGTTGATTGGGTTCACTACAAATTACATCATTTTTCTTAGTCATTGTTCACTCCCAATTTTATAATAGTGGATAGAGTCCCTTACTGAATTGGGTTCACTCCTCATTCAAGTCCTTATTTTCTCATTTGATATCCATATTTAACCAATGCATTTGATGGATATATAATTATGGTCCCACTCATGAAATAATGAAAACCATACATATGTGTTCCATAAAATCATACAACATTCATCATATCAATACATCATAATCCATGTAAATGAAATAGTTTTCATAAACATTTCATCATAGATTTATGCATAAGAATTAAATGGATTTCATAAACATATCACCATAAAAACAATAAAAATATCATAATCATTAACTATCCATAGATAGAAAAAATTTTATATCACTAATTAAAAACACTATTAAATCATAAGTATCATAGTAGGATGTTATCATAGATGAAACGTTCCTTCAAAAATAGATGGAATATTTCTTGTAAAAAATACAATTTCAATTTTAAAGTCACTCACTTGGAAACTAAAAATTTGAAAAATATTATGGAATTTTTTTAATGAAAAGATCTATATAAATATATAATGTTATCCTCAAATCATTGATCGGTCATGACAGTGGGAAATTATATTTATGTTATATACATCAAAACAAATATTCATTTCAAATTTTTATTAAAAATTCAAAAATAAACCATTATAGAAGGACAAGATTCATTTTAATTTTTTTTATAAAAATTCAAAAAGGTGTTAAAATTAATATAATCCATTATAGGATAATATTAAAAACATTCTTGAAAATATATTTGGAAAACATTGATATAGAAGAAAACGTATTTTTAACTGAAGAGTGAAGTAAACTCAGTTTTCCATTAAAATATTCTTTTTTATCTTGAGTAATTAAAGAGAAAATAAATGAAAGGACAAAAATGTATTCCCTACTAATAAATATAGAATAATAAATTCCTAATAATATGGATAGATACATCATAAAATTTAACTTTCATAAACATAATCATAAACAATCCTGGTGAATAGTGAGATTATAATATAAATCCCTTAACTCAAGTTTGACTTACTTCAGAAGTGATCTGACCCCATGTATAATTAATTTTAATTTATTATAATTATATTAATGAATCATGTACTTTATTAAAATATCATATATTAACCACTTATTAAATATCAATTATTGTTTATTAATAATTACTTATTGTAATCATTGTTTTCAGATGTTAATTGTTTCATTTTTCTTGAATGTTTTAGTTCGATAGTTCTAGTAATTCTACTGTGATCATCATTATATCAACTCAAGAGTTTTATTAATTGTAGTAATATCATATATATTCTTTATATACATATTTATAATCTACAATAAATTAATGAGAGAGAAAAATGAATTACATCAATAATAGAGACATGAGTTTCTACGTACATTAGTATATTTTTTTTAATTTTATAATGAAAAAGGGAAGAATGATATATAATATTTTATTATTAAAGAACCATATTTATATTATAAATATCATATATGAGAAGTTAAATCCATCATAATAACCAATAATGAATTATGGAAATAGAAAATGAATTATATATCTACGTGGAGGTGGTTGTATGCACATACGCAAGAGTGATAATTTAATTTTCTATTTCATTGAAATGAGGTTGGATAATGGTGGATTAATAATCATAATAAAATTTCGGTATATTTATAATAATTATTTTATTATTTTATAATGAATAACATAGATTTAGAGGATGTATAAGAAGAAATAAATTTAAAGAGGGAAAGTAAGAAAATTACCACTTCTTTGGTTGACCTTATTTAGATCCTTTTTTATAGACACTCAGAATGGTCTTTTAATAAGACCATACCATATAAACCATGGAAAGGAAAGTTTATATGATAAATGGGTAGAGAGTTTTCAAGATATCTGGCTCATAGTGCTGTAAATAAGAGAAATGAGGGGTGTCCTTTTTTAAGTGGCGGCGGGTGGGGGTGGGGGGTTGGGTACACAATGAATATTTTAAAGGATTAAAATATTATGAATTAATATTAAATAAAAATGTTTCCAAGTGAAGATGTATTAGATAATTGTATAATATAAGATAAAAATATTTTAGGTAAATATAATTTATTCCAATTTAATTATAAATAAAAGTTTATCTCTTGTTTTAAACACCCGGTAAATCTGTTTTAACCTTAACCATGGTAATAAATTTTTACTGGTTTTAATATTCATTATGACTAAAAATTGAAAATAGACTCATTTAAAAATTTGAAAAAGTTATTAATATATTTAATCCATTGTATAAAATTAAATCTCCATATTTTTTACAAATTAATTTTAAACTCACAAAACCTATTGAAAACATTTTTTAAAGAAAATTAATTTTTAGGTATAAAATTATTTTAAACCAAGATGAAGTATCATATTGATACAAAATGCATAAATTTAGTAATAACTAATAATAATGTATCAATGAATAATTAAAACCAATTGTAAAAAAAAATTTAGTTGAAAATACAATATAAGAAAATAAATTAAAAAAATGGTATTTTCATGATTCAAACAAAAATTATTATTTTTAAATAATTCCACAAAAATTCACCTTAAGATAATTTTGATATGATGATTTGAAAAATGGGATCCCTTTTATATAATAAAATTTCTTAATGTTTCTTAAATTAGATATAATATCTTCCCAAAATATGTAAAGAAACCATTTTCGAATAAAAAATGACATTACTAAAAATTGAGAATTTATTTATTATGAATTAATCAATAAATATGAATTAATTGAAACCATTATACATATTTTTCATAATTTGGTAAATCTTATTCATACCCACCAATCCAATGACTATGTGGAAACTTCACATTAAATAATAATATTTTAGTAATATATTGTAGTCTATTTAGGCTAGGTTTTGTGTGAAAAGAAAGATATCAAAGAAATAAAATTTATTTAAAGAGAGATATTTAAAAAAATATTAGGGTGTTATATTATTCCACCTTATAACGTTTTAACCAAAAATTGTTTTTCTCTAATACAATCAACATAGGATACTTCTACCACATCATATCATCAAGTTCCTATGCAGTTTTTTGAAGTATATATGATCAAGATATATTCATGGAACAAACGTGGACTTTAGAGAGATTCAGTTATAGTGATAAGTGATAAGCTACCAACCCAATATAATCAATAATTTCAAAGGGGTTGATATATCTAGAGCTCATATTTTACTTATCTCTACATATCATTACCTAATTTCAAGGAAATATT
Organism: Viscum album; assembly: GCA_963277665.1. Taxonomy (NCBI): domain Eukaryota; kingdom Viridiplantae; phylum Streptophyta; class Magnoliopsida; order Santalales; family Viscaceae; genus Viscum; species Viscum album. The sequence continues at coordinate 1,350,802,906 of OY728157.1, forward strand.
CATATAAATACCCTGTAACAAACTTTGAACTCTAGATATCAACAATGATTATTAGCATACCTTTTATTTGTCGAATCTGGGTTTCTCTTATGTGATTTTGAATAAATCCTAATTTCTCTTCCATTTCCAAAACTACATCATGTCCTAATATATTTTTCCTCTAAATTTATCCTAGTATATTAAATTTCTACACATCTTTCTATTTTATGATTCCTAAGGATCTATAATACTTGAGTGAAAGCTATTTTTTCTAAGACAATTCCATGAAAGTAAGGTGTTTTTACTAAAAATATTTGAAATCCATAGAGAAATCTATCAATATTTATTGTAGATCCTAGATGGACTTCTTACACTGACCATCAATCTAAGGATGATATGTAGTAATGAAACTCAACTATGTATCTAGATCTTGTTAAACACTTCTCTATGACTTCAAGGTAAGCCATGAATATTGATCAAATACAATTGAGAGTTCTACTCCATGAAATCTAACCACTTCTTTAATTTATATCCTAAAAATGATAAAGGGAGAAATATTCTCAAATGGAATTGAAGTTTTCTGAGTTCATAAGTCATTGAACTATAATCCAAATAGAAATATGGTCTACAGATGTTTTTGGGTGTCCGATACCAAAATTCATTGTGATTTATCCCATTTATATTCTGGTATAGGTAGTGGTTATAAAACCGCTTGAGACTTTTATCACCGAGCCTTGACTTTCCAACATTCCAAGAACCAAGATACATATTCTTCAATATGCCTTTCAATGTTATCCCACCAGAAATACTCTTTCATATCTCTATACATCATTTTACTTCTTGGATATATATAGAATGATGAACTATGAACATCATCAAACAACTCATTTTTAAAATATATTATGGATTATACACATACAATTTTCATGAAAATTATCATTCCATATTAATCAGGATTAAAATTAGGAAAATTTCTCACTTACTTTTATAGTTTCACATCCTCCTTTTTTTTCTTTTACAGTATTCAATTGGATTGATGGTTGAACATCCATTTGAGAAATATAATATTTACCACCTTCCATCAAGATTACCAGATCCAAACTTTGAAAATCCAGAAATATTGGATCTTTTATGATCCCCATCATAGATGTTCTTGCATGATTCTTTTGACTCAGAGCATTTTCTACATTGTTTGATTTCCCATGGTAGTAATGTATTGATTAGTCAAAATCATTAACCAACTAAAAACTTCTCCTATATAATATATTAAACTATATATGAGTGTATATATACTTTAAACATTTATGATCAGTATATATGTTACACCTTTCTTGACAAATTCAATGCCTCTATTTCTTTATTTAAAAAATTAATCCATGTAACTTCTAATCAAGAATGGGGAATTTTTTCTCATGAACCTTCAATAGACATGAAGCATAAGTGATAACCATACCATTCCACATGAGGAAGAAACCTAGACCCTTATTTGATACATGACTATAGATCCTCAACCTTCAATAATATAGGGTATTGTGAGCATATGTGCTATAGAAAATATTCTTTTCAGCTCCTTGAAAATTTATTCCCATTAATCAGTCAAAAATAACTCGAGTCCCTTTTGAGTTAACTTAGTGAGATGATTATATATACATTTTAAATTATTCATAAATAAAATTTACTATACATCCAATCTAAGAATAATACATATCTTAGTATGTATAGTTGGTATGGTCCAATGTTCAATAACTTCCATATTTTATGGATCCAACAATGTACCCATGATTGAGAATAGGTTTCCAAAAAAAACTTTCTATAACCAAAATTCACACTTGATAAATTTTGAATACAAAATATTCTTCTTTAGGTTATTTAGTAAAATTCTCAATTGATATCCGTGATCTTATTTTATCCTAGAATATATAAGAATATCCTCTCAAAATAATACTATAAACTGATGATGGTAATCTATAAAGACACTATTAATTAAATCCATAAATATTGTAGTGGAATAAGTTAGACCAAATGCTATCAGTATTAATTTATAGTCTCTATACCTCATAAAGAAGGTTTTATTGGGTATGAATTCACTTCTAACCCTCAAATGATAGTATCCAATTTGAATATCAATATTAGGAAAATATTTATCTCAATGTAATTGAGTGAACCAATCATCTATATAGTATAAATGATACTTATTCTTGATTTTGATCTTGTTCAGTTCTTGATAACCAATGTAGAGTCACATAATTCCATATTTCTTCTTAATAAAAATAATTGGTGAACACTATAATGGCACACCATGAAGAATTAATCCCATATCTATATTCTCCTGGAGTTTCTTCTTTAATTCAAAAAAATCAATTTGAACAATTCTATATTTTATTTTTGAAATAGGTATAACATGAAGTATGATTTATATTAAAATTAAAAATAATTATTTGAAGGAAGACTAGGAAACTATTTCACAGTGTCAGAAAAATATTCTTATACAATAGGCATATATTTGATTTTGAGTCTCCCCAAAAAAATATGAAATAAAAACCCCTTTTGGATATGAATCAGTCTCTATTAAATGGATATAATTTCCATTAGAAGTTCACATTTATTGTCGCACCAGTAGATAATAATAGGTTGATTCATAATATCTAATGTTACTTCCCTTGGAAATTTATGTTTACTTTATAGAAGGAAAGACAATCCATTTCCAAAATAACATCAAATTCATCTTCTAGGAGAATAATGAGATGTTCGAGAAGCACATTCCCACAATCTTCAACAAGATAAGAACCATGGACTTATGATGCAATAATTTTAACATTAATATTTTTCACTAATAATTCAATATATTATCATTGATATTTTATTGTGATACCATTAGAAAATTATTCAAATAAAAAATAGTGTGTAGATATTGAATTAAATAATAGATTAGGAGTTCTAGAGTGGATGTTAAGCATAACTTTCACCACCTTTTAATAATACCCCCATTAGAAATAGTGGTCACATGGTATCTCCATTCTTCTCTAGAATTAAGTGGTTTTTGGCATTGATCATCATCATTAAACATTGGATTTGGGAGCTGGTTATCATAATACCCATGAACCTTGTATTTGAAACACTGGAGTGTGGTTGGTGAATTTTGTGGTGATTTCTATCAGTTTTTATCATTATCAAGATTCTTCTTCCCATAACATTGGTATTAGATTTCCTGATGACCTTCCTTTCAACACTAAAAAAATTTACTAGCCCCCTTAATAAAAGTTTTCTATGTTGCCTTATACACCTCAAGAATAATGGAGTGCTCATCTTATTTTATCTATGGGTTTTATTATTATAATTTCCCTTAAATTATATTTTTATTTTTTTTATAAAAACCATGATATTGATGTGAAAATATGATCTCCATTAAACCTTGATATCACATCAAATTATTTTTTCATAGATACTAAAGTTCCTTATTGATAACTCCTATCAGAGACTTGGTTTTAAGCCAATAAATAATCGATTAATCTTAATATTAGGTTGGTTGATAATATTTAAAGTGCACCTCAAAATTCGTGTAAAATTTTACTCATTGGTACTAATGGATTCATCACCCTTTTGCTTTATCTGAAGGGAATGCTTCTCCATTTTTGAACAAAGAATATGAGAAAATTAATTTTTTAAAAAAACCCTCTAAACTCACCCCACTCCATAGAGTTAATTTCTTATTATTGAATCATGATACTGATAAGATTTCACCAGTGATATGATTTTTTTATAAATGATAGAAATATAAAATAAAATTTTCATTTTTTGAACCTTATAGAATAAAAAATATCATTTCAATGGTACAAATCTATTTCCCAGAAACTATTGGATCAACAGGCCCACTAAGAGATGGTGGATGTTGCCTCATGAATGACTAAACATAACATTATTCCCTACTTTTCTCGTTTGGGAGATTAGCATGATTAATGTCTTGAGAAAGTTATATACGAATAATAATGATATTTTTCTTTCCAACTCCAATAAAATTTGGTCTCTTAAGAGTGAAATCAATGCATTATTTAAAATGAAAACATGCTCTTATATACTAAGAAGCTTAAATAAACAAAACATATTGGGATTTATGAAATCCTAAAAATATCACTTAGTAGACTCCCCAACCTTATATCATTCTCAAAAATATTAGGATTAACCAAGATTCACCGACCCCTTTCCTTATTTCAGGTTTTATTTTCTTAAAAAACTATTATTCAAAATTACTTTTATAAGAAAACAATTTTTTTTTCAAATCAAACATACAATTTTTTTCCAAAACATCAATCTTTACGATACCTATTTATTTTAAAAATTAACATTTTAAAATCAATATATGTTTTATTTAAGGTAAAATGTTATAAAACATTTTTTTTCATTATTTAAAACTTTTATATATTATATAAAAAAATATAAACGCTAACAAACCTGATTTGGAATCTATATACAACTATATCATTATAAAAAATAGTAACCATTTCTATCATATGATAATAAATAGGAAACTATTCAAATAGAAAAAATAAAAACATCAAACAAGGATCAGGTTACATGATAAAGTGTACAACAATAATTGAATAAAATAAACATATCAAGAACACAAATTACTTATAAATTTTAAAATTCATGGTTAAAAAAAGAGTAGATCATGAATATTACAGTGAATTATATGAGTGACCTTAATTAATTTGATAAAAGCAAATAATGTATTCATAAAATCACTGATTACTTATTTATTTTTAATTTAAATTTATAAGGCCATTCAAATATAATAATAAAAATATAAATCATATTTATATATCCTAATGTTCCAATATAATTTATGATGTATAAAATTGTTCAAGTATTGGATCCTGTAAAAGTACTATAACCTAAAACCCATGTTTTCCAAAATCAAAATCAAGATACACAAATCAACAACTTACTTGTGCCAATAGGTTTGGGACATATTTTTAGACATCCCCTGATAAACTAGGTTTCCACTATAATTTTGTTGGTTATGAAAATTTATGGGTCAATTTCTATTTATCGACATTCGAATATCCTATTGATAAAGGTAAAATCCTATAGAATCATAAAAAAATAGATATGATACTATTTCATAAACACCCTATCTTAGATACCCTAATAGTACACAAATCAGATTGTCACTCCCCCCATGTGAATTTCTTGATCCCTAAGGGTTGGGAAATAGCTCAAAAAGTCTCAATTTATCATTATTTAATGATTTACACATAATGACTGGGATGATAATTTGTGACCTAATTGATCCATGGAATAAATGTGACTTTTACATACATTGAGAATTTCCAAAAATAAAATAATAATCATTATAAAAATATTAAATAAAAATAAAAAAGGAAAAAAACCATCTATATATAAATTAAATTAGAATATATAAGATCAGTGAATATATAAAAGAACTAATAAAAACAATGTTCTATTAAATATACATGAAATAAATGAAAATAAAAGGAAATGTGTCACCAGTACACTTGATAGAAATGCCTCTCTCTATAATAACTAAGTTAAAAAACAAATCATCCAATATATATGTATGTACCTATCAATAATATGATGTTGTATGTGAAGATTTAAGAATACCAAGGTGTCCATGTTGGTTTTTTAGAACATACAGTCTTAGTATGGAACCATTAACATTTCGCATCACAACTGTGAAGAAATTGAGGTCTACATGAATTTATCTACTCAATTATATAAATATATATAAAAAAATTGTAGATAATAATCAATTAATAAAGGATTAGACATCAAAAAAGATATAATAAAAAGAATAAATAGGTTATAAAAATATTACTATATATATTGGGGGTGGATCCATTCCTATTCTATACTTTGTTAGGTCTAGTCTAATATCAAAAACATGACAGTGGGAAGGGAAATCTTATACCTCATTACATATAGTTAGAAGAATATACTAGATTCAGGTAATAAGATAGTCTCATGGGAATGGGAAAGTATATATTTTGTTAGGGAAATACCAATATATCCTGTGTAAAGGATAATGGGGTATACTCAACAAGGGAATTAAAACCCATCTTATGTATTAAACCTACATAAGAAATATATAACAATGTGAAATTGATCATAAAATAAATTTCCATATATTAAAAAATACATGATACATTATTTCAAGATCATTTTTAAAATTTTAAATCAATATACATGATCCACACTACAAAATATAGAAATGAATCATTTTACTAATGTCCCAACCACACAAAAATGAATTATTCGAAATTACCAATAGACATGTTATAAAACAAATTTTAGGTAACACCCCAAATCCAAAAACATTGACATTTTGGTAATATTACTAAATTTGTATAAAATACAATAGATCACATCCTGAAGGATCAAATAGTTTAACAGCCTTGGGATATTAGATACACACATGATTCTCTCATTATGTTTCAAAACAGGATATATAAATTAAAATTATAATGATAAATTTATTATTTATTCTACTATATCCCTAAAATATTTTATAGATATCTTTATGGTATCCTAGGGAAACTAAAACACAATAATGGGTAAGTTTAGATACTCATTAATGGAAATATTACGATATAATACTTCCTAGAATAAATAATGAATAATGTGGTACAAAGAAACAATAATCAAATATTCCATATAAATAATATAAAAATGGGACTGAATCCATGAATTACATAGAGACATTAATAATTATATGTAAAAATAGTAGTTTATAATTATATAATGCATACTATCATACAAAATAATCTTATAATCAAGACCTTGTTCCAAGACATCATGCATAAATAATAAAGGAATATACCAAATACCCAATATAATTTGTCTCACGAGACATACTAATGCATATATGGCCTACAATTCATAATGTATATCAAATACTAATTCCAATTCATTCATCATATGAATCAAATCAATAATAATTCAATACATATTCAATATAAACAATAATATTGTAAACTATCATATGAAATGATCATATATTCCCAAGTAGATCACTAGATTAACATGATCATAATATATCTAGAGTAATATTATGGATGTTATCATTATATTATATGACCATTAATGTGTAATATTCATTAAATGACATTTAAAAGTTAAAAATACTCTTAAAATATCCATGAAACACTTCTTGAGGAAAATACCCTTTTTATTTTAAAATCTCATTCTAAAAATATAAAAATTTCTAGAATACTAGGGAAAATATTTTATCTGAGAATAACTATGTATACTTGTAAATTAAACTTCAAGTTACAAAAAAGTATTGATGGTAGGAAAATATATTCATGCAATAAGTGTTAATAGAAATATTTCATTCACACCTTCGGTAAAAAGTGACTCATTCAGAAAAAATAATAAAAATATTTTTAGAATATTTTATATAAGTTAAAACATTGGAAAAATAAATTTAATAAATCATTTGAGAAAATTTAAAATACTATTGAAAACATTTTTTAAAAAATATGAATATGGACAAAAAGGATTCATAACCAGTTATAAAATCATATTTGATTTTCCTTAAAAATAATTCTTCGGATATTTTGAATACATAGAATGTGGAAAATTAGAATTAAAATTATAAAACCAATAAATAACTAATGGAGAAAAAAATTTATGGGTTTTTAGATGAAAGTATCATATTATTTTTGAATCAGAGACTTAAACATAAAGAATCTCTAATAAAGATGAGATTGTGAAATAAACCCTTATGTGAAGTTGAAATTGCCTCATAAGTTATTTTAACCAAATGAATAATAAATTCATATTTTTTATATGTTACAAACCATCCCCCGGGGCCCGTCCCATGGAAACCTCAATCCCACCTTCTATAGGTTAGGGGTTGGTGACGAACACCGAAAAGGCATATTTTAAAAAGCGAAGGCATTTCCATTAAACCTGTACACACACAGATAGGGAATACCTCACAATGAAAAACAAAAAAGAAAATAAAGTAGTGTAACCAAAACAAAGTATCACTATAGAGAGTAAAGTATATAAAATAAAAGCAAATGGGTCAGAATACAAACACAACTGAAAATAAAGTACAACAAAATAAGTAAAAGCTCTAGAGGTCGTCCGCCAATGATCCTACTTGAAGGGTAGGTACAACTCTCTGTCTGATGTCAGTACAGCACACCACGTCTATCAATCCACCTTTGAGCACTCTCTAGTCCTGACACCCCAAAGGCCTGGTAAAATCTTTCCATTGTCTACACAAGACACAACAGGTGTAGGAGAAGACCATTCAGGGGTGAGTATTATAATACTTAGTAGGGACCCAGAGACCCTCTAAGATCTCTCACTAATCCACAAAACAGAACACCAAAAATGAAATACCATAGAGGTAATACCACCAATAAATATCCCAAACACATAACACAAAGTAAAATACATAGCTCACACATTGTATAACATAATTACAAAAGTAAAGATGATTACTCGTAAAGCTAGATCCTCTTATTTTGTTAAGAGGCTATGCGACTGATCTAGATAGGGTGACTAGGTGTTGAACCAAACATGAATGCGAGGTGATGACCCACATGGGATCACTAGGTGATGACCCACACAAGATCACTAGGTTCTAACCCAGACATGATTGCTAGGTGATGACCATGATAAGATAACTATTCATTCTTCACGTCACAACCAGACACAGGATACCCACCCTTAGCACTCTTGATTCCAGGAGGATCCATTTCTCAATGCATCGTCCATACATCAACCCCTGAAGAATTTTCTCATAGATTAACCTTCAATGAACATCTTTTCATAAGGGATCCAAAGCAATAGGCGACCCTTCGATCAAACATCTGGTCTGTAAGATATGAGCAATTTAGTAAAAAGGTTTCGGTTGGATTCAAGTCTGATCCAACCTGGACATACTACAACATTATCCAAAACTCATGTTGAGTATCTCAAAAGGAATATCTTGTTTTAAGGGTCCTTGTTCTATAGAAAACGTGTCAATCGGATACCTAGTCTATAAGTTATGATTGTTTCAGTGAAATGGGGGTCAGTCGGGTCTGGGTCCGGTCTGACCTAGTTGGACTGACCCGAGCTGACCCAGTATGGGGGTCCATCGTGGGTTCAGAAGGGGTCCGGACCAACCAACCTATTTGCCTTGCATGTTTGACCCAACGGCGGGGGTCCGACCCGAGGGTGGCCTGGCCCGCATGGTGGGGTACAACCCATCAGAAGAATACCAGCCTTCATGGTGTGGGCTGATTCTCCAACCTGAATGCAGGCACATCCTATTTCCACACTTTGACACTAGTTTTCCTCATCCTTTCTCCCAACACGACCGAAAGTCCGTCAGGCATTACACACACACACAGACAGACCGCCGTCTGCATGCCTCTAGTTGACCCGAGTGGCTCGGGCAGGCTGATCCTCCATGTAGCACCGACGAGTGCCGCACCACATCGCCAACCGAAGACTCTTGCCACTGCAGCATGCCGACGGGAATGCCCCAACCCTTCGCATGTGGCCACTAATGCGAGCCACCGTTGGCCGCTGACACCGGTGTCGATGTGCCATCGACGTTTTCTGGGGGCCACCGTGTAGGACCCTGGGATAGCCTTAGAGGGGAGGGGTGAATTAGGGTGTCAACTTTTTCTTTCAAAAACAAGGATATTGTTCCCACATTGGTAGGAACTAGTTAAAACTATATGATGGATATGATTTGTAATGAAACATTCACATGCAAAGAGGTGACACACTAATTTTTACTTGGTTCACCACTAAGGGCTATGTCCAAGGAGAATACGCCGATAAGTTTCCATTCATACCAAATTCCACTAATATTCACTAGTAGTGGATTACAAAGGTTCGAGAATAGTCACTATGTCCTAGGCTCACTACCTTTACAAAAGTTCAGGGATAGCTCACTACGTCCCTCGGATCACTCCCGTTGACCCCCTGGCACACTGCCTTTGTTGAAGTCCCACTCAGTTTATAGACATGAAGTTATCCTCAATAGATTTTCATTCCATTCTTTTCCTCTACTTAGCATGAGACTCTGCTTGCATCGAAGATCGATAATGATGCACTTGAACGCACTGAACCACTGAACCAGATAATTAGAAAATGAAAACAGGATACATAGATGATTTCGCGCAGCAACAACCCTTTTCATGAAATTTCACACTTTCCAACGAAGGTATTAGGAAATCTTCTAGCTTTTGTGAAGCTCCAAAAAGATCGACGAGCTTCAACAATACCTGGTGCACTTCCCCAATCCCGGCACGCAAGTCTCTTGACAGTGCGCAAGTCTCGGCACATAAGTCCAAACTGGGGTGCAAGTTCACCTCAACCACTAGCGCGACACAAACTCCTTCAACTGAAAACTTGTGTGACCCAACACCTTTCTTGACTAAAACACATTGGACATGCATCAAACAACTTTCGCGCAAGTTACACTTGCGTGACCTAACCACCACTTACGCGACCATCACACCTGCACGACGGGAGGTCTGATTTTCTCTAAGTGTTGAGCTCCTTCAGAATGAGTAGGGGTCAACCTGTATTTATAGGCATTTGGACACCCAGTGTGATGGCGTACAAGTCTCCCCTCGGCGCGCAAGTTTCGGCGCGCAACTCCATCCGCCCTAGTCTCTGTCGTGCTACTCACTTGTCTGACCAAACCAATACTTGCATGAACCTCTTTCCTTTTCCATATTTTGATGTTATGATCTTGAAAAACATATGGCGCAAAAATTTCAAATCCACCTAGGAACCAACCCACAAGTCCTTTCTTGGCGCGCAAGTCTCGCCACCTTAGTCCTGCCGCCCTTGTCTCTGTCGTGCTAGTCACTTGCGCGACCAAACTCAAAACATGCATGACCCTTATCCCTTTCTTGGCGCGCAAGTCTCGCCACCTTAGTCCAGCTCATCCATTCTTTTATTGATGTCCTTGAATAAAACATGGATCATTAACCACAGCCCTTGAACTCGACATTCCACCATGAAATCCCCTTTGTCAACAAATTTTATTGCCATTGTTTTCTTTGTCAACAATCACAACATGATTTTCCATCTTCAGCAACTCTTCTTCTTTCATAAAAAACTCCACTATCGTGATATATATCCATTGATAGGTCAACTTTAGCATCATCATATTTTGATAAAATGGGAAGTGCCTGGCCATCTCCGAATTACAATCCCTTGCACATTGTCTTCTTATTCAACCGTCATTCTCTACTTGATGCAAATCATATGATTCTATTTTTCAAGAAGTCTATTGCATGGTTCTCGTGTAATCATGAAGAATTGTATGGTCTTCATCAAATACCCATTCTTCTTCAATCATCCTCAGATGGATTATAACTCACCATTCTTTACTTTTTTAAATAATGTGTCACCTTTGACACATGTTCTTTGAACTTATGATCAGAACAAAAATCATTTAAATTTCCATTCCTCCATTTCATTGGAGCACTTCTTGATCTCCTTCATTTTGATCTTCATTTCCAAATATTGACAACAAATAAAATCTTATACACAAAGTTGTACCAACACACTTAAGATACTTTGGTGGTATTTTTCTTGAACTACTTGAGCCTCTGGTCTTTGTAGAACACCTTCTACACTAGGAAGTCCTCAGAATCATGTTTCTGGAAACTTGAAAATTCTGCCACATAGAATGCAGAATAAAGATCTTTGGAGGAGGGTCCCATCTAGGTTCGTGTCATAATGCGCCCTCCACATTAGAGTTTATGAACGGGGGAAATTATTAACCGCACCACAAAAGTAAAAACCCAATTCAAATCCCATTATTTGAACCATCCACAAAAAAACGGATCACAGATCAATCCGTTAGTCGGTTGATCCCTGTTCATTGTTAATTTCATAAATGAGGAAAGAATTATTGATTACAAAGAACACATAAATCTCTACTTGGATACATTGGATATGCCGAGGAATAAAGAAGAGTTCCACTTCGTCGTTGGTCAGTGATCATTGGCGTTCTCCACCGCTTGTCGACCTCCATATCCAATCCTCCAACGTTCGTCTCTTCGTTCATCATTATTCATTAGAGATGGATTCTTCCCATAGTTCTTCAGAGATTCCATACATTTATCAATCTCAAAACTCCAACACATTTTATTAATAAAAGAAACATGCCCAATGATTTTTAGAACATTAATGACACTCATTAAGGACCCACATTTAATAATCCATTAACGGACCATTAATATAATCGCATCACAATTACAATCGAGCCATTAATGAACCTCCATTAATGATCATTGTCATTACACAAATGTGTCACCATCCACCGCTCAATGATGAAAAATAAATTAACTTTGGAAAATTTATTTTTTATTTTATTTAAAAGGTTTGGAAATTAACTTTTTCATCCAACCTTTACTGGTTGAACATAAGATTTTCCTAAGAGAATTTCAACACTGTGAGGTCAATAGTGTCCTATGATTTCAAATCTGAGCACCTGTTAAGAAGATAGAAAAACCCAATCACACTTTTACTAAACCTACTTTAAAATTAGTTCAAAATTACATTCTGGGAATTCTGGGCTGTGGAATCACGTGCCGTCAATGTGTACGGTCTCAAAATAATTCTATATAATAAAAACAAATTACTCAGAAATTATGAGACATTACATTAAAATTCTATAAAAAATCATATACATACTTATATTATCATATATTATCAATTTATAACATTTATAAACCTATTAATTAATAATTATTTATTGAAATAGTTATTTCATAGTGTTAATTTTTTCACTTTTTATGCAAGATTTGGTTTAGAAGTAATGGTCCGGTCATATTAATTATGGTTCAATCAACTAAATATCCTTTATAATCTCATAATTATCATAATTAATTATTATATACACTTTTATAACTACTCATATAAGTTGGTGAAGGAAAATGAATTACAACACTTCATGTAGATGTTAGAATGCACAAGGGACGTTTCCACTTATTGGTGAATGGAATGAAAGAATGGTAAACAATAATTCACTTTTATAGAATATTTAATATTTATTTCATATATAATATATATATCCTTATTACCATCCATGTAAATTTTAAAGGAAAAAATTATTCCCATTGCTGCGTAGAGGTGATATTTCACACATACGCCTGAGCAACATTATCATTTCACAATGGATGGGATGTTAAGAATATTGATAAGATATTATAATTACAGAATCACAATTTTTTCATAAATGTCATATATAAACATTAAATCCATTATAATAACCAACCATTAAAGATAGTGATGGAAAAAATCATGTCTCTTTGTAGAGGTGGTAGTCCACACGTATACACGAATGATACTTTCATTTCCCATTTGATGGAAATGAGATGGAAAATGGTTATCCCATAATTATAATAACACCTAAGTATATTTATGATACTAAATTAATTATTTTATGTTAGATATAAAAGATATAGAGTCATTGGAAGAGGAAATATAGTTTATAAGAGTTGGTAAAGACAATTATCTATTCCTTGTGAGACCTCCTTTGGCTTATATCTTAATCCTTTATAGGATGGTCTTAGAAGAATAAATGTACACCAAGAATAAAGATAAATAATCTAATAAGGTTTCTATTTTGGAAAATTATAATCTATAGTTCTATAGTTTTGTGAATGAGGGAGGAGAAGAGTTTCCATTTTATAAGTAAGGGGAGGGACACACATGGAATTACATAAAAGATTAAAATAATATAGTCATTTTCTTGTGAAAGTCGAACCGAATGAACCAAAATTTAATTTTAAGATAATATAACGTATAAATATAATTATACAATAACATTTAAATCACTTTTATCATATTTTTTACACATATCTCTTAGTTTATCCCCCAGTAAAAATGTTTTAACCATAACTATTGTAATTTTATTTATTGTTTTCACAATCACGTTTGAAAAAAATTAAGTTGAAATTAAATCATGATATTGAATATTATAATTAAAAAAATTGACTCCTTTTTACAAGAATCATGTTTTTAAGTGGCAGATATTAATTTTAATATAAGTATTAAAAATTCAATGAATACAATTTTTTTAAAATATTAATTTTAATCATAAAAAATATTTTAAAATAAAATAGTATATAATGTTTATTCCAATGGAATTTTTTGGATGATGTAATATGAAATGTGAATTTTTAATATTTTATAAAGTAAAACTGAAAGTAACCTTTTATATACAAGAATAAGAGGGAATAACTAAAAACAACATTTAGTTGAACAAAAAGATTACATTGATTTCCAAAATGTTAAGATTATATTTATAATTTTAATGTTTTATTTTTTACTTGCAATATATTACTTATGAAATATATATATATTTTTTGTAAAAAATGTTTTGTAATCTTTCATGTTAATATTATATCACTATAATTTCATAAAACTGACAGTTTTTGTAAATTCTATATTTTTCATTATTCACCCAGAAAGGAATTATTTATAAAAATTATAAAAAAATCACCATATGAAAATTTTTACATGATTAATTAAAAAATTAAATTAATTTAATAAAGTACATTTTATATAAATTTTGAATTTATGTTTTAATCACATTATTAAATATATTTATGTGTGTTGTTATATTTTTTCTATAGAGGTAAGAACGTAATATAATTAAAGTTGATGTGCTACATTCTTCCCTCCTTTAAAAATTTCATCCTTGAAATTTAAATAATTCCACTTCAGGACTATAAGTGGTTAGTTATATATCAAAACTTATTCAGGTTCCCACATCACCACATCTATATTAATATTTCTCCAAATTACCTTTATAATTCAAGTCTTCGGATCCCTTAAAACTTATTCTCCAGTGTCAAGCATCCAGATAGACCCTTCCTATTAAGATAAATATTTTTCCAAATATTTTTTCTTTATAAGTGATAATATTCATATGTTATATCATATACTTCCTCAATAAATATATATGAAACCCATCATGATCTTTAGTGAATCTAGGTGGTATTGCCAAATAGTAATACATGACACATATTATTTCTATAATTTCAAAACTCTTGATATACCTAGGGTATAGATTACCTTTCTTGAAAAATATTATAATATCTTTCCAAATATATACCTTCAATAAAACATGATCTACCACATTAAATTATAAATTATTCCTTTAGTTATGGGCATAATATTTTTCTTCTTTGTGATTCCTTAATATGATTATATATATTTCTCAGTTTCACCATTTTCTCTTAAAAAAGATATGGACCTATAAGATTCATTTTACCAACTCTTTACCAACAAGTTGGAGTATAAAACCTTTTTCCATACAATGCCTCATATGGATTCATTTGAATGCATTAATGGAAGTTATTAGTTTATGAATACTGAACCAAAGTTAAATATTGATCCCAAATACCTTGAAATTAAATTTAGCAAGGCCTAAGAATATATCCTAACATCTGAGTAGTTATTTAACACTACCCATAAATTTGAGGATCATAGGTGTTTCTCAAATATAACTAAATGTCGAGATCCTTTTAAGTCTCTTACAAAATTTCAATGTAAAACATAGACCCTGATAAGATAAAATCAAAATAGTTTCACCATGAAGTCTCAGCACTTCATTAACATAGATACAAGTGAGGCACTAAAGAGGAAATTCTTCCCATATAGTAACAAAATATGTGGAATTTCTAAAGTGATCAATAATAAACCATGTTTCATTATTATTTATTGGAGTATTTGGTAATCCATTGATAATTTCCACTGTAATATCATCCCATTTCCACACAAGAATAAGTAGAATTTATATTAATATATTAGTATGTTTTCTCTTAACCTTTAACTATTGAAAAACCAAGCTACTTGACACATAGTATAAATTTTTTAATTTTATATCACCCAAAAAAATTTCCTTCAAATCCCACTAATTTTTTATGCTACTATGGTTTATATAAGATTTTAAGTTATGATCCTCATTTAATAATCCTCTTCTTAACTCATGTATTTATTAAAAAAATATAATATTTTAAAATTTTGAAATACTATCTTCATTGATGATGTTTTTCAAATCCCAATTCTCATCAAGATTATTACATGGTGTTTATTTACACATTTATTACACATTGAAAATTATACACTTCCATTCTTCTGTTTTTTTTGTATTTATTTTTCTATAGTGGCCATACACCAACTTCTTTTATTTTTTTCCCAAAAAACATAATACCTCTAGAATTATTTCTCTATATTTTGTAACTTTATTTTATATTCTAATATAGAGAAAATTTCCAAGAGATTAGTTCCCTTCAAAGAATATTTTTTTCCCATAAAATAAATTATCAATCTACTCCTTAGATTATATACATAATATACAACATGAGTTTTTGTAGCACCCAGAACCCAGAAGCCCGAAGCATGTGCATTACTTATTACATTAACATGATTATAAGGAATGAAATCCAAAAGTAACCATAAGTTTCGTAGTCTTTAAGAAACTAGATACATACATGTAACTCATATTTCACTGGGTAAGGTAAAAAAATACAATAAATAACAAAAACTAATAAACTGCATCCACAAGAACTCAACAAATGGTACTCACTTTCTAACCTGTTCAAGGTAAAAAAATTAAAGGAGTGATATCAAATGATATATATGGGTTACATATAGTGTAAGTATAATAAAAAATAATTTAATCATAATAAAATTGACATAGTCAATATGGAATGGTGAATAAATAAAAAACACACGCTTTTAATAAACTGAGAATGAAACCACATCCTTAGATTTTGTCATAGTGAAAACCTCAGGGATATTAATATCTGAAAATTAATAAAGTTAATTCTTATTAATTTGAAATCATGTATCTAGAATATGAAACCACTATACCATTGAAACATGTTTTTTCTCTAAGTAGATACCCGTCTGATTCTATCTTGTAATCAAACTCAAAGGGTTTGCCACCACCTGACTTTTCTCACGAGACCGGTCGATGCATCGTGGGGATATAGACGGCCCCAAACATCACTAAAATTCCAAAACATTATTTATAATTATATTTAATATATGTAAAATGTACCTTCTCAATATCTGTAGAGTAGAGGATACAGATTCACCAATATTTCTATAGTTTAAAAAACATTCCAAATACACACTATATGTAAAAGGGTATACATGTTAATAAAATAATCATATCCATGAAACCATAATATAGATATATAATATATTTACATTTTAAAATGAAAAATGATCTCAAAGTGGTAGTAGGTACACCACATAAGAATGATTAGGTGCATAATACCAAATAAATCACAATGAAATGGAAACCAAAACAAAGTCCCTTACAAAATTGCAATCAATCGAGTTAATAATCATCAAGTGAATAACTAAATACTATTAATATTAATAGAATAATGATATTATATATCAAATGGAATTAAATATATACCAAATAAAATAAATAAGTGGCGACCAATGGAAATATCGTGGAAATAAAAGTGTGATGAGAAACCCTTACCTTATACCCAAAGGTATTCTCGATTGATCTTAATATGTAGAATAATCAAAATTATCTTCATTAATTAATTATTTAAAAACCTCCTATACATGTAATTTATTTATTATAACCTTATTAGGTTCATTCATTTCCTTTTTATGGGTTTTATAGGTTTAATTTTATTGTTTTGGAAGCATTTTCTTCATTGGTTTCCATGATTGGTTTACTAGTATTCCTGAATGAAAGTTTGTTTGAAATGTGGTTAAAAATAAAAAATTGATAATATATATTATTAGTGAAATTATATATATATAAATGACATTATAATTATTTTGGTTGTATACCATGAATATGACTCATTAGATAAAAGTTAATGAGAAACACTTGGATTTACTTAGCGGCTTAGTGCACAATGAACTTGTTTGTCATTATTATTTAATATTATGAGTGTGTAAGGATTCCGTAACATTCCATAAGATAAAATACATATATTGTGATATTTTTCAACCATTAAAAAGGTTTTATAATTAGTGTTGAATATAGTAATATAAATTGGGAACTCGTCGTCCTTGAATGTGATAAATTAACACATCTCAGACGATGTTTTTATTTTTAGTAAAAGAGGAGAGGGAAAAGAGAGATAATGATAAAATACTCCATTATCCTAATAAAATTATAGTTCATATAATGTAATGGAATTATCATAGAATTTGGATTTGGGGAGGTGACGAGAGAGCAACAAAATAATGGAACTTGTAAAATAAGTTGAAATAAAAAGGAAGAGAGGTTCACCTCTTGAGTACTCCTTGAGAATATCTTTAAGGACATTGTTTTTGGTGTTTTGGTGAGGCCAGAAGGTCATGGACGTGTGGGGAGGGCTTTTGAAATGAAATTGGTAGAACTTATGCAAAGCTCAAAGATTGGGTGGTGTGAGAGGAAGAGGGGGTGAGGGGTGGTTTATATAGTGGAGGGGAGGAGGGTTTTCTTAATATTTTAATCAGTAGTTTATTATTTTTCCCTAAGACAATAAATAGTGATGATTAAATGAACACAAAAAGTAATAAGTGCATGTGATTTTGAAACAAGTTTTCTTACCTCACCAGGACATCATCTATTACTCAATAAATCAGGTATTTAGTATTTATAATAATTTTTCTTATTTTACTATTCACAAAATTCACGTATTTCAGAAAAATCCCAAAAATTAACCCTAATCATTTTCAATGTGTATAATCCCAAAATGAACTCCATTTTTCAAAGAAAATTCTAAATAGGAGAAAATTAATTTTTAATTAAAATCAACATTTAATCGAAAAATATCTACACTTAAAATATTCATCTTCATTTTTAAGGTGCCCAATTTTTTGACACTTTCATGGGTATGGTTACCATTCAAAAGATTCATATTAATATTAATAAGTTTAAGTTACTATCCATAATGGTATGTTATTATTCATAAGGTAATATTACCATTCACTAAAAATTATGTTGGTTCTATCAGACTCCAAATATCACCCTAATCGCAATCGTATATGTCCATTTTTCAAAATTCAAAACAAAAAAGTGGAAAATTTAAGTTTGATGGATTGGTTATGACTTTACCCTATAAATAACCTAGTGTTGTTTAACAGAGTCTCAGTGATTAATGCAATACAAACTATCTAATGAATAGAAAGTATTTAAGAGAAACATACCATAAAATTTTTGTGGTGTTATTGTTTTTGACCTTATAAAGATAGATTAATATTTAGAAACAATTTCCCCTTCTATTTTCCTTAGATTGAAGAATTATATCTACTAGTTATCTCTTTTCTCAAGGTAAATTTATATTTAAATTAATATCTCCTTGAAAGTATTCCACACCATAATATTTATTTCCTCCAACTCCTTAATATTCTGGATCAATGACCACCATTGATCAACGTCTCCTTTATGATGATAAAATGACATGATAAATTTATTTATTTCACTACTTCACAATAAGAGGAATATATTATTTAGGTACTTTGTCCATTTATAAAATTATAATGGATTATTAGTCTCATTGAATGGAGGAGGTTGTCGTTTCAAGAAGTGGCCAAAAATTATTTTACCATGTTGGGGTCTAAATATAAATATTCATTGTTCATAAAATGAGTTATCTTCTCTAATATAGTTATAATTTATTCTAATCCACATCTCTCTCCCACTCTAGCTTCATTTACTTTCAAAGAAGCGTAATCACTAATTTGATTATGAGTATTGATACAATTTATATTCCTTCCACTATCATTCATTTCTAAATAATGTATTATTTTATATATCTCTTTACAATATGAATTTCAATAACTAGTATATAATTCTAAATATTTTATGGAAGTTAACATAAATTTGAAATTTTTGTATATATTATTTGAGAATTATAAGATTAATATATTTGGGAATATCTTTTTATCATAAAAATAATTTTTATTATTTCATATTGGTTCACAAAGATCCTATAAATTTACTAAAGAATATCCATAATTATTTTCTAGCTTGGTGATTGGTATTAGGACCACTAATAATGAGTCAATAATGATATAGTTAATAGAAAATACATCCCATGTAGTGCTTTTACCCCAATGTAAATCTCTTCCAAAGTCGTATCCACTTTCCAGTATCTAGAACAGGATTTATTTTCTAGGAAAAACAAAAAAATATGATCAATACCAAAACATTATGAAATTATCCTATACATATAACTATACTCAGATTCTATCATAGAGTTATGTTATATATTATATGTTTTCCTAAATCTTGCTCCCATGTTTTATATTAAATTTCCATTGATAGAAACTACAACACCCTAAATCCAATAACTTGGACCTAGGGGTTATATAACTACATTGGAAAAAGATATTGGAGATTAATTCTCAAAGAATTTAATAGTATAGAAAACTATATTGACTAGACACATACACAATTCTGACATTACATTTGAGAATATGAAATAAAACTTACAATTATAGAAATAACTTCATTATTTCTTCTTGTATATCCCTAAATTCATTCATATATTCATTTTTGGTATCCTAGGTAAAGGAATACATAATAACACATGAGATCATATGCTCGATAGGGGAAGGAATACAATATAAGATATCATAGAAAAATAATATGAATGATACGAAATAGATAAACAATAATTAAATATTCCATAAAACTAATATCATAAAAATGTGACTAAATCCATGGATGAAATTAAAACATAAATAACAACATGGATCACAAAAACAAGTATCACAATGATAGAATGCATAATTTTAGATATCATAATATTACTATGAATTCCATGATCAAAGTAATCATACATAAATACATAAGTCATATACTAAGTTCAAAAACCAATTTGTCTCATTAGACCCACTGATGCATCGAGGGGATATAAGGAGCCCAATGTTCACATAATAAGTCCACTATATTCACCATATGAAAGAAGTAAATAATAATTACCAACAAAATAATAATAATAATTTATATTTATAAATTATCATAAGTAATGTTAATATTTTTCCTAGTCAATCACTAGAGAAACATGATCATAAATCATCAAGACTAATAAAGTATATGGTATCATTAAATTATATACCCAATAAATTATATGCTTCATTAAATTATGTTGACATGGGTTAAAAAAATAATTGAAATATATAAATTAATCTTCAAGGAAAATAATATTCACGATGACGGGAAAATACATCAATATGGTAAGCATTAAAACAAAGATTCCCTGCACACCTTCGATTAAAAGTTCTTCATTCAGAAAAAACATGAAGAATCATTTTAATTTTCTATAATAAGTCATAAATTATTAAAAAATAATTTAATTGAAATTTATATCATAGTAAAAACATTCTTGAAAACTTTTTAAAAAATATACGGACATTGAATAAAATTATTCTCAATCGAATAGTAAAATGAATTCTATTTTCCTTAAAAAATTATCTTAGAATTTTGAGTACTTAAAGAGAGGAAATTGAAATGAAAAATTATAATTTTTATAAATAAATATATAATAAGATAATAAATGTGGTTTGAGATAAAAATATCATATAATTCATCCAATTAAAACCTAAATATAATGAATCCCAAATAAGGATGAGATTATGAAATAAACCCTTACCTCAAGTACAAATTTACTCATAAGTGATTTTAATACATGTATAATAAATTTATATTTATTATAATTATATAATATAACCATATATATACTTATAATGTCATATATAATACATATATAGTTTTTCAACACTCATTTATTACTAATTCATTATTAAAATCGTCGTTTCTGAGTATTAAATGCTTCATTTTTCATGTACGTTTCAGTTATGCAGTTTTGGTCAATGAAAATTGATCATGGTACCATAATCATCATAAAATTAATATTTTAATATGTTTCATAATTAATCATTATATATAATTTTATAACCATTCATACATGGTGGTGATGAAAAATAAATTACATCACTTCAAAGGGTTGGTAGTCAATATATACACACAAGTAATGTTCCCACTTTTTAATAGATGAAAAAAATAAAGGTAAATAATAATTAAATTTATCATCCTAATTATTATAGATATAATTTGTGTTAAATTTATCTTTATTACTATCCATATAAATTATAAATGAAAAATGAATCACATCACTTCAAGGAGGTGGTTGTCCACACATATTCACAAGTGAGATTATCTTTTACAAATAGATGAGAAGGAAAGAAGGTATATAAGATATTATAATTATAGAAGTATAATTATATCATAATTATAATTTATAAAAAATAAATCCATTATCACAAACAACAATTAAATACGGTGATGTAAAATGAATCATATCTCTACGTGGAGGTTGTAATCCATATGCACGCATGAGCGATGCTTTCATTTCCAATTTGGTGAAATAGAAGTGGAAAATGGTTTCCACCTAATTATAATAAAAATTATGTATATTTATGAAACTATGGTAAATATTTTAGGATATATTTAATATATTTATAGGAATTATAATAATAAATAAACATCAAAAGAGTTTGTAAATATGATTTCTCTTTTTGGGAGGCTTGTTTGTCTTAAACCATAATACATTTCAGGAAGGTCTTAAGAGAAGACCAAAAGCTCAAGAATGAAGGGAAGGAAGTCAGAAGTTTTTTAAGGTAATTATTTTTTAATCTAGAGTTATAATGTTTTGTAAATAATGGAGTATAAGAGGTTTCCTTTTATAAGTAAGGGGAGGGATGCACATCGAATTAGTTAAAATATATTAAAAGTAAGAAGTCATTCTATTGTGAAAGTGGAATCAAATATACCTGAATTGGATGTTAAGATAATATATGGTCTAAATATCTTAAAAAATATGATTTAGATAAGTTAAATACTATATTTACCCTTATGTCTTTGTTATCCCCCTGTAAACCCATTTTATCCCCAATCGTGGAAAAAATTACTAATTTTACTATTCATTTTTAAAAAATTAAGTTTACCATAATACCTAATATTAATTATACTGATTGAAATTATGGAATAAATTGAAAAAAGATTTAATTTTTTATAATTATAAGAAATTAATTTTATTATAAGTATGAAAAACATGATGAAAACCGATTTTATAAAACACATATTTATTTTAAGCATTAAAATTATTTTACAACATAATAAAGTAAAATCATGGTTAAAATGGAATTAATGGAATTATATTAAATAAAAGTATTATTATTTACATTTTAAATGAAATGAACACCAAAAGGAAACTTACATATACTTTATAAAGAGAGAATAAAAAAAAACTATTCTTATTTGAACAGAAACAATACTTAGTTTCTCATAATGTTAATTATATATTTATAAGTTTTCCAATATATTTTTAAATGACCTATATATTATTTATTAAGAATATATTTTTGTCTAGAAAAATTGTGTTTCAATCTTTCGGTTTATTCTTATATCATTATAATTTCATTAAAAGTGATATTTTTTTAGAATATGTATTTTCATTATTCACCAAAAAATCAACTATTTCATCAAAATATAACATATTCACCATAAAATAATTTAGAAATTTTTAGTTCACAAAATGAAACTAATTTTACCACTTTAAATTTATAGTAATTGGGAATTTATGTTTTAATCATAGTCTTGAATAAAGTTAAGTGCATTGTGGTATTGTTTCTCTAGAAATGAAAGCCTACTATAATTGAATCTCAAGTGATGCATTTAATTCTAGAATAATAATAAAGACAATAAAACCTAGTAGAAAATAAAAAACCAATGTTAGGATAGAATGGAAATAATTACTATAAAGGATACACAAGAGGGTGTGTGTGTGTGGGGTAGAGGGTGTTGAATTGAGATCGTTTAAAATTTTTAATAGATTCACAACAATTATCTTATTATACATTTTATATTTACTTGTCTTGTATATATGAGTGAGAAGTGTAATAAAATAAGGACAAAAATATAACGATGTATATTGGTCTAGGGAAGAAAGTTCCCCTAGTTTACTCTACCAACTCTCTATCTATAGAAGCTTGGTGATTTTCACTAGTAATTCCATTTACTTGGGACTTCCACAACTGAGTATAGGAAGTTGATAGCATTAAAATAAGGCTTTTATAAGGACTTATAGTTTTTTATAGGGAACTATAATTCCAAATATTAGTTTGAGAATATGATAATTCTTCACCTAAACTATTGAGTCTAAGAACACAAAATTCTAAAAAAACAAGGAGATAGATTTTTTTGAGAACACAGGTTTCACTCACAGTTGTAGGTACAACTGGAAGATGTGTTTTATCTTCAATAATTTACTAAAAAACTTCAATATTTCATAGTATTTCCGGTAAATATTAGTATATAAAAAACTAAAAATATGAATAAACATTTATGAATCAAAATTGTAACTATGAAAAATGGGTTTTTAAACATGCATAAGAAGATTTAATAATAAAATACGGTTGTTGTGACCAAATGAATAGAAAGTCAATTGATTCAATCAAAATATGTGAATTTCCCAAATGAATCATAGATGGAGATTAAACACAATTATTTAAATGTATAAATTGTTTTCTTTCCAATGAATCTATCTATATGTTTTGTATGCAGAAGATCAACTTCTCAATAATTATATTATAGGTCAAATAGCACCAGGTCAAATGATTGCATCAATACCACATAAAAAATCAAAAATATTTCGATTGAAAATCATTCAATAGAGTCATAAATTCTTTATAAGTATTAATTATTTATTTCAATGAATACTAGACTTTGAAACAATGATAAAATAGATTTAAAGAGATATTTACCTCTAAAAAGACCATTATAGAAAATAATGAAAATGCATATAATTTAAAACTCAGTAATTTACCAATCAAATTAAGGATTCCTTCATAAAATGATAATATCTAAAATAAGGGTTGATAAATTGTAGTTTTTTTATAATAATCGGGTTGATGAACCATACATTTATTCCTTTAAAACTAGAGTTTCTTCCAAATATAGGTTTGTGGATCGTTACTTTTCCAGCTACGTAGGTTACATGATCCATATGTTTCATTCCAAACATAGGGTTTACAAACCATAATTTATTCGTACAAATGTAGGGTATGAATAATATTTCCCAAATACTTCCAAATAATTCTATAATACATTAAAAAAATATTCACCCACGGATCAATGACTAGTGTATGCTTCCATAATTACAATTATAACAAATATCATTTTCCTAAGATTCACTTAAAATAAACTGTATAAGTAACACATATGTGGATGTTTGTGATAATCGAAACCAAAAAGAAATTAACAAATTTATTCAATCAACACAATATCAATAATATCTTTCCTTTTTATTTTCTCAAAACCAATAAAATAAATATTAAATTTCAAGAAATTAAGTGCAATATTTTTACACAATTCTCTAATTTTCAAATAAAATTTTCACTAATCAACAATATCCCCTAAATAAATTTCTCAAAAATTTATCCCCTATTATTATTATAAATTTATCATCATTTTTATGACATCAAAACTATTAGAATGAAATGTGGTAATATAAAATCCTATTAAATTCATTCAATAATGATATATATAGGAAGACACGAGAATTTCTAAAACATTATTTAACGAGTGATAATTATTTAAACTGAAAGTATTAAATCAATTAATATATGCCATAAAAATTTATAAATATTTATAATAAACCCCTGAAACTAGAAAAATTTAAGGAATATAATATTTTCAAGGAACTATGTTTTTTTCATATTTCATAATTAAACATTTAAGAATATGTTTATATGTATGATAACCTATAAAATTATAATCTTAAAAATTAAATTACAAAAAAATTATAACAAATATCTACTAATCACAATTAAATAATATAATATATTAACACTAAATAAAATACATAAATATAGATGTTTCTAGATATTAGAAAGGATTCGATGGATTATCAAAACTTTCCAAACATGAAACTTTTCACATAAATATGTTGAAACAATTGACAGTTGTTCTATTCTTCTTTGAATATCTATAGATCATTGATATAAAAAAGAAAAAAAAAATATTTAACAAAAAACTATTTCTTCTTATCAAGGTCCAAATTAATAATAGCTTCACTTCTGAGTAACTCCACCGTACATAACATTTATTCTATAAATGGTTTAATGTATTCTTTTGAAATAGGACTTTACTTCACATTTTGGTATTACCTTTTCATGTATCAAAAACTATTTTTTGAAACTAATTCTTTTTTTAGCACTTCATATGACCCTCTAGAAAAATTTAGTTCAACATGCATCTTCACTATTTCTTCATTCAAGTTATAAACATTAAAAAAATTACATGAGAATAAATTACCCCTTTAACATTTTTAGATGATGAAAATTTTGTTTCTTAAAAACCATAAACATACTTATCTCTTCCCAAAGATTCTTCAAATGAGTCCTTAACATATGAAACTGAATATTCTCTTAAAAAAGTAAAAGAAGGATTAAATTTCATTCTCTTCTAAGAATGACTTTTCACTAAATGTGAATTTATTGACCACATTATCATTATTAGAATAGTTTTAGAATCATTTTAAGAAGATATTTTAAAGATAAATAAGAATAAAAATTTAAGAGGTTTCTCAAGAAGAATATTGTTATGTTTTATGAGAAGATAATACTTTTTTATGAAAATTAAGAGATGATTCATAAAATTATTGAGTAAAAAATATAGTAAAATCATTATATATTTTAACTTTTGAAAATAAATTTTAAATAAGAAATCTATTTGAATTGAAAATATAACATAAACTGTTTATTAGAATATGAAATTTAAATACCATAATAAGTTTAAAATATTGACACAAAGAATGTTGTTTTTCATGAAACTATTTTGAATATTTTAAAAATTTAGTTATATAATTATATAGATTAATTTTTAATAGTTTAATTTAATGATGAATGAAGGATTTAAAAAATTTATCAAAAATCATATATCTCCACTATATAAAATAGTTAATTCAATACAACACATAAACAAGAATAAAATACATGTTGGATTCTTAGTTCTAGTTCTAAGGATTTATCAATAATGAACTAATTCAAAGTTGATCACTCCTACTATAAGATAGATATTTCCATATAATCTACAGAAAACCACTTAAAAATTTAATGATGTAGTTCGGTGGTGTTTTCTAGAAAAAAAAAATAAAAGTTCCTTTTTTACCTATATGATATTGGACCGGACCGTGTTATCAAGGGAGGTTTTAGGTAAAAAAATATGTTTATTTTGTATATACATTCCATTATTATAGTCAAATAATTATTTTGAACAATAATCATTTCTAATAAAAAATAGGTTTTCAAATTAAACATTAATTTTCATAATTTCTATTTATACCTCTATAAATACATGTAATAGTTGACATGATATTTCATTCTATTGCATGAAAAAATTAATTCTTATAAAAGTTTGGTCATTCCCATTACTACCTATTCCATGTTTTCCTTTGTGAATTTTATTTTTAACAATTATTTTATTCCTTATTAAGCATAATAGAATGTTTTTAAAGTATCAATTTAATCTAATAATTATTTAATTTTATTTTCATGATGATCATTATAATATTTTGAATTATTAAATTTTAAATCTGTAATTTGTTTTGATAGGATTTCTTTGTCTAATAAAATGACATAATAAGATTTTCTATGTTTTCTATAATATTTCATTAAGGATTATAATTTATCTTTTAGAATAAATAAATAATTATCTAATTAACCATAAGATAGTTTTTATAAGTAGTCTTTTGAATGTTATAATATTATACAACATCAATATGATTCATAAGACACTCCATTTTATTATTCTCAGTATTGGAATGTGTAGAATAATTACCATTTGAACTGTAAGAATCAATTCTATTATCCTTCATAATTTTCCTTCTATTTCTTTAATAATTATATTTCCTTTTAGCTTTATTTAATGGATATTTAAACTTTGTATAAACTTTTTTTACATTCACATCATCTATTCTCTTTAGTCCATTCCAATATATTATTTTACATATTTGGAATCATTTTAACGAGATTTGATAAATAAGTATCTGTATCTTGATGAATTGAAATAGTTGATTCATCTAAAGAATTTATTATAGAATATTCTATATATTTTATATGATTTTCATCTTTATCATATATTTTATCTTCATACATCATCATGTTTCAAATTAGTTCTTCCATTTATAATTATTTAAATATTGTATATTGTCTTATAGAACCAGATATTACATTCCTCTTAGAGGGTAAAAATCAAATTAATTTTAATTCTTCATCTAAATTATTTACTGAATCTCCCAAATAAACCACATGATTGACACTTTCTGTCAATATCCTATTCATATAAGTTAAATTTTCATCATCATGCATCTTGAATGTATCAAACATTAACTTTGTGGTATTATATCTCAGTTGTCTGATAATGTCAGTTCCTTCATAGGATATGGAAATAATTTTCAAAATCTCATATGTAGTAGAACATTGATTTTTTTTTATTAAAATCGCCATTCACTAAATCTAAGAGAATATAAATCAATTCTCTTGAATTAAGATCAAATTATTTTTATTGATAATCATCCCATTTTTCTAGATCTTACTTAGTAATTTAATAAGGATTACCAAAATTTAAATAAATTTCTATTACATGATTTTTAATTTAAATAATCAATTTATCTTTTCACTTTCCATAACTATCATTATTAAAGAAAAGAGCACAAATAATTGACATAACTTCTCTAAGATCAGGAATTTCGATATTTGTCTTCATTTAAATCTTTAACTCAGGCTTGTTAGAGAAAAATATAACTTTGATAGAACTTTTTGGTATTAGAGAGAAACAAAATTTTCAAGAGTATCCAAAAAGAGAATATACCAATAGATCCCTACCTTTGATACAACTTTTTAGGTTATAATTCGTAGACTGACTATGACAAAGACAAAAGCATGGGGGGGGGGGGGTGAATTGTGATCCTTTAAAATATTTGATAGATTCAAAACAATTCACTTGTTATGAATTAAATCTTTCCTTCTATATTAAATACTCGTGAGAAGAAAAATAAATAAGTAAAAGAAAATTGTGATATATAGTGGTTTAAGGAACAAAGATACTATAGTCCACTCCACTGACTCGCTCTATGAGCTTGATGATTTTAACTTGTATGTCCTTTTACCAGGGATATATACAACTAAGAATAGTGAGTTGATATATTTGAAATAAGTATTTCAACATGCCTTATGGTTATTTTATAGGTAATCATAAATCTATAGATTAGTCTAATAATCTAATACTCCATCACCACCACAATTTAGTCCGAGCAGCCGAAAATCGAATAAATCAATAGAGATTAATTTGATTGAGAAAACATTTTTCACTCATATTTTTATCAATAACTGAAGAATGTTTTTGATCTCTAATAACATACATCAATAGAAAAATAGTCCCCAATATTTCATATGATTTATTTTAAATTTAAACAGAGAGTACACCAAATATAAGAATATACACATATGTATCCAAATTATAACTCGAAAAATTACTTTATTGGACTTGAAGAATAAGATTTAACAATAAAATACATAATCACTTTCACAAAAAATATTGAGTCGATTAATTTGATCAAAATATGTATGTTTCAAAAATGAATATCTGAAGGTGATGACACACTATTATTTACAAGAACTATATTTTTCATTCCAATGAATATATCTATATGTTAAAAATTCAGAAGATGAACATCTCAATATTTATACTATAGGTCGAATTGATCCAGGTGGATCGATTCCATAAGTACTACATGATAAATCTAGAATGTTTGAATTAATAATCATTAAATAGATTCATAAATTACCTTATAAATATAAATGATTTAATCCATCAAATATTTTTAATTGGTCATAAATTATATTTAAATATATATTCACTTCAGACAAGACTGTTGTAGAAAATAAAGATAATATCATTAATTTAAAACTTCATTATTAAACACTCAAATGTACGGTTCCTTCAGGTAGCAACAAAGTCCAAAAGTAAAGTTGAAAATGTACAATTATATAAAAAAGTAGGATTGACGAACCATATTTTTATTCCATTAAATGTTGTGTTTGTTCCAAATGTAGGTTTATTGATCCATAATCTTCTAATAGTTTAGGGTACGTCATCCATACATTTCATTCCAAACATAGGGTTCCTATACCATACGTTACACTTAAACATATTGGGTATGAAAAGTGATACTTAAATACAATCAAACACATCGAGACTACTTTAAACAAACATTTTCCCACATATCAATGACCTGTTTATTATTTTAGAATAAATATTTTAATGCATATAATTTTCATAAAATTCAATAAAAAGAAATTTATTATTAACAACAATATTGGTGTTTGTGACAATAATACCAAAAATAAATTATAATTTTTTGAATCAACACTGGTTCAATAAGCTAAATAGGTAATATTTTGTTGAATAACCTTTTGCACAAGATGTCCTAGTGATATTATATACCAAGCATAAGTTGAGGTGTAGGTACCATTTATGTTATATTAATTTATCATGGAAAAAGGTACTAAGCTTAGTGTTGGTCATTACTAGTACACAATCATAATAACTCGAACAATGAAAAAAGTCACATAAAATGGCAGAAATAGAATATTTATATAAAAGTATTGTTTCATTCTAAATAAGAAATCTTAAAAATTTATTTATCTTATAGAAATTTATTTATATTGGGTAAAAACATTAAACTTTAAACCTCTTTTTTAAAAATAGATTCACATATAATTTCCATTCAAATCCATACATTATTTAAAATCGAGAATAATTTAAGGTTCCAAAAGTACGATAGTTTCATCAAGACAATTTAAAAGTTAAATAATTAAAATGAACCGATACAATGTTTAATAATTTTTAGAAATGAAAAAAATTAAATTATTCATAAACATTATGATTTTTAGTTAAAACCTAGTTTAGGAAATCAAATATATATAATAACCACTTCATTTTATTATACCATACTACCCTAGTCATCACCTCAATATAGATGAATATCTTAACCACAATTATGTTTGGATTAGTAACATATAATTCATTAAGTATATGGTAAGAATATATGATCTCATTAATTTTTTTTACAATGGGTGAAAAAGAAAACCAGGATATAAGATGAAAAAACTACTTAAGCATAAATTGTAAAGGGTATAAATTATTTAAAATATGTAATATAAGAAATCATGACATGAATTACCTTATTTATATCTTGTGAGACAAAATTGAATCATTTAACACTCTTAGGCATGATCTGAAATAGAAGAAATAATGATATTAGTTAAGAAGGATATAAATAGTTCCTAAGTTTATGAAACCCTACAAATAAAGTAATAAAACATCCTAATGAAAATTATAGAGTTTTCAAAATAGAATAATAAATTAAAATAGTTTAGGCTTATGTAACTAAAAAATTAAAATATCAAACACATAATATTATTTGAAAGAAAAATTAAAAATTAAATAATTTTATACAAACCATCATATAACTTTACACCAAATCACATTCTAAAAAATTTAATATTTTATATAAAAATACTATTGAAACCATCGAATAATAATTAGTAATAATATAATTATGTATTTTCTATTAGTTTTAGAATGTATGTGGTCATACTATCCTATAAAAACATGAACATTCACCAGAAGAGTTTAGAACCCTATACTAGAACCATTAGATAGCTTTCACTAATTCAATGATCTTTAAATCGTATGCCAATAACTACTAAATTGTTCTTAACTTCCATGAAGCAATATCACATAACCTAAAAATAAAAATAATTTAATTTATATAATAAAAGAAAACAAAATTTAAATGGAAAATTAGGAATATTACATCTAAAGTTTCTTATTTTTTAAGAAACCATAAAACCCCAACACACAACACCTACTAATCCTATAATAAAAACATTAAACAGTGAAATACCTATGTTATACCACATCCCAATAATTATATATCAAAACCACTATAGATAGATGGTGTGTAACTAATAAACCACAAATTCAATGAATATTTTTTTGATAGTAAATGACATAATTTCCCCAAGTTATTTTAAATATGTTTATTTATAATATATTTGGGATTATATCATTCATTAAAATTTATGATTAAAATCCCAAAATTTCCTTTTAAAGTTAAATAAATTATTTTGGTTGTAAATATTTTTTAGTGACTTATTTGAACTCTAAATTTTGTAACTATGTTCATAACATAATGGTATACAAATTTAATTCAGAGAATATGATCTAGGTCATAAATTTTATAAGATTAAATGGACCACAAAGCAAACTTTGGGCTGGACTCATTAGATTGGAGACCACATCAGTATTTGGGCTATAATATCTTTATCCATGCTTGTATTGGAACCAAACTAGGATAGAAGCTCCAGAATCTAATTTATCACAACTAAACTTTTTGGATGGAAAGTAGGCTTTCATGCTTTGGTGGTCATGTGGGAAACACTATTTGGCTTAAAATATTAGGCCAAATTTCTCCATTCACAGTTGAAACCACTTGAAAGCCTATCCTACCCCCACTCAATAAATATGTTTTTTATCATTTGGAGGGTTTGGAACATAAATTAGGAAGTTTATGGAAGGTGATAAGTTATTCCACTCTAATTTTATAAGCATTTAAATAAGGTAATCTCATGAAGCAAGGATCCCATCATCAAAGCTTTCTTATTCATCTTCTTCATATTGAGAAATTTGTGTTCGCATAATGAAATTCATAGTTACTCTTATATTTATTTTATTTATTTATTTATTACATTTTATTCATTTATAATCAACCTATTTGGGATGTAAATCAAGATTAGAAATGTTATTGGGTTATACCCTTTCCATGACCATTGGGATTGAAAGATGTTTCTTTGATTACTACACCACCCATGGAAGAGTAATTTTTCTTAGTAATTGATAAAACTATATCCTTATTCATTTATTTATTTTTAATCAATGAGATAATTTTATTATTTTAATATGATTTATTAATTGTGTTATTAATTTAAAATTAACTAATCAAGTCATTTAAAAATTAATACAAAACTCACGAGGTCGAATGTTTGAATTGTTAGATCAAGAGCTTAACCCAAAAAAAATAATACACGATCAATTTGTAGAGTTAAAATATAATCCCTAAATACAATTCATTATAATTTAAAGAATTAATTTGTTCTCTAAATTACCACTAACCTTAATCTATCCTTATAACAATAATTAAAACAGGGTGCTTTGATTGCACATTCAAAATCTGGCATAGGGTTTAAATCACACGATCATTATGGTATCTTTTATTCTCATAGGGTTTGGGGGTTAAAAAATTTGGGGAAATAATTAAATATATATTAATTTAAATTATAATTATTAATATTTATGTTAAGAGGTATAGTTAGATCAATTTCGTTTTTTAAAAATAGTTTTCTAAGAAAAAATATTCCTGTTGTGTCTAATTAATCCAATTTTCATTTAAAAATTAAGAAAAAAAAAATAAAATCTTCACCCATCATACATCTAGTTTTATAAATTATAAAAAAACTCCCCTATCCTTTGAATTATTGTGTTTTTATTAATTTATTTTATTTTCAAAATACCTTTAATATGTTCTTTTAAATTAATTCATCCTCTGAGAGACAACATTGGCTAGCCACTCTATTGCATCTAATTAACCAAATCTGAACATAATTTGAGAGTGAACATGATAGAGACTCTCTAATTGGATCCATTTTTGGGGATGAAAGTAATTAGTCTAACCATTTAGAGGTATTTTTTAAATTTCACTTTATTATCTTCTTCTCTTATGTATTCCTTCTATGCCAGATCGTAATTCTTCTTCTTATTTTCTTTTTTATTTTACGTTTTTGAGACCATAAACTCTAAATTACAATGTTTTTATTATGTTTCAATTAATTTTATTTTTATATTTGATTTATGACAAGATATAATCCCGAGGATCTCTAATATCTTGAACCTGAGATTGAATGCAACCTTAGGGATTGATTCAAACAGTCTCAGTACACTGGAAGTTTCAACATTCAAATAGTTGGAGAATTACTCCATTCTAAGAACACTTAAATTGGAAAAAATTATGAATATAAAATAAAACAGGAACCAATTTATAAAAGAAATAATAATAAATTTAATACAACTATTCTATAAATGGATTTACCATATATTATCTATCAACCCAATTGTACTGCATACCCAAATTTAAAATGGGAATTTCAAATAAAATATAGGTTAATTCACCTTCTTCTTAAATATAATGGAATGTATGGTGAGTATCTGGAAAAAAAAATTTAAAATATTTTAATGTGGTCTTATCAAACCTAAAACCAAGAAAAATTTCTGATGATCAAAGAAATATAAGAGGATTCCCTTTCTCTCTTAATGTAACTCCAAAAGATTGGCTGTATTATTTACCACCAGAATATGTAACATGTCAGAATTATTTGAAATGTATTTTCTTGTAGAATTCTTTTCTAGAATCAAGGACCACTACAATTTTAAAATATATCTCAAGAATAAAGTAAGAATAAGGGGATTCAATGTATCAGTACATGAAGCAATTCAAGAAGTTGTGTGAAAGATGCCCACATCAAAAGATAATTGAGAAAATCCTCATCTAGTACTTCTACGAAGGACTCACACCTATGTAGATGAGAATGATGGATTCCATATATAGATTATAATTGGTTGAAAAATAGTGATATCTTCATGCGAATTTATTGAAAATATGTCACAAAACTCCCACCAATTTGGTGATCTAGGAACACAACATGTTAGAGTACTATATTATGTAAGTCATTCTCTTAAAAATAATTTAATTGATAAGGTGTTGAAATAATTGAACACTATTGTGAGGTGGATTGTATTGAACCAAATACATACCAACCAACTCCTACGAGGCCCTATGGAATTTTAACTTAAACTAACCACTGAACAAATATTTTCCCCCAACTACAAGAGAAAGAATATTACACAGTTTTATTACTTGGGAGACCATATTAGTAGAAACAACAACCACATCCCTAGAATTATTATTATACATTTTTACCAATATAGAAAAAAGGGTGTAAGAATAACTCAGACATGAGGCATGAATCTACAAAATAAAAATCCCCCTTTTCAAAAAAACTTCCAACAACCTCTGCCAAATAAATAGGGTTTTTAACAACCCCAAAAGAGATTTGAACCCAAATAATCAACAATTCAAAAATAATGAAACTCTCATACAATGGTATATTATAATACTGGTAATATTTTGAAATAGTTTTTTCTTATTCAATAGAATGAGATGAAGAGTAAGGATTTTATGTTTAGGGAGTTGAAGACACAATTGAGCCAGATTTCCCCTGCTCTGCATGAACTTGTAAGTAAGAATGACCTAAATCTTCCTTCCAAAATTACTCCAAATCCTAGGAGGAATGTTAATTCTATCATACTGACAAGAGAGTTATAAATGACTGATACAACTATACCTATCATTCCACTAGGATTTTGTAACACCCCAAGGTTTTTAAAAATAAATTGAAATTCATGAATTTGTTTTAAGTAGATATTTATAACTAGACATTAAACTTAATTTGGACGCTTCTATGTTTTGATTTTTGAAAAATAGTCTTCTATAATTGTGTTCAGTTTGTTATTTGGAGTCTGATAGATCCAACTTATTTTTTTAGTAAATAGTAACAGACCCCTATGAATAGTAATATGAATAGAATTATGACCTTAATGAATAGTAAATGGTATTATTATATTATTTTCTTAAGTATTTAATATAATGATATCTTGGTTAATTTTTCAATGTGATATAAATGCAGTTATAGTTTTAAAACAGTTAATTTTTGAGTTAAGTACGATTTTATTTAAAAATTAATTTAAAAATATTTAGAAAAATATTTTTTAAAAATAGAGTTCAGTTTTTAATTCTACACATTGATAAATGGTTAGGGTGAATTTTTGGGATATTTCTGAAATTCTGGAATTTTTGATGAATAGTGAAATAAGGTAAAATACTGTATATTCAAATTATTAGAAAAATATACTATTTATGACATCATAAGTTATGTAAGGCCACATGGTTTGAACATACATTCTATTATTATTATCTAGGTTCACTTGAATTAATATTATTCATAGTCTTGAGCAAACAGATTATAATAATGATTAAAATAATGAAAAAAACCACTTCTCCTCCACTATAAATACCACCCTCATTTCTCTCTTCCTCTCACACATATCAATCCTTGATTATTGTATAATTTCTTCTAAATTCCCTCCCTAATATTCTTCCTCACTTCTTAGAGCTTCTGGGCACACCAAAAGTCTAAAAACAAATCCCTTAAGAAGGATCTCATGGGGAAGAGATCAAGAGGTAAACATTCTCTTTGGTTTTCTTTCTTTTCATTTTTTATGTTATTAATTTCAATTTTATTTGTCTTATGTTGGTATATTTCATTCCATATACCTCTTAATTCCCATATTATTTAATAATGATGAGAAAACCCTTTTATCTCATCAAAATATTTTATGAAGTTTTAAGTGATGTCGTTAGGCTGCCGAATTTTCATATGGGGTTTCTCAACTCTTCTTTTATTTTGAGTTATTTTCATTTATTCTTCTCTCTCTTCCAATCCTCTTATCCAATAGGTATGAAATACATAGAAATATTTTATATTCTATATGTTCTCTTATTCATGGAAAATTCCCCATTAATCTTCTTATGCTCTCCCACTTATTCAACGAATAAAAACATTGTTCGTGATGTGTCAAATTTCCGACTTCATGGATTATGTGATTTAAATTTTCTTTAATTATTTAAAGTCTGGTCACGAAACAATTTTTATGGTTAAACCATGTTATAATGTATGTATTATTCCTCATCCATGGTTCTGGATATCTTTTGTATGCATGGTTTAATTTATAAAAACAAAATGAAGTCGTTATTATCAAAGAACCACTTAAATGATCTAAATGAACATAATTAATGTTTTAACTCTTTAATCATCCTAATTTCATAATTATATTTGCTAAATGGAATAATTTATGGGTCTAGAAATATGTAACTACCATTCCATTCCAATTCTGGTTTTTCACTTCTAATCGTCAAGAGCATCCATCATGAACTGATCATGGAAAACATATAAAGAAAGAACCCAAAACAATGGAAGGAACAAAATACTAATAATTAAAGGGTAAAATGAGGATAATAAATTATAATATAAGGTTTTATAAACATTAATATGTTTCTTTAAGATATTAATAACACCTTTTTAACAAAAATACTGGAGGTTTAAAAACATTTTAAGAAAGATGAACCCAAGGTAAGGGAATTCTTTACCCAATTTCCATTGTTTGGGTTAACCTTCTTTTTTATTCATTATATGATATAGAGATTATTGGTGTAATGATTTTTTTATATATTATGTTTCAATATTTTTATTTATAGTTTATACAAATATCCATTCCATTCTATTAATTCTCACTCTAATTATATTTTAAGGGACATTCCTTTTAAAATCTTTTTAAAACTCTCTTTAATAAATTTAAAAAGGAGTGTTTTTTATGTGTATAGAATGAGTAGTTTCTTATGATTTCAAGATAATTTATTACTATGATATTTTAATTGGTCATTATTTATTTTTTTGAGCCCTTTATATCTCATGATATGTTGGGTTGAGCCCGTTATAGCTCAAGATATGACGGGTGATCCCCATTATAGCTCTCCAATGCATTAGGTACTCTAGAGATGGAAGTTTACAAAAAGGTCATTCCATGTGTAAGTGTGAATGTAAGGGTGATTTGGTAAATATTCCCCAAGAAAACTACATGATGTTAATATTCATATGAGTTTTTATGATTATGGGTTTTATTGGTTTTTATGTTATCACTTGACAAACGATTTGTTTATTTAGGTCCCTTACTGAGTTTTCTACTCATCCCAAGTTTTTAAAATGTTTTTTTCATAGGATATAAATATGGGTAAGAGAAAGAAGGGATTCATGATGAAAAATGTATATGTTTGTCAAAGAAATCATGCTTTATGTTTTAATGTTTTATATTTTTAAAAAAATGGAAACATTTTTTAGTAGTATCCTCTTTTATGATTGTGGTATGTTATGTATGTAATGTTTCCTAAATATCTAAAAATATAACACAAAAAGATCCTAAATGTGTAATAATTTATATTAATGACTAAAATTCATGATTAAGTAATATGTTAAGGCCTGGTCCTTATAGTTAGTATAAGTGGTTGATTTAGATATCTTTAGGGGTTGGGATGATATATAAAGAAAACCATAACTTATTTTTATAGTATGGTAATTTGAAATATTATAGAATTTAATAGTTACCATATTTCTTCATCTATTTTATGTTTTTATATAATGGTTTTCCACAAAAGAAACAGGGAAGCTAAAGTCGGAAGGCACCAAGAGGCTGATGTATTTCCGAATCTACAGACTGAAATAGTTGGAATCAGAACTGAGCAGTTTGTGAAAACAATGGCTCAGTTGAATCATGAAATAAATGGGGGTGGTATCCATGAAAGAGAGTAACATGATCTACCATGAAGAAAAATGTATTTTGTGGAGAATTTTATGAGGAAAAATCCTCCATTATTCAGTGTAAATGCCGATCCAATTATAGCCGAAGGATTTATCAATGCTCTAGAAAAGATATTGGATGTCATGGGATGTTTGGAACATAAAAAGGTAATAGTAGCCATTTATTTTATGGTAGGTTAAGCCAATCAACGGTGGTCTTTGGTCTATAATATGAGAGAACGAGATGATCTTGATAGTTTGGAATTGGATGATTTTAATAGTCTTTTTCTGGAAAAATATTTTCCCAAAATTGTTTGACTTGGAGTGGAGAAACAATTCTTGGAGCTCAAGTAGAAAGGTAATTATTCTGTGGAAGCATATG
This sequence comes from Viscum album, assembly GCA_963277665.1. Taxonomy (NCBI): domain Eukaryota; kingdom Viridiplantae; phylum Streptophyta; class Magnoliopsida; order Santalales; family Viscaceae; genus Viscum; species Viscum album. The sequence continues at coordinate 1,350,841,898 of OY728157.1, forward strand.
AATCCAATTTTACAGGACTATCCAGGTATGTAAGATATTTTACTTGGGATTTTGAAAGTAAAATTAATATATTTTCCTCTAGTTTGAAACCGTTTTTATGAAGATGTTTGGACACCCGAAAGTTTAAAAGCTATGGAATGATTTTTTGTTATGCCGAAAAAGTTGATATGGAGTTTGATGAAACATATGTGCCTCAGGATGACAAAAATAAAAAGGGTTTTGGTTAGAAAGAAACGGGGAAGACCTCATCAAATATGTTTGGATGTAAGAAAATGAATTTCCCTTCTTGTGAAAGTGTGGTAAAAGGCATCTTGGTGAATGTATTGTAAATTTTGGGAAATTCAACCCATGTGGAATGTTTTTTACACATGTCTCGTGAGTGCAAGAAAAATTACCCTCAAATTAATGAGAAGTCGATGGTGATATTCTTTAATTGTAAAGAATTGGGTCATTTTGCTAATGTTTGTACGAATCTAGTTACTCAAGAAGGGAATCAGAAAGATATGAAATAGAAGGGTTTAGCATTTGAAACCACTTCAACAGATGTTGAGCTGTCAAATGTGGCGGTCTCAGGTACATTTCTTATTTTTTCAGATTTCTCAAATGTGTGGTTTGATTTGGGGTATACACATTACTTCATTTCTGAGTAATTTTTATGGAAAATTGGGAATTCAACCTCATGAAATAAAACCATATCTCATGGTAAAAACACACAGAGGAAATATTGTGGAAAAAAGAAATTATAAGAATTTGCCTATCCTTGTCTGTGGAAAGAGTTTACCTATAAAACTTGTTGTTTTTCGTCTATTTTATTTTGATGATATTTTGGGTATGGAATGGATTTGTTTTTATAATACTATGATATATTGTTGAGAAAAAGAAGTTTTTTAGAATGGATTTCAGTTTATGTACATACCATTAATAACATATCAGGAAGCTAAGAAACTGATAAAGTATAAAAATAAAAGTTATCTTTCTCATATTTTTTTAAGATAAGGGATCTATCTAGATTAATTATGTACCATGGGTAAATGAATACTTAGATGTTTTTCCCAATGATTTTCCAGTTGTTATTCCTAATCTAGAGGTTGATTTTACTATTGACTCAGTTCCCGATTTTAAGACAATTTCTAAACCTCCTTATCAAATAGACCAAATGAAACTTCTAAAATTAAAAAAGAAGTTAAAATAATTATTATATAAAGGATTCATCCAACCTAGAACTTCACCATGGGGCACTCCTGTCATTTTTTTAGAAAAAAGATGGTTCAAGAAAACTTTTCATCTATTATAGAGCCCTGAATAACATTACTATTAGAAAAGTTATTCGTTTCCTCCAATCTATGATTTGTTTGATCATCTCCAGGGAGCACTGTATAATTCAAACGTTGACCTGAGGTTGGGGTACCATTAGTTGAATGTAAAGGATGGAGAAATTTTGACGACAATGTTCTGTACTAGATATGACCATTATGAATTTGTAGTTATGACTTTTGGGTTAACTAATGCACCTTCAGTATTCATAGATCTTATGAATATAATATTTCATGATTTATTGGATATGTTTTTGGTTGAATTTATTGATGATGTTATGGTATATTATAATGTGAAGAGGATCATGAAAAAATGTACAGGTTGTTTTTCAAAACATAAAACAAAAGAAACTGAATGGAAAATTCAGAAAATGTGATTTTTGGTTGGAACATATTTCTTTTATTAGGAACATTGTAAATAAATATGGAATAACAGTTCATCATTCCAAAATAAAAGTGGTTAATGAATATCCAAGAACTACAAATGTTACAGATATTCGTTTTTTTCTTGGATTAGTAGGTTATTACCGACGGTTTGTAAAAAAACATTGCACTGTTATCTAGACAGATAAATAAGTTTAAATGAAAAGGGGTTAAATTTTCTTGGAAAGAAGAATGTGATGTTTGTTTTTATAAATTGATGAAGATGTTGGTGAATTCCCTAGTTTTGGCCTTTCCTTCCCAAAATGGCGAGTTTTTCATCTACAACGATACTTCATTGAAGGTAATTGGTTGTGTTTAGATGTAGATTGATGAGGTAATTTCTTATGGTTCAAGAAAACTAAAACCCCATGAGTTAAATTATCCCACACATGATTAGGAATTGGAAACTTCTGTCATGACCCATCCCCCGGGGCTCGTGTCGTGACAACGCCAAGCCCACCTTCCATAGGCCAGGGGCTGGTGACTTGCACTGAAAGACATACTACCTAAAATGGGAATGCATTGCTTTTAATCCTAAAGAAACACACGATCCAAGAACACAGTAAGAATCAACTGTGAAGTAAACTGCTGTAGTAAAAGAGTGCTGAAAGTAAAAGGGACTGGAATACAAGCCCAACTGTAAAGTTACAAGAACAACTGAAAATATAATACAACTGAAAGAAAAAGGAAAATAGATACTAGGTCATCCTCTGAGGTTCCTACCCGAAAGCTAGGTAAAAATAACCTCATCAGCACTCCACGTCCATCCGTATCCTCCACGTCACATCATGCTGAAATGGTCCACCTTCATGCACCGTCTAGTCCTAGCTCCCTCAGCCTCGATCAATGTTGTATGTCATCTACACTAGACACAACAAGGTGTGGGCGAAGCCCATGAAGGTGTAAGTATAACAATACTTAGTAGGGACCTCGAGACCCATGTAGTTCTCCTAGAGTTCCACAAAGTAAAAACCACAAATAAAGACATCAAATCTATTTAGGTATATTCCCATACATACCCATAAGTTATCAAGATATACTCATCTCATACATGGGGAAAGGACACCACATAGGTGACACCATGAAGGTAGAAGTACAACACAGTTAACACAATGAAGATAGTACCACGAAAGTAAGAGTACCACACAGGTATCACCATGAAGATAATACCACGAAGGTAAAAGTTCCACACAACTATCTCCACGAAGGTAGTACCACGAAGGTAAAAGCACCACACAGGTATCACCATTTACATAGTACCACGAAGGTAAAAGTAACACAAATGCATCACCATGAAGATAGTACCAAGAAGGCAAAACGTACCACACAGGTATCACCATGAAGATAGTACCACGAAGGTAAAAGTGGAACACATGTATCACGACAAAGATACTACCACAAAAGTAAAAGTACTACACATGTTTTTACCTCGAAGATAGTACCACGAAAGTAAAAGTACCACACATGTATCACCACGAAGATATTACCATGAAGGTAAAAGTACCACATAGGTAAAAGACGTAGTTAAAATAGATTCTCAGCTCAAACCAGGTTTTCAGTGAAGTATAGAGGTGTCGATGATTAGTTGTGAAGATAGATCATCGTATTCTATCAAGAGGTACTGCTGCTGATTTTATGGAGTCTGAACCAGACATGATTTATAGGTACTAACCCCTGCATTGACCCATAATGGATCTAGACCACACATGATTGGTATGCTCTGACCAACACAGAATTGCTGAGAGCTAACCCACATAGGATCTGATCCATAAAGGATCAGTATGCGCTGACCCAGAGAGGATCGCTGAGTGCTGACCCACACAGGATCTGACTCACACAGGATCGGTATATGCTGACCCACATAGGATCATGGAGCACTGAACCAAATAGGATCAAAAGGTACTAACCCTCACAATGACCCACATAGGATCCGAGCCTCCAAAAGTAGATAGGTATCTAACATCCGTATTATCCATCTCCAACCTCTACCTCACTGCCAGCCACTGGATTTCTCACACCCGGTGTGCTTGAGTTCCATAGAATATGTCCCTCAAGATATCATTCATACCTCGACTGCCACTAAGCTCAAAAAAAAGTAACCCAAAGGTCTGTAATGTTATAAGGGACCCAACACAACAGAAGACACGTCAAATGGACTCCCGATCTGTAAGTTGTTAGCATTTCCACTCCGAGGGCCTGGTTGGATTCGATGTTTGATCCTACACGGATGTACTCTAAATTTATCCAGAAATCAAGTGTATTATATCAAAAGTACCATCTTGATCAAATGATTCTAATGCTGTAGACGGTTTGTCAAACAGAAACCTAGATCAGAAGTTATGGAAAAAAAGGTGAAATGGAGTCCAAATGGTCCCGGGTCCGGTCCGAACCAATCAGACCGACCCAGTCCGGTTGGACTAGGTTGTGGTGGGCTCAGACCGCTGGGCCATGGTCTGGCCCATCCCACAAAAGGGCAGCCCGGCCCGGCCCACTGAGCACAGCTCGCTGGCGCGGCCCGCAGTTGGGTGGACCCCCGTGGCGAGGTTTGCCCTAGCCGACGTCTAGGAGGAGGTGCCTCCTAGGTCACCCAAAAGACAAAAAGGCCATTTTTTTGAAGTGGGACCCAACATGAGGGTCCTTCTTTGTGTGACCCATCTAGCCAGTACGCAGGCTGGTCCTCTTCCAAATAGCATGACGGCGCTGCTGTCCTCCATGGTCGGCCGGGTGCTGGCTGTCCTACGGCCTCTGCCGCGACCAAGTGGCTGCGATCTCCTACTTCGGTGGCACAGACAAATGCTACTGCTCTGCCACATGTCCATCTGGATTCCACACCTTGCTCTACCGTGGCCAATGAGACACAACCTACAGCTCAACCAGTAGTGTGGATGCTTGGTGCCCTCCATCCTCACGGCCGGCTGGGTGCCGAGCGCCTCCTCCCACGAGCCATCACAACTTCATTCCAAGCCCAAAAATTATGTTGCTCGCATATTGACAATCCACGGGTCAAGGGTTCCACGTCTATATGTCACACTCAATAAAAAATTGTGTTTCAAGCAGCATTAGTTATTTTTCGTTGAAGATCGCATGAAGAACGCGCAAAGAAAAAAATAAAAAGAGTTATGGTATAAGTGTGGGACGAGGGCCATGTTTTTTTGGCCAACATCATTGTGAATCTAGAATATCAAGAATATAAAAAAGAGATTTAATCAAAAAAAAATTTAAAAACCCAACCTCGTTCTTCTGTTGGAGTTGTCCGGAGGAAGTGAATGAAGTCGGTGAAGGGGACGTCGACCTTCGTTGCTCCAGCAACATGTTTCCATTCTGGGCTCATGCGATGTCCTTGTTCTTGATCTGGAGAGCATTCTTCGTTGGAGAGGTTCTTAATTTGGAGGATGTTTCTCCAAAGTCTCTCCTTTCCCAATCCTTTTCCTCACAAGAGGTTTCGTGCCAAATTTATAAGTTAAGATTTAATGCTGGCACATCAATGGGGGATTTCAACAGTTAAACATGATACCTTAATTCAGAATTAATGAATCACATTAATTAAAGAGGAATGTGGTTACACATTTTGTGTAACTGGGCATTTAATTCCCTTCGTTAAATTCCTGAACACCCTCATGTGGTCCCTACCTTTACGATTCAAATGGGATGTTTTAAAAATAAAATAAAAGTTATTTATTTTATTTTATTATTTGTCCAACCCTCACACAAAAATCTAAAAAACTAACTCCTACCCTCGACCTAGTACGGTCAATGTGAAGGTTTCTTTAGGGGAAAATAGGCGCTGCGAGTTCAACGGTGTCCTCAGATTTCAATTCTGAGCACCTGTTCAAAAGTTACAAAATGTCGCTCATGACATTACTAAATGTACTTGAAAAAAAGTTCAGAAACATTATTAACAGTCACCCTCAACCCGCGCTGGTCAAGATTGGGCTCTACCTATATAAAAAATGTCCCAGAAAACCCAACGGTACTCTAAGATTTTCAATATGATTTATGATTTAAAAATTATGGATTTTACAATAAAATATTTGTCACTTATTTATTTTATTTACAGCCAAAATATAACTTTTAAAGGTGGACCACACCGACTAAGGTCAGTATCTGCCTAAAGAAAACATACCCACATGAGTTCAGGGGTCATCTCAGATTTTTACTCCGAGTTACCATTTTTGAGTTATAAGAACTTGAAAAAAAAATTATATGGAATCACATACCGTCAAATTTCACTGTCTCTAAATAATTCCATATAATAAAAAAATTATATGGAATTTTCGGGACATTACTACTACAGTTTTCTGTTTTGAAAATTTGGAGGCACCATTTATACAGAGAAAAATGTAAAATATATACAGACCATAAAATTCTAAATTATATATTCACATTGAAAGAATTATACATGAGGCAACAAAGTTGGACTGAGCTGATATAGAATTATGATTGCACGATTAATAACCATCTTGGAAAAGAAAACAAACTGGCATATGCCTTTAGTCAAAAACATAATGCATCATTAACCATGTTATGTTTGGAACATGGTCCATTGATTAATTATTTGATATATTTTGGCTTTTAAGTTGTTGTTTCATAAAATTCATCTATTTTGGTTTAGGTTTTAGTGTTGTCATCGTTATGAGATATGATTAATAAAGCGTAGAAGGAAGAATGTGAGCAACAGAAAAAGGTATAATTGGTTAAAATGGGTAATTTTTCAGAATTTATCCTTCATAAAGATTATGTTTTATGATTTAGAAAAAGGTTGTGTGTACCTTTTGATTCTCAGTTAAAGAAAGATTTGTTGTTTGAATATCATAGTTCTCTATTTTAAGTTCATCCTATAAGTACTATGATGTAAATATACATTCAGGAGTGTTACTGGTGGGATGGAATGAGAATGGATATTGATGATTTTATTGTGAAATGATTGACATGTCAACTGGTAAAAGAAGAGAGACTACTACTGAAGGGGATTATTTGGCCTTTTCCAGTTCCTGAGTGGAAATGGGAGAATATATCCATGTAATTCATGGTGGGACTACCTAGGACATCTCTAGGTAACAATGCAATTTGGGTTATTCTTGATCAGCTGAAAAAATATTTACATTTCCTTTCTATTAGGGATATAGTGTCATTGGATCGTATTTCTCAAATTTACCTCAAAGTGATTGTCAAGTTACATGGAGTTCCTCTTTCCATTGTATCAGAATAGGATCTCGGGTTCACTTATAAATTTTGGAAGGGACTTCATAAGTTGTTGGGCACAGAATTAAATTTCAGTACAACTTTTCATCCCCAATATGATGGGCAGTTAGAATGAATAATTAAGACCTTGGAGGTTATGCTTTGAGCTTGTTCAATTGAATCCCAGGGAAGTTGGGATAATTATCTTTATTTATTTGAGTTTTCTTATAATAACAATTTTCATTACAGTATACAGATGAAACATTTTGAGGCTTTGTATGGGAAGCAGTGTCAAAATCCATATTTTTAGGATGAAGTTGAGGAAATGAAGTTGATGAGACTAGAGTTAGTAGAGTATGTGGCTGAGAAAGTCAAGATGATCCAACCACACATGAGGAAATCTTAGAGCTGATAGAAAAGTTATGCAGATAATAGAAGGAAAGACTTATCTTTTGTGGTAGGTGACCATGTTTTCTTTAAAATCTATCCTTGGAAAAGATCAATGTGTTTTGGTAAGAAAGGAAAGTTAAGTCCAAGATTAATTAGTCCTTTGGAAATCCTAGATAAAGTTGGAAAAATTGCATACCAAGTAGCTTTGCCTCTGAGTTTATCTCAGGTACATAATATTTTTCATGTTTTGATGTTGAGAAGGTATGTTCTAGATTCATCGCATGTCTTGAGTCCAGAAGTAGTTCAGCTGGAAAAGAACCTTTCTTACGAAGAGAAACCAATAAAGATTCTTGATCGAAGGGAACATGTATTGTGAAATAAGGTAATTCACTAGGTCAATGTTTTTTGGAGAAACCAAATGGTTGAAGAAGCAACATGGGAATTTGAAAATGCTATGAGGGAATGTTACCCTCACTTGTTTGATGAGTAAATAAAATTTCAAGGAAACAATTTCCAGAAGGTGGGGATAATGTAACACCCCAAGATTTTTAAAAATAAATTTAAATTTATGAAACATTGTTTTATGTAAATATTTATAACTAGCCTTTAAACTTAATTTGGAATCTTCTATGTTTTGAATTTTGAAAAATAGTCATATACTATTGTGTTCCATAAGTTATTTGGAGTTTGATGGAACCAACTTGTTTTTTGGTGAATAGTAAAATACCCCTATGAATATTAATGTGAATAGTATTATGAGCTTAATGAATAGTAAATTATATTAATATAGTATTTTATTTAGGTGTTAATATAATTACATCTTGGTTAATTTTTCAATGCGATATAAAAGCAGTTATAGTTTCAAAAATGTTAATTTTTGAGTTAAGTATGATTATATTTATAAATTAAATTAAAAATACATAGAAAAATATTATAAAAAAATGGAGTTCATTTTTAGAATACTACACGTCAAAAATTGGTTAGGGTCAATTTTTGGGATTTTTCTAAAATTCTTTAATTTTTGATGAATAGTGAAATATAGTAAAATACCATATATTCAAATTATTAGTAAAATACACTATTTATGACATCGTAAGTGATGTAAGGCCACTTGGTTCAAACTCACATGGCATTATTACTATTTTAGGTTACATAAATTAATATTATTCATGGCCTTGAGAAAACATATTATAATAATTATTAAAATAATAAAAAATACCTTCACTCCTCCACTATGAATACCACCCTCATTTTTCTCTTTCTCCCACACCTCTAAAGCCTTTAGAATTGTCTAATTTCTGCCAAATTACCTCCCCAATCTTCTTCCTCGCATACTAGAGCTGCTGGTCTCACCAAAAGACCGAAACCAAATACCTAAAGAAGGATCTCAAGGAGTAGAGATCTAGAGGTAAACATCATCTCTTGTTTTCTTTCTTTTCATTATTGTCATGTTATATATTTAATTTTCTTTGGTTTGTGTTTGGATATTTAATTACATATCCACTTTACTACCCATATTATGTATGAATTATTTGGGACACCTTTTCTCTCATCAAAATATTTTATGAAATTGTAAGCGACGCAGTTAGGCTGCTGAATTTTCATAAGGGGTTTCTCAACTCTTCTTTTATTTTGAGTTCTTTTATTTTATACTTATCTATCATCCCCTCTACTTATACAATAGCTGTGAAATCTCCAAAAATCATGACTATTTTGGATGTTCTCATGTTCATGGAAAATTTCTCATTAATCTTCTTCTCCTCTCCCACTTATTCAAGGAATAAAAACATTTTCCAGGGTGTGTTGAATTTCCGAAAACGTGGATGATGTGATTTCAATTTTATAAAATTTCTTCAAGTATGGTAATTAAACCATTTTATGGTTAAAATAGGTTATAATATATTTATTATATCTCAACCATGGTTATGGATTTCTTTTTGGCACATATTTTTAATTTATTAAAACAAAATGAGGTCGTTATTATCAAAGAACCACAAAAATGATCTAAATGAACATCATTAATGTGTTAAATTATAAATCATCCTATTTTCAGAATTGAAAATGATAAATTTAATAATTTTTATTTCTGGAAATATGTAACTACCATTCCATCCCAATTATGTAGTTTTACTTCCAATCATCAAGAACATCCATCATGTACCGATCATGGAAAACATTTAAAGAAAGTACTCAAAACAATGGATAGAAAAAAATACTAATAATTAAAGGGTGAAATGATGTTATTAAATGATCATATAAGGTGTTATAAAAATGAATCTGTTTCTTTAAGATATTAATAACACTCTTTTAACTATTATATATTAGGTTTAGACACATTTTATGTAATAAGAACCCAAGGTAAGGGAATTCTAAACGAAATTTCCTTTCTTTGGGTTAACCTTATAATTTATTAATTATTTGGTATTAAGATTATTGGTGTGATGGATTTTTCTATATATAATGTTGTACTATGTTCATTTACTGTTTATAAACATATCCATTCCATTCTATTAATCCTCACTCTAATTATATTTTAAGATACTATCCTTTTCAAATCCTTTTAAAACTCACTTTAATAAATTTTAAAAGGATTGTTTTTTATGTGTATAGAATGAGTAGTTTCTCCTGATTTCACGATACATCATTAAAATTATATGTTCCTTGGACATTATTTATGTTTTTTGAACCCTTTATAGCTAAATATTTGTTGCGTTGAGCCCATTATAGCTCAAGATATGACGGGTGATACCCATTATAGCTCTCCAATGCATTGGGTACTCTGGAAATAGAAGTTGACCAAAAATATATTCCATGTGTAATGGTGAATGTAAGAGTGATATTTTAAATATGTACCACAGAATCTACATGATGTTTTTATGCATATGAGTTTTTATGATTTTGGGTTTTATTGGTTTTTATGTTATCACTTGTCTAAAGATTTCTTTCATTATATCCATTATTGAGTTTCATACTCATCCCATGTTTTTAAAATGATTTTTTAAAGGATATAAGGATGAGTAAGATAAAAGTGGGAGTCATGAGGAATAATAAATAGGGTTTTCAAATAAATAATGATTTATGTTTTAATGTTTTATATTTTGAAAAAAATAGAAACTATAAGGTATCCTAATTATTTAAAAATATAAACTCAAAAAGATAATCAATGTGTAATAATGTATATTTTTGACTAAAATTCTATATTATGTAATGTTTTATGGCCAGTTCCTTATATATTTACCTAATATTTCGAGAATCCCCATTCAAGATAAGCTGATGAGCAACAGAAGGGGAAAGAAATATGTAAGAATAATATTGATGATTTTCTATTAAACCAATTCCATTTCAAAATAGATTTGTACAAACCAAAAATATCGATGAAGAGGTGATGAGAAAAATAAGTTTTGGATACATTCATGCATGTTAAGATCAACGTCCCTCTACTTGAATCCATTAATAAAATCCTATGGTCTGAAAAATTCTGAAAAGAACTTGGTTTCAATCAGATAGAGATAAATTGAAATGATATGATTAATTGTGGATGGAATTTTTCATCACTCATTACACCAACTCTAGAAATGGAAATTAAGTGCAAGGATTTAGGGACATTCACCATCCCATTCACCATATAGAATTACAATTTTTTGATACATTATGTTATTTGGGAGTTTTAAAAAATGTGATGCCTCACTTTGCATTATCTTATTTATAGGTTGGTGAGTTGAGGCCAATGAGATTAGCGATGCAGTTAGTGAATATAACTACAACATATCTACTGAGATTCCTTAAGGATTTAAATTTTTGAGTAAGATACATTGTATTTCTTGCATATTTCTATGTTATTAACATCGGGTATGATCTAGTAAATTCTTGTTCTACCATTATCATAGGTAGGCCCTTCCTCAAAACTAAAAAAATATCCTAAATGTCCATTAGGGTACACTTTACATGGATTTTATAGATGATGTTGTGAAATTTAATGTCATAGACTCCATGATGTGCCCCTTAGTGGACAATTCTATTTTTGTTATCTCCCATTTTGAACAACCAAGTAAAAACCCCATGTAATTTAATTTTCATATGCTTCAAGAGATTAAGATAATTGGTTCTAGTTTGATATATAAGAAATATTCTACACATATTTATAATGTATAAAAAACTATTGGATATTATTTTTATGTGTATTTATATTCTTATTTTGATACAGTTCACTATGATTATGACTTGGATTTCGATTATTCTAATGGATTTGATGCATTATTCTCTAATTTTGATGATTTATATTCAAATATGAATGTTCATTGTGCACGTAGTTCTATTCCATATCCATCCATACATCACCCCGAACATTAGAACTCAATAAATTTCCACCAAATCTAAAATACCCATACTTCTTAAGTTGTGATATATTACCTTTTGTAATTGCTAATAATCTAGATTTTGAGCATGAATATTTTTAGAAATAACATTAGGTAAATCTGGTGGACTTGGATGACATATTAGGTATTATGTCGTTTTTTTTCATTCATAGGATTATTTTGGAGTATAAGGATAAACTTGTTAGGTATCCACAATGGAGACTAAATCCAAATATTCAGAAAGTTGTTAAAAATGAAGTTCAAAGAGTACTTGAGTTTGGTATAATTTATCCCATATTAGATTCCCAGTGGGTGAGTCCTATTCATCTTATGCCTAATAAAATTGGTGTTACTATTTTTTAGAAATTATTGAGTGGAATTAGTTCCAATGAGGCGGAAAAATAGTTGGTGTGGTTGTATTGATTATAGGAAAATAAATAAATCCACTCTCAATGAACATTTCCCCTTCCCTTTTATTGATCAAATGCATGAGATAATGAGAGGCAAGACACACTATTGTCCCTTGAATGTATTTTATGGATATATTTAGGTTCTTATATTTATAGAGGATCATGAGAAGAAAAATTTAACTTTTTAATTCGGTACATTTTCCTACTAAAGGATGAAATTTATCCTTTGAAATACCCGATGTACCTTCCAAAGATCATGGTGAGTATTTTTTTTCAAATTTTATTGAGACCTTCAGGGATTTATTTGTGTATGATTTTATAGTATATGGATATTCATTTGATGAATGTATATTTAGTTTTGGAAAGGTGTTAAATCATTATATTGAGAAGAATATTTTCTAGAACATTGAAAAGTGTCATTTCATGGAAGAACGTTGCATTGCCTTAGAGAATTTAGTGTTAAAAAATAGAATAGAGGTTGAAAAATATATGGTTTATATTACTTAATCCCTTCAATATGCTCCATGTGGGCGTGATATTAGACCATTCCTACTAAATGCAGGCTCTTATCAACGCTTCATCAGATGTTTCAGTAAGATCGATCTACCGATATCTTGATTTCTTGAAAAGGATATTGACTTAATTTTTTAATGATTCATTCTGGGTACCATTTGATGAGATAAATAATCATATAATCATTCCAACAATCACAAAACCCCCATGATGGGATATTCCTTTCGAGCTTATATGTGAGGCATCAAACTTTGTGGTTGGATCTGTCTTATCTCAAATGGTGGTAGAACAATCCCATGTGATTTCCAATGAATCGATGACAATGGGTTCATGCTAATAAAACTTCAAAACCATGGAAAAATATTGTCTTTACATCATATTTTATTTAGATAAATTCCGGTCATATTTATTTGGCCCTAATGTAGTTGTTTTTTCTAAGCATAAAGGCCTACAGTACCTCTTGGAAAATTCAGATGCAAAGATTAGACTTATCTTATGGATTTTCATCATTAAAGAATTCAATATAGACATAATGGATAATAAGGGTTCAGAAAACATAGTGGTGGACCTTCTGAGGATTATTACTCAGACACTAGAGGATGAGACCATGGACTAGGTACCACTTCGGGACCCTTTACCCAATGATCATATCAATCAATCTCAGGTAAAGGTCATTGGTATTTGGATTTATTGAACTACCTTGTTGCCTCTGAAATTTATGAATATTTAATGACACATAATGCCCAATATTTAAATAGTGACTCGTTATTTTTGGTGTTGGTGGATCCCAACCTATGGCGCATGTGAGGTGACCATGTCATTAGGAGGTGTGTTCTATATCATGAGTGTGAGCCTGTTTTACATTTCTACCATACACTATCACGTGGAGGACACTTTGGACACCCTATATGAAAATCATATACTATGGATTATATTTTATTATCTCATTCCATGACCCTCATGTGTTTTGTAAGTCATAATAACATTTCCAACACACTAGAAACATTTCATGGAGACACAAGATGATGTAGTAGCACATATTATTCTGTGAGAGTTTTGATGTGTGGGGAATTGATTTTATGGGTCTTTTTACTAGTTCCTTCATTTTTTATATTGTGGTTTCTATTTATTATGTAAGAAAATGGGTAGAGCTCAAGGAAACTAGGATAGATGATTTTCATATTATAGTGGATCTTTTCAAGGATTAAATTTTCTGTAGGTTTAAAGTACCAGAGGCCATTATAAGTGACCAAGGGACCCAATTTTGAAATAAGATTTTGGATTCCCTCTTTTAGATGTATAGGGTGACTCATAAAACCTAAATACCTTACCACCACTAAATAAATAGCTAGGATGAAGTTTCAAATCGAGAGTTGATTTTTTTTTGGATAAAATCATCCAGCATAATAAGAAGGATTCAAGAAAGTTCTTGGATGATGGGATTTGGGATTATAGGAAAGTATAAAATTATCCCATCAATATGTCCCCATTTTAGATTTTTTTCTTTGGAAAGCATGTTATCTCCCCTGGAGGTTGATATTTGGGAATATTGGGCTATAAAGAATTACAACATGGATTTGGTACATGCTATAATTCAACAGAAGTTTCAAATTCAAGAGATTGAGGAGATTTTATAGTCATCATATGATAACTCAAGGATCTACATGGAAAGATAAAAATCTAATTGTGATAGAATGATCCATAAAAAGTGAATTTCATATTAGGGAGAAAGTACAACTATACAGTTCATGGCTAAAGTTGATGCCTGGAAAGTGGCATTCTCGATGGTTAGGTCCTTATGTTTTATCTAATTGTTTTTACTTTTGGCGCAATGGAGATCACAAAAGAGGACACATTAATAAGATTTACATTTATTGGGAAAAGTTTGAAGCAATAAAATGAAAGACTTCCTATCAAGATAGTTTATTTCATAACACTACATGACCCCATCATCACATAAAAATATTAGTATGTTCCAACCTATTTCACTTTTATATTATTTTTCCTATTTAAAAATTCAACATTCTATGTGAACATATCATCTCATAAGTTTACATTGAGGAGAATGAATAATTTTATGTGTGGGGGAGGGGATTACATTTTTGGGTATATATTTAGGATTTTCATTTGTATTTTGTGTTTGTGTTTTCTATCAGGATTTTTTCTTAAACTTATAAAAAAATATTAAAGAAAATAAACCATGTAACATGATCATTTACATGTGAAACATATAAAAAATTCATGTTTTTAAAATTCATTGTGGTTACAATAAACATGTGCAAGATTTTATCATCAAGGATTTATTTTGATATAAATAAAGGCCATAAATGAAATGATAGGTTGTGTCATTATAAAACATTTAATATTTTGAAACCATTATTTTCTATATTTTTTCATAGTAAATTATGTCATTGATATCTCTACATAACATTTCAAGCAACCATGTCTTGTGAAATTTTTTCTACTCAACTGAAGGTATAACTAGGTTAGGTAAAAGAACTAAAATTATATAAATTATTGATCCATACATTCATTTATCTTCTGATTAGATTCATTACTATATTGAATTTAACTATGCATGGGTACCTAATATCTAATAGTCTTACACTGTAAGAAAAAAATAAAAAAATAAAAAAATGGCCAAAAAATATTATTTTACTAAATAGGGGAGTGGTGAAATGTTCAACACAATTGGATGTGTAGGTCGGGAGCTTGAATTTTGACTTACGGGAATGATTAGGTGATTTTTTCTTGAAATTTAATTCAATTGAATGTAACACAAGTTCGGTAAATTAAACTTGGTAAGAAGAATTATTTAACTTGACCTAAATATTCAGAATAAATGGTAGAGATATGGACTTGAAATGGTTAGCACACATACATGGGGAATTAATGGAATAATAGATCCATGAATTGTTTCTATATAATTAGTGTCATTAATCTCACAAGATTTTGTTTTGATAAATTTTATGAGAAAATAACTTTAAAATTTTCTAAGACTAACTCTTGGTGGGAATATTACTTTTCCTATATTGTCACAATGGATTGAGAAATATGAACATGCATATCTTGTAACAATTATCTTGATTAAATGATATGATGTTTTCACAGGTGTGAGAAATGTGTAAGTATGGGGAATTTAATTAAAAAATTTATTGTATATTTTATTGATAATAAATGAGATATTTTCCTCACATTATGTTAAATAAGTAAATTTATAAAATATTTTGGACTAGTTCATTCATTAAAAAATTTCATGAAAATTATAGTTTATCCCTTTAATGTTCAATATAGTATTTGGGATACAAATATTTTTAGTTAGTTTTTTGAACTTTAAAATTTGTAACTATGTTTCTTAATTAATGGGATACACCTTTTATTTAATAAATATGAGCTTTTTATTGCATTTTATTGGAGTAAATGGGCCATGAAGTCAAATCAGGGATGGACTCACTAGATTGCAAACCACATCAGTATCCGGTCATTAAATTAAAAAAAATATTCTAGGATTGGACCCAAATTTGGAGAGTAGATAGATTAAATAATTTTCAAAAAATAATCCTTATGGAAGGAAAGTTGGTTCACACCTCTTGGTGGTCAGTAGGGGTGTTCAATTTGGATTCAAATTTTGGGACAAATTGACCCATTCAAACATGGAACCATTTGAAAACATATCCCCCTCTCCACTCTATAAATATGTATTTTTATCATTTTAATGGGTTTGTAAGTGAATTAGGAAGTTAAAGGAAGAGGATAATTAGTCACACTTAAATTATCCAAGCATTTTAGAAATGTTAGCTATTGAATCAAGGATCCCTTTATCGAAGCCTTCTTGTTCTTTGTGTTGTAATATTGGTATGTTCATAACAAAAATCTTAGTTCCTATTCTATTTCTTATATTTTATTCTTTTTTATTATGGTTTATTATTCTTTAATAATACTATTTGTTCTGTAAATAAATAGTATAAATGTTATTGGGTTATACCATTTCCACATCCATTGTGAATGTAAAACATTTCTACAAATACTACACCACCCATGAAAGAGTAGTTTTTATTATTAATTGATCAACCTATAACCTTATTAATTTATTTATTTTGAATCAATGAGATATTTTAATTAACATAATATTATCTATGATTTCATTTTTTTATTTTAAATAAACTAATCAGGAAATTGAACAATTGACACAAAACCTGTTAGGTTGGGTAATGTGTGACTTGTGAGAGCGCAAAATTAATTGAAAAAAAAACAGGATCAATTTTTAGAGTTAAAATATAATCTATAAAATAAATTATTACTAAATTATAAATCTTATATGTTCTCTAATTTACAACTGACCATAATCTAGACTTAAAACATCTATCAAAGCAGGGTTCTACGATTTCACATTCTGAAGCTAGCCTAGGGTTTAATTCACTTCATCTTTCAAGTAAATTTTATTCTCATATGGTTTGGGGTTAAAAAATTAGGGGATAATAATTAAGTTGATATTAATTTAAATGAAAATGATTAATAATTATATGAATAGGTATAGTTAGATCGATTACTCTTTTTAAATATATTTTTCTAAAAAAATCTTCTTATTTTATTTAATTAATAAAAAATTAATTTCTAAATAAAAAATAAAAAAATAAAATCCTCTTATAGCATACATAATATTGTTTTAAAAATTATTAAAAATATCAACCATACTTTTAAGTAGTGTGGTTGTGTTACTTTAGTTTATTTTTGGAATACCATTAAAATGTTGTTTTAAATTACTTCCTCCTCTAAGATTCAACCTTGGTCAACCACTATGTTGCATCTAATTAACCAAATATGAACATCATCTAATAGACCCCATGACATCACCTTTCAGTAACTGAAATTAGGTTTTACATAAACAAGGTAATATGAAATCCTCTTATTAGAGGTGATTTCAACACAGCATGTGGAAATCACCAATAAAAAATCCTAATCATTTATAAGGATATAGAAAAAGTAGATGGAGAGAGGAATAATAGGTTAGGGGAAACGTTACCTTGGTTTTTAAAAAAAACTACCATTGAATACATCTTAAAGACAAAAATTCAAGAATAGAAAGATATTGACCCAAATGAGTCATAGAAGGTATCCCATGATGTATAAAAAATAATTACCTGAAGGAGTGTCTAAATTAGAAATAACAAATATGAGGATGAGTTACCAAAATACCCCTTTAAATGAAAAATTACACCTAGGTTTACCATGTACTTAATATGAGGACATTGGGTACCCGATTATCATATATAATTTCCACCACTACCACCTCATTCTAGTTGGTATTCGATACCTCACACCAATAACTTAGCACCACAATATTTTTCCTTCTATAGTATAATTAACACAATAATGTTAAGAATTGATACAAGAATATTGATGAAAATGATATGAGTAGACTTGTTCATACTGCAATGGTTGATATATCAATTGAGATACCTTTTCACAATAAACTCAATGGTGAGTATCTTTATATAATAACTCAAAATTTTTTATGGTTTGAGAAAATAATAAAATTCTTTATAAAATTTATGGGACCTTCTTCCTTTACTATGAATTAGTAATTTAACTTCATATTGGAATCAAGGTTCTCTTTATTATAATATCAATACTTATGGATAATATATTGAAATTAAATTTAAGAAAATATGTATCCTCGATGATGTTGTATCTTCATTCTTCATTTTTTTCTAACCCTTTTCAATATAGGTTATTTTAGACTCCATTACACCGCAAGAAACTTTTTGGAATTTAAATTTTAATTCCCAGCACTTTTTTATGTGTCCCATGACTTTTATAAATATTTTAAAACCATAAAATCACTTAAATAATATCCCATATAAATAAAATTACACCAAAACCATTTATTTTCTTAGGATATTGAATTCAAAAAGAGTATATATTTTAGGGACTTCATTTGGGAATTTTTTTAATTAATTATATCTTACCGGCTATGAAATATGTATATAAATGGTTTGAGGTAATAGAAAACCAAATTTATGATTCTAAGGGTTTTATAATTTTCATATATCACATTTTTTTATATTTAATGTATGTAGGGATACCATCAGTGATCAATGAACATATTTTTTAAACTGTGGCATGAATTCACTTATGATAGGTTATAAAGTTCAACACAATACATCAATATCCTACCATCCATTATAAATGGGAAAATGAGGTATCTAATGATTAGGTGAAAAGAATTTTATAGATGATAGTGTAACCAAACAAGAATAATTGAATTAGGAATTTATATGATGTGTATTTTTTAATAAAAATTTATATTTAAAACACCCCTTGATATGTCCCCTTATAGAATTTTTTAGGATAAGAAGTATCAATTTTATGTTCATCAACAGTACAAATTATTTTTGGTTGTGCAGAAATTGAATATGAAAATGATCAAGGATATATAGAACCATAAAATCCAAATGACTTAGTTATATTGGTTGAGGAATGAGTCATAAAAAACTCTACATTAATATAAACATGAATTAATTATTCAAAAAATACTTTCAAGTAAGACATAATGTTTTAATAATACAATCAAGACAAAATTTTATGTTTGGATAGAATAAATTCTATGAGGACTTGACATTAAATTATCACTAATGTGTTTCTCTATGATGCTGTTAAAATTATGGAATAAAGGGAATAAATGCATTTGAAGATAAATGTGAACTGTCTAAATAACTTTTGTGAGGGTTTCTTAAATAATACCTTACACTTGTTGATGGTATTTTCTAATGATTTCAAAGTTATTGTTTTTTTAAAACTCTTTTTAAAGGATTTTTTTTCTAATTAGGTCAAAAAAGTGTTTCCAAACTTTTATACATTTTTTTGAGATGTTTTTGAAAGTTTCAATGATGAAATATATTTATAAAAGTTAGCAATCCGACAATCGATCAGACGATCCATTGTAACCAAAATTATTCACACAATTCTCTTTTGTTCATTCATGTTCCATATACATAATGAATAATTCATTATTAAGGATGAAGTTTAAATAAGAAAAGAAAAATGAGAATTTATGGAGTTTCAAAATTTGAAGTGTTTCATATGCTTTATATCTGATTGAGGAACACCAGAAGTAGAAGTTATTAGAAGAAAAAAGTATGACCATATTAAAGTTTGATGAAATGAAATGTTGTTGATAATACATAAAGCATAAAACATTTATTTTGTTATAAAGTCTAGATTTCAAATATCTGAGTTATTGTAGATTTGAAAATTTATAATATATATGAAGAGGCATCTGAAATAGATCATCTGATGAAGAATTTTCTATTAAGATGGAAATTTTGGGGTTTCTATGTTTGTGCAGTTCAGAAATTTATGAAAATTAAAGGTTACCAGGTCATGAAATGAATTGAATCAAGAAATCAGTTTTCTATACCTAGGTAAAGATCAAGGGGAATTTCAAGTTTGTAATTGGACACCATTATCTATATAAAAAAGTCTAGATGCTAATTTTATAAGTGAACAGGTGTAGAATAGTTAATGGAGCCTATGGGTAGATAAAATGATAGAGATTATGGTGTTTCAATTAATTTTTTTTGAATTCATATGACATTATAACAATTTTCAAAAATGTATTCAATATTTTTTTAGTTATCATGAACCATCCGAGTGAGAAATAACTTGTTTTTTTGGTCAAGAAAATTAGAGTGTGCAATTATGCTTCAATTCAATGAAGATGATTTCATTGATGAATAGTTTCTTTGAATGAAATATTTCAAAATAGATTAGAATATTTGAATCAGTCAAAATGAAACTGAAATGAACATGAATTTTAGTGATTTGGAATTTGGGTGAGCGAAAAATATTGTAGTTTCCTACCTTTACTACTTTATAGATTTACTATAAATAGAATTAAAAAGTACTATTATACTTAACAATGTTCACCCCATTCATAAAAGATAAAGTGCTACTATTTTTAAAGTAATAAGTGATTTTTATAGATAAGGTTTTTGATGTTCAAGAAGAGTTTCTTGACTATGTATTATGTTCAGAAGATCCAATGGTGATATGTTTAGGTTACCATAAAGAAAGAATCAAATAGAGTAGTTCAGTATGAGTTTTGAGAAGTTTTTTATGAAGCACATGTTGAGAAAATGGATATCAGTATGAAGATATCTGACATAGGACATCAAATATAGGAAAATCTATTAGAGTATGGTCTTATATAAGGTTACAGACAAACCTTTGTGGATTATAACTATTTTATTCGTTTTTTTGTTGCTCAAATTTTTTCTACACAAAAACTTGTAAATTTATAAGAGTTAGTTTAATCATTTTTATTTGGAGATAAAAGGTTTCAAATGGAATTTTACAAAAGTTTTATGAAATTGTTTATAATAGTTAATTTCCAAAGACCAATAACAGTGGATCAGACATGGATGTATTTTCTCACACTGAGGCCAAACCTAGTAAATCAGGTGTGCCTTATTTTTCCATTTCTAATTCCATATGCAATTTATTTTATTAAAAGTTGATAATGAAGAAACTATAACAAGTTTTATGGGTTGTGTTTCCTATAGTTTGAAAATATCAAAAAGAAAAAACTTATTCAACACTCGTTCTCAGTTGTTCTCTGATCCTTTTGAAAATCAGGTGTACTCTTCATATTACTACATATGAATAATTACACCAAATTGTATCATTTTATTCTAATTATTATTAAAACTTATTATATTTATCTAATATTTAACATCATCTGAATTATTAAAATTATATAGAGTAATTTCATGTATAATTTATGGGAGGGAGAATGTTAGTTTTAGTATACGGTTATTTTTCATCAGAACTGATTGTTTCTCATTATATTTCTGTGATTTTGAATGATTTTTATCTAATTAAGTTAATTTAATAACATTTTAATTATACCCACAATAAATAAATGGGTATCATATAATCTCCTATTAAAAATCAGTGAATGGAAATTCAATTTAAATGATTTTATAATAATCTAATTTTGACATGAACAAAGTGATTTTTGTGACTCAATTTTGAGTAACTATTCACTATAAAGTGCAAAAAACTCATTGAATTATCCTAAAAAATTTAATAAGTCATATATAATATAGTAAAATGTTTCACAAGGAATCAAACATTATGTTTTCTAAGATGGACTAGTTCTGTGTGTTTGTGTGTGTGTTTCAAATCCAAATATAGGAATAATTTTTAAGAGGAATACGAAATCTTGTTACGCAACCTTGTTTCTATGCCTTTATTATTAAAACTAACCACAAGGGATGCCAAATATTTGGAATAAATTTCTTCTAGATTAGGTATACTCAATCCCTGAATAATTGTTATGTGAAATTAATGGATTGGATAAAATGTGTGTAGTCTGTGCCTTGTTATTAAAATAAATAATATAATGGGGAATAGAAAACTCAAATAAAGGGAATGATGAAGTATTATATTGTTGTTTAGGTTGAATAATAGAAATTTGAAATAAGAAATTGTAATAACGATACTACTAGAGAGATATTTAAGAATCTGTCACTTGTTAAAATTATATTTCCACTAATCTGTATTCATTTTACATTTATTGAATTGTAGATAAATCTTGGGAAGAGATGGAACCCCTTCTAATTTGGTTACTTGAGGAAACTTATTGTTAATTTTAGGTGGTGTGATGGGGAAATATTTTTTATTTTTATTAGGTATTAATTTTTATGTAATTATACTTCAACACAATTTAAGAACAATAATCTATTTCCCTAGGATTAAAATAAATAATATAATTAAACATAAAATATTTTAAATATTTAAATTTAATAAAATTATATCATGTGAAATATTCTAGGAAAATATTATATTGATGATGGTGTGATATTTCATTAATTTAGGATAAAGTGGAATCAATAAGAGGATATAGTAGAATAAAAGTAGAAGTTAGGAAAATAAATTTGCGATTAAGAGAAAATTTCCAGAGACCACACTCATTTAAATGTTCTATGTTGAAGAATGAAGTGTTTTTCACTATAAGAAGGATCCATCCTTAGTGTTATATATTATATTAATTGAATTTTAGTGATATCTTTATAAAAATAAGATCTATATAACCACTTAAACTAACTACCCATTCATCATTACAAATGAAGTCATAACATGAAATTGTTTCACAATGGTAAAAAAGAGACATTAATGTTTTTTATAACCTTGCATATAAGTTTTATTTTTCCTCTTGAGTTTTATGTGATGTGGTTTAATTTATCCATGTTATGTATATGTTTTATGATGTTACAATATGTATTATTTGGTCTTTATCGAGCCATTCACTCATCTATATATGAATGAAATGTTATAACACATCAAGGTTCTATCATGAACTATCAAAACATATCAACTAGGATCCTGTAATCATTGAATCATCTTTTCTAGAGCCTCAAACTAAATCTAGAAATAACATTATGTATTGACACATTAAATTGGAAACATTGATGATTATCTATGTCTATGAGAGTTACATACAAATAATCATGAAAATAATAACTCTATATGTATTTGGTTTTAAAAAATCAAGAATAAATCATGGAAGTTAAATATATGGAAATCATAAAAATTGTTTGAGGGTTATAGGTAGATTGAAACTTTTCCATGTAAAAGATAAAGTTAAGAGTATAAATATGAAGTTCCTTTATGTGTGACAATATCATTCTAAGTAACCCTAATAATAATAATATAAGCCTCTTATGGCTGAGATGAAGAGATTTTTCCTATCACCACTCTTGAAGTTGAATAGTTTTTTTCCTTACATTTCTACTTTTTATGATTACGGGGATCCACTTTTTATATGATGAATCTACGTGTCCATAACTACTCTTATCTGTATCTTTTGGATATCTTGATTTTTGTTTGTTCACAACCCCCCTTGACCATCCTCATTCCATATATTATTGGTACGAGAGAGTTATGTTAGCGAGCGATTGAGGGTCCATGATTTGTTATGGAAGGTTAGATAAATTTTATAAAATAGTCATTACATCTTACTACCTTGGTCAAAAACACCAGTTATGAGTGTGTGGGTTGTGTTTACAAACCACAAAATGACTGAAGAATGGGAGTTGATACTCCTTAGAAGTTGTGATTGAGTGTTTGGGATGAATATCCAAGGTTCGGCCATTTTTTTATTAAAATGATTAACTCATTTACACTTGATAATATACTCACGCATAATATAGTATCATTTTTTCAATGTTAAAATAATATAATATAGTTCCCCACACACACAATAAACACATTAATCTTGCATCTTTATGAGATACCACGTGTTGAACCATTGATATCAATCTTTTCTCATGTTATTGAATTATTTTAACTAACAACCCATGGTACCATATCACAAACTCTTCATACTATTAAGAATGTGTTGATTCAAAATTTTTTTAATTTCATTTTAATTTTCCTTCTCACAAACACCCACGTTTATGTTACCAATGAATTTTATTTTATGTTAATTTCAGGATGATATTTATTAGAATAGTTATTTTTATTTTAGAATCATTCTAAAGTCATTAATCATTGGGAAAATATTTTGTTAAGTATTATGGATATGTTTGAATGTTATCGTGAAACAATTTTATTACCTTATGAGTGAAGAATGTTTGGTTTGGGAACAAAATGTTATGAACAAAATGTTTGGATCATGAACTCTACACTGTTGGAAATGTTGAGATAAAAAAACTACATCTAGAAGAAATCTGTCATTTTTGGAACAAACATATGGTTCATTAAAAAAACTTTTTTAACAAACCATACACTATTAACAGTATTTCAGAGTTTATCATTGTGCATAGAATCCCAAAATTTTACTTGGTTAATAATGGGGTTTTAAATTCAACATATTATCCACATTTTCAATAACGGTCTCACCAGAAGTAAATATATCTTAAATACATATTATAAATTATTTAAAGTCTTGTACTGAAAAAATTAAATCATTCCTACTTCTAAGTAATATTACGACTCTCTTTAAATGATTTGAATTCAAATCTTCATGATTTAATATGTGGTATTTCTAGAGATATTTTAACCAAAATCCATTTTACCACTCGGATAAGTACTGAGATATTCATCTTCAAAAGATATATATATTATTCATAAGAAAGAGTTGTGTGATTTAAAATAATATTGTTTCATTTCCATCAATGTTATACTTTATAAACATACATGTATTTCACTGATTGATCGACTCGTTGCTGGTATAGTTGTTACTATATCTTATTGTTAAATATTCTTATGCAGTTAAATAATGAATTTTTCAATGTTATACATTATATACATACATGATTATTTAACCACATACATTTTTCTCTATAACTATTTAAAGAAATCATCTTCGATATTGAAAATTAAGTTTGCGGCTTCTATGAATTATTTATGATCAAATACATTTGTAAGTGAAAAATGTTTTATCAATAAAATCAATCATTATTGATTTATTAGAGTATAAGCTACTTGAACATAGTCTCCATGGAGTTTCATCTACTAGGACTAATGTGTGGATGTTTTGGTTCTCTATAAAAGAACCAAAATAAATTGTAAAATCCTGATTGTAAAAGTATTACCTTCTTATAATCATTTCAAAAAGTCCCCAGAAAAAAAGGAATACTAGTGATAAACAGAAAGGTCGCAGTGATAGAATTGTTGGACTGGACTAGGGGATATTTTTTTCTTAAACCACAATACATCATTGTGTTCTTTTATTTATTTATTTCTATATCTCACCCTTCTAAAATAGAGAAAAAAAGAATCACACCATATCTAGAGGGATGTTTTAATCTTGTTAAAAATTTTAAAGGGTCAAAATTCACCCCCTCTTATGTCTTTATCATAGACATTAATACCTTATAAAAGGTATCAATGGTTTGGAATATTTGGAAAAATAAGAGATTTATTTTAGATCTAACAATTCTGAGTTAAATATCTAGATGATGTAAAATGTTGAAATTACTGATCTTAGAGAAGGCGTATCAATGAACTATGCACCTTATTTTAATGGTGATAATTATAGATTCTGGAAATATCACACAATTATTTATCTAAATCTTGTAATAAAATTTTATTTACATGTTTTCTAGAATTATGAAATTCTGAAGGTGGATTTGGAAGATTGGAATTATGAACAAGAGAATGAATATAATCTTAATTCAAAAGTATTGAATTCTATTTTCTGTGGATTAGGGATTGATGAGTTTAATCTATTTTCTCATTGTGATACTACATGTAATATGTGGAATGATATTTCTATTTTATTTTTAAGTGACAAATAATATCAGAAAATTGAGATAAAATAATACAATTTTGACGTTTGATATTTTCAGAGTGCATGAAGATGAGAACATCAATCAGATGAAAGGGATATTGATAAAAACTGTTAATAATTTTGTTTCCTTAGGAACTACAATACTCAAACCAAATCATGAATTGAAAGTAATTAGAGGATTACCTCCTAAGTGGAATGTAATGTCATCTTCAATATGAAAATCCAAAACTATTGAATAATTATCAATAAAATAATTGATTCGAACACTGATGATATACGAAATTGAGATGAAGGTTCAAGATGAAAATCATATCAAATATGAATAATTTTCTCTCAAAACTATTATGAATTAATCATATGATTCAAGCCATCTATATTCAAAAATATTTTTTTCATATCCATCTAAAATGTTTAAAAACATTAATATAAAATAAAAAGGGTTTAAAGAAAATAGATGTTATGAATTAAAATAAAAAGGCCACATAATGTCCAACTATAATTTGTTCAAAGATAAAAAAAATACAATTATAAAGTAAAAGGAAAGAAAATTGTAAAGTCTACATGAAGTGATTCTTTTGATTCAATATTTTATTCTACCATTAGCTCTGAGGTTGAACATAAAAATGAAATGTTATGTCTTACATCTCATACCGATGGGGTAAAATATTCTTTCTCTCTAAAATTAAATTTGGAAAAACATTATTATAATTAACATAATATGTTTTTTATACATCAAAATACAATTGAATAATTAAAGAAGGATCATAAGAAAATATAAAAATTATTTTGTTGTTATTTCATTTGGTAAAGAATGTTTGTCAAAATAGATTGTAGATTTAAAATAAAATTGTTCAATAATTTCTTATGATCTACATGAAAAAAAATTAACAAATTTATAAATTATGTTAGTGGTTTAAAAAATCCTTTAGTATGATTATAAATTAATTAAATAGTTTAAATGAAATTCTTTTTAAAAATAAAATTAACAAAGGAGAAATCGGAATGTGCAGTAGTGGTAGAAAATGTAAATTATATAGGAATATTTTTGTCTTAAGTTCAAATATGAAAATAATATCCACTATTAATTTTTTTATTGTTGTATGAATAAAAAATATGAAACAGAATATTTCTTTAGATAACTGATTTTTTTTGGTTAAACGGGTTTATTCTTCAAAAGAATTATCCAAAATAAAAAGAAAAACCACTACTCAAAAGAAAATGATTATAATTCCAAAAACCTTAATGGATAACACTGTCAGAACCAAAAAATATAGGCACTAAGAGGCCCTTTAATTTGATGTTTTTAGGTATACACCATTGAACTACTTAATTAAGTCATTAAGTGTTTATTTATAAAACATTTAGAAATATCTATTTTTAAAGGAGCGATTATCTCTGAAATAGTTTGCTTTTAAATAATAGTTACAATGGGAACAAATAATCCCAGAAGTATCTCATTATTATCTATATAATTTTTTAATCACATTAACAATTTTAAATAGGGTTAAATAAGTCTTTTATGATTAATTTTTAAATCCTTTAACAATCATTAAATTTAATAGTTAAAACATAGTTTATATAATTAAATGTAAAAATATATAACAAAACAGCTGAAGTATTCAAATTTCAATCAACAATTATTATCTATATCTCTCTTAAAAAAAATATCTAGAAAAAGTAGTACATGTTTTAATGATAAAATGAGGTTTATGAAAAACTATATTTATTTTTTAATATTTCAACTTATCACTGTATTTCAATTTCGTTATCCTAACAATTTTTATTACATAACGTCTTATTTTAGAATAGTTATCTTCCATAAAATTTTCTTATAAAATTAAAATATGAAATGATTTATCTAAATTGTTGGCTATAAAATATAGAGTATCAAATCAAAATTTTCAGAATGAATCATATCATATTTCTCTTTGAACATTAGAATATTCTTCTCAAAACCACTTAATTTCTTTATCCTTATTATTTTTTTTAATTTGATCAACTTATGAAGAACCCGATCTGAGTGAAATTAAGTGATCAATAACATCATGTTTACAGAAAAGTATTTATCAAAAGAAAACAAAAGGTAATACTTCTTCTTTCCTATTTGGAGAATATTTTGTCTCTTTTATTTATGATTCTTTGAAACATCTACTAAATAATATGTGGAAGTTCATGTTTTTTATGAAATTGAATTTTCATCATCTCAAATGGTTAAAGCTATAATGGCTTAGAAAGAGCTTATGTTTAAAGTTAATACATTAAATGAAGAAACTGTTAAGATGATTTCCAAACTAAATGTGTCTAAGAAGTTGTATAAAGAGCTACGAAAACTATATGTTTATAAAATAATTTTTTTTACCCTTCAAATAGAGTATTAGAATGTGATGGGAAGTTTGATTCCTAAAAATTGATTTAAATCTTTTAAAGCAGATATGAAAAAATAATATTGTGGAGTCACTCAGAAGATAAGTTTTTACTAAGTCATGTCATGATGTGTTAGAAGATTTTATGGTGAAATAGTTTTCATCATCTTCACTATTTCAAAGATCTATAGATGTTAAAATCAGGATACTATAACGACCATAAGTTTTAGATTTTATAAGTTATTTTTTTTGATATTTGGATATTTCAGATTACCTGTCCCACCATTCCTAAATACCAACCATTTCTTCATCTCTATAGATTATTTTATTGTTAGTGATATATATATACACACATCTTTTTTTCCTCAATTGTATTGTAAATTATTTTTTATGATACAAAAGGGATAATTTTATGAACATTTTTATGGGAAATTTATGAGATATTCAGGAAAAATTCCTGATAAATTTTTATCTTTTAAGGGAGATATTTTTAAAAGGGGATAAATTTGTCTTGATATTTTATTTTTAAGAATAAAATTGTACTTATATTTTATTTGTATTTATATTTTAAAAAACTTCATCAATTACATATTTTAATTATAATATTTTTATGGGGTTTATGTTCATAAAAAAGGGGGAGATTGTTGAGAATGTGTATATTCAATAATTTTAATAATTTATTTTTTATTTTTATTCTAAAAAATATCCACATTTATTTTACTAAGGATGTTTTTTTACATTAATTTCTGGATGATAATTATTGAAATATTTATTTTTATTCATGAAGTATTTAAAAGTCATTATTCCATGGAAAGATATTTGATTAAGTATTTTAGGTGTGTTTGAAAGTAATCTAGAAACAATGTTCATTCCCAATGTTTTTAATTGGAACTTATGGTTTGTGAAACCTATAATGGAAATAAAATATATCGATAATGAACCCTAAATTATTATAAAAGTATGGATCGACAACCCTATGTTTGTATGAAACTCTACTTTTGTAATGAACCATAAATTGTTAACCATACTTTCAGATTTTATTGCTCTGCAGAGAAACCCGATGTTTGACATGAAAAAAGAGTTTTGAATTCAAGATGTAATCCATGTTTTCCTAAATAGTCATTCCAGAAGTAAATATCTTTTTAAACCTATTTTATGAATGATTCAAAATCTCTTAGTTTATGGATTAAATCATTTCTATTTTTAAGGGAAGTTAGTACTCTATTTAAATGATTTGAATTCAAATATTCATGTGTTAATATATAATATATATTGAGATATTTTGAACAAAATATATTCGACCATCTGGATATATTCTAAGATATTAATCTTCAAAAGATATAGATATTCCTCTCAAGA
The DNA here is from genome assembly GCA_963277665.1 of Viscum album. Lineage (NCBI taxonomy): Eukaryota > Viridiplantae > Streptophyta > Magnoliopsida > Santalales > Viscaceae > Viscum > Viscum album. The sequence goes on from OY728157.1 coordinate 1,350,871,505, forward strand.
AATATTTTTGTTCTTGAAAATAACAATGTGTCATTTCCTTGAAAGTTACACTTCGGGGACATGCGTGTTTTGTACTTATTGATCGAGTCTCTATTGTTGTTTTTGCTCCTGTATCTTATTGTTAAATCTTCTTATGTCATTAGATAGAGGATTTTTTATTATTTCACTTTTGAGACATACATGCTTATTCATATACCTACTTTTTTCACTATCATTATTTAAAGGATGCTTGTGTGATGTTGAGAGTTATATTTTCTAATATTGTGCATTATTTAAGATTACACACATTTATAAGATAATTCATCTCTCTCAATAAAATCAATATATATTTATTTATGAGATTATTGATTACTTGAAATCAATAATGGTGGAGTGTCATCTTATCAAACTAATATATGGATATTTATGTTCCCTATAAAAGAACTATAATGAATTATAAAATCCTTATTATAAAGATATCAACTTCTTATACTCGGTTGTAAAATTACCAAAAAAATACATACGAGTGAAAATCACCAAGACTGTGGAGAGAGCATTGTAGGAGTAGACTATGAAATATTTGTGTCCTAAAACACTATATATAAATGAGTTATTTTATTTTATTTATTTTCTCTCATCAATCTTATTTAAGAGAGAAGGAAAGAATCACTGAATATCAAGAGGTTTGTAAATCCTTTCAACATTTTTAAATGATCACAACTCACCCCCATCTTGTTTCTTTGTAATAATTTTTTTACCTAAAACATTACATATATATTCACTATAATCCTTCCATAAATATAAAATTATGAAAAAATGATACAAAATAAATAAAATATATCATTTCAAGAGAGGAAACTGTCAAAAAAATATTAAAGGGGCATAATGCTCTTTAAAATAGGTTTTTATATTTATATACATGATCATTTAGATTTCTTATGTTGGCACATAAAGTAATTTAAAATTAGTTATACATGTTTATATTCTACCCCAAAATTATGTTTCCCCAAAGAAACACATAATATTGACTAACAATATAATGGGTTTTACTCTTATATAGCCAGGAGTGTTTGATTAGTTGGTGGATAGTCTAGTGTTTGACCCTTTCATATGTATAATAATTTTTTCTAGGGTTACTGTAGATGGTTTGGTAAGGTGCTATATCATTCTATTTTTTACTAAAGATTATTTATTTGGTTACATGAATAAACCAACATACTCTTATGTTCAAGGAATCATATAAAAAATGAGAAATTCATTGATAGTGGTTGAATCAATGGATTTAATTCCCTTTTCTATTTCATAATTAAAACACATTTAATCACTTTTAAAATAAAAATAAAAATTATTTTCCCAGACTCCCTCCAACACTAATACCAAAACATAGTTGTAATAATTATATTTTATATGGTTTCCATCTATAAAATAATATCTATATACTTGGAATTATCTTGTAAAAATAAAAATCACACAATCCACTAATTTAAATATGTTTGATACAGGGGGTAGGATTTATCTTTATGATAATGATATATAATGTGTTTCCCAACATTTGTAATATTCTCCCACATGGAAAATGATAGATAATAAAACATTTACACATTGATAGAGTCCTCACATGAAGAATACTCCCATTATGTTTACATTGTGATTCTTCCTCATCAATATCTTCTTCTGGTTATACTCATCTTACTCATATTTTCTTTCTTCTCATTACACTCTTATTTTTCCTATTTTTCTTATTTTTTCTTATATAACTCCTATAAAAATATATCAAACCAATTTTTTTACACAACATACTTTTCCTCTTGTTCACTCACATTTTAATTTCAAATTCAAATTCAATAAAAATGATTTCTCCCCTACCACTCCCACTTCCTCATGAGACATTGGATTACTCTATGTCTTCATATCACAATTAGATATGAGTTTAGGATACTTATATCAATTTATAGTAATTCTATGTGGTAATAATAAGGAATAATCAGAAAAAAATTTGAATTATATATTTCCTTTGTCAAAATTTCATATTAAATATCACCATGGGGAGTAGAAGTCTATCTTAGTTCAAATGATCAGAACTATTTTCAAACCACTCTGAAAATATCAAGTCAAATCTCACCATGAAATGTTTGGATGTCATTTCAGTTAATGACTAGATCACCACCTCTTTTTACACCGTATTGTATCCCTTAATGTTTGAAAATATATTATCTGTTCACACCCTATCACAGATAATAACATAAGATTCATTTTTTATACACTTCTCTTTCATCAACAAATTTTACTACCTAGGGTATAAGAATCCTCCATTTTTCAACCTTCTCTAAAAATAGAGTAAACCAAAGGAAGATGAAATTAGTGATGTAATTTTTGACGTTGTTACTAGAAATTTCATAACCTCTCCATTTACACTCATATTTTCTCCATCTTGAGTATTTATCTCCTAAAAAATCCATTTTCACCTTAGAATATTCCCATAACCAACATTTTATAACTCCAACTATTTTATGAATATTATTTTTATCATAATTTTTTTTAAATGATCATTTTCAAATAAGGAATTATATTTCACATCACATGAACATGTTCTCCACCACACAATGATATATTCTAAATATTATAAACAGCACTCTGCACACTAAAATGAACATTTCAAAAGTAAACTACCTTTTCTTATCTAAAATTGGAAAAAAATAAATTTTGAGATTTGTCGTACTATATTTAATCTCTATTCACTTTAAAACATCTTAAAATCACTTATAATTCCCATCAAAGATCTTCAAAACTACCAAATAAACTTGGCCTCAAATGAAACATAATTAATTACTTGAGCTCACATATAATACATGTAATGACTAATGAAATGACAAAAAAATACCACACTAATGTAAAGAAACCATATTCAATATATATTTATTTCAACAAACATCCTCTTTCACAAACAAATTCTCTTCATATAGTCTTCATCATCTGAAAACCACATTGTATTAATAGACTCCCTTAACTTTATGTTCTACAAAATCTCCCCCTTTGGAGTTTATTAACAACTATAAAGTTCAAAAAAATATTATTTTCACTTAAAATCAAATAAGTATTTATAAATTTAGATTCAATCATTTTAATCCTTTGTGAAAATATTTGGTTTAAGAAAAAAGGTCATTGAATAAAAATAAAAATGCATTCATTTAGGATAATTTAGATTCACTTCAAACAGATTTATCTTCAACATGTCAAACTAAATATTCCCTAACTCTTTAAAAAAATTATTTTATATGTTAAATAAACTTCCTACAAATATTCCCAATAAATTCATTTCAACTTTTCACACACATCAAAATACAAAAAAGATAAATTTAATGCCTCCCACTTTGGAAATGTACTCTTAAATATAACATCCTCTAAAACAAGTGATTTTTCTTCTATTAGGTTCAATATATAACTACATATTCAACCCCATGTTTTATTTTATGCAATTACCTATGGATTTTTGAGTCATTATGTTTTGAGAAAGTGTTTTAATTTTCAGCTAGTGTTTGATTCATTTCGGTATTCAAAGATAGCAATAGAATTTTAAAGGTTTGAATATTCTAAAGAGATGTTTTCTTGGATGTGATTCAATGCCTAGATAGTGATAAGTAGGATTGAGGAAATTACTACTTAGGTTCGGCTAGCCAAGGATACTTTATTTCAATATAAGAGTTCACTGACTAAGTGGTAGGCTTGTTCGTGGCCAGACAGCAAGCCGGTGAGTCCCAATATCTCATCAGTCAGGCATGGGTGCCTTTCTTTATGAGAGCAAGTAAAGACACTAACCACAATAGCCCAGATATGGTGGTTACTTTATTATATTAGCACTAAATACATGGAAAATTATCCCAAAGGACCAAATAGTATAATATTCTTGGTAAACTATATATATTGTTTAATCACAAATTACATTGGTAAAAATAAAATAAAAAACATGGTGAAATTAAATATTATATTTCCCTGAACTCATTGAAATATTTTATCTTCATATCATAGGGAATGTAAAAAAATAAGGGTAAGCTTAGATACTAAGTAAGGGTTATGGGAACCACAATATATCATGAATAAATAATTCATAATCAGTATTGAATGGAAAATAACTGAAAAAACATTCCATTTAAACCACAACTTGTTCATGAAACACATAAATGGATAATATCAATAGAGCAATCTCATGGATAGAAATAATTTAATTCTAAATGAAGGAAATTGTTAATATTACAACTCATGAACTCACGCATCATAATATATTTACCTTCAAGACATTATGCCAATTTAATTTAATTAATGTGTAAGTGTACACCATAAACCTATTTAATGTTAGATTAATGATTTTTCTGATGAGACACGTTGATCTGTCAAGGGGATATATAATTATAGGACCCACCCATCACTACATTATAAATGCATTCCTCATATATCAAATGATCCATTTAATTCATGAACAACAAGACTTATCAATAAATATTCGTATTGAGTAAAAAATATAGATTATCAACAATTACCTATTAAATTGAATAAATTTCAAATAAAAACATCATATATAGAAATTTTATGTATTTTGGAAAATAATAATATCATATATAAATAGAAAATGCGTATTTAAGATAATTTTAGTATTCAATGATCATAATAAAATTGATGTTTCATGGTAAAGTTAATGACTATTGAATTAATCAAGAAAGTAAATGTCAATACTTTACTTATTCAAATTGATAAAAACATTTTATATGTAAAGAACCTTGTTAAAAAGTAAACAATGTTACAAATAAATGATTGGTCATGACATTAGAAAAATTTAATTCATGTCGAGTATTTTAAATAAAATATTCCTTTCAGGTTCTTGACAAATATTGAAAAATTACTTCATTTGGAAAAGTAAAGAAGATTCCTTATAAATTATTTTGAAAAAATTCATTCATTAGTAAAACTATCTTTACTTTTTTAATGATTAGGTACAACCCCCCATTAAATGTTTTGAATCACACTTTTTTCTCGATAGAGTGAAATAATTACGTAGTATGTAGGCCCAAGGTAACTAAGTCCCTTTTGAACACATCGACTCATATGCCCAACAATACCTAACCTAAATGAACTCCACATAGGATAAAGAAACACCAATACCACCTATGTGAGCTAAGAACTATCAATTAACACATGATCACTATTTACATTGTTGCATTGAAACTTAATCTTCTCCTCTCCACTATAGTAGTGATAACCCACATCCACCATACTACCGACTATGTCGAAAAAAGTTAGTTTCATTAAAAATGTTGTTGTGGTATCTTGAGTATTTAAAAGAGAATAAAGAAAGGAAAACATATTTTTTTAAATAACCGAGTGAAGAATATTTATTGGTTTTAATTTGGAAATAAAAAACAATTATCAACATGGAGACTTAAATGTAAATAATCCCAAATAATGATGAGATTGTGAAATCCACCCTCTCAACTTTGTAAGCTTTTGAATCAAAACCCCCATGAAATAAATAACTTCCAATAAAATGTTAAATAACCTGAATAAAAAGATTCTTGTGATATATTATAACATTGGATATACACATTATATAAAAAACTTGGTTTATAACATTAAAATATACCTCAATAGAGTGGGAATTCTGACAGAATCCATTACCAAAGGTCTGCCACATCACATACATATTTTTTATTAAAAAAACCAAATTATGTTAATTATTTACTTTCATAAGATACTTTTTAGTTTTTTATTCATTATATTTAATTTAAAACAATGTTACATTTAATTACGAAATAAATTAATTACATAATGATCGTTTTAACAATATTCTGTTAATATATCCAAAATGACTTTGGTGGGTTAAATATTATCAATGAGGTAATTATTAAATAATTTACATAACAATAATCTAGAAATAATTATCATTATTATACATAAATATTAATTTTTTTTAACAAAACCTGAATTATGGTTATGAAAAATGAACTACATTACATTCATGGAGATGTTAGGTCATATGTACGCATGAGAAAAATTTCAATTTTTAAAAGAACATTATGGAAAGAGGTTAAGGATTATTTTATACATACAAAATGATCATATTATAATAAATAAAATTTTAATTATTTAAATATACTTATATATACCATCCATGCAATGTGGTGACGAAGAAGGAATCACATCACTTCGTGGGTGTGATAGTCTATATGTATGCACGAATGACATTATCATTTTCAAGTGAATGGAGAGTTAATAAAATATATGATATATAAAATTTATATAATTTTAAATATGTATTTAATATCATATATATATATATATATATAGTAAATATATCATCATAAACATCATTGAGTGGTGGTGACAGAAAATGAATTACATCAGTTCACAAGGATGTTATAACAATCATATTTAAATAAAATATTTCACTGGTCAATTAGGCTTAGTGTTGCAAGTTGTATATGATATCAAATATAATGTTCCTATTATTTAATCACACGTTGTTAAATTCTCCCCACCATTAAAAAATTTAATCCTCACAATTTAAAATTTATCTTGGAAATCAAGGGATCTACATTTAAAAATACGTTTGTTATAGCCCCTTATCGTAAAAATGGTCAACAAAATATCTTATTAAAAGAGAAAAGGTATGTAAAAATGTCACATAATTGGATTTACAATTAGGAGAACATTAGTTTGAAGTGAGAATATGGGAATTTAGGAGGAAAGGAATTTCAAAATAATAGTGTATAGTGATATAGAACACTGATCACATGAAAATGATTGATCTTGTGAAATTTAATGACCACAAGACCATAAACCCAAGAGATATGAAAAACACCATAGTTCATAAAAAATGAACATGCATGGATTCATTTTTTTTGAATATCATTTTCCTAAATTTTAGGGATTGTTTTAATAACAAGATAGATAAGTCTAAAAAATATATTTAATTGATATCATTTTATTTATTTAGAAAAATTTCATCCTTTGGATTTTATTCGATCAATATACACTTCATTTCTTACTCCAAGAAATTAATATTCCAAATGATTGTTTCTCCATGAACAACCAAAATCATCTTTTAAAAGACCATATAAACAACAAAATATTAAATAAAATATATACCCAATAGTTTATAAGACCCAAATGCTTCTTAAAATGTTTGATAATACAAAAAATAAATAAACTTTCATAATAAGAAATAAAACATTAATCCAAAAAATTAAAAAATAAACCGAATGTTTTGATACAGATCAATCCATATATAAATAACAATAAATACCAATTAAGATTAGTAAACTCAACATTAAATAGCGATTTAACCTTAAATGTTATCTCACAACCTTTATATTACACCTTTAAATACATAATAACATTCATACCAAATAACCTATTATATAAAAGGTAATGCTAATATATATATATATATATATGTATATATATATATATATCAACCCAATCAAACATCTACCAAAATATCAATAATAACATCAAAATAAAAAAAATAAAAAAAATTATCTTATAATATGTTTCCCAAAATCAACTTAATATTTATCAATCAAAATATTTGATTAAAAAATGTAATGTTAAATAGTACATGACATAGTCTAGTGGTACGCGTTGCACCCTTATCACACATTGGTTGTGGGTTCAAGCCCAGTAGCCTTTATGAATGTGATTGGTTGTCACATGGCATGTTGGCAGTCATATTTATAAAAATATATTAAAATAATTCCTATAACATTACCAAAAATATGATGAATATCTTAAAAATAATAGTAATCAAAAAATAACTTTTTAACCACTATGTTTTACCCCAAACAATTATTTTCCGCAACAAAAAATAATCTTAATTGACTATTATTACATTAATATAAATGATCATATTAACCCTAATGGGTTTAATACCTTTAAACCTATGTCCATAAGAATTTAAAGCACCAATAATAAAATAATCTTTTCACTAAAAAACATATTAAAACCAAGGGTTTTTTAACACATTTTCTCCCAAAATATCTATAATTGTGTTTAAATCCCATTATATGAATCCATAAAAAGTTATTATATTCTTTTAAACATATGATTAACAATAAACATATCATCCCAAACACTAGAGGTTTATCCCATGTCACTATGTCATGTCTTTGTTTTTTCAATGGTTCCATTCCCAATTAATCACAATTGTGCATAGAGAAATGTGAATTAACCCAAGAATATCCCTCTAGAGTCTCCAAAAAGGTGCATATTTAGGGATTACTCATCGATCACCAAGATGATGGTCAATATTTAATGCACCAACATTTTTTTGGGCTATTTCCCCTAGATGAATCAGTTAAAAAACCCCATACACTTATTGTGTCCATATATGGATATATTTTTATGAAAACAACATAATATTTACATTAAAAAACTTTAGGATATAATCATATACATAAAATTATCCTCTAATTCAGTCATATGGTTATTCTCTTAAACCTTAATTTTCTTAAATCTATTTCCCAATAATTCTACTAAACTTCCTTTGATACTAATTATAAATACCTCAATCCTAGTATCCCAGAGCTGGTGGTTTCATTATAAATTTTTTAAGAGACCTTTGGAATAAAAATAAGAAGGACTACATAATGTAGGTTTCATGTTAAACAAGATACATACTTGAATCTCGCATTACATTTGAAAACATAAAATTAAAAACCTAGTAAAATTAAATATTCTATATCCTAAAACTCCTTAAAATATTTAATCTCTATATATTGGTGAAAGCAAAAAAATTAGGGTGTTATCATATTCTCTATAAATTTTTTACATTGGTGGAACCTATCTAAAATAAATAAAGAATAAAGAATAAAGAATATTTAATGTTAAATAACGGAAAACACATTAAATTTATACAATGACTTGATCAAAAAATGCATCTGTGGATAATATCAATTTAGTAATATGTTATATAATAATAACATAACTATAAATACAATAAATTATTAATAATTTCAATATTTATCATACACATTATGATATCTATATTTTCAAGACCTTATTCTAAGATAGTTTAATCGATGGGTAGGTATAAATCGAAACCTCAATTAATGATAGATTACTAATTCTTCTAATGAAGAATGACGACAAATTTATGGGATATATAATTATGGGTCATACTATTCCTTTCATGTGTAATGAATTCCTTATATATCAAATTATTTATTTAATTAATGAACAATATTCCTTATAAATAAATATATTTATAGAATAAATAATTTGAAATATCAATAATTCTCTAGTCAATTAAATAACAAGTTAATTAAACCATTTTATATAGAAATTGTATAAATTTATCCAATAATAATATTTATGATTCAAATAATATGGATATTTATGGGAAATTTAATATCCAATGATCACAAGAATGTGAATGTTTCATGAGAAAGTTAATGATTACAAAATTAATCAGGAAAGTGAACGTAAATATTTTCCTCAATAAAACTGATCATAAACCCCCCAGAGGGGAAATGAGGATTGTATCATTAAAATATATACCTTATATAGTATATGAAAAATAAGGGAAAATTTTCATTTATGAATAAATAACCCTAAAAATCATTTCAAATTTTCTTGAAGAAAAAATCCCTTTTCACATTGAATGTCACTTTTACTAATTAAAGATTCCAAAATTTTAGGAAAGATATTTTCTTTTAAAATAAAATTGTAAAATTTTAAAGTAATATTGAAATAAAATATTTTTCATGATGGTGTAAAATTATGTTCATGCTGGGAACATTAAAACGAAGATTCCCTTCACATTTTTTGGAAATAATTTAAAAAGTACCTTATTAGGGTAATTAAAATAGGATTCATTATAAATAAATTTTCAAAAATAAATAAATGGGTCAAAATTTCCTTAATAAATATATATATAGTTCTAAGAATATTATTTGAAATATTTTATATAAAATATAGACATGGAATAAAAATAATACCGACCGAGTAGAAAAACAACGACAGTTTTCCTTAAAAACATTATTTTGGTATCTTAAGTATTTAAAAGATTAAAATGAAAGGAAAACTTATAATTTATATAAATAAAAAAGGATAATAATATATATTGTTTTTAATATGGAAATATAAAATAGTTATCTTTTGTAGTCTTGAACATAAACTGTACTGGATAATGATGAAATTTTGAAATAATTCATTTCCACATTGATAACTTTTGAATCATAAAAATGATGAAAGGAATAAATTAAAATGAAAATTTAAATAAATTAAATATAAATAGATTAATTATATAAAATATCAAAGTTGTAGTTGATTCAACTTATATAAATATATTTTTTCAGAATATTAATATATTACTCAATGGAGTGGAAATTAAGACGAAATTCCTTACCTCTAGTCTGACACATCAAATAAATTATTTAAATTATCAAATAATAAACATATATTAATTAGTTAATTGTTTAAAAACGTTTTCCATGTTTATTTTTAATTTTATTTTATATAAAACAAGGTTATATTAAATTACTTAATCAATTAAGTTCACGTAGATATTTTTGATGATATTTGGTTCGTATGTCCAAAACGACATTGATAGGTGGACTACATTCAAATGTGTTAATTATCCACCACATATATAATAATAATAATTGAATAATTAGAATTTTTATAAATAAAATATAATTTTTAAACCAAAAATGAAGTTTGGTTTTTAAAAATGAACTACATTACATTCATCGTGATGGTAGGCCACACACATGCATGACTAACATTCCCATTTTTCAATGATCATTATAGAAAAAAGGAATGTATTATTTTATCATTATAGATTTATATTAATATAATAAATACCTTATTATTTATTTAAGAAATAATTTTTTATATTATCTTTGTTATTTGGTGATGGAGAACATATCACATCACTTCATGGAGGTCGTAGTTCACACGTACACACAAATGGCATAATCATTTTTTAGTGAAAGGAAAGTTAAAAAATCATTTGATATATTATCTTTATATAATGATAAATATTTTCTTAATAATATATATATATATATATATAAATTTCATCATTATATCCATCCTTGAGTAGTGGTCATAGATAATGAATTATATCGGTTCGTGAGGTGGTACTCCACTATAAACACGAACAATATTTTTTCCCATTTTATGGAAGAGGATATGGATTCATGGTACTATATTAAGATAAAAACATATTATTTTGTAGGAGACAAATTTTTTTTATATCATCATGTTTTAATAAAATTTTTAGGAAGATAAAGAAGAAATAAATCAAAAACACCTGGTTTAGAATAATACCTCTTCTTTGGACAACCTCTTTAGGTTTACACCAAAATCTTTTATAGTATAGTTTTATAATAAAAAAATTCCCATAGTAAATGGGGAGATATGTAAAGAAGTTATTTGGGTAGGTAATGTAAAAAAACTTCCTTTTAAGTGAAAATAAAATAGTATATGTGGTGCCCTTTTATAAATAAGGGGGTTAGGGGCACTCTTTGAATTTATTAATGTACTAAATTAATATAAATTACTTTTAAAATTAAAATTTTTCAAAATTATTAAAATTTTAAGATAATATGAGTTTGGATAAAAATACACTTTTCTAATAAAAATTGGACATGTTTTTGTGATTTTTTATCCCTTATATTTTTGTCTTACGTTGATTTAACCCTTTTGAAAATTACCACTGTATTAATGATCTTACTCTTTATAGGTCATGAATATTCATATAAAAGTGTAAAATAACTATAAATTGTAAGAATCTATTTCTACATTGATGTGAAAAATCTTTTAAATCCATCAATTTTAATTTAAAATTCTTAAATATATCCTCATATGAATTCCCTTTGATGTATTGGAAGTATCAGGGGTGTATGGGGTTGGTTTAGAGCCCATATCCCATCTTTTTAGTTGAAAAAGGCCTAAAAAATGGTTATTAGAAATCATGCTGGGTAGGAATCATGGTTACTTCTAAACATGCTATTATAGATAATGGGAGGATATAGGCCACATGGTTTGAAAAAACATGTAACTTGAGGTGCACGACCATACGAGAATGGCAGCATTTTTGATAGTGATTGTTTGCAAGGTGTGGGCATGGTAAGTCAAACTATGAATGAAAATAGCGTGGGGTACCCCATTCTATAGAAAAGGGGACACTGGTGGTTCATAGTTTGGACAAATAAGTGCTCGAAACATGTGACCCATTAAGTTGGGAAAATTTACCTAATTGACCTCATTTAATTTATTAACTCAAACCCTAATTACCTATTTCCTCTATTAGACAACTTGATCCTTTTGAAAGCTCATTATTAATGACTATTATAAGAAGTGGTAGATCTATTCCATTGATGCATAGAATCATGATCCTTCAGAAGCATTAGATCTGTCTTGGTAAGATCTAAATTTCTTTTATGTCATTCCTCATTTTGTTTTGTATCAATTGCGCTATTTAGGTGCAAGAAAACTTTTCCTATGATTAAGTTCTTAACCCTTTCTTCAATTTTTTCGTGATCTAAATCAAATAAAGAGCTGATACTAGATGTGAACTCCCATATGACCTTATTATAGGTGTTCTTGTGCCTCTCCTTCAAATTCAAAGTGTTTATATATGTTATTTTGTGTCATGTGCCCAATTCATGGAGCGACGTCCTTAAAAATGGATTCTAATATTTGTTAACATAAATAAGTGAGACATATAAAATTGACGAGACCCATTGATAATTTATTAATGGTATTTAACCTTAGAAATGAAATCACCCCTTGGGTGCTATGTGAATTTAAGTGGACCACCATTATTGGCATATGAGTTATCACTGAAAATGTGTTGTTTACCCTTTTATTGGGGATATCAAATATGAATAGAATTATGAATTTAATTATAATATTAATTGATTATTTGGATCATGAATTAATATTTAAGTTGAATTATAATATAAATTTTAAATTTAATTGACAAAGAAAAGTGAATGGGATCCATGTCCCTAGATACTTTGCATGTATCAGTTTATTTAGTATGAGATGCTTGTTATAATGAAATAGCCATGTGATTTAAATTAAAGACTTAGCCTCCTATGATTATCCATGTATTGAGACACCTTCTAAGGTGAGGTTAATTTGAAATGATAAGGTGATAAAATTGACATGAATAAGTGATTTTATTAAATTTTAACGAATGCATACATGCTTATATTCTTTGGGTGATACATGGGTTCTTATATGAACGCCATGGATGGAATAAATTGGATCAAACCCTGATTATGATTGAGTGAATCTTAGTCTCCTTTTTTGAGTACTAAAGATGAACTCATGGGGGGTTACTGTTATATGTTGGGTGATACTTAGACTTCTTATGGATGGATAAGGACAAACACAATGTGTAGTTCATTATATATGACATGGATGATACTTGGGATCCCATTGAAGACCACTGAGGACAGACTTGAATGGAAGTGATGTTAATCCACAATTATAGAAATACTATGATTTCTATAAGGAATAACTTTGATGGGCTTGTAGGTTACATGATTCCTAATTCACCTGAAGCGATACCTAGATTACAAATTTAGAATGCCAAGGAAAACATCATATTCTTAAATGGTTAAATAATGAAATGATTTATATGAACTGTATTCCAAGGTAATGAATAATCTTAGATTCAATATTTTTCTTGTAATAACCCGATTATTATTTTTGAGGTACACGTTTCTTCTTTTCTCTTTTCCTTAAGTGTTTTTGAGAAAATAAGGAAAATGGGGGAAAATCATAAATTTTGGGTCTAAACGCTGTGTACTTCTCCATACGCCATGTACATTGGCCATGTGGGATGAGTACACAGGGTGTGTATCCCTGTCGGTGATGAAAGGTGTAACACCCCGAGCTTCCATGATACGCTTCTCATTCAATAATGCAATAGCTTGTATTGTACGCAACTTCAAGTTCTAACACACCTCAACTAATCAAAGTAACCGTTATGAATAGTAATAACCACTTTTTAAATTTATAGAAATTTTATATTTCAAAATGGACTTCATTTTTGTATTCGTAATATCGAAATTAGCTTATGTTGAATTTTTTGTAATTTTCTGAGAACTTCCAATTTTTTATGAATAGTGAAAAATACTTAAAAACAACTTTTTTAATAAAAATAATTTATAGTGATAAATTATACTATCGAGTGGTTTTAAATTATAATTATAATATATTTTTACCATTTTATCCAATGGTGTTCATTAGAATTAATTTCACTTTGAAATTTGACATAATCAATTGTCAATCTTTTGATATATATTGTTTCTTAAAAACATGCTATTTGTTGTGACAGCGGGAATTAATTATAAAACTAATTAATGAAACTTATATGTTTGGAATTTTGTAAAATAGACATCATTTTTGATTTCGGAATATCAATTATAGCTTAGGGTGAAATTTTGGCATTGTTCTGAAAAACTCCAATTTTTGATGAATAGTGAAACCACTAAGTGGTAGTTAAATAACTGATTTTCGTTTAAATGAAATATTACCACATCTGTGATTTGATTTTCAAAAATCCGACACACATGGTTGTCATTAGGAAGTAAAATGTGGTTCAAGGAGTTTAAAATAATTTTTGGTGAATAGTAACTTTTAAGTTCTTAATCGCGATTAGAGGTAATTAGTGTAGTTTAAGGTAAAAATAATATTTTAATAATATAATATGAGCTTGACACATGTCCTACCCTCCTTTTATGTGCCATGGCCGACCAAGACAATCCATGGGTCATCTTGGGGACCCCATGGAGCCACTTTAGTTGGAAAATGACATAAATACCTTTTATTTAATGTTAAAGTAAAAAAATGACACAAACATGAAATGTTTTACTAAAACAATTTTTACATGGGGTTATACAAGTCATTTTTTTGACTATAAATAGTCATTCGAAAGCTAAAAAGATTTCATACATCATAGTATTTTTTTTATAATTTTTAGACATTAAATAAATTAAATTGTTTATGACATCATGATGATGCAGCGATGACCTCATTATTTAACGATTTAAATAAAATGGAAAGATAATGTAATATCTAAGACCTACACATGTCCAAAAACTATTGGATGGGAGGATTTCGAACCCTTATCACCTTATCCTAGAATTATATCAATGTGGGACCTCTTAAATCCGAATACCATCTTAAAATAAAGTGACTTTTCTTTACATTCCAAGAGTGCCCCTCCTCTCCACTTATAAAAGGCCCCCACCTCTACCACCTTACTCACACTTTCAATCCATTTTTCTAGGCCAACATCTTCCCAAATACTCTCCCAACTTCCCTCCATTACTACTAGAAGCCTCACTTTGGGAGGAATTCTTCCCAAGGAAGCCTTTGGATCAAATCAAAAAAAGAGTTACCCGATTTTAAGGTAATGTCTTCTCTAATGTTGTTTTGTTTTATATTGCTTCTCCAACCCCCTAAACTCTTTTTATTATTTTCTTTTGTAAAAACACCAGTATCTTAAATACACTAGGATGTTGTTATTAGAAGTATTTGATTTACACTAACACACACCTTCATCTAATGGTTAAAGAACATACTGTTTCTGTGGGTGGAAAATTACTGCCTCACGAAACGATGATTGTTCAAACTTCTTTTAACACCTCTCATGGTGGCCATTATGATGACACTATTTTTTTATATGATATATATTATGTTTATTTTTTACTTAAGCTTATGTATTTTTTATTAATGGCATACCTTTATGGTTTCCATTATGGGTAAATGCGATATTTTCATTTTAGGAAGTGCGGACTACCGCCCCCTCAAAGTGATTTGAATCATTAATGCCATATGTGGGATGTATAAAGGATGGATTAAATGGTATTATACATTATATTATACTGGAATTATATTATACCTTTATATAATTATAACTTTATCCCATTAAATACGAAATATAAATGAAAGTAGCGTTCAAGCGTACGTACGGCTTACCGTCTCCATGAACGGTGCATTTCATTTCTTACCTCTTAATGTTATGTAATATTATAAATGAATGTATATACTGGATATATATGATATATATGATATCTAAATCATGAATATAATTCTGGATATAATGGATATTTCACCACATGAACAACTTGTAATTATAAGAAGTTCATTTTGGACTCAAGTACCAAAGATCGACAAAACGACCGTTATTAACATAAATAATTACATAATGTTCATAACATGGTAATAAGTGATATAAAAGGAATAATAAACTTGAAAATGGTTCTTAAGAAGGTAGATATTAACTCTAATTTATTATTTAGGAGATCAAAGAATGGTCGAGTGAATTCGGACACGAGGTAAGGGAACTTCTTAACCCAATTTCTATTCTTTGGGTTAATCTCCTACTTTCAAAATATGTCATGATACTATTATGTCCTATCTTGTATTTTTACTTTATTTATGTGTACTTATAGTGAATACACATGATAGATGTACTTTATTTAAAAAAAATGATCTTTTTAAGGACTTCGTCTCAATCTCCTTTCATTGAGGCATATTTGGTTTTATACACAACTTTATTTTATACGGTGTATAAACCCCTTTGACTTTTACATTTATTCAAAAGGAATATTTTTTATACGAAGCGTTTTACTAAACGACAAAAAGGGAATGTTTTCTTTCCGTAATTATTCGGCGACAACGACTTCTCCTCCGCTGTGACCATTATTTGAGTTTCGGCTTCCTCTACAAGCCATCACTTTTTTTAATGAAAAATAAATACAAAGTTTTAACTTTCTTTTATTTTGGTATTGAAAATGGTTTTGAAAGCGTTTTTATTATATCAATGTGTTGTATTGATATCTTGTTATTGAAATGTGGAAATGTTATGTTTCCTTTATGCATGTTTTATGTGATACGATTATGTTATGGTTTATGATATGTTTAAAACTATTCATATGAGGAATGCATTGGACTTAAAAAGTGACGGGTGGAGCCCGCTATAGATCCTCGATGCATCGGTAGGTCTCATGAGACAAACTAGTGTCTTGGAACGAGGTCTTGACAAAATCT
Source organism: Viscum album (assembly GCA_963277665.1). NCBI lineage: Eukaryota > Viridiplantae > Streptophyta > Magnoliopsida > Santalales > Viscaceae > Viscum > Viscum album. Next base: position 1,350,888,551 of record OY728157.1, read on the forward strand.
TATTGGTGTTCTTGGCACGAGGCCTTGGCTACGTGGTTATGATAGTCTGACATTATGCATTCCTTCATTATGAAAGTGGTTATTGATATTGCATGTGATTATTCGACCAGTAGAATATCCATGTGAATAAGTAAATGGCATTATCTCATTTTACTTTTTCCATATTATGTTTAAGTTCATGTTTAAAAGGCTTTTGTTTTAGTTATACATTGTCTTAAATGTTAATGTTTATTTATGAAAGCATTCGCAATATTGTTAACCTTACTGAGCATCTGAGCTCACCCCTTTCAATGTTTTAATTTTTCCAGGATGTGAAGAAGTATTTTAGGAATGACCCGTAGGGATAGTCTGAAGGGGATATGAGTGTGGAAAATGGAGACTATGTTATTTTAGTTTTTCACTTTATGATGTAATGTAACATTTACGAATGTAACTAGTGTTTCCAAGGCTACTAAAATAATCGGTCTTTCGAGACTTGATCTTTTGTGATCATGCCAATGTTACGAAGTAATGCACCGACTCCGGGTAGCTGGGGTCGGGGCGTTACAGTTGGTATCAGAGGCAGTTTAGTACTAACCTTGGAAGCTAGATTTAGATAAACTCTGATTAGAGCACAGAGCCCAAAGATAGGCTTTGAGGATTAGTATAGAAGAAATTCCTAGAATTTTGGTATTATAGAGATTTTGTGAGTTTTCCGAGCAATACATCACTGTCTAGATACGAGCAGGTAGATGTGGCTCTAGCACAGATGTACCTAGGGGTAAAACCCGAAAACACCGCTTTGAGCTAGACTCGAACGAGAACTGGTGCATGGCAACGGGCCTTGCTGCACTCTTGGTTATGACACTCCCGGGGGATATGCTTAGGATAATTCTCGTTCTCTTTAAAAACCACTATGAAGGGTTATGAGTATATACTTCCTCAAAGAAATTTTTTTTATGATTATGTATTATATCCATAAATAGTTCAATTTATGTTAAGTATTTTACAAGTATGGAATTATGTATTTTGATTCATAAACTAATCTAGCGTATGGCATTGTTTATAAATGGCACCTAGTGGAAGGAATGGAAACCGTATCAATGCACGCACTCCATGTAGGGATTGCCCTCCTGCTCAAGATAATTATTGTGGAGCTGGAGATACAACTGGTGCTGATCAACTTATTACCATACTAGGACAGCTCACTCAGGTTATGAATAATAACCTTACTCGTATGGAGCACCCTCATCCGCAATGTGGAGGATCAATGTTAGACCACTTCATGAGGCAAAAACCACCAACATTTAATGGGGGTACAAATCTATTAGTAGCTGAGCAATGGATAAACTCCTTAGAAAAAATATTCCATGCCTTGGGGAGTAGCGAAAGGGAGAAGGTTGTCATGGAAGTTTACCGCCTCACTGGAGATTCCGATCAGTGGTGGTCATTGATTCAAAGCACAAAGGAAGATGATGAAGTATGAAGTATGGAATGGAGAGAGTTCAATGATCTTTTCTTAGAAAAATACTTTCCACATGACCATCGAGCAGATATAGAAAGGCAATTTCTGAGTCTGAGGCAGAAGGAGGATGATAATGTCGCAAAGTATAAGGCTAACTTTACAAGGTTAGCGAGGCATGCTGCAGATTATATACATAACCCAAGAAGTAAGATTGATCGTTTCTTTGATGTGTTAAAACCATTTCTCCGTTGAGCTTTAGTATCACAATCTTTCTCAACATACGAAGATATAGTCTCATGTGCTATCAAGACAGAAAAAGAATTCTCTAAGTCTTATGACAATAAAGTAAAGCAAGAGAATAAGAGAACGGTGGAACAAGAGACGGATAAATGGAAAAAGGGAAATAAGGATTTTCCATTATGTGATAATTATGGGAGGAATCACCCCGATACTTGCCTAAAAGGAATGGGAGTTCATTATAAATGTGGAGAAAAAGGTCACCAGGCGCGTGATTGCAAGGGAAAGAAAAAGGCTATCAATGTTGAATGCTACAATTGTAGGGAAATGGGGCATTATGCAAATGAATGTCCTAAGCGTCAAGAATACTTACCTCAGAAAAGGCCAAGGGATCAACGCCAAGCTTATGCTGTTACTACAGATGAAGTTGAATAATAATTGTATTTGTGTTTTTGGACTCAAGAACTAGATTATGGTTATAAGAATAATCTGATATATATAAGGATTGTACTGCAGTACATGTTGTTTTCATTAAGGTTTTAATATGATGTAGGTAATCATATTTTAAGTATGTGACAATAAGAGAAACTTTACTTTGTTTGGGGAATCTGATGTTACAATTGATTTTGGAATTTAGAGACCTTTTAGAAAAAGTCTGGACAGAGGTATTTTGGAAAACTATATAGGTTGGAATGGATTGAGTTGAACCTTGGATAGTATTATTTAAGGTTAAAAAATTTCTGAAGATTATTTTTGGAATATTATAATACTATAGTTTTAGGAAAAGGACAACCTGCAGGGTGGGGCATAACCCGTTGCGTCGAACAAAGCTGCAGGAATCAAACCGACAACCATAGTGTGACAGGCCTTTATTACCTACCACTAGCCTACAAGAAGTCCCTGGTTATTACAAAATAGTTTTCCTAATTTAAATGGTATGTGTTAATATTTTGAACTTTGTATGATTAGGATAAATATAATATTTTTGAAATATATTACCTTTTGGAGTGAAAGATGGGTTCGTGGTAAAAATTTATTAAAGAATGAAAGCCTACAGGACAAGTAGGTATATTTCCTTATGTTCTTAGTAAACCTCTTAAATAAATTCCTCAACTTTATGAAAGGTAACTTAAAACAAAAATGTTGTCGGTTAACTTTTCCAACTGCGGATTCAATGACCGTTTAACCAATCACAAGTTTGTGATTTTCTTATGGTTAAATTTCTCCAAATCCTGTTTTCTACAACTCTCCATCAGACCTTGATGGTTTGTTTCTCCTCCATATCCATATTTTCATAGAATCCTAGTATGGGCTATCTCGGGTGACCTTTGTACTTCTCTTTCTTTCTTTTAATGTTATATTCTTATTAACCCTATTTCCGATGTGGGTTTTCCACAAAGGTATTTTATATTTTAAACCTTTTATTTTCGAAGAACATTATCAAATTGCGAGGATGCAATTTATTGAAGGATGGGAGAATGTAACACCCCGAGCTTCCATGATACGCTTCTCATTCAATAATGCAATCGCTTGCATTGTACGCAACTTCAAGATCTAACACACCGAAACTAATCAAAGTAGCCATTATGAATAGTAATAACAACTTTTTAAATTTATAGAAATTTTATATTTCAAAATGGACTTCATTTTTGTATTCAAAATATTGAAATTAGCCTATGTTGAATTTTTTGCAATTTTCTGAGAACTTCCAATTTTTTATGAATAGTGAAAAATACTTAAAAACAACTTTTTTAATCAAAATAATTTATAGTGATAAATTATACTATTGAGTGGTTTTAAAGTATAATTAGAATATATTTTTACCATTTTATCCAATGGTGTTCATTAGAATTAATTTCACTTTGAAATTGGACATAAACAATTGTCAATATTTTGATATATATTGTTTCTTAAAAACACGCTATTTGTTGTGACAGCGGGAATTAATTATAAAAGTAATTAATGCAACATATATGTTTGGAATTTTGTAAAATAGACATCATTTTTGAATTCGGAATATCAATTATAGCTTAGGGTAAAATTTTGGCATTGTTATGAAAAACTCCAATTTTTGATGAATAGTGAAACCACTAAGTGGTAGTTAAATAACTGATTTTTCGTTTAAATGAAATATTACCACTTCTGTGATTTGATTTTCAAAAATCTGACACACATGGTTGTCATTAGGAAGTAAAATGTGGTTCAATGAGATTAAAATAATTTTTGGTGAATAGTAACTTTTAAGTTCTTAATCGCCATTAGAGGTAATTAGTGTAGTTTAAGGTAAAAATAATATTTTAATAATATAAGATGAGCTTGACACATGTCCTACCCTCATTGGATGTTCCATGGCCGAAAAAGACAATCCATGGGTCAACTTGGGGACCCCATGGAGCCACTTTAGTTGGAAAATGACATAAATATCTTTTATTTAATGTTAAAGTAAAAAAATGACACAAACATAAAATGTTTTACTAAAACAATTTTTACATGGGGTTATACAAGTCATATTTTTGACTATAAATAGTCATTAGAAAGCTAAAAATATTTCCTACATCATAGTATTTTTTTTTATAATTTTTAGACATTAAATAAATTAAATTATTTATGACATCATGATGATGCAGCGATGACCTCATTATTTAACGATTTAAATAAAATGGAAAGATAATGTAATATCTAAGACCTAAACATGTCCAAAACCTATTTGATGGGAGGATTTAGAACCCTTATCACCTTATCCTCGAATTATATCAATGTGGGACCTCTTAAATCCGAATACCATCTTAAAATAAAGTGACTTTTCTTTACTTTCCAAGAGTGCCCCTCCTCTCCACTTATAAAAGGCCCCCACCTCTACCACCTTACTCACACTTTCAAGCCATTTGGCTCGGACAAACTCTGCCCAAATACTCTCCCAACTTCCCTCCATTATTACTAGAAGCCTCACTTTGGGCAGAATTCTTCCCAAGGAAGCCTTTAGCTCAAATCAAAAAAATAGTTACCCGATTTTAAGGTAATGTCTTCTCTAATGTTGTTTTGTTTTATTTTGCTTCTCCAACCCCCTAAACTCTTTTTATTCTTTTCTTTTGTAACAACAACAGTATCTCAAATATACTAGGATGTTGTTATGAGAATTATTTGATTTAAACTTACACACACCTTCGTCTAATGGTTAAAGAACATACTGTTTCTGTGGGTGGCGAATTACTGCCTCACGAAACGATGATTGTTCAAACTTCTTTTAACACCTCTCATGGTGGCCATTATGATGACAATATTTTTTATATGATATATATTATGTTTATTTTTTTACTTAAGCTTTTTTATTTTTCATTAAAAGCATACCTTTAGGGTTTCCATTATGGGTAAACGTGATATTTTCATTTTAGTAAGTGCAGACTACCGCCCCCTCAAAGTGATTTGAATCGTTAATGCCATATGTGGGATGTATAAAGGATGGAGTAAATGGTATTATAAATTATATTATACTGGAATTATATTATACCTTTATATAATTATAACTTCATCCCATTAAATACGAAATAGAAATGAAAGTAGCGTTCATGCGTACGTACGGCTTACTGTCTCCATGAACGGTGCATTTCATTTCTTATCTCTAAATGTTATGTAATATTATAAATGAATGTATATACTGGATATATATGATATATATTATATATACATCATGATTATAATTCTGGATATAATGGAAATTTCACCACATGAAAAACTTGTAATTATAAGAAGTTTATTTTGGACTCAAGTACCAAAGATCGACAAAACGACCGTTATTAACATAAATAATTACATAATGTTCATAACATGGTAATAAGTGATATAAAAGGAATAATAAACTTGAAAATGTTTCTTAAGAAGGTAGAGATTAACTCTAATTTATTATTTAGGAGATCAAAGAACGGTCGAGTGAATTCGGACACGAGGTAAGGGAACTTCTTAACCCAATTTCTATTCTTTGGGTTAATCTCCGACTTTCAAATTATGTCATGATATTATTATGTCCTATCTTGTATTTGTACTTTATTTATGTGTACTTATAGTTAATACACATGATAGATATAACTTATTTAAAAAAAATGATCTTTTTAAGGACTTCGTCTCAATCTCCTTTCATTGAGGCATATTTGGTTTTATACACAACTTTCTTTTATACGGTGTATAAACCCCTTTGACTTTTACGTTTATTCAAAAGGAATCTTTTTTATACTAAGAATTTTACTAAATGACAAAAGGTAATGTTTTCTTTCCGCAATTATGCGGCGACAACGACTTCTCCGCCGCCGTGACCATTATTTGAGTTTCTGATTCCTCTACAAGCCATCACTTTTTTTAATGAAAAATAAATACAAAGTTTTAACTTTCTTTTATTTTGGTATTAAAAATGGTTTTGAAAGCGTTTTTATTATATCAATGTGTTGTATTGATATCTTGTGATTGAAATGTGGAAATGTTATGTTTCCTTTATGCATGTTTTATGTGATACAATTATGTTATGGTTTATGATATGTTTAAACCTATTCATATGAGGAATGCATTGGACTTAATAAGTGACAGGTGGAGCCCGCTATAGCTCCTCGATGCATCGGTAGGTCTCGTGAGACAAACTAGTGTCTTGGCAAGAGGCCTTGACAAAATCTTATTGGTGGTCTTGGAACGAGGCGTTGGCTACGTGGTTATGATAGTCTGGAATTATGCATTCCATCATTATGAAAGTGGTTATTGATATTGCATGTGATTATTCAACCAGTAGAATATCCATGTGAATAAGTAAATGGCATTATCTCATTTTACATTTTCCATATTATGTTGAAGTTCAAGTTTAAAAGGATTTTGTTTTAGTTATACATTGCCTTAAATGTTAATGTTTATTTATGAAATCATCTGCAATATTGTTATCCTTACTGAGCATCTGAGCTCACCCCTTTCAATGTTTTAATTTTTCCAGGATGTGAAGAAGTATTTTAGGAATGACCCGCAGGGATAGTCTGAAGGGGATATGAGTGTGGAAAATTGAGACTATGTTATTTTAGTTTTTCACTTTATGATGTAATGTAAAATTTATGAATGTATCTAGTGTTTCCAAGGCTACTAAACTAATCGGTCATTCGAAACTTGATCTTTTGTGATCATTCCAATGTTACGAAGTAATGTACCGACTCCGGGTAGCTGGGGTCGGGGCATTACAAAAGGTGTAAAAACCGACTACACGCCGTGTTGTTTGTATTTACACGTTGTGTAGTTAGTCGGTTGGAAAATATTAAAGCGGTGGAGGCAGCCACCAGCTGAGCGTCAGTACATGCCATGTACTCATGGATTACATGTTGTGTACTCATGTCGACTGATGAACAGTTCCACTCTGGCAAGAAGCTTCCAGAGGAACTGTTAAAAAATGGATATTACACGCCGTGTACTCAATAGTACACACCATGTAGTCTGTTTTTTTGCATAAAATGGGCAGTAGCCTCCCCTATTCACAGGGAAGGCTTAGAATCGGAGGAGGAGTCGGGAGAGAGGGCCGAACCATCGAGGATCTCCAGATCGCATGTCAGGAATCCGTTTCCACCTCTGACGATCTCGTTGGAATTGTATGGGTAAGCCTCTCCTTCTTCTTAAGTCGTTCTTACAAATTATTTCCCGAGGGAAAGTTATTTAATTTTTAACGGGATTTCTTTCACCTCAGATCTTCATCGTTCTTGGACGATTCTTGTAGCGTAGTTCACGTATACCGATCAGGGGCGATCGAGGTAGGTGGCTTAGTGTTTAAATTCCAACTGCTGTGCGTTTTTGTGTACTGTTGAGCTACGAACCCATGTTTGAGTGTCATGTGGCTAAGGCCTTGGATGTTTTTAATACCTAGAATTGTTTAGGTAATGAAATGTGATAATAAACTATTGTTTGGGATCACTGCTTGGATCCAGGATCACCCTGGGGGTGCGTTCCTCTGTTTAGCCATTTGGCTGGATACCCGAGGGTATTCTATTGTAATGATAATAATTGAATTTACTTGAGATGAATTGCATATGTATTGCTTGTTTATATGTTGGGAATGTCCTGACTACTTTTTTATCCTGAGGTCAATGCTTTACTTTTCCTGAGGGAAGTGTTTACTTTAGCCTAAGGGCAGTGGTTTATTTAGCCTGGGGGAAATGTTCTATTTCACCTGAGGGAAACAATTATTATGCCTGAGGGCAGTGACTTCTGTGCCTAAGGGAAGCACTTCATACTCTTGAGGGTAATATCTATTATGCCTGTGGGCAACTACCAACAGGTTGTGATTCTGATTACCTGATGGTAAGTGTTTGCATGTCTGAGGACACTGAATGTTTACATAGAATATTCATTGTGCTGATATCCTAAATTGAATGATCAAATTAATATTAAAGTGGAAATATAACTGGTAAAGTTAGTTACTTTTGATTACTGATTAGTTTATTGCATTTACTACTAAACATAGTTTTTGCATATTTTCACACAGTTGGGTAAGTGCGTTTGGTGGGTGAATACTGTGATTTATTTCTAACACCCTATTTGGGTCATGTCTTCGGCCCAAACAAATTACGTTTCTATAGGTGTGGATAAGGGAAAGGGACCCTATACATGTACATGATTGTTGCTCAAGAGTAGGGGATCAAGGGACCGAGCATAGGCTCGCGATGCTGTTGGCTATTCTGTTTTGATCTGCTATACCTGTACTTTCTATTATATCATAATTGTTCTGCTGTGTAACATGTTCTGGCTATTTTCATAGAACTGTAGACATGTTACATAATTATTTATATGACTATTGGATATCTTTTACTGTAGTTGTTCATTTTAAATGTGTATAGTTTATTGCTTCTGCTGTTGTTGTATGTTTTATCTAGTATTCCGCTGCACCACACTTTGACAAATGAGGGCATAGTTTCCCCACTATCAGTCCTTGGCCCTCGCTGCTAGTCAGTAGCCTCTGAGGTTTGGGTAAATGGGCTTGAGTTTATGTGACCAACCGGGTTCGGGGAACCCATGGAGTGGCACCCGGATCCAGGATGTTACAAAGTTGTATCGGAGCAAGTTTATTTTCTTTGAATTACTATTTGGATCCTTAGTCAGGGATAAGATGGAAAAGGTAGTTGGTAATAAGTTGTTCCTGGGAGTAGCTAACTCATGTATAGGGAAAATCTAGTCTTCCACGGTAATGGCAATTTTTCTGATTTTTCAAATTTTACAGTTGATTTGATTTCACCGTTGGGTGATGCACATGAGATTGTGCTATTTATATTTTATCCATGGGTTCTATTTAGTTGCAACCTCATGAGATGAGGGTATTCCATCTCATGCATCATTTATCCACATGCTATAAATCACATGCCATGCATAGTTCCATGCCATTTAGGCGCATTAGAAATTGCATGTTGTTGTGATAGTTATTGTGCTAGAAAAGCATGTTGTTTTGATAACTGCATTGATAAATACCTGCTATGTGAGAGGGTGTTTTTGTGTGAGGTGTTGAATAATGAATGCCAAACTTTGGTCTCTGGGGATTATGGGCCCTCTTTGACTAGAATTTGGTGGATCATTAACTTGTTTACCGTATTTATAACACATATAATATTTCAAGATTTGATTTGCGGGGAGTATGGGCCCTCACAGATCAGAATTTGGAACTTAGGTGTTGTTTTTCAGTACTTTCTAGGATCCAGAGTAGTTTCAGAGGCCTACTATCCAAAAAACCCAGGATACACGCCACGTAGTTCCTTGGACACATGCCATGTGTTCTTCTGTTCGGGAAGAAAAGGAAAGTTTTTAGGTACACACCGTGTACCCTCAGTACGCGCCGTGTAGACTCTTCCCATGTCAGAGACCATGTGGGCGGGGACACGGGGAACAGAAATGGTTGGGGAAAGCATGGCATGTACGGGATGTACACGCCATGTAGTGTTGACCCAGAGTCCGCCCGTGTAACTAAAAACATGGACGGAAGATACCTTAAGACATACATGCCATGTCCATTGAGGAACACGCCGTGTGGTCTGACCTGGGGACCCGACCATGTAACTAACAAACACGAGTCGGTGTTACCTCTTTCTGAACATGACGTGTACCTGTGTGACATGTCGTGTAGTCATTACCGGTGACATACCGTGTGGACCTAGTGGTGTGGCTAGGGAAATGGGGTGGTGTACACACCGTGTGTGGGTGTAACACGCTGTGTAGTATCAAGCCGAGTAGTCAGCCGTGTCACAAACGACATGGGAAGTCGGAAAATTAAACCACACACACCGTGTAGATCATGTACACGCTGTTTAGTCGTGTTCAAACGGGATTCGTGTGGCTTAGCCATGTAGAAGGACCCGGGAAGGGGAAGATAAGTCAGGTACACGCTGTTTAGTCAGTATACATGTCGTGTTGTCTTGTTGTGAAATATTGAAATGCCTTCTTCATCCTGTTCCCCTTTTCATCCCTTCATTTTCAGACTGTGATAATCATGATCTAAGGTGTGCATTTGACCTTGTAGAGTCACGCCACAGAGATGACAACGCGTTGTTTTCCAGGAGAGTGGCAACTGTTACACTCAAGAGATGGTGGGCCATGAGCTACCAGTGGATCCTCTAGTAGAGCCAGATGCGGAGCCATCCATTATACCGGATGCAGGTGTGGATGCACAGTTCCGTGAAGGCTTTATGCAGTTCTTGCAGACCTTTCAGGGATCACCAACAGCTGCCACATCTATGTATGAGCTGACTCATATCTTCCAGCAGCAGCATCCACCCACGTTTTCAAGAGATGGTGGACCACAGGCTGTAGACTCTTGGCTGAGGTCTATGCAGACTATTTTCGAGCATCTTGATATGCCTCCATGATGGAGGGTCAAGCTCACAACTTATATGCTGCGTGATTCCTCCAAGAGGTGGTGGGATGCTACCACTCAGTTATAGCATAACAGAGACCTGGTGTGGGAAGATTTTCAGAAAGCCTTCTATGAATTCTTCTTCCCAGAGACACAGAGGGTAGATAGAGCTCGAGAGTTCATGAATCTGTAGTAGGGCGCTATGTCGGTGATGGATTATTCTGCTCGTTTCATCGAGCTTCAACGTTTTTCACCCGTTCTGGTGGGTGATGAGATATTGAGGGATAGACGCTTTGAGGATGGTCTTAGATATGATATCTGAGAACTGTTGAATGTTTTTAGGTTTCCTACAATACATTCTATTGTGAACCAGGCATTGATTACAGAGAGGAACCTTGGGGAAGCTTGTGGTGCAGGCCAGGGTGATTCGGCACCAGTTTCTGGTACTATTTCTACCAGGAAAAAGAAGCGACAGATGAGTTTCTCTCACAGTGATAGTACTAGCCAGGAGATTAATTCAGGTGGTCTGGTCAGGTGCTACCAGTGTGGTAGAGAGGGGAACAAGAGACCTCAGTGTCCAAGAGACCCAGTGGAGTGGCGAGCTTGCGGCAAGATGGGTTATCTACAACAATTTTGTAGGGAGTTTCCACTAGTGGCTAGTGAGAGGGGTTCTGAGCAGACTCCACGTGTAGGAGAAGGATCAACAGCTTCTTACCAATAGGGAAACTAGAACACGTCAGGGCGTGCAGGCATAGATGGTGGTCATGGCCGTGGTAGACAGACACCATGATCTTAGAGGCAGCAGGGCAGGACAGCTCTGGGTAGCCAGGCTATGTCGCAGGGTCGCGACACTGGGCAGTCATATGCAGTGCAACAGACCCAGCACGAGGAGGATCCCGGACCTTCTACTGTCAGAGGTACTATTCTAGTTTCTTCTATTTTATCTTCAGTGCTTTTAGATACGGGTGAAACACATTGCTTTATATTTGTGCCCGATGTGAAGAGACATGGGCTCTGTGTTTCTTCTTTTTCTTCTATTATGATGCTAGACACTTCGTTGGGAACTAGAATGGATGGTATGCATCAGTGCAGGGAGTTCTGCCTAGAGGTTGGTGGGTACCTACTGAGATTTATTTCTCACACCCTGTTTGGGTCATGTCTTCATCCCAAATAGATTATGTTTCTATAGGTGTGGATAAGGGAAAGGGTCCCTATATAGGTACATTATTGTTTCTGAGGAGTAGGGGAGCATGGTACCGACCTTAGGCTCGCAATGCTACCAGCTTTTCTGTTTTGTTCTGTTGTACCTATACTTTCTATTGTATCGTAATTGTACCACTGTGTAACATGTTCTAGCTATTTTCTTAGAACTTGAGACATGTTTCATCATTCTCTATTAGACTGTTGGTTATCTTTTACTGTAGTTGTTCATTTTAAATGTGTATGGTTTATTTCTTCGGTTGTTGTTGTATGTTTTATCTAGTATTCCACTGTGCTACACTTTGAAAAATGAGGGCATCATTTCCCCACTATTAGTCCTTGGCCCTCGCTGCCAATCCGTAGCCTCTAGAGTTTGGGGAAATTTGCTAGAGGTCATGTGACCAACCGGGTTCGTGGGCACCTGTGGAGTGGCACTCAGATCCAGGACGTTACAAATCCACACGCCGTGTACTTTGGCCATGTGGGATGAGTACATTGGGTGTGTCACCCTGTTGGTGATGAAAGGTGTAAAACCTGACTACACGCTGTCTAGTTTGTATTTACACGCCATGTGGTTAGTCGACAGGAAAATAGGAAGGCGGTAGAGGCAGCCTCCAGCTGAGCATCATTACACGCTGTCTACTCATGGATTACACGCAGTGTGCTCATGTCGACTAATGAACAGTGCCACGCTGGCGAGAAGCCGCTAGAGGAACAGTTAAAAAATGGAAATTACACACCGTGTACTCAATAGTAAACACTGTGTAGTCTGTTTTTTTGCTTAAAATGGGAAGTAGCCTCCCCTATTCACATGGAAGGCTTAGAACCATAGGAGGAGTCAGGAGAGAGGGCCGAACCTTCGAGGAGCTCCAGATCGAACACCGGGAATATGTTTCCACCTCTAATGATCTCGTTGGAATCGTATAGGTAAGCCTCTCCTAATCCTTAAGCTATTCGTACAAATTCTTTCATGAGGGAATGTTATTTATATTTGAATGGGATTAATTTCACCTCAGTTCTTCATCGTTCTTGGATGATTCGAGGAGCTTAGTTCGCCTATACCGATCAAGGGCGATCGAGGTAGGTGGCTTAGTGTTTAAATTCCAACTAATTTGCATTTTTGTATACCATTGAGATACAGACCCATGTTGGGTTGTTGTGTGGCTAAGGCCTTAGAAGTTTTGAATACCTATAATTGTTTAGGTAATGAAATGTGATAATAAATTATTATTTTGGGTCACCTCTTGGATCCAGGACCACCCCGAGGGTGCGTTCTTCTGTTTAGCTGTTTGGACAAATACGCGAGGGTATGACATTGTAATGATAATAATTGAATTTACTTGAGAGGAATTGCATATGTATTTCTTGTTTATATGTTGGGCATGGCCTGATTACTTTTTTAGCCTGAGGGAAGTGCTTTACTTAGCCTGAGGGCAGTGTTTACTTTAACCTAAGGGCAGTGGTTTATTTAGCTGGAGGGAAATGTTCTATTTCACCTGAGGGAAACACTTCTTATGCCTGAGGGAAATGACTTCTATGCCTGAAGGAGACACATCGTACACTTGAGGGAAATTTCTGTTATGCCTGTGGGAAAATACCTATGGGTTGTGATTCTGATTACCTGAGGGTAAGTGTTTGCATGTCTGAGGACACTGACTGTTTACATAGAATATTCACTGTGGTGATATCCTAAATTGAATGATCAAATTAAAATTAAAATGGAAATATAACTGATAAAGTTAGTTAATTTTGAGTACTACATAGTTTACTGCATTTACTACTGCACACAGATGTTGCATATTTTCACACAGTTGGGCACGAGCCTTTGGTGGGTGCCTACTGGGATTTATATCTCACACCCTATTTGGTTCATGTCTTCAGCCCAAAAAGATTACATTTCTGTATGTGTGGATAAGGGAAAGGGTCCCTATATAGGTACATGATTGTTGTTGAGGAGTAAGGGAGCATAGGACCGAGCTTAGGCTCGCGATGCTTCCAGCTGTTCTGTTTTGTTCTGTTGTACCTGTACATTCTATCGTATCGTAATTGTACCGCAGTGTAACATGTTCTGGCTATTTTCTTAGAACTTGAGACATGTTGCATAATTCTCCATATGACTGTTGGTTATCTTTTACTCTAGTTCTTCATTTTAAATGTGTATGGTTTATTGCTTCCGCTCTGGTTGTATGTTTTATCTAGTATTCCTCTACGCTATACTTTGACAAATGAGGGCATAGTTTCCCCAATATCAGTCCTTGGCCCTCACTGCTAGTCGGTAGCCTCTGGCATTTGGGGATATTTTCTTGAGGTAATGTGACCAACCGGGTTCAGGGTACCCGTAGAGTGGCACCTGGATCCCAGACGTTATATCTCTTCCACAATATTGAAGGAATTTATAGGCATCCTTTGATCATATCACTACAGGTGATGTTGGGCTATGTGTCGGGTCCTGTAACTTTTTAAATTAATGAGGTTCACTAAGTAAATAATTTTTATTATAAATGAAACATTCTAAAGTGTTAACATAATTAGCAAATGGAATTGATGAAATGACTTGTTTATAAAATGAGAACCTAGACATTATAGGATGTTTACTTTAAGTAATTCCTTGCACTCTTTTACTTCCTTCACTCTAGAATAATTATATATTCCCTGGATGGATGGAACTATACCTTTATGGTTGACTACTAGGATTATATCTCACAAAATATTAAGTCCAACCAAAGTACCAGAACTGACTATATGATTGCAGGTACAAATATAGAAAATTCCCCTACTATATGTTCTTTACTCCCACTTAAGAGAAGGGAAGCATGGGATAAATATGGCGATCACGGTTCTTAATGAAGTGATTTTTCTCTTTCTATACTTTGATAGATGAATTTTATTTCACTTTTATGTAATTCTTTTGGAATCTTTTTATAGAAATATATCATAATCATTGTATATGGGATTACCTATGGATTGTTGTACATATCTTTCCTGGTTGTTTATATCTTATTCAATTATATATTTTCTGAATTTTACTGATTCCACTATTCATATGCTATTATATATCCGTTGTGATACGCTATGAAAATGATGACATAGTCTCACCATAGAAAAACCTAGGACCTCAATTATATTCGATAACCTCTTTAATTTTGGGAGATACGCTAGAGTCCATGTGGCCAACTAGGCTCGGGGAACCTTTGAGTGGCACCCGGGGCCGAGACGTTACAAAGTGGTATCAAAGGGTTTATTTTATACTTTTCTTTACTATTTTGATATACGGTAATGAGTTTTTCCTAGGCATAGGTAACCCTCATATAATAAAAATCAAAATTTCCTTGAATTACATTTGTTGTTTTTTTGGATTTGGTTATTACAATTGATTTCATTCCACCATTGCATGATATTCTCTAATTCTGATGTTATTATTGATGTTATTATGGGTTCTATTTTGGTTCAACCTGATCATATGAGGGTATTACATATCATGAATCATTTTTGGAACTTTGCTGGAATCAAATTCCATGATTTACATTGTGCATTATTCCAGGAAATTTGTGATGCATTACATGTTGCATGTTGTAGTGATAATTGTCTTAATAGTTATGCTTAATGATATGAAATGTATTATGAAACATGTTATGGTGTGAATTAGGTGGACACCATATCTTGGTTCATGAGGAGAATGGGACCATATGGTTCAGAATTTGGTGAATCATTCAGTTCAACATTTTTAAAAATGATTTGATATAATGGGAATGAATCTCAAAATGAAATGGAAACTTAATTGCTTATAGTAGAGAAATTGACCTAGACCTAACCATAATAGTGGTAAGTTGGCAGTGTCTCAAGATTTTATATATGATTTGTAAATATCCAAGACCTAACACTAGGATGAAGCATAGTGGTGTGTTCTTATATAATGTGTTGTACCTATCCTATTTAAATAGATGCACTTTTGAGTTGTGAACTTGGACAATGTTCTTGATATGAGGAGTGTGTTCAACATCGTAGACGAATTACACTAGAAAGACCTCTAGTAGTATGCCAAGGAGTGGAGATGACCACACTCTAGAGGTGGTGGGCCATGGGTTACTAGTGGATCTAAAATTAGTGATAGCTATGATGCCATTAGTTTTACCAAACATAAGTGAGAGGGAAAAGTTCGAGGAAGGATTTATGCGATTCTTACAGACCATTCAGGAAGCACCACAGTTTTCCACAACTATGCCATAGTTGACATGTGAGTCTAAACAACATCATTCTCCTATGTTTTTAGGATATGGAGGACCACTGGTTGCAGAATCATGGAATGAGGTCATTCTACTTATCTTCGATCATCTAGAGATGCCTCATAAGAGGTGGGTAAATCTTGGTATGCATATGCTACGCGATTCCACTAATATATGGTGGAATGTTATTACTCAGACGTATCATCATCAAAAGATGTGCTAGGGAATTTTTATATGGATTTATATGACTAATTATATAATGAGATGTTGAGGGTCGATAGTGACCAAGAGTTCATGGACCTCGAGTAGGGTGTCTTTTTAGTTATGGATTATTCAACCTGTTTTATGGTTCCCCGGTGCATCAGACCTATTATGATGGGTGGAAATTTATCTAAAGCTAGGTCTTTTGAGGATGGTCTCAAGTTTGACACCCAATTAAAAAATAATGTATTTTGGCTGACTACGACATCTAGAATAGTGAATCAGGCACTTATCACAGAGCGTAACCTAAGAGAGGATGAAGGTATGATCCAGGGATGTTCGACACCCAGATCTGCTACTACAACAACATATAGTAAGAAGCATTGTCTAGAGCTTACATTTAGTGATATTATCATCTATAGCATATGCTCAGGTACCCAAGTAAGGTTCAACAAATGTGGTATAATGAGACATACGGGGCCTTAGTGTACAAGAGATCAACTCAAGTGAAAATCATGGGGAAAGATAGGCCATCTACAGTGAATCAAAAGAAATTTTCCCCCAACATCTAGTGAGAGAGGGTACACACTAAATCCATGTATCAGAGTAGATTTAGAATCTTCTCATGAGGTAGAGATTTTATTTACACCAAGATGATCATGCTGAGGTGGTGGTCATAGTCGTGGTAGTTAGAACCCAGTTTTCTAGTGATAGCAGAGAAGATTTTATTATGGTAGCTAGGAAGTATCACGGGGTCAAAATCAAGATAGACAAATTCAGTGAAACTAACACCTGAGGACCATGATTCCTGACCTCCTACTATGAGAGGCATTATACTAGTATCACATTCTTTATTATCATTTTTTTGATATAGGTGCTTCTCATAGCATTATATTTTTCCCATTATGGAGAGACTTGGGCATACTATTCAGATTTATGATGTATTCTGAAACATGATACTCTGTTTGGAATTAGAATAGAGGATTTAAATCAGTGTGGGGAGACCCCCTTGATATTGGAAGGTTTCACTTCTTATGGAACCTATTTTTCCATTAGATGACATGTTTCGACATCATTATAATGATGGAATTGTTGGTTCACTTTCATGATTTCATTAATTTATATAACCGAAAGGTGAACTTTACATCAATATAGGGTGAAGAGTTTATTCACAAGGGTGAATGGGGTATCAAGGCGAGCTGGTATGAACCCCAACATCATGGGCTGGCTTGGATGGCAACATAAATTGCGCATTTATATTTGGATTATTAGAGAACACATTAGCCTATAGTGGTTGATTGTTTTTGGAAAATTTTCCCAGATGACATTCCAGGATTACCTCTAGTGAGAGAGGCAGAGTTCCTTATTAACCTAGTTCAAAGTGATACACATGTATCTATTAATACTTACATGATGAATATTTCTAAGATTTAGGTGCTCAATTAGCTTCTAGAAGATTTAGAGGGAAAGAGGTTTATCTAACCCAGTACTTATCAGTGGGGTTCGTTAGTCCATTTTTGAAAAATGGATAAAATACCTTTAGGATATGCAGGGATTACCAAAAATTGAACTAAATGATGGTTAATAACCATTATTCTCTCAAGTATATTGATGTCCTTTTTGATTAACTCTAAGGAGATTGTGTATTATCAAAAATATATTTGAGATCTAGTTATCACCGGGGGTGTGTTAAACAGTCATACATACATCACACAAAATTTCATAGTAGGTTTGGTCAATATGAGTTTTTGGTTATGTCATTCAGTCTAAAAAATGCACCAATGATTTTCATGGAATCTGTGAATCATGTTTTCCATACTAATCTAGATTTTTTTGGGGATGTTTTCATGGATAATATCATGGTGTATTCTCACAATCGACTTGACAATACCAAACATACTGAGATGATATTAGATACATTGATAGAAAAATTATTTATATGTTATTCTAACAATGTGACTCTTATGTATGGATCATATTCACTTACTAAGTCAAATTATCCCAGAGATAGTAGAATCGGTAGACCCAAAGATGGTGAGAGTTGAAGTTTCTTGGTAAAATCCCAAAACATCTCTGTGGTACAGAGTTTATTACGGATAGATGGATATTACAGGTGTTTAAAATATGACTTCTCAAGATTAGTAGTTTCATTGATGGTCTTGAATGAGATGGGTGTTATGTTTTTATGGTTGGATTTTTAAGTTGACCTTTCAAGATCTAAAATGAAGATAGATTCCTATGCCAATATTTATTTTTACAGAGCTAGAAATAAATTTCACTGTCTACTGTGATGCATCAGGTATCAAAAAAGTAGTAGTTCTTATGCAGGGTGATAGATTTATAGAGTATGGGTCTCAGTAATTGAGGCCGCAAGATAATAATTACATAATAGACAATCTCTTGTTATCTACAGTTGTTTCGACACTTCACTATTGGGTACAATACTTACATGGAGAAAATTTTGTGGTGTAGATTGACCAAAAATGCCTCAATTACATATTTACATAGTGTGATCTAAACCTGAAATAGTGAAGGCGGGTTGATTACCTACATTTTTTTGACATTGAGCTTTCATACATTCCTAGGAAAGGTAATGTAGTTCCCAATACACTAAGCAATAGGATTTAAATACATACAGTTTAGTAGGCTAGTTTTTAATGATAACATATTGATTTCTTCTCTAAGATTCACTTAGAGGTGATGGATAGTCAGGGGTAGAGTTATCTTTTATCCATAATTGTAACTTCAAAACTTATGGATACAATGATGATGTGGAAGTTATCACATTTCAAGTGCCTTGTTCTATGAGAGAGTGTGGAATATGAGAAACCACTTCATGGTTAGAATGTAGGAAATGATGAAATTTCACAAGTACATCATCACTTATGGGTTTCAGCAGACATGTTTGGTGAGATGATTTGAGACTTTAATGATTTTTATTAGGGAGTGAATCCTAAAATCACCAAGATATATCAGGATTTATATCTCCAGTACTAGTGGTCAGGACTGAAAAGTGATATCGCTGGGTATTTCATGAGATGATCCACCTATCAACATGTGAAGGCAGAACACCAGTGTCCTTTCACACTTTTACAAAATCTTCCCATTCTTGAGTTGAAGTTGAATGACATCACCGTGGATTTTATGATAGGTTTATCGAGGTCCCCTTCAGGTACTAATTCTGTTTTGGTTGTTTTTGATAGACTCATAAAGTAATATCATTTAATACATATCAAGGAGACCTATTCAGTAGATGATATTAAAAGATTGGATATCTATGATATAGTATGAATTCACGGGGTCCCGCATACTATCATGTTAAACTGGGATGCCCAGTTTACTTCATAGTTCTATAAAGGTCTACATAAGGCATTTGGTACATAGATGATTTTGAGAATCGGAAAACAATCCTCAGATAGATTGGAATCCAGAGTGTGTGATATAGGTTATTGATGAAATGTTGTGGGCCTGTGTCCTATATTTTGTGGGATATTGGGAGAGGCATATATCCCTGGTTGAACTCACCTACAACAATAGATTTATGGATAATATTGATATGGAACCTTATAAGTATTTTTTGGTAGGACATGTTAATCACCCCTATATTGGTTAGAGGAAGGATACAAAGCTATTCTTGGACCTCATCTTATTCAAGAAACCACATAGATGGTGCCATTGATTTAGAAGATATTGGTTACTAGGATGTATTGAAAGAATTAAAAAACTTATCATCATAGATGATCTATAGAGTTAAAGGTTAAGGATCATGTCTTTTTACATGTTAAATTGAGTTGAGGAGACAAGATGATCAAGAGATGGTGTAAGCATTCAAAGTGGTATGTCAGGCTGTTCGAGATTCTGGGGAGAGTCTGTTCGGTAGCCTATATGTTGCAGTAACCTCAGAGGTATCATGAAATTCATGATGTGTTCCATGTATATAAAATATTCCCTTATCATTAAGACCCATATCATTATTTTCAACCGAAAGAGGATGAGCTATAAGTAAATGAATCCTTTGAGAAGAATCTGATATGTATTGTGGATCGTAGCACGATGTTTCTCCGAGGCTGGTCTATTATTCAATTGTGGGTTATATGGTCACACAACTGTGTATAAGATGAGACCTAGGAGAGGGTGTCCGATGTACAAGCTCAATGGATGGAGTATTTCTAATAAATTTATGACCACTCTTGATAATACATTTTGAGGATAAATTGATTTAAGTGCTATGTTTGTAAGAAACTGATTCTTTTTTAAGGAACAAAATACTTTGAATCCATCAATTTTCACTTTAATGGTTATGTATGGCCTAGTATAAATTCCCATTCAGGGTGTGGATGTATAAGGGGTGTTTTGGGAATGTATGGATCCCAGTACCCACCTTTTGGTTGAAAAAGTCCGGGCACATGGTTAGTATAAACTGTGCGGTAAAGGACACACATTTACTACTTACCATATTAAATTGGAAATTGGGAGGCTACAAGAAAAACGTTTTGATAAACCTTTTTATTTGAGAAACATATTTTTGTTATAATTTTTTCAATTGTCAGTAAGGTTTTTCTTGTTCAGTTAAAATATTCATAAAAACCATGCAGGGTGCCCCTTTATACAAAAAAGGGTGCACGGTTGGTGCACTGTTTGGGAAACTGTGCAACCAAATAATACGAACCATTAAATTGCGTAAATTTTACAAATTTCTATCATCTAATATATTAACTCAAACCCCAATTTCCTATTTTATATGATGGATAGATTAAGCCTTTTTAGAGCTCCTTCTTGGGCACTATTCTAAGAAGTAGGAGTTGACTTCCTTCCGAGATCAGAGTCAAGATCCATCAGAAGCATTAGAACCATTTCGGTAAGATATCCATTACTTTTGTTCCCTTCCTAAGTTGGTTTAGTATTAGATAAGATATTAAGGTGTAAGGTAATTTTTTATGTTATTATGTTTTCTATCTATTCTTCGATTTTATCTTGATCTGAGTCAAATCTAGAGATGATACTAGATGATCTATACACTCTGAACCAACTATAGGTCATCACATTATTTTTCATCAATGTCAATGCATCTATTTATATGTATTTTTGTCGCACACCCAATTCTCAAAGATAATCCATTAAAAATGTATTCTAGTCCTTGTTAACATAAATAGGTGTGACCTATGAAATTGATTACACCCATTAAAAATTGATTAAAGATCATGAAAAATGAAATTAAATCAACCCTTGGGTGCTATGTGAAATTAAGTGCACCACCACAAGTGGAATTTGAGTAATAACTTAAAATGTGTTTTTTACCCCTTGATTTGAGATGTCAAATGTGAATTAAAATGTGAAATGAATTGTAATATGAATATATGGTTTTCATCATGAATTTATGTGTATTAATTAGTTGCAATATCAATTTTAAATTGCAATGATAAAGAAAATGGAATGGGAGAAAAGTCCCTAGACACATTCCATGCATCAGTTGGATAATAATAAAAAACATGTTATAATGAAATGATCATGTGAGTTAAATGAAATACTAATCCTTCTAATCTAGGCCACACCTTGAGACACCTTATGGGGTGAGATTATTTTGAAATGATAAGGTGATCAACATGAAATGAATAATTTATTTTTATTAAATTTTAAAGAATGAATGTATGATAATAAGCATTTGGTAAAAAAATGGATTATTATATGAACTCCATGTATAGACTCAGTTGGATTCAACCTTTCTTATTACCAAATTACACTTCGACTCCTTAGTGGAATACCAAGAGAAAAATAATGGGGGATTAATATTATCTACTGAGTGTTACTTGGACTCCTTAAGGATTAAAAAGGATTGACTCAAGGGGAAGTTGATCATATATTCCATGGGTGATACTTGGGCTCCCTTAGTAAACTACCAATGATGGAATCGAATGGTAGTGATGTAATACCACGCCAAGAGAAATACCACAATTCCTATGAGGAATTACTAAGATGGGATTGTTGGGTTCTTGGTTCATGATACACAAAGATTGATACATAGATTCCAAAGTAAGAATTACAAGGATGGGGCTAGGTTTTCAAATAGTTAAATAATGAAGTGATTTATATGACATTTCTTCCATCCCAAAGAACAATCATGGATTCTCTCTTTGTATTAAACTTTACCGATGTCATGTTTAGACATATTTTGTTCATATTACTAAGGGGGGTGCTGGTTGTGCACTAGGTATGAAGGATTATTAAATTCATTAGGTTGTCGAATGAAATTATTTTTATTATAAATGACTCATGCCTAACTTTTAATTTAGAGACATACTTATAAAATGAAATTTATGAAATAATGTGGTTATTAAATGAGAAACTGTAAATTATAGGAGGTTTACTTTCAATACTTTCTATTATATTCTTTTACTTCTTGAACACTCTGGTCATTAAACATTCATAGCCTAGATGGCATTATACCTTGGGCAGTTGCCTACTTCAATTATATCTAACACCTTGTTCATTCTTATGATGGTACTCGAAGAGACAATATGATTTGAGGTGTGGATAAAGGAAAGTTCCATACTACATGTTCTTGATTCCTTCTTGAAATTAAGGGAGCATGGGACCAAGATGAGGCACATGATTATTTTTAGATATTTTTTAGATTTTTCTACTTTGATACATGTATTCTATTCTACCATTGTGTAACTATTTTGGATAACTTTTAGAGACATGTATCATCATCAATGTATATGAGAATACTTATTGATTTTTGTATACATGTATCATGGATGTTTATCTCTTATTTAGTTATCTATTTTATGACTATTTAATGTTTATGCTATTGATCGGATATTCTATATCTATTTTCCTACACATTGGTGATGAGAAAACAGTATCCCCACATACACACCTACACCCTCACTACATGTTGGTAGCCTCTGTCATTTGGGGAGATGCACTTGAGGCTATTTTCCGACTAGGAATGGGACACCATTAAGTGGTACCTAGGTCTGGAATGTTACATAAATGGACCATGGTTAATATTCTAAACCATATCCCATTTACATGGATGATTATGAGATTTTAATTAATTTTTTACCATTTAATAAAGAATTATTTATTATAAAATATCATTATTGTCAATTTTTGACACAATTATTTTATTTTTTCATTAAGAACATCGAGAAAAAGATGGAAATATAATATATAAATTTGAAACATCCCTATCGTTTTATAATTATCTAAATATTTTCTCAACATAATAATTTTTTCAACTTATATTAATTTTAATATTTTTAAAGCCATTTACTTTAGTTTAGTTTTAATTAAATAATTATTGCATCGATATTACATAAGAATTTAATGTAATTATTTTATGACAAAAAATTTGAAATAAATTATGATGATAAAAATAATTTATATTTCAAATGTTTATTTATAAGTTAATTTTTTTCATTTTTATCCATGCCTCAAAATATTATAGTCATTAAAATTAAGAAAGTGACATTTTTGGATTTTATTTATATAAATTATTATAAAGGTCATAATCATGGACATATAGTTCAAAAAATAGAATTATATAGAACTTAGATGATATAGGATTGAAATATTTCTATAAAATGTAAATTAGACATATTTTTAGGTACTATTACCATTATCTCATTATCATAATCCTCGATAATCTGGTTTTACCCTTAACCATGGTAACAAATTTTTAATTTTGTTACTCATCATTATGGAAAAAAATTATGTTGAACTTATTTTCTATATTTAATCATTATGATTTATAATTTATAATCAATTTACTTATATTCAATTCATATAATTGGTAGAATATATATTAAAAAACCTGCAAAACGTGTCAAAAAATGTGTTTTCAAGGACTCCGTTTTCCAAGAAAAAGATTATCTTACTTTAACTACATGACTAGTGATATTCAATATATGTATAAAAATTCATGTAGTTAGATATATAATCTATAAATTTCATTCAAATTATTAATTATTAAATATTATTTTAATTAATGAAAATGGAATGGTATTATGCATTTAAAAATGGTTTTCAATAAAAAGAAGTATTTTCACTATTCATTGAAATATCAACCATTTCAGAAAAATTACAAATATTAATCCTAAGATAGTTTTCATATTCTATATTCAATAATTAAGTTCATTTTATCAAATACATTTTATAAAAGTAGAATATTTTTATTATATCATTTTCTCTCAAAAAGTAGTAAAAATCATATTTGAGTAAAATGTATTTTTTGAAGAATAAATTGAATTTGATAAAAGAAGTGTGATTATTAACTAATAATTTTTCAATATATGTATATTTATTATTAATTTAATATATATAATTCATAATGTATTTATTGTATTCCTAGCCTCCAATTTAATTGTTATGTTATAACTACCATATTTAAATAATATATTCTCCATGTCATTTACATTCAGTGTTGCATGTCGAAAATCCTATCAAACATAATGTTCTTATTTTAAAATATTGGGAACTTATATGGAAAATTTTTCATTTCTTGGTCAATACAAATTAGAAATATAGGGGGTTATGTGTTTAGATGAGTCCATATTGTCCAGGATCTCCCCCTCTTTTACCTCTCTTTCAACCCACCTCCATGGTGTGAGTTTTTTGACACTTTCCTACAATGTATTAAAGGTACAACATCTATTTCTTCATTTTTTATAATTAATTATTCTCACTTAATTGTAATTATGGTTGTATTTGGGTATGGTTTTTGTTTCAATTATACTAAATCATGGTGGAATAAACTTAGATGAAGTGATATTTTCCTCATCTTTCATATAGAGAATCTTGAGAAGTCTTATTCACATTAATAGAAGAAGTTTTTGAAAATGTATTTAACCCTATGATTTTCCAATGGTTTAAAAAAAATCGAATTAATTATCCCTGGAATAATGAGTAACTATTAATGATTTATTTTAGTATAGTCTTATAAGTGATTTAGGAGAGAACATCCCCTAGCAGCTTTAGATTTTTTCATGTTTTGTTTTGAAAAATGAGTATTTAAGAATTTATTTCTATTTTAATTAATTAATTTAATTAATTATAAATTCTTATTGTTAATTTTACATGTTGTGTGGTATGTGGAATGTGATCGTGGGTGCGAGAAATGCTTGGTTGGATTTGATGAGTCTCAAAAAATCATGATGAGGGGTTAGTTATGGTAATCAGTTAGGTGTCCTAGAAGATAAAAAAGCATGTGGATGGTTATATATGATTGTTTTTGTCAATATACAATATATAGTCTGGTAATGGGATTTAGAAACTAGTGGTACCATGGGTAGATGATATGTGATTGTGATGGGCCTCCCAAACATGGAATAAGTTCTCATTGGAACTTAGAGTGGTTTGGTGTAATGATCTGGTTCCAGGTGCTGCCCAAAGGTTCCCCGAACCCGGTTGGTCACATGACTTCAAGAGAATTCCACAAAACACCAGAGGCTTCCGAATTGCAGTGAGGGCCACAATGTAATAATGGGGAAACTATTACCTCATTAGCAGAGTATGCACAGTGGAATAACAAATAGTAAACAAAAGAGGAAGTAGTAAAACCATAAAACAAAAGTAAATTGCGGAAGAATGATAGTATAAAACAACTACATCATATATAAATGAATGATTCATGTCACATGTATCTAGGAAAGAATCCAAAAATTCACAATTATAGAAATACAATAATAAAACCCAAGTACAGAAAATTAGAAAACTCCAACAGCATCACAAGCCTAAGCTTGGTCCCATTCTCTCCATTGCCAACAGTAATCAAGTACCTGATGAAAAAGGGAACTTACCCTTATCTTTACCTACAGTAATATATTTTATTTGGGACCAAAATCATGAACCTAATAGGGTGTGAGATGAATCCCAATAGGCAACCTCCAAAAGATCTGTTCTTAACAGTTAATGAATATATATAGCAGGAAATATGCCGAAATGAAGAAATAAACCAAGAGGTACTCAAAAGTAAACAGTCCTATAGTTTCCAATTTCATTCATTTATATTTATTAATTATTAAATCAATTGAATAATGTAACCTCGAGATCTAGCCTATGCCCCTTTCCCCCTGTATAATAGTAATAACAGACGTCACAGAGGACCATATAAACAACAAACTATGATCGAGTCCATGCTTGTGCTTTGGCTTGACAGGCTCATCGCATTCATCAAACATTAAAAAGTAAACCTCTGTGAAATTTCCCATAGTCTAACCCCTATGGTTTAACATATCATAAACTCATAAACAATGACCCTATGAGAAATCTCACATGGTCTAAAAACTTTGGCCCCACATATTACTAATCATTTACAGACGACCACCTGGGAAGCTCTCATGGTCAATACCCACTTGGTCCTCATAGAAACAATAAATTATAATTACCCACTGTCATCTATCATAGTCAATTCTCTAGGGTTCACATAGAAACAATAAAATATAATGACCACCTGGAAGCTCTCACAGTTAATTCTGCAGTGTCCAACATTCATTTAATAACGACCCCTTGGGTACCTATCATGGTCTAACCCCTCTAGTCTATGACCACCCAATAACTCTCACAGTTAATACATATGGTTCATCCTAACAAAAATTTACACATAAAAGACCTTACCTCGGTAATCTCTAATAGTAAATTCACCTGGGTCACTCTTTCACAATGTGAAATACATGAATCTTATGTAATCAGTTACTCCATCCTTACAACACGAGACATGGAAAACAAGTCAATCCAGACATGAATTCTAAACCAAATGACCATAATCAATTCCATAAGGGAACAAACCCATGGGGTGTCACATAACAGGGTAACTAACCATTCACAAAAGCAATAAACCTTTATCATATAAAAAACCATAATAGGTATTAAATAGGGTTGAATTCCTAAAACATGCAATACCCTAAAGATGGATATTCAGATATTTTAGAATATACAATCCAAATACAACCAAAGAAATGAACAAACCACCTACCTTGACGTTGTATGATGAACCATCTTGAATGTCGGCCCTTCAATCGACTTAGAATAATGTAGATCTTTGAAAAGGGTAAAAAAGATCAACCCTCGACAAATCACGAGCGAGGATGAATCATGAAAAAAGATAAATGGAAAGATAGAACACACTAGTGGGAATCTAATTCACCTGGTAGAATCTCAATTAGATCTCAGAAGTAAAATTGGGAGAGCCTTGAAGGTCTTTTGTATTCCATCACTCTCCTACATGAACTGAGGGTAGAATAAGTGTTTTATAGAGATGAGACACGACCCCACTCCAACCCATCAATTAAAAATAAAAGTACATGGTGCGATAATTCAATGTACATGTCATATACTTACCTCAACTGGATCCCACTTTAGGCAGTCTTCTATGTCACCTACATGGACATATACTCGGCCATTACAAAGCTAGTACACAGCTACACATGGTAACCGGGTACATGACATGTACTTAAGAAATTTCACATTTCTTCTTTTTCCCTCAAAATAACCTCATAAAAATATCCAACCCTAAAAAAAATATTTGGGTTCTTACAAACTTCCCCCTTAAAGAAATTCATCCCTAAATTTCCCTTACAAGGGTGGCGAAGAAGATACTTCAAACAACTATGGAAACTGTTATCCTATATCAGCCTCCCTCCACCAGGTATCTTCATTTACTCTCCTGTGCTACCATAGCACTCATACCAGAGGTACCGAACGAACTTGGATAAACATAGTGAAGTGATCCAAAATCCGTATAGAGTGCTTCTCGAATGATATATCCACCTCTAACTCAGCCTCCTCTAGTTTATAAATATGAGATGGGTCTGAAAAGGATCTTCGTAGCTGAAAAACATGAAAGAAATCATACATAACCTATTACTTATGTGGTAATAGAAATAGATTCGAACTCGACCCGAATGTCTTTAAACCTCAAACATCCCAACATATCTTGGTAAAAGTTTCCCCTTCCTCATAATCCTCCGGTGTCCCAACCTCAGTGTGACACATAAGATAACCCGATCTCCAACCTCAAACTACAGAGGCCATCCTTATCAATCCACATAATATTTCCACCGAGACTATACATTAGCCATCCTCTTCGAAATCAATTCCATCTGCTCAGTGGTATCCTGGACAAGACGAAGTCCTAGCATAGCTTCCTCTCCTTCCTCCATCCAACATAGGGGTGATATGTATGTCCTACTATACAAAGCCTCATAAGGTTCCATCTGAATCATTTCATAAAAACTGTTGTTATAGGAAAACACCAATAGGGGTATGCGTCTCTCCCAAGAGCCCCAAAAATCAAGGACTCATGCTCGAAGTATGTCTTTCAAAACCTAAATTGTACACTCAGAATGGTCATCTGTCTTGGGATGGTAAGATGTACTCAGAAGTACCTATGTACCAAAATCCCTCTATTGTCCCTGGCAGACATGAGAAGTAAAATGGGCATCCCTATCTAAAAATGTAGAGTGAAGAACCACATGAAAACACCCAATCTCTCAGATGTAAAACCATATAATATTATCAAAACTAAAGGTTTCATTAATCGTCATGAAATGTGAAACCTTCACGAGCCTATTGAGATCAAATTAAATGGTATCATTACCAAAATACCTCCAATATTTTAAAAACTCTACCAAGCGCACCCCTAAGCATTCTGACAATGCTACCGGTGTGTTTTCCTTTAACTGGGAAAAACCAAACACAACTCAGGTCATAACCAGACCACACAACAAGGAAAGGTCAACCCAATATGACATCATCCATACATGTCACACAATCCTTCCTTGAAAGAGATTGTGTATTTTCACAGAACACCTACCTTAACCAGCAGAGTGTTCTAACTGGATCACTCTTACCATACTCATGGCATAAGAAAGATAAAGAATCAAACCATCACCTAATTAATCATCTTAGAAATTACTATCATATAAAGTTGACGTATTGCAACAAAAATAGAACATTTCTTAAGGCACCATGTTCTAGAAAAGAACATATTCACCGAATCTCACACCTATCTCTTAGTGACACTCCTATGTCACACCATCCCTTTATCACTAAAAAGATCCTTCCACATTAGTAGAAAACAGATAATTCCAAATCCAACCCACTGGAATTATTAACACTTTAAAAATTACATCAGATCCCAAGTAAAAGTCCATGATAACCTCATATCAATCAACCCGAAGTCTATGAAAATCGCCAAGGGGGTCATAGTAGAATTAATCATCAAGAGTCTTTACAAGATGTTATTACCCAAGAAATGAAGTATCACCCAAGAATAAACAAGACACTACTGAAACC
This sequence comes from Viscum album, assembly GCA_963277665.1. Lineage (NCBI taxonomy): Eukaryota > Viridiplantae > Streptophyta > Magnoliopsida > Santalales > Viscaceae > Viscum > Viscum album. The sequence goes on from OY728157.1 coordinate 1,350,918,003, forward strand.
ACACATGCATCGCAAAACATGGAAAAGATCACAAACGAGTCCAACGACTTCAAACTGTAGCACATTGTATAACCAACGATCTCTTAGTGCCCCCAGGATGACATCAAGATTGGGGACATGATCACCTTTTAAGAGAGAGTACACTAAATGGACTTCAAAGATTACTAGAAAAGGATAGCCGAAGAACTACTAGTCAACCTCCTAAATTATACTCGCATTTACTTACTGATGCAACATCATTCAACAAATCACAACATTGTTGTGTAGTCTAGAAAGAACCACCATGAATCAAGGCACCCAAGATTCAAACCATTCAAGTAAAAATGACCATTTCCGAAGGGTTCTTTATTGTGATACTTCTAACTGGAAAGAACCTATTTGAAATAGAACTGATGTGACATGACCTACCTAGGTGTGTCTAATACGTCGAGATGGAAAAGACACTTTCAAATGAACTTGTTTAGAGGAAACATAAACACATGTGTGTCATTCCTTGAACCACAATCACCATGTCAAATCAGTTAGAATGAAGCCGAAAAGATAAACTGAGCGGCGTTTCAAAACACCAGTATACTAGAAAGTCCTCCCAAATAGTGGGATGAAAAGTGTTCCATAATGATTATGTAACTCTTCACAAAATATAACCCAAGAAAAGACACTAAAATCTCAAAGATAATCAATGTAACCAACCTCAAAATCTAATTTAAACATTTAACACTAGAGGGGTACTCTGTATGTCGACATACACTACCCCAAGTTTACAGGATCAGTGACACATTTCGGGGTACTATGCATATGATGTCCACCCTAGACATGGTAGTACCCGAAGGTTCACACAAGAACTGGCTAAAAATAAAATCATTAACACAACTATTAACTCGGGTGACAACATACCCAGTCATCCATCACTAAAGGAAAGGGAGGTTTACATGAGCTCCAAATCGCCAACAATGCCCAAGGAAGGTCTAACACTGAGAACTATGTTATCCTCATTCTTGTTCCCACATCAAATGTTAAGGCACAATGACAACCCCTCCGAAAAATGATGTCATTTTAAACCAGAATTACTACCTGGGAAATTGAAAACTAGACCTCACCGATGTCAAAAGATCTCAATAGAGAACAAGACAAATTTCTCTAACAATGCTACGTACCAAGTGCGATTATTTTATGAAGAATACACATAAACTTCCACTAATAGGTTATGAAAAATAGATTCACTATGCTCAAAAGACCCTAGGAAACAACTTTATCTCAACAACTCAAAGAAAAACAATCAAGTCTCCCCAAAATTCCATTAAAACATTTGAAAACTCAAACATTCCATCACCAATGACAAGTTAGCCAAAATATCCATTTTAACAACCGAAGAAACCTACAATGAGATCTTGTTAAACCAACCTAGGTCCTAAAAAAGGGAACCCAATAGCAGTATTTTAACCACAGAAAGAATGAACACATAAGAAGTTTATTCTATTAAAACCACATTCCAAAGCACGTAAGCAGATGAATCTCATAAGAGATCTTCAAAAGGGAAATAAAAAGGGAATCCCACAACATGTATCCTTTATAAGATACATAGACGAGGGATACTACTTGGGACTCCCAAGAAGAAACATGCCTCATAGCCTCATAAGACAAAAGTCACATCTCACATGGGGAAATGTCATCAAGAGAAAAAAATCATGAGAGACATCTCACAGCTCATAGAAAATCAAAGGACTCTACTAGGTTTTTCCGAACACCAACCGATCATTTACATTTTGGTCTCAATACCAAGAGACAACTGCAAATAGTAACTAGGGGATGAACCTCTCCATTTAGAATGAAAACCACAAAACAACTATTAGGATTCATCAGAACGCTCCACAGGATCTACCATCACAATCTACATAGAAAAAATACTTAGAAAGGACTACTCATGGGTCCAAAACTAACATCATGAGATAAAATAGTAACAAATCCTCAAATGGTATAAAATATGACTACATGGCATGTAGTATTCATACATGACGTGTACTATCACACTCTTATATAGGATTGTACCCTCTCCTTCCAAGGAATGCGAATATCACAAGTACATGGCGTGTCATCCCCGCACATGGCATGCACTCAAGTCCTCCCTCCTGGCCATGTCCATCTACACGAACAAACTCAAACGGATTCTATGTATGAAAAAAATACATGGCCTATTCACCCTACACAAGATGTGTCCCACTTAAGTCCCATCCATCCAGGTGATTGGTCACACGGCTGAATAAATGATTGTTAACGACAAGGCATGTACAATCTAGACATGACATGTACAAATTAGGTTTCATCCACCCATGTCGTTGGTCACACAACCAGATACACGATTCTTTAAAGCATGACATGTACTCATAGTACACAACCTATTCTACAACCGATTATCAACCCCGTGTCTCTACTCACATAGTCAGTTATACATCAACAACTACCTGATGTGTACATACGGTACATAGAGTGTACTTAAAAAAAGTCAGTTCATCCAAAATAGAAGTACACATGGAATGTGTTCATAACACCACATGCCATGCTATCTGGGTTTCTGGATAGTAAGCCTTTGAAACTTCTCTAGAACCCATAAAAACAAAAAATTTGGTCCAATTACTGATAAATTCCAACCCGTGAGTGTCCATATTCACTCAAATCAATGTTTTTCATCCTTATTCATATTAAAACATGACAAAATTCAATTAAAGTTCAAACATGGTCCACCAAATTTTGATCCAAGAGGGCCCATAACACCCCAGGTACCAAAGTGTGGCATCCATCCAAATTAAAATATATATATTCCAATACAAAATCAAAATAGAAGGTATTATATCTTGATATCTATCAAAACAAATCTCATATCTTTAACAACATCTATCACAACAACATGAAATCGGTAATGCACCTAAAATAACAGGACAAGAATGCATGACATGTGTTTTATATCAAGTGCCTATATAATTTATGTGATGGAATACCCTCATCTCATCAAGATGCAACAAAAATAGAACCACAATGATATACATAATAGAAACATAAAACAAGTGTGTCACTCAATGGTGAAATCAAATCAATTGTAACAATTGAAAAAACAGAAAAAATTTCAATATTTGAGCTAACATGTCTTATCCCAATACACATGTTTTCTACTCCTGGGAACAGATTATTACAAAATGCCTATACCTTTATAACCAAATAAAAGGATCCAAATAGTAAGATAAATTCATAAAATGAATCACCTCTGATACCACTTTGTAACATCCCAATTCAGAGTGCCGCCAAAAATTGCCCCGAACCCAGTTGGTCACATGAGCTCAAGCGCATTTCCCAAAATTCCAGGGGTAGCTGACTAGTAGCAAGGGCCACAATGTGATAATGGGGAAACTTTTCCCTCATTGACATAGTATTTATAGGGGAATATCATGTATTAAAAAAAGAGGAAGTAGTAATACCATACAATATAAGTAAACAACGGAAGACTGATGGTATAAAACAACTGTAACATATATATTAATAAATGATGCATGTCACATGTATCTAGGAAATAAGACGAACAAGTCACAATTATAGAAATACAATACTGAACCCCATGTATAGAAAATTAGTAAAATACAATAGCAACGAAAGCCTGAACTTGGTCCCATGCTCTCCATCTCAAACATAAATCAAGTACCTGATGAAGAAGGGCGTTTCCCTTATCTATACCTACAAGAATATAATCTATTTGGGTCTAAAAGAAAGACCCAAATAGGGTGTGAGATGATTCCCAATAGGATACCACCAAAATATCAGTTCCAAAAAGTCAAAGAATATATATATGAGGGAATTAGAAGAAATGACGCAATAAACTAGGAGTTACTCATAAGTAAACAATCAAAATGTTTCCAATTACATTAATTTAGATTAATTAATTAATTAATACATTGAATAAAGTAACATTGGGATCTATATTAAGCTATGTGTCCCCTATATAATTATAAAAACAGACATCTCAGAAGACCATCTAAACAACCATGTAAGACCGAGTCCAAGCTTGTGATTTGTCTTAGAAGACTCATCACATTCATTATACATTCATAAGAAAACCTCTAGGAAACTTCTCATAGTCTAACCTGTAACGACCCGAACTTTTTGAATAGTATTTTAATTTACTCTTAAAAGATTTAATAGAGATGTTAATGGTTAATGTAGAAAGAAGAGTTGATGGCTTCATCCAGTATACTCGATCTTATCAGACCTTGGGAAGGAGGTGGAAAATTTGGGCTTTGCTTTGGACCAAGCCCAAGCCGAACTCCAGCGTGTCAAGCTTGAACGGAACCGCCTACGAGAGAAGTTCAAGTTAGTGGAGATTACTACTAGGGAAATGTTATATGAGCCTCCCTCAGATTCTCTCACCATATCACACCTTACACTTAGGTCATATACTGGTGTTATAAGGGGCCATGTGAAGAGACTGTAGCTAATTTTTGTAATCCTTTAGAATAATTAAAATTGTGATATATTCCTTTAGGGAAGTTGTGAATTTTCAAATGTCCGGATAATTTTAGGATATAAATTTTTGATGAATTTGGGAAAAAGAATATTTGAAAATATTTATGTAAACCATAGATAATTAATTATGTGTAATGATTTTTGAAAAATGGTCTTCTACAATTATGTTTAGTATGAAATTTAGAGTCTAATAAGATCAACTTGATTTTTGATGAATTATAAATTATGAATAGTGATTTTACGCTTAGGATTAGTAATGTGACCAAATGGATTAGTAATATCACTTAAATAATTTATTAATATAATCTAGGAACCTTGATTAAGTAATGTGTTTCAATAAAATAGGTAAATAACTATTTCAGAAATTATTAGTCAAGTATCGGTTTTTTCGGGTGAATAGAGTTTTTTTAATTAAAAATTAAATTAAAAATATTTAGAAAATTATTTCTATAAAATTGTATTTATTTTTGAATTCAGAGCATCGATGTTATTTTAATGTGAATTTTGGGGATTTTTCTGAAAAAAATGAATTTTCAGTGAATAGTGAAAATACAGTTTTAGGGTTTCGGTATGTTTAATGACATCATAACTGCATCATGATGATGTCATTAGATATTTTATGGTATGTTAGACTTATTAATAGTAATATAAGGTATGAGGTGTCCCATGTGGCTAATACCATGGGCAAATACCATGGGCAAGCCCATGGTTGTGCCAAAACCACCAATGAGGTGTCCCTTGGCCATTAATGCCTTGTCCCCTCACTTTCCCTATAAATACCCACCCTTTACTACTTTAGTATTCACTCTCTAATCTCCCCCAACAATGATATGGTATAATTACCTCCAAAATATTCCTCCCAAGGTTCCCCCAAGCTCTCAAGGTCCCAAACTTTGAGTTTTAAGAGTTACGTTTTAAGGTAAGGGATCCTATCTCTCTCTTTCTTTCCAAGTACTCTCTTTTATGTCATATCTTTTATGATTCATGTTATTATGTTGGAGGATGTTCTTTTATGTTCATCCTACTGTCCTTTTTATTTTCATATTATGAGATACCCCCTCTTTCTCTCATAAATTCATTTTAAGAAGGTTTAAGTTGCGCCGTTAGGTTGTCGAATTTTTAAAGGATTCCTTCTCCCTTCTCGTTTTCAAGTTCTATTTTCATGTCAAGTCTTCCAAGTTCCGATTTATTATGTTGGGGTATGATCTCTATATCAATAATAATGATCTTTTATGTTCATATGATTAGAGACCCTATTCGATGTCATCAATTCATTTTTTTGTTGTTTTAAATGACGCCGTTAGGCTGCCGAATTTTCATAAGAGAAATCTTATTTTTGTTTTCCTTAAATGTTTTTCATTTCATAGGGTTTGTCTTTAAAATTTCATTACTATATTCTTATATCCATTATATTCTGTACCTATACTATTTTATGGATCATTTATGAGTGGGTGACCCATGTCCCCTCTCTTTTTAATGTTTTCTAAAACCCCGAAACATAGATGTTATGCCGCAGACTTTTCATCTCAAAATGTCTTTCTCTTTTTCTCAAATTATATTATTTTATTAATTGAATACTCAAAGATATTTCTTATATATGGTTATTCACATATATATCAGAATGTTCTATTTTAAATTCTGGGATTTACATACATGAAACCCGCTTTCCTTTTTGTCTGTTAAAAGTGACATAAAGATCATGTCTTTAAAGATATTTTTAAAAAACGCTATGATTATGAAAGGAAACCAATTTATTTTATGCTATATGGGTTATTTATTAAATTTTTTATGATGATATATGTGGCTCACATGATAATAAAGAAAAATTTAACGGTGCGCCCTGATAGTGCTCCAATGCATTGGGTAAAGTCTTAATCTCTAGAGATGACCATTTTTAATGACGCCTTGGTGAATAACCTTGGTAATTTTTAATGACACATTGGGGATGGACCTTGGTGAAATGGAAATGATTGTCTATTTTAAATGTTGTATCCACATCTTCAAGTTATGAAATACGTTATTTTTTATTATGATACGCCTCATGATTTCTTTCTCATGCCTTAAAGTTCTTTTTCATGACTTTATTGATGTATCTCAAGTTCACATGTTAAATGTTTCCCCTTGTTACCCTTACTGGGGCTTCTGCTCACCCTTTCTTTTGATGTATGTCCCCAGGTTATGATATGTAGTAATAAACTTAGGATGAACATAAGTATAATCCTTTCAAGTGTTTAAGAAAAATGTTTTTTTTGTTTTCATGTTTTAAGTTCTTGGGTTCCAAGACACTAAACCTTAAAGATCCTCGGTTTTGTAAATTGTAATGAAAAGTTATGTTATAAAAAGGTGGGATACTATAGTTGGTATCAAAGGTCGGTTTAGTTATTTGTGGAAATTAGGCCTTGAAAACATTAGGAAGAACCCTATAGAAAAGTTTAAATATAAGAAATATTCCTGGTATTTTGGTGAGTATTGAGTTAGTGGTTTATTAAACAAATACATCCCTGTCTGGATACGAGCAGGTAGAGGCGGCTCTGACACAGATTTACATAGCGGTAAAACATGAAAACACCGCTTTGAGCTAGACTCGAATGGGAACTGGTGCACGATAATGGGCCTTGCTGCACTCATGGTTATGACACTCTCGGGGTATATGTTTGGTTAATCACAAGCTTTTTATGAATCATTATGAAGGAATTATAGAGAAATATAATTGTTTAAGAATGATGTTTTAAGACGTATAATTCTATATAGTTAAAATATTCATAAGTGATACAACTTTCTCACTAAGATTTTATTCTTTTAGAAAATGGCGGCCAATAGGAGGAACCGTGAAAATGGTAACTGCAATGGACCATGCGTTGAAGGCCCTCCGATGGAAGCCGGAATGGAAACATTCATGCGAATGATGAACCAACTGACTCAAGTTATTAGTAATAACTTGAATCAAGCTGAGAGGCCGATCTCACCATGAAGGTAACAACATTCTGTTGAGTCCTTCATGCATCAAAAACCACCAAAATTCAGTGGAACTACTGACCCATTGGTTGCGGAACAGCGGATAAGCTCCATTGAAAAGATCTTTTATGTACTTCATTGTTCAGAACAAGAAAAAGTCACCCTTGCTGTTTACCGCCTAGAGGGAGAAGCTGATCAGTGGTGGTCACTGGTCAAAAACACAAATCCAAGAGGAGATATGGAAGCTATGGAGTGGGAAGAGTTCAGGGGAATATTCTTTAATAAGTATTTCCCTCGTTCCATGAGAATGATAATGGAGAAGGAGTTTCTCGAGCTGAAGTAGAAGGAGAATGAATATGTTGGAATCTATGAGTTGAACATCACAAGGATTTCCTGTTTTACCTCAATATTTGTCATGGTCCCTAATGGGAAGGTTGATAGATTCTTTGGTAGACTAAAACCTAATCTTCGAAAGAATCTAGCCAACAGGGTCTATAATAGCTACGATGAAATAGTTTGAAGTGCTATGAAAGTCGAACTGAAGTTTGGTGAGGCACAATGGTCTCAAAAATCTAATGAGAAGAAGAGAGCTCTAGAACCAAGCCTAGGAAGATGCTTTGATCAGGAAAGATGTGGAAAGAAAATGAAACTTTCCACATGCTATAAATGTGGGAAGAAGCATTCAGGGCACTGGTTTATCGGAAGTTCCAAGTGCTACAAGTGTGGAAGGGGAGGCCATATTGCTCAGAATTGTCGTAGTGAGGTGAGGCCTCAACTCCCCAACACTAACGAGAGAGGAAAGATAGTTCTGGCCCTACCCGAAGTCAAATTCTTCAAGTGTGGATAGCTTGGACACTTTGCTAATCACTGTCCAAATCCAAAGGTAGTGGAGGGGAATCACCATCAACCTCAGCAAAGGCCAGGGGACAAAGTTCATGACTTTGCTATCACAACAACTGAAGTTGAAGCTCTGAATGACGTGGTAGTGGGTACTCTTATTGTCCTCTCAAAACTATCAAGTACTTTGTTTGATTCTAGTTCTACGTATTCCTTTATTTCCTCAATGTTTTCAAAGAATATAGAATCAATCCCTGAACTGCTAGAGGTATATTTTTCAGTCAAGACTCCAAGTGGGATTTTCCATGCATCAACAGTGTTTAGAGACTCTAGTATTTACTTTAGTGAGCACAATATTATCACAAATCTAGTAGTCATTCCCATGTTGGAATTCGACGTTATACCAGGGATGGAACGACTCTCAAAGTATAATGCTAAGAAAAAATGCAGAAGTAAGGAAATCTCAATAGTCTTGAATGAAGGACCTACAATTATCTTCCAAGGAGAGATATCCCGACCTGATCCTTGTATAGAGGCACCTCCTGTAGCCTTCTTTATGGAGTTAATCAGCTAGGATGAAGAAGGAAAAGGGAGTATACAAATAGAAGATATTACGATTGTTCATGAATACATGGACGTATTTTCTGAGGAGTTACCTGGACCTACCCCAGAAAGATAGGTAGAGCTCTCCATTGAACTTTTACCTGGATCTCAACTGATATCAAAGACCCCGTATAGAATGGAAAATGTGGAGTTAGAGGAGTTAAAGAAACAACTCCAAGACTTGTTGGAGAAAGGGTTTATCTGACCGAGTGTGTCTCCTTGGAGAGCACAAGTTCTCTTTGTGAATAAGAAGGATGGATCAATTAGGTTATGAATTGATTATAGAGAACTGAACGAAATCACATTAAAGAAAAAATACCCTCTTCCAAGAATTGATGATTTATTTGACCAACTTTGTGGGGCTCAATTCTTCTCCAATATTGATCTTCGATCTGGTTATCATCAACTGAGGGTGAAGCAGGGAGATATTCCAAAGACCGCATTTCGATTAAGATATGGGCATTATGAGTTTAGTGTTATGACCTTCGGCTTGACTAATGCTCCTACTATTTTAATGGATTTATTGAATAGAGTCTTTAAGGATTACCTTGATAACTTTTTGGTCATTTTTATTGATGATATTTTGATATATTCAAAATGTCTTGAGGAGCATGAAGATCATATGAGGGTCATTTTGCAAACTCTGCGGATGGAGAGGCGCTTTGGAAAGTTCAACAAGTGTGAGTTTTGGTTACAACAGATGGCTTTCTTGGGGAACATAGAAACCAATGAAGGAATCTCGGTTGACCATGCAAAGACAATGGTTGTGGATGAGTAGCCACAACCCAAAATAGTAACTAAGATTCGTAGTTTCCTTGGTTTAACAGGATATTATAGGAGGTTTGTGAAAAAAATTTCACGACTTTCTAATCCACTAACCAAGTTGACTCGAAAAGGGGTTAAATTCATCTGGACAAAAGAATGTGAGAAAAGTTTCCAAGAGCTGAAGAATAGATTGTTTACTGCGCCTGTGTTAACACTACCCTCTATCGGAGAAGGATTCATTATTTTTAGCGATGAATCTCTAAAAGGTCTTGGGTGTGTCCTCATGCAAAATGACAAGATCATTGCTTATGCATCTCGACAGTTGAAGATTCATGAGCAGAATTATCCTACACATGATTTAGAGCTAGCGGCAGTTGTTTTTGCTCTAAAGATATAGAGGCACTATATTTATGGGGAGAAATGTGATATATACACTGACCACCAAAGTTTAAAGTATATTTTCATGCAGAAATAATTGAACATGAGACAAAGGAGATGGTTGGAGCTTATTAAAGACTATTATTGTTCAATTCATTATCACCCTAGAAGAGAAAACAAAGTCGCGGATGCATTAAGCAGGAAAGACCCTGTTGTTCTGGAAACAATGAGGATCCTAGGAGATACCTTGATTAAGTATCTAGTAAAGATGGACATGGGAATTATAAGATAAGGGACATCATCAACCCTATCCCAAATGATTTCTCAACCTTCATTTTTAGAGAGGATCAAGAAGGCTCAAAAAGAAGATCTTTTTTTTTCAGGAGATATTTGAGGCTGTAAAGGATGGGAAGTTTCCTGATTTCAATATTGATCAAGAAGGTGTACTGAAATTTTGTACAAGACTACGTGTTCCATCTATTCCGGAGATAAATAAAGAACTGATGGATGAAGCTCATAGCTCTACCTTCTCTATAAATCTGGGAGGCAATAAAATGTATAGAGACCTTTGTGATCATTATTGGTGGGATAACATGAAGAGAGATATTGCTGATTACACTACAAGGTGCTTGGTGTGTCAACAAGTAAAGGCAGAACGACAACTTCTTAAGGGGGTATTACAACCGCTACCCATACCATCATGGAAGTGGGATATTATCACTATGGACTTTGTCACTGGTCTCCCAAAAACTTCCAAAGGAAACAATGCGATATGGGTTATTGTGGAACGTCTCACCAAGACTGCAAATTTTATCTCCATTCGGGAAGATTTCTCTTTGGATTAACTTGCCAAGATATACGTAAAGGATGTGGTAAGGCTGCATGGGAAACCAATATCAATCGTATCTGATCGTAATCCAATAGTCACATCAAAATTTTGGAGAAGTCTTCAACATGCTCTGAATACTGAATTAAATTTTAGTACGGCCTATCATCCTCAAACTGATGTCCAATATGAAAGGACTATTCAGACACTTGAGGACATGCTGAGATTATTCTCAATGGAATTTAAAGGTGGATGGGATCAACACCTCCCATATGTTGAGTTCTCATACAACAAGAGCTCCCATTCGAGTATTCAAATGGAACCCTATGAAGCTCTTTATGTAAAGTGATGTAGAACCCCGACTTGTTGGTATGAAGCTGGTGAGAGAAAGATTGTTGGGCCTAATCTTGTGCAAGAGATGACAGAAAAGGTTCATGCAATCCAACAACACTTAAAGGCTGCCCAGAGTCAGTAGAAGAACTATGATGACAACCATCGAAGGGACTTGGAGTTTGGTGTTGGTGATAAAGTCTTCCTTCGAATTTCTCCATGGAAGATTGTCATGCGGTTTGGAAAGAAAGGGAAGCTCTGCCCTAGGTACATTGGCCCCTATGAAGCCCTTGATCGCATAGGATAAGTGGCCTATCATCTAGAACTTCCACCGAACCTAACTCAAGTTCACGACGTCTTCCATGTATCTCTGTTGAAGAAGTACATACCCGACCCTTCCCATGTACTGAACCCATAGGTGGTACAACTGGAACATGACCTCTCTTATGAGGAGCAGCCAGTGGAAATCTTAGGCCGTAGAGGCAAGGTTCAATGCAACAAGACTACCCACCTTGTGAAAGTGCTGTGGAGGAATCATAAGTACGGAGAAGTGACATGGGAGCCTGAGGAGACAATGAAGCAAAAGTACCCTCACCTTTTTGACTAGGCCTTTAGTTTAAAATTTCAGGGATGAAATTTCTTAAGGGGGGAAGAATGTAACGACCCAAACTTTTTGAATAGTATTTTAGTTTACTCTTAAATGATTTAATAGAGATATTAATGGTTAATGCAGAAAGAAGAGTCAATGGCTCCATCCAGTAGAATCGAGCCTTATAAATCCCACTTATTAGAGATTCGGAAGGAGGTGTAAAATTTGTGCTTCTCTTTGGACCAAGCCCAAGCCGAACTCCTGCGTGTCAAGCTTGAACGGAACCGCCTACGGGAGAAGCTCAAGTTAGTGGAGATTTCTATTAGGGCAATGTTATCTGAGCCTCCCTCAGATTCTCTCACCATATCACACCTTACACTTAGGTCATATGATGGTGTTATAAGGGGATATGTGATGAGACCATAGCTACTTTGTGTAATCCTTTGTAATAAATAAAATCATTATTTCTTCCTTTAGTGAAGTTGTGAATTTTCAAATGTCCGGGTAATTTCAGGATGTAAATTTTTGATGAATTTTGGAAAAAGGATATTTTAAAATATTTATGTAAATCTAAGATAATTAATTATGTGTAATGATTTTTGAAAAATGGTCTTCTACAATTATTTTCAGTAAGAAACTTAGAGTCTAATAAGATCAACTTAATTGTGGATGAATAGTAAATTATGAATAGTGATTTTACGCTTAGGATTAGTAATGTGACCAAATGGATTAGTAATCTCACTTAAATAAAGTATTAATATAATCTAGGCACCTTTATTAAGTAATGTGATTCAATTAAATAGGTAAATAACTATTTTAGAAATTATTAGTCAAGTATGAGTTTTTCAGGTGAATAGTGTTTTTTAATTAAAAAATAAATTAAAAATATTTTGAAAATTGTTTCTATAAAATGGAATTTATTTTTGAATTCAGAGCATCGTTGTTATGTGAAGGTGAATTTTGTGGATTTTTCGGAAAAAATGAATTTTCAGTGAATGGTGAAAATACAGTTTTAGTGTTTCGGTATGTTTAATGACATCAGAACTGCATCATGATGATGTCATGAGATATTTTAAGGTATGGTAGACTTATGAATAGTAAGATAAGGTATTAGGTGTCCCAAGTGGCCAATACCATGGGCAAATACCATGGGAAAGCCCATGGTTTTCCCAAAACCACCAATGAGGTGTCCCTTGGCCATTAATGCCTTGTCCCCTCACTTTCCCTATAAATACCCACCCTTTACTCCATTAGTTTTCACTCCCAACTCTCCAACAACAATGCACTAGTATCATTAACTCGAATAGAGTCCTCCCAAGGTGCCCCCAAGCCCTCAAGGTCCCAACCATTGAGTTTTAAGAGTTACGTTTTAAGGTAAGGGATCCTACCTCTCTCTTTCTTTCCAAGTACTCTCTTTTAGGTCATATCTTTTATGATCCATGTTCTTATGTTGTAGGATGTTCTTTTATATTCATCCTTCTGTACTTTTTATGTCCATATGATTAGATACCCCTTATTTCTCTCAAAAATTCATTTTATGAAGGTTTAAGTGGCGCCGTTAGGCTACCGAATGTTTAAGGGATTCCTTCACCCTTCTCATTTTCAAGATCTATTTTCATGTCAAGTCTTTCAAGTTACTTTTTATTATGTTGGGGTATGATATATATATCAATCATACTGATATTTTATGTTTATATTATTATATAACCTATTCTATCTCTTCAATTCATTTTTTTTGATTTTTTAAATGATGCCGTTAGGCTGCAAAATTTTCATAAGAGAAATCTTATTTTTGTCTTCCTTCAATATTTTTCATTTCATAGGGTATGTCTTTCAAATTTCATTACCATGTTCTTATATCCATTATATTATGTCCCTCTACTATTTTATGGATCATTTATGTGTGGGTTACCCATGTTCCCTCTCTTTTCAATGTTTTCTAAAACCCCGAAACGTAGCCATTATGCCGTAGAATTTTGATCTCAAAATGTCTTTCTCTTTTTCTCATATTCTATTATTTTATTAATTGAATACTCAAATATATTTCTTCTATATGGGTATTCACATATATATCAAAACGTTCTATTTTAAATTCTGGGATTTACATACATGAAACCCGCTTTCTTTTTGAGTGGGTTAAAAGTGACATAAAGATCATGTCTTTAAAGCAGTTTTAAAAAACGTTATGATTATGAAAGGAAACCCTTTTCTTTTATGATATATGGGTTATTTATGAAAATTTTGATGATGATATATGTGGATCACATGATAATAAAGTTAAATTTAAGGGTGTGCCCTGATAGCACTTTAATGCATTGGGTAAAGACTTAATCTCTAGAGATGACCATTTTTAACGACGCCTTGGTGAATGACCTTGGTAATTTTTAATGACACCTTGGGGATAGACCATGGTAAAATGGAAATGATTATCTATGTTAAATGTTGTAGCCACACCTTCTAGTTATGAAATACGTTATTTTTTATTATGATATGCCTCATGATTTCTTTCTCATGCCTTAAATTTATTTTTCATGACTTTATTGATGTATCTCAAGTTCACATGTTAAATGTTTCCCCTTGTTACCCTTACTGGGCCTTCTTCTCACCCTTTCTTTTGATGTATTTTCCTAGGTTATGAGATGCAGTAATGAACCTAGGATTAACATAAGGATAATCCTTTCAAGTGTTTAAGAAGAATGTTTTTTTTTTGTTTTCATGTTTTACGTTCCTGGTTTCCAAGACACTAAACCTTAAAGATCCTCGATTTTGTAAAATGTAATGAAAAGTTATGTTATAAAAAGGCGGGTGCTATGTAACCCCTATGGTTTAACATATATTCAATCCATAAAAAATCACCCTCTGTTAATGCTCAAATGTTCTAAGCCCTTTGGTCTCACGTAGCACTAATCATTTACAGACTACCACATGGGTAGCTCTAACGGTCAATACCCCCTTGGTCCGCACAACAACAATAAATGATAAAGACCACCAGGAGACTCTCACAGTCAATGGCCAAAGGTCCACATAAATATAATAAAATATAATAACCACATATAATCTATCACAATCAATTACCTAGCGTCCAACATTCATTTAATAATGACCCGATGTGTAGCTCTCATGGTCTAACCACTCTTTTGTATGACCATCCAGTAGCTCTCATAGTCAATACCTCTATGTCAACATAACAATAATTTATACATAAACGACCATACCTTGGGAATCCCTCATATTCAATTACCATTGGTCACAAGTTCACAATGATAAACACATGCATCTTATGTAATCGTTACTCTATCCTAACAACATGAGGCATGGAAAACAAGGCATTCCTAACAGGAAATCAAGACCAAATGACCATAATCATTGAAACAAGGGAACACACCCATGGGGTGTCCCATGACAAGGTAACTAAAATTTTGAATAAGCAATATCCTTTTCTCATATAGAAAAACATAACATGTATTAAACAAGGTTAAATTCCTAAAACACTCAATACCCTAAACATGGGTATTCAACACTTTTAGCATATATAATCCAAATAAAACCAATGAATGGAACAAACCACCTACCTTGATGTTGTAAAATGAACACTCTTGAACCTAGGCCCATGAATTTTCCTAGAATTATGTAGATCTACAAAAGGCTAAAAAATGATCAACCCTATATAAATCACGAGCGAAGAGGAATCCAAAAAAGAGGCTCAAGGGAAAGAGAGATATCACTGGTGGGAATCCAACACACTCAGCGACATCTCAATTGGAGCTCTGGTGAAGAATCAGAAGGGGCTCAAAGTTCTTCGGTGTTCTTTCACTCTTCTGTAAGAACCAAGGGGAGAAGAATTGTTTCTTGGAGATGAGATGTGACCTCGCTCTGACGAATCAATTAAAAAGAAAAGTAATCAGAGTTTTCATTTAATGTATAATCCGTGTACTAGCCTCAATAGGCCCTTACTTTTGGTGACATGCTAGTTTACCTACACAGACGTGTACTCGGCCATTACATGGATGGTACACGACTACCCATTGAAATCAGGTACACAGAGTGTACTCAAAATTACATAACGCATTCATATAAAATTTCCAATTTCATTATTTTTCCTGAAAACAACCCGAAATAAATACCCTTACCAGAAAATAAGGTTAGGGTTCTTACATTTGTATTGATCAATGACTCTATGGCCAAAGGGATAGGGTGTCATATGATTTGAAGAAATAGATCTAGGAGGTCATGGGTTGTGAGATAAGACATGATATATCCTTAGCTCTGATCCTTGGGATATTGAGTATACACGAGTGTCTAATAGCCCAGTAAAGAAATGAAAGATAGGTGTGAATCTCATGAGTGGCTAGAAAATCCCTCTAGATATCATAGGTGAGTCTTGATGTGCACATGGAGTGAGAGAAAACCTTTGGGACTAGGAATAGGAATTTGGGTACTAGATTCTTCATGGGGAAATTCATTGGTATATCACTTTGGGAATGTGAGATGAGACATAGGTGAGATTCATGGGAGTTTTTTGAGACAAGGGATCAGCATGCCAAGAGGGGTTTTTTAGGCATTGGATAACACCTATAAAAGATAGGGTGATCTATAATGTGATGAATAAGGATGGTCCCTTGATAATGGGGATAACAGAGAAGTGGTTATTTATGATGTTGAATTGGAATTTGAGGTCTCTGTCTAGGATCCCTTAGGAAATGATGTTATCATAGGGTGATGAGTGTGAGCAGGCATTGAAAAGAAGGGACTGTGCGGGGTATGGTGGACCCAATGGATTTATTGTCAATTAATTTAAAATATAAAGTTACTAGGGGATATGTATTGGGTGAATAGAAACATGTAAGAAGACGATGAGATGCATTATAGACCATATTCCTAATTTGTATTGAATATTCTTGATGTGACCTCCCTAGAGTTTGGAAATGATGGGTTGATGTGATGATCACACCTTTTTTCTTTAATAAATGTTTTTAGGATTTTTTTCAAAAGATCCATTAGTTAATTTGGGTGTTGTCAGGCTCTACCATGAGTGACCGAGTAGTGTTTATATAAGGGGCCTTATCCTTTAGTGGAAAGGTCGGGTTAACCACATCCTGAGTGAGAGGTCATTGATACATTGGATGGTAGAGGAGATTTTTAAGAGATTCTTGGGTCATAAAAGAAGAAATATGTATGGTATGGGTCAAGGGATGATGTGAGATGATACAGATGGGCCTCCATCAAGTGAAGAGATATGGGTCAAGGCTTATGGTTGTATGAATGTTCCCAGTGTATGTGGGTATTAGGTCAAGGTTTTGGATGTCACCCGACCCTGGGTATCTGGTTGTGGGTAAGGAATCAGTAAGAAAATATGAGGACATGATTAGATTATAGCATTGTTAATTTTTAGTTATGGCTAGGGTTAGGCCTTCCTAGTTAAAAAATGGTATCCAGATGTGTGTGTGTACCATGAAGAGTGTCATGGTGTCCTGGTAAGTTCAAAATAACTCGACAAGAATTTTTTTTATATATTTATTTTTTTTGATCATAAGATTTCATCTGATGTATTATTTTAGGGATTTCACATGATAACCTACTGATTTATATGCTCACATCCTACATGATCATCTCATTTGATTTTGGGATATTATATAGGTATTTTAGGTTAATGAACAAGTTGTATAAAGAATTATGTTGGAGCAAATCATGGGATCCATGAGACTTTGATGAGGACAAGGAATGGTTGTAATCCTAGTGTTCATTTGTTTTAGTTTTTTTATATATGTTGGATCATCATAGTAGGAGAATAGTTATATTTTATGTATTAAATCATCAAATATGTTTTTGGATTTTGGTTTATTTAGAATAATTTTATATGGAAGTCTTTAGTTATTTATTATTATTTATTATTGTGATATAAAGAAATAGCCTCTCAAATTCATTTTTAGGCCCTCTCCATTGGTCGGCAACCTCTCGACTATGGGAAGGCATGCTTGAGGCCATGTAAGACCCCCAAAATGGGCATGGTCGAGTGTCATGGGGAGGGGTGTTAAAACATAGTATCAAAACATTGTTTTTTTATTTGGGGAGATGGTAGACAAGTGGTTTAGGAATATGTTGGATCTTTAAATGGATATTAAAACATTCCATCTTGAACTCTTATTCTAATAGTAATTATAATTTATTAGGAGAGTGATATTGTTATTGTTATTTTATATTATAGTTGGATTATTTCATATTGGGTGACACACATGAGTTGTAGATTTGTGTTTTATGAGTTATGGATCTTGGTCCATTGGAAATAAGCCCTTGTTTGGAACTTATCCCTTTGGGAAGATTCAATTTAAATTAATCAATATAGGAACATAATATTTATATGACATATGTGTTCTTTAATGTGGTTGTTTTCTAATGATATTTCCAAAAATATTAAGTGTCAACAACGACTTATATGATGTATTCCCATAGGAAATGTTATTGGAATTATACTTAGTTGTAATTTGAGGCATTTTATTTTGATATAAGGCCATGTGGATCTTACTAAGGGAGTTTCTCTAGTGATGTGAATTCAGTCACTTAATTAAGGGATGTATAGAGATAATTTGGAGTCAGTAAGGATATTGGATTATATTATGATGAACTAGTGGGGAAATTATATGTATGATAGGTGATCTGAGGTTGGGCATGAGTTTCCCTGAGACTGATATACCATTTTGGTTTTTGGTATTTTATTTCAGTTATTTAATGTGTCAACAATATTTTTTTTAATTTTACCACATATATTCATAGGGGAATTATACATAAATGAACTATCATGTTGAGAAATGGAACAAGGATTCCTTGGGATTTTATGATGAAAATAACATGGATCATTTCTAGTAGCAGGGTTTATGTTTGAGGGAAGCATTAGTTTGATGCCCGACCCTATGGTTATCAAGACTTACTTTTGTTTACTGTGTTGGGAGAATGGTTGGATGTTTTATATTCTTAAGATTATTCCCATATACTGGTTGTTTGCATGATAGTTCATAGAACATATAAGATGTTTGATTTCTAAGAGTAGTAATCATAGTGAATTAGAATGATGTGACCAACATGCAGGTGGGGAATGGTCAGTGGGTTATATTCACTTCTACAAATAGGCCTTTTATCAGTGCTAAAAATGACCTTTAAGAGTGTTAGAAAGGCGATGTTAAAGCCGGTGAAGATGAAGGGGGTCCCCTTTATCAGCGCTCCAGAAAGCACTGATAAAGTCCACTTTTATCAGCGCTAAAAAAAAAGCTCTGATAAAAGGAATCTTTTATCAGTGCTAAAAAGAAGCACTGATAAAAGGTTCCTTTATCAACGCTTTCTTTTTAGTGCTTATAAAAGACACCTTTTATCATCTCTTTTTTAGCACTGATAAAAGTAAAAAAAATTAAATAATTTAAAAAATTTTAAAAAAATTTAAAAATATCCTTCCAATCGGGGGGGGGGGGTTTATAGTGATTAAGGCACCTTTTAACAGTTCTTTCCAGCCCCTCCGGCGTCCGCACGCACCCCCCATACACCCTATATCAGTACTACACTACCCCTTTATCAACTCTAGCCCCCAAATCCACCTCGCATGTGCACTCCCTTGCCTCCATCGAGATTTGATCTCGAGGCCACCCCCTTGCGTGCTTAAAGCCTCTACCACTCTGCCAAATTGATTTTTTCTCCAGCTAATGACATATCTATTTATTTATATATATATATAGTTATATTTATTAAAATTGTAATACATAGTTATATTAATATATCTATAGTTATATTAATATATATATATATATATATTCATATATTAATATATATATATATATATATTCATATATTAATATCTATTTGTATATATTTATTTATATATATTTATACATATTTTTTATATTTTTATATTTATTCATATATTAATATATATTTATAAGATCAATTTTAAATACATTTATAAAATATTTTTTTTGTGTTTAAAATAAATAAATAAACACATACAAACATATATACAACACACACACACACACACACACATATATATATATATATTATATGTGTCTATGTCAGTATAATTATACAAATTTATATATATTTACAAATATTAAATATTAATACGTATATACATATGTTAGATTATATAGATAATATATATTAGTTTGTTAATACAAACGCATACAAATACAGAAACACACACACACATTATATAGGTATATAAATATTCATATATGTCTGTTTTAAATAAAATGAATATTATTTTTTCTTTAGATAAATCTTATATATTGAGAAATATATTTTATATATAAATATGTGTTATTTATATTTATAATTCAATTTTTATGTGTGAATATATAAAAATTAAGTACATATAGATATATATTTGATTATAAATAGGAGTGCATTTTAAAAAATGATAAAATTTCGATGAAATCATATCAATATGAATGTAATACCTTGGAATAAATTTATTCCCCATAAAAAATCCAATAATACCCCCTTAAACGAGGGAAAAAATCCACAAAATGTTAAAACATCAGGGTATCCCAACTAAAATCTCCATTTTGGAGGCCTTATGGGACCTTTTTAGCCGCAAAAAAACCTTGACCGGGGTATCACCCATCATTGTGGTGTAGAGATAGTCGCAGGCTTCGATTGGATATGTGGTAGAGCTCAAACAGACACCTGGATCAAAAGTTATGGCCTTTTGAAGTTCGTGTTGCGTTTTCAACATATTTTGGATCTTTTTTATTTTTCTTTTTTTAGTCTTCAAATTGTTATTAATGACTATTACTCCATAATAATTAGAAAATTATTCACTAAAAATAAGTTTTTAATTTTTTATAAGTAATTTTCACTAAATATCTTATATATTAAGTATATTAAGTGTAAATGAATATTTATACTTATCTAAAATATATTTAAAAATTATATATTATATTTATATTAATATAACTATATTTATATATTTACATATTAATATATTATTTTTAATTAATTTTTTTAAGTCAAACCTTTATCAATGCTTTAAAAAAAAGCATTGATAAAGGGCCCCCTTTATCACTGCTACTAAAAAAAGTGCTGATAAGGGGGTCCCTTTATCAGCTCTAAAACATGAACTAATAAAGGGGGTACCCTTATCAGCGCTAAAAAAGTGCTGATAAAGGGGTACATTTATCAGCGCTTTTTTAGCACTGATAAATGTACCCCCCTTTATCATCCCTTTTTCTTTAGCACTGATAAATGTTGGCGCCGGGAAAAACTATTTTTGTGGTAGTGATTACTGAGCTTAGGTTAGATGTGATGAGACTTATGTGATCATTGGTAAAGACGTGTAATTGGTTTGCATGGGATAATACAATGGTTAGTTCAGATGATACTAAGTAGGATCCTGAGAAAGAACATATGAGAGGGTTCTTGGTGGAAGAATCTGCCTTGGGTGGAGGAGAGTGATCATTTTAATGGATTTTCAAAAATGTGTTGGTATGAAAGTTCAATTGTGTGTAGAGTACATATGATCCCAATTTGGTTTATTAATCAATGAAAAATACATGTATAGGTTTGTTGAGAATGTTTTGAGTTACGGAAAAACACGAGTGGGGTTGTAGCAGTATAGAACCTATGGTTTTAGTTTCGATCCCCTCTCAAATGAAAGTTACTAATGTGTTTTGTGAAATTTTCATGGTTGTGGCATCTGAGATCCTAGTGAGTAGGGAGATGTCCCTTAGTTATTTGAAGTTAAATAATAATGGTATTGGGGCATTGTAGTACAATTGACATTAGTGGATTCCTTTCCATGAATTTTCATGGAGGTGTAGTGTCATAGGTTAATGATAGATGAGAATGGATTGTGAGGAGTGACACATGTAGAATTTCGATACCCTTTTGGGTCAGTGCATGTGGTTGGATATATGGGAATATATATAGTGGGGAGAATGAAATTTTCTATTCGATAATTACATTCCAAGGGATCCATGAATGGATGGGGATTGGTGTTGGTGGTGTAACTCAGTTTTGGGTGTCCTAAACAAATCTTGTTATCAATTTAAATAATGGATGGAGTGGGGACCACAAAGTTTGGTTGTTTAGATTAGTAGGTGAAGTAAAGGATACTCTAATTATAGGGAGAATTTTATTGTTCATGGTTGAAGGACCCTCAGGAAATATGGCTCTTTAGTGAGGTGTGATCGGTCGGTGGCCAGTCAACATGACATTGAGTTGATGGTGTGAGGTAATATTTGACGTGATTTGGTCCCTCTGTTAATACTAGATTAATATTTTAGATGAGGTGATTGACATATTCAATTCCTTTGCATCAGTATTAGGGGAGTATCTATGTGATATGAGGGTTATTTGTGCTTTTATCGATGATTCATGACATTTTTTTGAGGTAAAAATAATTCATTACATGATTCAGGGCTTAATCCTATGATGAATCATAGTGATGGTTCAAATTTAGATGAAAATTGATTAAATAAGAATTGGTACAATAGCTAAGAACATGATAGTACCCTTTTGTGAGGGTTTTATGGAAACTTATGAGTTATAGTCTTTTTTTGAAGATACATTGATGGATGTGATAGAGTATCTTTAGGAGAAGTTGGCTGGAGCAGGTCTTAATGGTGCTATACTTTAGGATGGTCATGGTGAGAGGGGAACCATATTAGGAGAATCATGTTGGATATAGTTATTGGGAATATGGACCACTATAATTGATTTTGAGAAGGTCATTCATATGGTGAGAAGTAATATCATTTGGAATATCATTTTTGAGTAGAATCCTTATGGTGGGGAGAACGAGATGTCTCTTGTTGAATTAGTGGAAGACATTGTGGAATGACGGGAAAGATGGGTGCATGTGACCACCATCATTGTGTTGGAATTGGTAGCATTTTGGTGGCTCAGGTGTTGGTGAATGGTGAAGCACCCCAACCACAATATTCCCCAGCTACTGTCTACTTTGTTACATTGGAATAGGATATAAGGAATCACATCATGATGGACCAAATAGTTTAGTAGTCTTGATAAAGTAAATAAATACATTAAATTAATATTACGATTTATAATATAAAATACAGAAATTATTTTATTTTATAATTCTATTATTCACCTTAGAATATCACTGCATATCAATCACAAAACACTTCCTTGTACCCTAGGGAGAATAAAGAATCAGAAATGGGTGAGCTCAAATTATCAGCAAGGGTAATCATATAGCAGAAGCTATGAATAAATAAGGAATTATAAATATGGTAAGGTAAATAACTAAAACACATTAAATTTTATCAATAACATGGGAATAATATGGTAGGAGTAAATTATGATAAAAAAATTCCATATAAATAATCACATAAGTTTGACACATAACCATGGATGTTATATATAATTGAATAATCACATAGGGTATCAATAATTGAATTCATAATGATGGAATATACAATTTTGGAAATCTAAAACATATCATTGAGGCTTTTTTCAAAAATATGTAACATCATCAAGTCCTTATGAAAATAAATGTATATTAATGGATAACACCTCTACCAAAATCAAATAAATTTTGTCTCATCAGACCTTCTAATGAATCAAGGGGATATAGTGGGTCCCACCAATCACTTTCTAAGTCTACTATATTGTACATTTTACAGGGTTGAAATAAAATCCACATATAAAATCATATTTAGACTTTTATACAAAATTTAAATATATTCACACATCATAAAACATAATTATAAACTGTCTAAAGTAAAATTAATGGTTTCAACATAGTAATTCCCCATTCAAACTGATCATAAACCATCCAAAGAAACAATAACCATAGTATCATTAGAGTATTTCAAAATTAATTAATAAGTTAAATTAAATGATATTTTATAAGAAAAAAAATTATTTACAAAGACAACATGGAGAATTTATTAATAAAAATAACATTTTTTTTGAAATCGCGTTATTTATTTTAAAACTAGAATATTTATAAAATATTTTCGATATCATTTTATATGAAATCTATTTCAAAAACTAAAAATTTTGATGATATTAAGAAATAAATTTTATTTAAAAATAAAATTTTAATCATGAAAAGGTATATTCAAAGAAATTATTTTTATGGTGGTTAGTAATTCCATACATGTAGTATAAGTTTAAAAGAACATTCATTTTGCACTTTAAAAAGTATAAAAAAGTTCCTCGTTCAGAAAAATACATGAAGATTACATTTAAATATTTTAAATTCAAGTCAAAAATTAGTAAAATGTTCTTTAATAAATCATTTTTGTAATGATAAAATATTTTTGAAAACATTTTTATGGATGAAAAAGGATTTTCAACTCAAGAGTGAAATAAATTCCGATTTTCTTAAAAATATTTTCTTAATCATTTTAAGTACAAAAAGGAGATAAAATAGTACCATTACTAGGAAAAAATTGTTGAATAAATATAGATAATAATATAAATTTATATTAAGATATAAATTTCAAAGAATTCCACTATCGGATACTTAAACAGAAAAAATCCGAAATAATGATGAGATAGAGAATGAAACCCTACCGTATTGGAGTCTTTTGAATCAGAAGACCCATTAAAGAAATAACTATAAATGAATCATTATATACCATTAATATAAATTAATTAATATTATAACATATAAAAAGGTCACTATATACACCACCCAAATGAAATAAGTGGTAAATATTCCTTTTTTCTCCCAGAAGAAAAAGTTAGATGAGAAACCCTTACCGTGAGTCCGACTCATCACGTACATTATTTATATTCTAGAAAAATAATATTATGGTAATTATTTAATTAATTAATAAAAAATTTTATGTTTATTATTCCCTTTATTTACCTTATTTTCATTTTATATACGATTACATAATTTGTTATGTTTATATAAGATTCTTTGACAACATTTTTCTTATGTATGAAAAATGAATTTGGTAGGTAAACTATGGTCAAAGAGGTAATTATTTAAAAATATTCACAATAATAATAAATAAAAAATTATCATATATATACTTAAATGATACTTTTTAAATCAATCATGAAATAGAGTTATAAAAAATTAATTGCATTACAATCTTAGAGATTGTAGGTCATACGTATGAATTAGTAACATTTCCATTTTTAATAATCAATATAGAAGCAATGTATGTAGTAATTTATCATCAAAATATAAGCATAATTTAATTTATAACATAATTATTTCTTTAAATATACTTATACATATTATCCAAATTATGTGGTAATGAAAGGAGTCACATTACTTTGTGATGGTTGTAGTCCACATGTACATGAACGATGTTTTGAATTTTTAGTGTTAGTAATAAAATGACATATATTATATTTTTATAATGATAAAAATATCATGAATATAATAATTATTTCATTTATATGAAATATATTTATTAAATTTATCATTATTTCTTTCAATGTAAGGATTTGGTGAAAAACTAATCACAACACTTTGTGAAGTAGTGGTCCACCGCACACATGAGTAGCGCTATCATTTATCCTATGGAATGGAAATTAAAATTGATATATATGATATAACGACTTAAAATGTATATTTATTTTATAAAAAAAAGTTTATATAATTTATATTCATAATCACATGCAATCATGATAGGTGTTTATAGAAAATGTGTCACATTAGTTCGTAAAGCGGTAGTCTGCCATACACACGAGCGACATTATCATTTCCCATTTGAGGGGAAAGGAGACAGATATTATTTATGACCATAATATAATAACAAAAAATTATATTATAGATAATGGTGTTATTATATAATCATAAATGAATAATATTTCAAGGAGGTAGAAGAAGAAATACAACCAAAAAACATAGTTTGGAATTTTACCTTTTTTAGACCACCTCTTTAGTAATATACCTAAAGTATTCCTAGAATAGACATCTTCCCAGAAAAATAATTTTATAATGAAGGGATGGATTTAGGGTAGTTATATGGGTAGTTATTAGCTGAAATACATAGTTTTATGGTGTGAATAAGTGAGTAAAGGGGTAGTATTTTATAATCTAAGAGAGTGGCACACCTGTAAATTTTTAACATAGAAGGTGCACCCATGATTTTTACATACTCAAAGGGTAAAAATGAATTATTATTGAGCCTTAAAAATTTTTTGTTTGAAATATATCTATAAAAAATGTTTCATACTTATTTTAAGGTCATTTTAACCCTTTTATTTTTATTTTAACCCCCATGTGGAAACCATTTTAACCTTAACCACGGTAAATAATTTGCACTATTTTCCCTATTCATTTTGGTAAAAAGTAATTTTACCTTACTATGTAATATAAAATATTATTATTAAAAATATTTAATACATTTTTTGATGTCTCGTCACGTAACTATAAATAAATTTAAATTAAAATTAAACCCACATACATGATGACAAATTTGGGTTTCAAAGAGAAAATGTTCAAAAGATTATAAAGATTTTATGTCAATATTTAATATGAAAATGATTAAAATGAACGAAATTGTATTAATTTATATATAATAGAAGTAATTTAACTTTAAAAACAATTTAATATATAATTTAAATTTATAAATAATTTAAACAAAAACGCATTTTTCAATAAAAATTCTGTATTTTTCACTATTCATCAAAAATGAGCATTTTCTGAAAGAAACCCAAAAATTTACCCTAAGTTAATTTTTATATTATAAGATAAAAAATGAATTAATTTTTAACAAATAAATTTTCTAAAATTGGTCATAATTAATTTAATATTACGTGTGTAAAGATTGAAAAAACCATCTTTTAGGAAAAGTACAAATTTTTCAAAAAAAAATTCTTTTTATTTTAAATGATTCTTATTTAATTTATAATAAATAGATTAACGTAATTTTGAAAATTTAGTTATTAGTATTCATACCTTCTAAATTAAATGATATATTATAATTTTATTCTATATTACTGTTAATTCAGACTCAGGGATTCATGTCTGAGAGGCTATCGAATACAATGTTCTAATTTGAGAATTTTTTTGTGTTACATTCTCCCCACATTAAATAAATTGCATCATCACAATTTGAAACTGACCTCGATAATAAAGGGCTTGATATTTGAAAATTATTATTTTTTAAACCCACATCATAAAGGGTTTAATAAATCATCCTCTTAATAAGAGAGAAACAAGAGGCTAACGGTCATGTAAAATATAACATAAATAATTTTTTATATAGGAAAACAATTTCGAAAGTAATGTTACAGACCAGGAAGAATGGAACAGATAATTATAAAGAGTGATAGAGGTCATTGATCCCAAGAATGTGAATCATAAATGGATATTTAAGGACCTCAAAAGCATATATCTCTGATGATTTAGAAGTCCATATAATTTATTTGATATTAAGGTAATGAGATGAAGTTTTTGTTTCATGGTCCCTTTCCTAGAGTTGATGAATTTGTTTACTATATATAAATATAAAGAAACATAATTAATTGATATTTTTATATTTTATAATTATAATTTTATCCATTTTGGGGTTTTATATCAATTTATAATTCATCCCTTACCCTATGAAATGAGTATCCAAAAATGATTTTTTATGCCTGAAGAACTAAAATTAACTTTTAAACAAATACCATGGTCCATAAAATAGTGAATATTATTTTCATATATCTATAAATATTTTTCAAAAACAATATACTTTGTTTAAGTTTTCCAATATAATAAATTAATCTCTAAACCTCAAACATAACACCATTAGTTTATCATTAATATTTATTTTTCAAATAATTTAAATAAATACAGTGCTATATTAATTAAACATTACGTTAGTTAGTGGTAGGTGATAAACCCATGTCATCCATTAATTTTGTGTTCATGTCCCACGACCTTTCCAGATGTGATGTCTTGTCAACTAGAATGTGGGTTGTTTCTTTTCTAGAACCGTATTAATATAATTCATATAATGTTAAAATATTATAATATATTATAAATACCTCAACATTAAATAATAGATAAACTATAAAGGTTAAAAAAACATTCATAATCAAAACTTTATCATTACTATCTTAACATTGGAAACATAATAAGTCTTATCCTCCCTCAATAATGTTGTTTCTATAAAGTTCCACTTTTTACAGAATCAATTTTTTAGGTACTATTCAACAACTTATTTCAAATACATAGATAAATACTACTAAAATACAATCCTTATAAATTTAATAGTTATTATAACAAGAATATAAATGATTAAAATACCTATATAACATAGTTCATGAATAAAAAGGAACACATATTAATCATTCCAAATAATTTGTAGTAATATTTTAACCTTTAACTTGATCCCCTAGTTTATTTTTAATTACATTTACTTGATGCTTGGGGAATTTATTTTTATAGTTCCCCATCTATTTGTTGTGAAAGAATTTAACATTGAATGATTATTTACTTCTCTTTAAATCATAAGCTATGTGGAATTTTTCACCACACTTAAAGAAATCTCATTTTTATTCTAAGCATGTATCAATGTGTTTTCTTTCATAAGCATCACAAGTTGGAAAATAATTATTTTAGTTCTTACCTTAATCCATTTTGTTCTCTTTCATCCCATTTCTCTCTTCCTTCCCTTAGAATCCATAAGACTTAGATATTCAATTATTTGTCTTGGTTGCACAAGATATTATCTCCTTGTATGATGAGAATGATATGAAGACTAATATCTTTTTAAGGATTATCTTAATCCCATAAATGAAACAATAAATATTTATATTTGGATTATGTACACAGTCAACAATATTTTTTATACCATTTTAAAGTTGCCTTTATATATATCAATATTTTCCTATTTTTTTGTATTGGACTCAATAACTATGCTTATATATCTTCTTGTATCTCATGAGGAAAATATTTTTCCATGATTATTACCTGGAAATTATTCCACTCCATGTTTTTAGTTTCCTCATCCTTCTTAGTGATTTGAATTAATTAACACCATTGATATAAATATCTTAAGATATAGTAAACTACTATGATAAAATTTTCTTTTAACTACCTCCCAGAGAAAGAAATATATTTTCAATTTAACTTATCCATTTCTCATATAAAAATGGATTCTTAGTCCCATTAAGTGATGAAGTTTACTAATGAGTGAAGAAATTTATGATCATTACAACACAAGGTGGATCAGTAGGATATTAGAAATAGGAAATATTATTTCTCATAAAATGATTCATATTCCTCAATATGGTTATGATTTGATCAGTTTCATATCGAGATTTAGATTCATTAATTTTTTCAAGGTGGAAATTCCTACACTAGGTTTGTCTATTGATATGGTTCTCATTAATTCCATTAAACTCCATCTATAAAAAATAGTATACACAAGATTATATCATTAAATTATAAAAACTAATTTATAATACATAAAATATTGAAACAATTAGTGTAAATTTAAAAATTTGTGCATATTTAATCTCATAATAATAAATATGGTTTCATTGGGGATATATTTATTTCCAAATCCTTCAAAATGTTTTGAAAATAAAATGTGATTTATCCTATGAATATTCCCCTAGAGTGTGAAACCATGTGTTTTGTAAGGCCTATTTTCGTATACTAGGTGGTAATTGGGTCAATCCCGATCCACCGTTTTAAAAGTTATTACACCTTGGTAAATTTGTTCCAGAACAATGTCCACCTATAGTATCCATACCAAGAAGTATTTCTAGAATACCCACTTAATATCTTACTTACCCTAACAATAGGGTTCTATTCAAAAAATATCCTCAAAATATATCATAAGGTTATATTCCCATGTGTCTATTTTCCTAAATTTATTCCCCATGGTTTTTACTAAGATTTCTTGGATACCAACTATAGAACCCCGACCCCAACATCATGGAGTTGTTTTCTAATTTTTTACATTGGAATGAGTTATAATTGATCACATCTAAAAGGACCACATCATTTAGTATTCTTATTAAACAATATTCATATATAAAATTTGAATTATAATTGAAAACATAAAATTCACAATGTATTTACCTTGAGAATCCCATTATTCACCTTTACGTATTATTTTATAGAAATCAAAAAACACTTCTTAATTTCTTTGGGAAAATAAAACATATGAGTGGGGTGGGATCGGATGCTCAGTTAAGGGAATCATATGGTGGAAGCTAAAAATAAATAAGGCATAATCAATAAATAAAGGTAAATAACTAGAAGAAATTACAATTAATATATATTTTGACCATAATATGGTAACAATAAATGATTATGAATAATTTCATATGAATAATCACATGAGCTTGAAACATAACAATGGATATTATAACTAATAAAATAATCACAAGGGATATCAATAGTTTAGTCATCAGAATGGAATTCATAGTATTGGACATGTAAAACAAATCATTGATTATATTTTGAAAGATATCTAATGCATTTGAGTCACTTTTTCAAAACATCTTTATATAAGGGTAATAACTCATCCAAAAACAAATCTAGCTCATGAGACCTACCAATGAAATGAGGGGATATATTGGGCCTCTCCCACCACTTACTAAATCCAATTCATTCCTCATATAAAAGGGGTGAAACATAATCCAAAAAAACCATATTTAAAGTATCATATATAATATAAATACTTTCCCCAATCAATAAACAAAATTATAAACCTTCCAAAGTAAATTTACTCCTTTGAACATAATAGTTATCCATTAAAGCAAATCATTAACCACCTCTTGAAATAATAAGGATGAAATAATTTGATTATATCTCCATTATAGTATAAGTTACATCAATGGATTTATTATTTTATGGAAAATTATTTTGAAAGATCACTTTGAACATTTTTAAATGATAATAACCATTATTTAAAAATCACCCATTCTTTTTCATACTAGAAATTCATAAAATATTGTCAAAATAGTTTTCAATTAAAATCACTTTTAAAAATAAAAAATTTATAGAATAATAGGAAAAAATTTATTTAAAGATAACACTGTAAACATACCAATGAAAATTAAAACAAATGATGTTCATGATGGCGTGTAATTCAGTACACGCTGTATATGTTTAAAAGAACATTATTTTCCCACTTTTGAAAGATTAGAAAAGTGACTCATTATAAAAAGAAAAAAAATTACTTTGATACCAATTTGTAAAAAAAAGTCAAACATGGGTAAAAATTTATTTAAAAAATAATTATGAAAATTAAAAAACATTTTTGAAAACATTTTTCTGAAACATGGTTTTCAAAGAAAAATGACTTTTGACTAAAGAGAGAAATAAATTCATATTTTATTAAAAATATTTTATTAATAATTTTATATACCAAAGAGGGAGAAAATATCACCATTTATTAAAAAGTTTCATAAATAACCAATGGATAATAATATATAAATATTTTCCTATATAAATGTTAAATAACTTCCTTTATGTAGACTTAAAAAAACAATCCCGTATAATTATGAGATTATCAAATAAACCCTAGAAACTTTAGTAACTTTTGAATAATCATCTCAAGGAAATAAATAAATTTTAATTAAACATTAAACACCATTAATATAAATTAATTCATGATAGAACATACAATCTTATATGTATATGCACCATATAAATTAAATAATTGGTGAATATGGTGTCTGTCTCAGAGATGTAAAAGTGAGATGAGAAACCTGAACACCGAGTCCAACTTTCCATGTACATTTCTTATATTAAGGAACAATAAAGTTATGTTAATTATTTAATTTCTTAATAACCTTTTAATATTTATTATTC
This sequence comes from Viscum album, assembly GCA_963277665.1. NCBI lineage: Eukaryota > Viridiplantae > Streptophyta > Magnoliopsida > Santalales > Viscaceae > Viscum > Viscum album. The sequence goes on from OY728157.1 coordinate 1,350,949,530, forward strand.
CTTTTTATCTTATATAATTTTATATAACATTACTTAATCAATTATGTTTACATTAGATGTTTCAATGATATTTTTCTTAGGTGAAAATAATTACACTGGTAGGTAAACTATGGTCAAAGTGTAAGTTATTTAATCATAAATAGAAAATTTAAAATTAAATAATTATCATATTTATACATCAATAAAACTTTTAAAACCAATCATGTAATATGGTAAGGAATAATGAAATATATTACACTCATCGAGACGATAGGTCGCATATACGCATGTGTAACTTTTCCATTCTTCAATAATCATTATTGAGATAAAGTAAGTCATATTATATCATTAAATGATGATAATAATTTCATTTATATATTATTAATTACTTCAAAATACTTTTATATATCATTAATATGGTGCGATGATGAGAATAATGTCACATCGCTTCGTGAAGGCAGTAGTCCACATGTACATGAACGATGTTATCATGTTTTAGTATAAGAAAGAAAATAATATATATATTTTAAGAATGATAAATAGAACTTTAAGTCATAATTAATTCATTTATATCAAATATATTCATTAAATATATCCTTATTACCTTCCATGTTTATTTTTTTTTACAAAAATCACATCGCTTTGTGTGGAAATAGTCCACTGTACACATGAGTGACATTATCGCTTCCCATACGGAATGGAAATTAAAATGGTTATATATGGTATAATGACTCCATAGTTATAATTATTTTATAAATATCATATATATAGTTTATATCCATTATCATACCAAATCGTGAGATGTGGTGACGGAAAACGTCACATCATTCTGTAAGATGGTAGTCCGTTGTAAACACGAGCGATATCATCATTCCCATTTGAGGGAAGAATATATGGATATATATTATTCCATTTAGTTGATAAAATATCAATATATGGAATATAAAGTTTTATTATATAATCATAAATGAATAATATTTTATGGATGTGGAAGAATAAATTAAACAGAAACACATTGTCATGAATTTCACCTCTTGTCATACCTCATATTTCAGATTATACCTAAAGTATTCATATACCAAATTTCGGAAAAAAAATATTCAAGGACGATATTATGGAATCTTTTTATTTATTTTGATAGGTACTTTCCAAACAAATGTTGTAATGTGTGAATAATGTTGGAATAAATGTGGCCATTTATAAGTGAGGTGAGTGGCACATTTGTAATTTTTAAAAATAATATCATGTACCCACATTTTTCACATGAAAAAGAGGGAAGATAGATTATAATAGATAATTATACATTAAAATTTCTAAATATTTCCATAAAATATATGTTATTTATGGTTTATGGTCATTTTATCCCTTATCATTTTAGTTTAATCCCATATTAAACCCATTTTTTAACCTTAATCGTGGCAATTAATTTTTACTATTTTCACTATTAAATTTGAAAAAAATTAAACTAAAATTATTAAGTAATATAAACTATTATGATTCCTAATTTTTATTTCATTTTTAAAAATTACATTATTAGAATGGTAAAATTTTAATTTAAAAATGCTCATGAAGACGTGATGAGAAAGCGAGTATTCAAAGAGAAAATGTTAAAACATTTATAATATTTTTATATAAAAAATTAATATGAAAATGATTAAAAGGAAATAAATTGGATTAATATAAATATAATTGAACTAAATTAAATTTAATAAAAATTTTAAATGTAATTTAAATTTATAAATAATTTAAATTAATAAATAGTTTTCAATTAAAATTCATAATTTTTCATTATTCAAAAAAAATACAACTTGTCAGAAAAATCACAAAAACATACCCAAATATAATTTTGATACTATAATTTATAAATTTTTGTTTATTTTATCAAATAGTTTTTTTTGAAATTTTTTAGAAAATTATTTTAAATTATGTGTCTAAGGATAGAATAAAATTTATTTTAGAAATTAAAAAGTTTTGATGAAAACATATATTTTACTTTTAAAAGATTATTACATTGATTATAATCAATAGATAACCGTAATTTTCATATCATATTTAGTACTATTAACACAATATAATTTAACATCATTGTTATAATGGTATATTATATTATGGTTCATTTAGACTCAAGGTTGCATGTTCTGCAATCTATCTAATACAATGTTCTTATTTTAGAGTTTCGTGGTGTTATAAATGGGAATCTAGTGTTCATGGTTGTATATTAGAAGCATGGTTAGTGTTCAAAGATTCAATGTGGTTATTATATTGTGAAATGGTGATCAGGATAGGATGGGTGATGTGGTTTAATGTTTACCATGGCGTGTAGAGGAAAATAAGTTCTATGGTGGGGAGTTTATAACGCCTAGGGTATTTTCAAGTCATCACATTTTGAGAATGTATTTAAATTTTTTGCCGGTGAAAAATTTGTTCTGAGTACCAAATATCTAATTATTAAACTTTTAATATATTAAATAGATGTCTTTGGGATGGGATTCAAGGCTCGGGAAGAAACCTGAGGGTTTTGGGAATCACAATAGATGGGCTTGGTGGCTAAGGCTACTGAAATTCAATAAAAAAGTCCACTGGTTAGCTGGTGGGGTGATTAGTAGCTAGGAAAACAACCTAGGGCCACTATCTGGATGGTGAGGCCAAATGAATAGAAGGTGGGTCTTGGGTGCCTTTTAAATGGGTTAAAATAAATCTTTTCCATATTGGGGGGGGGGCATTTGGATTTTAAGGGGTTTGGGGTTGGAAGGGGCTATTTTGGCCGGCCTCCCCCACCCCTCTTTCTTATCTTTTGAACCACCTCCATAGAGGGGTGGTTTGATTCATTATAGTGGTGAATTAAAGGTACTACATGTATTTATTCCTCTATTATTCCTTTTAATAACTAACCATTAATTTTGGTTGAGTTTTGGTCATGTTATGGTATTGATTCCACCAAAGCATTGTGGAATTGACCAAGATCTAAGGATATTTTTCTATTCTTTAATAGAGGATGTCTTAGTTGTCATTTTGATGTTTTTGTAATTGGTTTTGATACAGGTAAGTCACCATGTTATTTTCCTATTTTTTAGTGAAATTTAAAGTAACCATCCATTATCAGGTTTAACATTTGGGTATTTTTTGTATCCCATGCTAGGATGTGCATTTTGAGTGAATTGAACTAGGTTGATCATGATTCTAGTGAGCGGTTGGATTTCAATGAGTATTTAGGAAGTTATTCCAATTTTAAATAAATTTTTTAATTAATTATAAATGTTTATAATTAATTTTTGGAGTTGTGTGGCAAGAGGAAGGTTCCAGGGGGTGTGTATAATGCATGGTTTTCATGGAAGAGGATTAGTGGATCTCGTTGAGGGGTTAATTCTAGTATCAATATTGGGGGTGTCTGGGATAAAAAATAATTTTTATGTTTAATTAAAAGTTTCCAGAATTCATACTACTTGGGGTTTCATAATCTGGTTTAGGGACACATGGTTCATTGTATTGATGAGATGCGATAGATTTGGGCACCCATGCTTAGAATAAGTGGTATTTAAAACATGGAGAAGTTTGAATCATCGACAAAATATGAAAAAGTTGAAAGCATGTCTATTGAGAATCTGAGACACCTTTAGGAACTCTTTGGTTTTGAGAAAAAACATAATATATCCTAAATTGATTTAATAGGGCTAGTGGATAATCATGAGAATCTAGTATCCAAGTGATGATGAGTGAGATATGTGTTTGTATCACAAATGACTAGGAACTACATTATCAGTTCATAGAAGATTATTGATATGAATTGTGTGTGAGACAAATCCTTTGGGACTTGACATAAGATAATGGGATGGGTTGCCTATGGGTGATGATATGAGGGATATGTCTTAGGATATGTGAGATTATACATAGGTGAGAGTATTGGGAGTTGTTTTGGATGGGTTTTCACCTTCTTACCTTAAAAGGGTGTTATGAAAATAAACAAATGAAGGCCTTCAGGACATTGGATTGATGGATTAAGTGGTTTTGGACCTGGAATTGACATTATTAGGGGGTTTGGTCACATATAAGTCCCTAACTATTTATGATAAGAACCAATATAATTCTATGGTTATGAAAATTACCTGGGTTGCGGGGCTATGATTGATGAGGAGATTTGTGAGGTTGGACATGACCTTTATTTATGGGTTAGGTGATCCTCTAGGTTGTGATATGACCAATAGGTGATGAGTATGAGATCATATCAATTAGAAGATACCATTTCCGGTATGGAGGATCCATTGGATACCATTTTTGGTGAGGTTAGATGTAATATGATGAGGGTCTACATATCAAGAGACAAGATCCCTATCATCATCTGGTGTGCTTTGTGATGGAATTCATGTCATGTTTGGGCTTCAAGGACTCTATATTAACATCCTAGAGTCTAGTGAGGATGGTTCAGTGTGATGAACAAGTCTTTTTTCCTTCATTCATTGGGTGATGACCTTTCCAGGAATGGATTGGGGTGATGTTCATATAGTTGGTCCCTACAATGATTCATTAGTTATTGGTTGTATAAGGGGCCTTTTCCATGAGTGATATGACAAGTTTGGTTGTCTCTTGAGTGAGAGGGTTTGGCTAAATGGATGATATAGGATATATCCATGAGAGGTTTAAGTCATGGTAGAGGACCTCCTAGGTGGATGAGTCATGGGATGATGCGAGGCAAGACTGACAGACCTCCTTTGATTGAGGTGGGGTGGGTCAAGTATTATGAACATATGAATATTATCGTTGTCTGTAAGTATTGGGTTCAGGTTTTGTATATCACCCTGATCAAAGTATTTGGGTACAATTTGTGGATAATTATGATAATATGAGGTGATGAGTGGATTCCATCATGGTATTGAAGTAGGTATAGCCATGTTATGGGTATCTTGCTTAACACCAGATTTTTTTAGGAGTGTGTGTACCTCATTGAGCGTTGTAATGTACTATTTTGTACATGATGACTCCATGATCATATTTACCTATGTATTTACTTTCCTAAAGCATAATAATTAATATGAAGGTGAATGCTATAAGGTGTATGTTTTTTGGTTATCTATTGTAATTGATTATTTTGATATCTATAACATAGACTATATGATGAATGTTTTAGTCCCTCTCTAATGGTCGACAACCTCTGGTGTATAGGGGAACTCATAACTCCATGTAACAACCGTTATCTATTCATTTTATACTTCCTAGGGGTGGGGTATTACATTATTCTCCTTGGAAAAAAATTATACTACTCATAAAGGAAATGAAATATGGAATGAAACATAAAGATATTAATATTTTATTTCACTCCATTGGACTTTAAATATCTAATGAATAATTGAGAGAGGGGAATAATTAAATGAACCTCATGTTTGAATAGATTTATATTGAAAAATTATCATCAATATTTTTTTACAATTAATCCATTGTAACAAACTTAACATGTGTTATTTTCTTTTTAGTATGGAAAAAATCGAAAATCAACTATCCTTTCACCACCAACTCCTTGAAAATATTGTACTTTACATCATTATTCTTCAATTAATAATGATGAACTTTATTTATATACCTATTTAATTTAAATATTTTATCAAATACCATGAGTAATAGAATCTTCACATATACCATATGATCTTATAATTGAAACTTTAACCAGATTAAATAGGATTTTAATGGAATTTAAGAGACATATTCCTCTTCAATAGTTCTCAAGGTCCCCAATTTTTATTCTTTATATTCAATGTCACACACTATTCTCATTTAATCAAAACTCCACTGGATACTGATATTCTATCATTGTTATTTGATGCTCAATCCTCTATCTCTCTCTCTCTCTATCACACACACATATATCATAAAAGGAAAATCCACTCATTTCAATTGTATTTAAATCCGTAATTAACCATTACTTTATTGTATATGGGGATCATATTTACAGAGATAATAATATGTTTACTTGGTTCACTTATAAATATGATGTGAAATATAGTGATATAAATTATATCTACTAAATTAGCATTAAAATAAACTGAAAACCCATTAGTTTTTATGAAAACAGTTGCATAAAATTCTCTTCCATTTTTTCCTATGGTAACTTTATTCCCATTTAATAGGGGTCAAAAACAACTTTTGATCTTCCATTCCATACACCTTAAAATGTTCCTAGGAATAATTATCTTATTAAAATAATATGAGCCATACCATGATAAATTGGAAGAAGTAATAAATACTTTATCTCAATAAGGATCAATATCTCAAGCATTTTATTTATTTTCAAATAAATCATCTCATAAACACTTACATCATTTCCAAAATGTATTATTTCATCTATATTGACAATAAAAATTAAATATACCTCATTAAAATATTTTATGTAGAGGTTTTTGATCTCTCTTACATTTTTAAAATTTTTCAACTTTATCAATGTATCTATCCTAGAATATAATGCTCTTATGTATTTATTTAAACCATATCATCCATTTTCTAATTTTTAAACATATCCTTAATCTTCTCCATTATATAAACTTTCATGTTTCTAAACCAAAACTTCCACATAAAACTATATATTGAGGAAGGATAACATGAAAACCATTTAGAATATTTTATATTTCCTTTGTGATGTAATAAAAAAAACCTAATGGTTTCAAGATTATAAACGAGTGGTAAAGTATTATAAAAACCAATTTCCTTCACCTTTGAGAAGCCATTGAATACAAGTCTGTCCTTATCTATCATCATCTCTCAATTTCATTCAAGTTGTTATCTAATACCTACATTATTACATTATCATTTTTAGTTGGTTTGTGTACCAAATACTAAGTATTATTCTTCTCAATATAGTATAATTACTTATTAATATCAATAATCCACAATTGATATTCCAAATATTGTTTCATTTATCTTTTCTCAACCTTATAAAATAATAAGTTATACCAGTTTTCCTCAATTTTAACCTTGTTTGAATAATATTCCCCTTATATCAAATAATATTTTAGAACTTTTAATACTATCCTAGCCTTGTTAGAGTTTCACAAGATTTTTCTTCATCCCTACACATGGATGAAGCATCATATTCACCATATTTTTTTTAAAAATTTCATGTATATTTAGTATCTTAATATGTATTTTAGATGAGTTTTCTTCATCATATTAACGTATAGAACGTTTTACTTGATGTGTAACATCATCCTTTTAGAGTACCACCACTTTTACATCTACAGCATCTTTAATATTTTATGTTTTGTTGTTGTAGAATTATTATATTGGACCACTCTCATGTTTTCATTTATTACTATGGGGTATCGAGTGTTGAATTTATAATATCTCTTTCAACAACTATTTAAAATGTTGTATAAAGTTCATAGTCTATGGTTGAACCTAGAAAGATAAACTATATCATAACGAAAACATTAAATCAACAATTAAAATGAAAGAATAACATAATTATATAGATGCAAAACAAACTAGAAATAACTCTGAATGAGAATTATATCTATATTTTATAAATATAGGTTTAAGATATATTTAATCATAAAAATACATAATGGGTAGTCGAGTCATTGTTAAAATTTTATCTAATAAAACCCATAGAAAATTAATCACTCTTTAATCAATAAATTATCCTTTTCATATGGTCAAGTACTTTGTTTCATTTAAGAATTAGGTTATCCAAACCCATGTTTAAACATAGAACATAAAATCTCTTATGGTTAGGGAATATTTTTAAAAATATTTAATTCGATGAAATAAAATTAATCAATAAAATATATAACATTAATGATCAATGAATATGAAAATTAATATAATAATGATAGAATTCATAAACATAATACAACTAAAAAAATAAACATCAATATTAAATAATAGTTCATTACAAAAAATGATACAAAATATTTACCTTCTCATGGTATACTTAATAAGGGTATCTATAAACCTAAAACAATCTATAGACACCTGCCTTTAAACCTCTATCCAAGTACCCAAAAGTTATACTCCAAAAAGGATTCCCTAAAAATGGACATCAAATAATCTATCTATAGAAAATAATCTACTCACATATCTACAGATATTTCCATATCTATCAAGATTTATGTTTAATAAAAACTTATCAAAGTTAGGATTTTACATTTCTACCACATTACACTTGTAATGTCCATAAATAATTATCATTTCCACACTTAAAATATGTGATAGAGATATTTATCTAAAAATATGTAATTTTCATCAAATTGGACTGAATTTTTATGATATCCCCCATTATGATTGATAATTTATATGATAAATTATCATTTTAATTTGATCCAATCCATAGAATTTATATCTTCAAAAATGAAGAAAACATAGGATTTCAATCATTGCATTGTGAAAAATATATAATTACACCATGTGCTTAAATTTATGTATTTTTTGTTTTTTCCTCAACAAAAAACATATTAAAATTATCAATGTTTATTTTGTTTTCTCCACCAATAATCATGATGAAATATAATTTATATGAAAATTTAGATACCCCCTTGACTATATCTATCCCACTAAAAATGGAATATAGTCCCACAATGATCATTTCCACATTGCCTGCTTTGTGTACTTATCATGAACCATCCTAGATACCTAAGTAACCAGATACACGAGATAGATATATCATGGATTAGTTGGTATTTTCGATCCCCATAGGTTGGAAACTAGCACCTGGCATCATACAACAAACAAAAGGTAATTATTTTTCCCAAAAATGTAAGATAATGGTTAGAATTTGGTATGATAAAAAAAACCCCAAGGAGAACGTACCTTAAAAAAATAGGTCAAAAAAACCAAAAACAGAACATCATAAAAGTCCTAAACATGTGAAATGATAAAAGCTCAACGAACCCATGAAACAATTGTATATCATCTCCACTAGTCACCCATATCACTCAGAGTCCCAAGCATCACGAACATCCACCACCTCCAAGTGGTTGTTTTCCATTACTCGGACTGGAAAAAAATTGTATTCAAACACTAAAAAAATGTTGGGTATCAAAAAGTGTTACATAAACAATAAAATAACAATAAACCAATTATTATATCAATTTAAACAAAAAAACTCATGAAATTTTTCATATTTTGAAAAAAAAATATTTCAAAGTATATGATGGACCAAATAAAAAAACTAACTTAAATGAAAAGTTTATATAACTAAGTTGTATTGAATAAAAAATTATATAATAAAATATAATGGATCAATATTCATATATGTGAATATTTATATCAATACCTCGTTAGGGGATCCTAGTTTGTGAAATCCATCTACACCCCCTTGGGGGGGGCATATGAGGAAATCAAACTACACCAAATTATGGGAGCCCATATTAGGTAGTCGATATACACCCCATTATGAGATCCCATTAGGAGAAATAAATCCACACCCTAGTAGGGGATCCTATTATAGGAAGTATATCTACACTATATTAGGGGATCCCAATATGGGTAGTAAAACAACCAATAAATCAAGGGTAAATCAAACATTTCAAATCAAATCAAAATAAAATTACCCAAATTCAGTTTTCTGCAAGGCTTTTTAATTTCAAAATAAAATCATAGCTTCCAAAAAAATTAGGATATTCTAAATAGACTTTAAATTTTATCAATTTTCTTCAAAGATCAATATCAAATCATTTTTCAAATCAATTCATCAATTTTCTCAAATACTACCAACAATTTCAATTTCATTAAAATTGGGGTTTTTTATAAATTCCAAGCCAATATCAAAATAAAACATCAACCATCTAAAATATAGGTTTTTAAAATCACCTAAACATTAATTTAAATTAAATCATGAAATTCAAGGTTTCAATTTAATGGTAAATCATTATGAAACCACCGACATTTAATCATGGAATCAAATCAAAACAACACCCACAATGGGATCAACTAATGAAGAATAGAGGTATATGATATCAAGAAACACAACCTATAATAAATATCCATAAAAATAAATATTAGATATATCAATATAATTATGATATATCAACTCCAAGGAAGAGTTAAGAGGATATCATAATAAAACCATAGAAGAGAAGATTTACATGCTCAAATAATATCAAACAAGCTCAAATGTGCTTTAATCCACCAAGATAAAGCATTTGAGGATCGAAAACCACTTCTTGAGAGCCCTTAATTCCAAGGAAATATATGTAGTGTCAAGAGGGTCAATTAGGGGTCAAAATAATTGGGTTATGATTTTAAAATCAATTTTCTAGGCTTTAAAAACAACTGTGCATAGTTTGATGCATGTGATACACAGTTAGTAGTAATCATGTACCCTAACCATGTTACCTCTAGGGGATTCAGTTTGGGGTTCATGATTTTTCCACATAGTTTCTTTAATTTTTATCCAACCATTAAAAAAGTCTCTAAAAAAATAAATTTGTACCCTTAATCAGGATACATGGAAACCATTCGATGTAGAATAAGCTCGATGATCATCACTAGATTCCTAAATGAGGGAAAAGATGATGTGACCACTATATAAGTTTCCCCATCCACATTTTATAGGGGGTTAAAGTCAAAAACAATAAACATGGATTTTTTAGGATAAGAGATGTAATTTATTCATTTTAATTTTAATTAATTGTCTATTTTTTCTTCTGTTGTGAAGTTATAATCTCTCCCACTTTTTGGTTTCTTCTACCCATATGATGTAAGGAGTGTTATAATTCTCTATATTTATATATCACTAATTAAATGTGCATTCTAATTGGTATGATATTGATATCCTTGAATTTATGTTTTCAATTCTATATCAATTTATCCCATAATTATTGTGTGATAGTGAAGGTGATGTGAAGACCAGTCAGTTATCATTCTAAATTCTATTAACATTATTTCATAATTTCTCTATTATATTTCAATTATTTTTGTTAATGATCTAAATTAAGATATTTTTAGTATTATTAAACAGAAAAAGTATATATTTTTAGTAGATAAATAGTATTTCATATGCTCATTGATTTAGTTGATTTAGAATATGAGTAAATAATGATATATACTTTTATAATTCACCCAAGGTCTTCTTAAATTTCACACTGATACTTTGTGTTTTTGTTATGGAATATTATTTTCATTATATGAAAATTTGAAATTTACATAGAAACCCCCACTTCTCTATTTATTTAAATCATATAAAAATAATTAAAAAGATACATATGTACATGTATGTTGAGTCTCTAGGCCCATTTCATTGATAGACGATCCCTGTCAACCACTAGGTTGTATTTTAGGACTTTTAAACGTTTTCGGGTACAAGGCCTTCAATATCCTTCACATTAGGGGTGCATGATGATTATGTTTTAGAGAATGCCATAATTATCCATTATTCCACTCAAAAAATAGGTTACAAAGTGTTTTCCTTCACCACTTATTAATATATTCTAATCTCTAAACCTATAAAATATTTTTTTCTACAATCATTTTATTGGAAACATATTTGTATAAGCGATGGTGGATTTTTCTTCAACATGTTTCAAAAAAGACTCTTCAAATACCAGTATATGTGTGAGGATAAAATAATTAGGGAAAATATCCATTAATTATTTCCATTAATATTTAAATATTTGAACTCTATCATTGGTTGTCATGGAATTTCATCATTTTTCCAATTTATATGGTACATTGGAAATAATGAAAAGTATCCAAAATGATTTTAGACTCATGATGTAATATTGGAAAAAATATATTTAATATAATATACTAGTATTTTTTGGTTTTATATCATGGATTACTCCCCTCAAAAAGTAATTACAAATTTATAGAAAGTTTCCCAATTCTTTATAAGGCACAGACCAGTGAACCAATACATGACTAAATTACTTGAACAATAGTTAATTATCATAATTTTTTTTGAAATTCAAATTAAACCACCTTGTTGTATTTTTAGGTGACATTATGGTTGATTATTTCATTTAAAAAGTATAAAGAAATTCTAGAAAACAATGATCATGTCATGTGATCCCCTATAAATATCTATTCACCTAAAAACAAATCCTTGATATCATTTTCCTAGTATCCGTATAGATGTGGTATCTCAAACCTTGAAATATAGTTAGTAATAATATTTCAAAATCTATTTTATCTTTAATCTAATTTTCATAATCTTGTATTAATAAAATATACTCGAATAATAAGGTTTTAATTTTTTTCACCATGTGTTTCAGTGAGGCATGAATAGTGTAGAATATTATTTTACGAAGAATGAGATAGAGAATAAAAATTTTCAAAATAAAATATTATACTTTGTAATTTATTATCCATAATGGTGTGGTTTGACTATTTCATCAAAAGAGTATGGATTCATTAAAATATTGTTTTTTTAAATACCATCAATTTTCTAAGAAGTACCCCTAATGAATATTAAACCTCATCAAATGTTTTATTAAGTGGATCCTCCCAAATGTGTAGTACCACCATTGATATGTGATTAATAATTTATATATATCCATTAATAATTCCATTTAAATAATGTCAATGGATAATTTTGTATATCATTCCAATAGATGTATGATAGGTTGAGTGATTTTAAAAATAAATTTAATGAACATATGGTAAAAGAAGGCATGTCCCAAAAGTATCTTGGTCTCCCTCACCATATTGTGTTCCAAAAATTCTTGTAACACCTTGAACATAGTGGTACAATCCTCAATCATATACTTCAAAATCTATTGTCCATGTATTATTCCATATTTATACATGAAACATCACTTCTCTAAATTATGATCTATGATTTAATTTTCACATCATTTGAACACGATGACATGATTTTTGCGATATACCTCAAACAATTAACTATAATTTAAATAATTATTGTTTAAAAAATTAAAAAATATTCATTAGGTTCATTAATGTTATGTTTTATACTAAGATAAAAGGTTGTGTCTACATTATATTCACCTGATTTGTGTACTTTGCTAGGAAAACGTTTCATGGGTGAATGTATAGGTAATTTTACATTCATCTTTATATGCCACATGAATATGGTTATATATAGAGTATCCATCAGAAAATAGTAATAAAAATATATGTCCAATTTTTCTAGTATTATTTAAATAAATAGATTAGGAATGTTATACCTCTACATTACATCAATAATCTTTTTGTAATTAACAGAAAATATCATATTCATAAATTTTATGGTTGAAATAAACTCATCATCTTTTATTAACATTATCATCCCTACTTTATTTGATACCAATAGATGTTTTCACATTCATTTACATTCAAAAAATAATTATATGAACATATAATAAAATATTTTTAAAAATCCTTTCATTAAAAATTAATTCATTGGATGTTTTAATCTACATTGGGGATACCTTTATGGATTCCTATCTTCAGAAGAATATACTATTCCTTAGTAGTTATGATTTAATTTCAATATTTAGTTTCATTACCATATATAAATGATTTCATTATTTTGAATCTGTCATTCTCATCTCCACCTCAATTTATTAACCATTTTTTATTCACATAAATAGTTATTTTCTCATATTTATAAATGATGTTTAAGAATTATTGGACCCATGATTTCTTCTTACATCACTAAAATGGGGAACTAGGAAATCCTATATAATTATAATTAGGTCATACAAACTTGTCTATTAGTAGATTGGAAACTGTTATTGACTTTTCATTTCACAGGTTTATATTTTTAAAATTATTCAATGGCATGAGATTAAAAATTACCACTAAATAATAAAGTGTTTCTCCAAAATTGCATCATATAATGGTACGTTAAATTTAGAAGATACTTGGATCTAAATTTTTTGGATAGATAGTTCTATAAACCACATATAATAAATATTAACCTTAAAATATCACCCCAAAGTCATAAAATGTCTTTATATTAGATAAAATCTATTTTATAAACTTTTCAGTCACTATTGCCTCAGAGATCACCATGGAAAATGGGATATTTTTGTGAAGTTTCTTGAACATATCTATAATATTTTTATATATTGACCGTCAACCTTGACTAAGTATATCATTTTAGGATAGGTAATTTTTTTAGGTAAGGTTAGAAATTCAGGGGATTTCAAGTGTCCTTAGTAGTCTTTTTTTATTCCACCTCATCTTATTTAGTAACATCAATGGATGTATCCTCCTTTTTTCCACCATTATGCACTTTATTATATTTTTCAACATGTTTTTCCTTAGGTGTTTTATTATTATTATGATCCATTGTACTCCTAAATTTCATATTTTTTCCTACTTTGTAAACTCAATGTCAACTAGAAATGTACTAGGTCATATTTCTGGAAGATTTTGGGAATGTTGTCCAAAGTGTTTCAAAATTTCCAAAAGTAAGATAAGAAATTCAATAAGAATTTCACTTGTTTTTTTGTATAATTACATCTAATTTATAGGTATATTGGTCATTTTTTTATTGTATTGTGTCACTAATGCAAAAAAGAGGGGTCTTCTTCTTAAACATAAAGTTAGTAGAATTTTGGTAATGGATACTATAAAAAATGTTTCCCTGTGGATTGTAATTGTTAACCAACAGGTCAAAGTCCTTATTTACCTTAGGGAAAACCAAGTGCAAATTAGGAGCAGTTCATGTATTTTCACATTCTAGTTTTTTCTAATCTTATTTGTAGTTCATTGGTTGAAATTTTTGAAAAAAATATTCTAAAAATTATTGAGGCAAATTATAACTCATAAAACCCAATTTAGCCATTTGATTCCCCTTATTCTTGATATATAATCTAGAGAAAGGTGTGAACCTGTGAAAATAATGAATTAAGGTCTATGTTGTGTATTAGGTAGTGTTTTGTTAATTTTTATGGCTAACAACATATCCAATTATTTTAATATAATATCTTCTTATTTTGATATTTTATGATTTATACCATTGGGAGAAAACCATATTGTGCTGGGACACTTAATAATTTCTCCTAAGATAGTTTATTCAAAATTATTCCACAATATATTTTAAATATGATGGTACTTTTTTTTTGATAACCCCTCCTTGGACTACATCACTATCCACAAATCGTGAATGATGTTCCAAACTAAATTAAAGGTTTCTGAAGCTGCACCAAAGGCATTACTCTATGTTGTGGGAATTTAATAAATCATCAATTTTTGTCCATTACTCAAATATATATTCTCATTATAGTTATGGAATTTTTGGATCAAATTATAAAGATGGATATTTTTCACTCATGGGAAGTAAATCTAGAAATTTCCTTACAATATCTTCCAAAGTGATATTTAAAATAGAGGATTGTCCTTTCAATTAATCCATTTCTTGGTCATTCAAAATGAAATAAAATGATATTAAATGTATTCCATCCATATACATTTCATTTGTTTTGAAAATATAATGAATCACCAAAAAATTACCATGGGTTCCAAAAAATTCATTATATTATAATATAATGAATTAACTA
Source organism: Viscum album (assembly GCA_963277665.1). NCBI lineage: Eukaryota > Viridiplantae > Streptophyta > Magnoliopsida > Santalales > Viscaceae > Viscum > Viscum album. Next base: position 1,350,964,937 of record OY728157.1, read on the forward strand.
ATGTTTTAGTATATTTATAATAAACGTAGCCTCATATTGAAATTGATTAATTGAATTGGTGGCCTTGGGATTTTAATTGTGTCTCTATATACCAATGGTGGTCCATATTACACAATGATAAACTCATGTTTTGGTCTTATGACTTCATCTAAAATGTTTTCAAGTTCATTCTCATTCTCATTAAGGAAAAAATGACATTCAATCATTTATTTTATAAGTCTAAATAAGTAGCACACAATCTGTAAAGACCTAGATTTTTCATGGTATTATTTTAAATATATGGAATTATTACGAGTTCGCGAAAATTTACGGCATGTGATTTAGAGGCCCGGTGTGCCAGGAATAAATTTCTGAACAATTTTTAAGATACATTCACTATACGCACTGGTGGAGTTTTTTATAATTTGAACCAAATCTCATATTAAAAATCCTAGGTCACCATTGACTCCACAACGCCATGATTCTCTTAAGGGAGGCTTCACTTCGATAAAAAATTTTCGGGATAAAATGATAGTTTTTGGACATTTAAGAGAATAATAAAATAAAAATGTTATTTTATTTTTCATTCTCCTTTCCTCCAATAGAGAAGTGGTGGTGGCGAGACCAATGAAACATCATTCCATTAAATGGATTAACTCCCATTTATTCTTGTTACCCCACTATTGGAATTGTAAAGGGTCATTAATTAAATGAACCTCATTAATTCCATGTGCATCTATTACCCTCCTCCTCTCCAATTTATATGGGGCTCGGGGTAGAGTGTTGGCATAACTTCACCAAGTGACAAAGCTCTGACAAAGTACCCTAAATCCAACCACTTGGAGAACGAGAATAGTTCCAACAAGTAGTGACGAGTGCCACCGAATCACGGACCGACGACAATGATGAATGGGGGGGGGTCCGTCAATCATCATCAGTGAACATCTCTTCCAGGTAGAGGATTTATTTTAAAGTTTTCAATGATGAATTATATTTCTCTCCATATTGATGTCATGTAACACAGAGGGCATGGTCCAAAAAAAACACCCAGACCCTCCACTGCTTTGTTTTGATGTGAACTTCGAGGAACAATTTCCAACTAAATGGCAACACGAAATAGAGAGTCATGCTATGATGATGACAATGTGGGAGAGCTGTAGGTGGAGAAGGAACGAAGAACAGTAATCAGAGCATACCTATTGACAAAAGGAAGAACCCTCCGGCGTGCCATGTCGGTGGTGGTGGCCGGAGAAGACCCGTGACAATCGATTGTGGACAGAGGAAGGCAAAGCACAATAGCGCGCTGTGGTGGCCGAAGGAGGACGACCCGACCTAGAAGAGAGGGACAAGGGCGGTACCTGGAGGTGTCTCCGATGGAAGCGGCTATGACAATAAGGTACATTGCGGCCCACACCACACCATGTTGGAAAAACCATTGTTGGCCAAACAACTAACTGTTAATTGTGGTGGTACATGGACCCACCAGCCAGTGAATGGACCCACAAGCGCGGGGCCATCGGGATGCAACGGTCCACCTCCGGGTGAACCAAGAAGGCGCAGATCGAACACGCTCGATAGGATGGACTCGCCAGTGGGTTGGGCCAGACCTGCGGCCCGACGGGCTAACACAGGGGGAGAGCCCCACCCGGTGGGCTGGGCCGACCACTGCCTAGGCCCACGAACCAAACCAGGCTGACCCCAATGGGCCGGACCCAGTGAACCGGGATGATCCTTTACGCGATGGACCCGAGTGTGGTCAGGTAGAACTCATGACCCATTGTGTCAGGACAGTCTGACCGAGTCGAACCGGGCCAAAACCCAACCGGTCCCTAAAAAAATAAACGCCCGTAACTGAATAACCAAGTCTCTGATTGACACACAATTAGTGGTGTTGGGACCAATTTTGGGAAGCATCCCCTTTTTCATATTCCGGTGGTCCTGATTGAGCTGGGATAGAATGAGGTGCGATCACCCCCATTTCTCGGAAAGGGATGCAACTAACAGACCGGGCGTGTGGTTGACACACTGTCTGTTGTGTTGGAACCCTTAGGACAAAGCTGTCCTTTTGAAATAATCCAAAACAATGTTAGAGAATGTTGGAGTATGGCCTGGTGGGATCAACTCCGAATCCTACCAGGCCCTCATCACTAAAATTCTAATAACTTAATAGTCGGGTGTCCGGTTGGGGTGCCATTTTTGCATTGTGGACCTTATGACATGACCGATCACCGAGTTACTTCATCTTGGGAATTCATTCATGTTGATATATGACCGATGGATGGAGTAGAGATTATCCCAGAATCTAGCATGCTATAAGAAGTACTCCAGTGGCTGGTAGTGAGGTCGTGGTTGGATACTGATCATATGGAGATTAGCACTGAGCGATCCTATGTGGGTCAGCACCTAGAGATCATGTATGGATCATCACCTAGCAACCCTGTGTAGATCAGCACCTCATGACTAGATGAGGACCAGCTTCAGAGCATCCCGTTTTGGATTAGAGACATACTGATCATGTGTTGGTTAGATCCTTTGTTGGTCAGTGCTCGGTGATACTATATGGGTCAGCGCATACTGATCTTGTGTAGGTTAGATCATATGTGGGTCATTATGGGGGTTAGAACCTATTAACTCAGAGGGGGTCAGATTCTGTGTGGGTCATTGTGGGGGTTAGTACATATTGATCCTAGGTCGGTCAGACTCCATATGGTTAGTAGCAGTGCCTCTTGACATAATAAGATGATCTAGCTTCACGACTAATAATATGTACTTCTATACTTCACTAATACCTAGTTTGAGCTGAGACTGTATGTGAGATATGTCTATTTCTTTGTGCTTTGTGATTGAGATCATGAATTGTGGTTTTTCATTGTGGAATTCTGTGATACATTCAGGGGTCTCAGGGTCCCTACTAAGTATTGTTAAATTCACCCCTACACGGGCTTCGCCCACACATTGTTATGTGTTGTGTAGATGATGAGTAGTTGGGATGAGACTTGAGGGAGCTAGGACTATGTGATACACAGAGGGGATAGGTAGACATGGAGTGTTGTAGAGACGATATGTACCTACCCTTCAGATAAGAACCTCAGTATATGATCCACGATCTATATTCTCTTTTCAGCTGTACTTGTACATTTCAGTTGGGCTTGTATTTCGGCCCCTTTACTTTCATTACACATTTTACTGTAGCAGTTTAATTCATGGTAGCTTCTTGTTGTGTTCTTGGTTTGTGAATTTTACAAGTTTAAAGGAAATGTATTTCTATTTTAAGTATACACCTTTTTGGTGCTAGCCTCTAATGCCTGGCCTATGGAAGGCGGGATTCATGTAGTCACGACATGGGCTCTGAGGGGCGGGTAATGAAAAAGTGGTATCAAAATATTCGGTTCTACCCATGAACTAAGACTATGATATTTTTTAATGGAGAAATTGTGTTATGTGTTTTGAGTGTGCTTTCTAGTTTGGGGAATCCGGTGTTGGTGCGGCGGCTGACATATCCATACAACAGGACCCTGAATTCTAATTTTTGACTCAGTTCATGAAAACACTAATTGTGTGTGTTTTGGAAGTTTTTTTTACTTTTAATCTATTTAAGTTAGCCCACCAGGTATAAATTTTGACTGTGGTGCACCTATTTTCATCAAGATTCATCTATGTAGACACCCAACCAAGATTCCAAAGAGAGTACATGATGACGGCCCATTGAGTGATGATGCCATAGTACAAGGCCCTCTTAAGGAATTTACACCCTCGAGTACTGTACTAGCAGCACCACTACCCGTTGGGTAGCCATTGCCTCCAGCCCCACCAGCGGACAGTGCACACTGACTGAGCATGTTGCCCGAGTTTCCGCAGTAGAGGCCTTTGAGGTTCTGAGGCGAGATTGATCAACAGGTAGCTAAGGACTGGATGGAGGCTGTGGAAAGAGTTTTTCTTCTGGTTGGGACAGCAGACGACCTGATCGTGATCCTTAATTCCAGTCATTACCAGGGAGTAGTAGGGAGATGGTAGATCCTGACGCTCCAGACGCCAACGAGGAGACCCTCACCTAGGAAGATTCTGAGGGTCTCTATAGGGTATAGTTCGTCTCAGAAACTCTATGCTCTATGCATATTTAGGACCTCCTACACTTACAACAGGGTATCCTGACTGTGGCCTAGTTCTCGATGAGGTTCACTGACCTCTCATTCTACTCTTCCAAAATAGTGCGGGGCCCTTTCATTAGGGCCCAGACCATTGAGAAGGGACTTCGACAGGAGATAAGAGATACAATGGTATCTGTCAGTATCCCGACACATGATAGAGTGCTGGAGAGAGCACTCTTGGTGGAGAGTTTCCTTACTGAATAGACACTGACAACAAGACCTACAACAAGGCGACATGTAGCAGAGTCATTTGTGTCTTGTAGTAGGTACATGACACAGAGGTCCAAGCGGACCATCCCTTCTAGTGGACTACATTGGGATGCAGTGTCAGAGGTGCAGAGTTCATGATGAAGAGGAGGTCAGCAGGGAGTTAGGGTGTTCTTTACATGTGGAGGGCTAGGAAACATAGCTCGTGACTACCAGAACTGTCATACTAATAATCAGCAGATGGTCAAAGGACCATTGAAGCAGAGGTAGAGATTCAAGAGAGGAGGTTTATTAGGCGGTAGATGTGGAAGACGAGCCGACAATGCAATTGTGTATGGGTGGTGAATTGAGGTTCTACTACCACCACCACTAGGTGGTCCACCCCGACCACATTTAGCAGGTGGACATGGGAGAGCATAACTATAGGATGTAGAGGCCTATAACCACGGTGCTCCAGAGATGATTAAATGTATGATCTGTGTCTATTACACCCTAGATTCAATATTTATAGACACAGGTTCTAGTTACTCTTTCATTCCCAGGACACTCGTTTGGAGCTTGGAGAATCCGGTGGATCCATTGGCACGATCGTTATGATTAGAGGGTCCTATGGGAGAAGATTAGAATATTACATTCTGATTCTAACAGTGTGAGCTTACTCTATGAGGAGAGAGATTTGTCTAGGATCTTTTAGTAGCGACGTTGAAGCCTTGCGATGTCATCTTGGGTATGGACTAGTTATCCACAGTCCATGATCAGAATGACTATATTAAGTGCAATGGGAAGTGTGTTTATGGGGATATGACTAGGTTTTCATTCACTAGTGTGAAGGGAACCTTTTAAGCACATGATGGACTTACTCAGAGGAGGGTTCAACCGATCACACATCAGTTGGCCAGACCTAACATCGAGGAAGTTGATTTGGATATTTAGAGCGATCCTGTAGTGGGGGACTAGTATGCTCATGTCTTCCCTGATGCTGTTATGGGACTACCTCCTCGCAAAAAGGTGGACTTCTACATTGACCTGTACCCTTGGACGACACCAATATATACTCCAGCATATCAAATGGCTCCTGTTGGGCTTTGTGATTTATGGGTACAACTGGAGGACTTCTAGAGGAAGAGGTTTATAAGTCCCAGTGTCTCTCTATGGGAAGCCCCGATTTTGTTACCTAAGAAGGCAGAAGGGAGTTTGAGGCTCTATCTATATTATTGTCAACTGAACTAGGTGACCGTGATGAAAAAGTATCCACTTATAAGGATTTATGATCTTTTTGATCAGCTGAAGGGAGCTCGTTGGTTTTCAAAGATAGACCTCAGATCAAGCTATCATCGACTTAGGGCAAGAGGTGAGGATGTTCCAAAGATGGCATTATGATGTTGGTATTGCCACAATGAGTTTTCGGTTATTCTATTCAGTGTGACCTACTCCCCTACAGTGTTCATGGGACTCATGAACTGAATCTTCCAACCATACCTTGATCAATTTGTGGTGGTCTTCATCGACGACATCTTGGGGGTACTCAGCGACGGAGGAGGATCATGCATATCATCTGTAGATATTACTGGATATACTCCAAGAGCACCAGATTTATTGTAAACTTTTGATGTGCTAGTTCTGGATAGAAGAGGTCCACTTTCTAGGAAACATTATCTCGGAGGATAGAGTTTTAGTGGATCTTGAGAAGAAAGAGGCTGTGATTCCTTAGGAGCCACTCAGAAGTGTGGCCGTGGTGTGAATTTTCCTAGGTTTTTTAGGGAACTATCAAAGATCCATAGTATACTTTTACAGAGTTGTGGTGCCCTTTTCATCATTTATTAAGAAGGGACAACACTCCGTATAGATGGTGCGATGCCATCAGAGATTTCAGGAGTTGGGGTAGAGACTGAAGAAGGACCCCATCTTAAGGCTACCAAATGAGGGCATTGGGTATGTAGTCTTCTATGATGCACCAGGGTCTCGAAATGGATGTGTTCTAATTTAGGAGTGATCATAGATATCTTATAGTTCACGAAAACTGACACAACATGGGCAGAACTACACTACCGATGACCTGGAGTTAGCAGTAGTGGTCTTCTCCTTGAATATGTGGCAACAATACTTGATGGGCGAACATTTTACGATCTACTAGGATCACAAGAGTCTTAGGTATATATTCTCATAGAAGGATCTGAACCCGAGACAACAATGATGGCTAGTGTTCCTCCAGGACTATGACTTTGAGATAGTCTATACTCCTGGGAAGAATAACATAGTAACAAATGCACATAATAGGAGGTCTGGTCTATAGTTGCTGAGTGAGGTGATAGATCATCTTTCCACATTACAGATATCCTGTGTGGATAGACATGGGAAATCTTACCTCTAGTCTATAATTGTTAGTCCCCCACTTCTTCAGCGAGATCAGAAGGCACAACTTAGGTACATTGACTGTGAGTCTCAACATGCTCAGATATCCATAGAAAATTCACCTGATGGATTTTATGAATGTGGGGAGCACGTCATCCTATTCATAGGATGCACCATGGTCCTGGTGGTGATATGGGAGGAGGTGTTGAGGAATTTCCATACTTCCCCTCTGGTGGTACTTCTTGATATGGAGAAGATATGCCAGGCCCTCCAACATCAGCATTGGTGGATAGGGATGAAGAAGGTGGTGGAAGAGTCTGTTTCATGATGCCTCACTTGTCAGTAGGTGAAGGCTAGGAATCATGTTCTAGTAGTCTTAGCACAACTACTAGATGTACCGAAGTGGAAGTGGGAGGGTATCTCCATGAACTTTGTGACAGGGCTACCACTGACATCCAAGGGCCAAGATTCTATCTGGGTGATCTTTGACTAACTCACCAAATCAGCCGACTTCCTACCCATCCGAGAGTAGGGATCAGTAGAGGTCAGGAGATTCCTCTACATAAAAGAGATTGTATAGCTTCATTTGGTGCCACCAATGATAGTATATGACCGTGACACACGTTTTACATCCTAGCTGTGGAAAGTATTATAGGAGGCGTTCAGAACTCAGCTACGTTTGAGCTCCACCTTTCATCCACATAAGGATGGTTAGATGAAGCCGACCGTTCAGAAACTGGAAGGACATGCTTCGTGCTTGCATCATAGATTTTTTCCATATTTGGGAGGATCTCTTTCCCTTGGTGGAGTTCGTGAAAAAAAAATATCTATCACTACACAATTGGTATGACACCATTTGATTCCTTATATAGTCAACCATGCAGATCACCATTATACTAGAAAGACCAAGGGGAGTCCACACTTATGTGTCCAGAGTTGGTACGAACTACCACTGAGAAGGTGATGATTATCCAGGACTGGATGAAGACCGCACAGAGTAGTCATAAGTCTTATGCTGACAAAAGATAGAGACTTTTGGAGTTCATGGATGGAGACCATGTCTTCCTACAGGTCTCACCTTGACGAGGTTTATAGAGATTTGGCCGTGGCGACAAGCTATTTTCTAGGTTCATCAAACCCTTTTAGGTTCTCAGTAGAGTTGTCAAAGTGTTGTATCACTTAGATCTTCCCCCACAGATGAATCAGGTGCATTACATTTTCCATGTGTCTTAGCTGATTAAGTAGGTGCATGATCCGTCACACATTATTGACTCAGGAGAGCTGGACAATGATGATGGGGGGACTTTTATGGAGGTTCCAGCAAAGATTGAGGATCGACGGGAGAAGGTCCTTCGTAGATGATAGATACCTCTAGTTCATGTTCGATGGTAGTGTGGGGACCTCCAGGAGATCAAATGGGAGTGGTAGGATCAGATTCATGCATAGTAGCCCCATTTTTTTTGTCTAGGTTCTGGATTTCGGGGATGAAAAGACCTAAGATTGGGAAAATTTAAAGACCCAGATTTTTCCATGATTTTTTTTAAATATATAGAATTATTACGAGTCTGAAAAAATTGAAGGTGCATGACTCCAAGGCCCTGTTTGCTCGGAATAAATTTATAAACTTTTTTAAGGTATGTTCAATAAAGGCATGGGTGGTATTTTCTATCTTTTGAACTGATGCTCAGATTAAAAATCCAAAGGCACCAGTGAATCTGCAGCATCGAGATTCAATTAAGGGATGCTTCACTTCGACCGCATAAGGTATGGAAAAAAGATAGTTTTTGAACATTTAAAAGAATAATAAAATAACAGACTTATTTTATTTTTCTTTCTCCTTTCATCCCACAGACAAGTGATGATGGAGGTTCCAACGACACGTCAAGCCAAAAAATGGATTGACTCCCCTTTATTCTTGTAATCCCACCGTTGGAATTAGGAAGGTTCCTTAATTAAATGAACCCCATTAATTCCACATGCGTTACTCACCCACCTCCTCTCATATTTATATGGAGATCAGGGTAGAGTGTTGGCATAACCTCACCAACCGACGAATCTCTGACAAAGTACCACAATTCCAACCACTTGAAGGATGAGACTAGTTCCAATAAGTAGTGATGAGTGCCACCAAATCACTAACTGACAACAACAACAAGGAGGGGGGGGGGGTTCCATCGATCGTCGTTGGCGAACGTCTCTTCCGGGTTGAGGGTTTATTTTTATGTTTTCTTTAATGAATTAAATTTATCTCTTGCTTGATATCATGAAACGTGAAGGTCATGGGCCAAACAAATAAGGACTAGACACTCCGCTACTTTGTTCTTGATGTGAACTTTAGGGAACAATTTCCAACTCGACAAAAACACAAAATAGTGGTTCTCACTATAATGATAACATTGCGGAAGAGTCATAGGTGTAGAAGACACCAAGAACAGACACTGAAGCATGCTCGGTGACCCGCAGAAGAAACCACCGACACCCCATTCTAGTGGTGGCTAGAGAAGACCTGCAGAATATGGCCTTGGGTGGTGGAAGGTGGCGTAGGACAGTGTGCTGTGGTGGTCGAAGGTGGCCGGCCGAGCTGGTCGCGCGTGACATGGGCGGCGCCTGCAGGCGCTGCCTGCGGAATCGGTCATGACCAGCAGGCCACGACAGGAAGGTGTGGTATGGACAACGTTTTTCCACGTTGGAAAAACCCCGATCGGCCAAACAGTCAACCGTTAATTGCGGTTTGGCAGTGCCCCACCGGCCGGCGAATGGCCCCGTAAGCTCGGGGCCAACGGGATACTACTGTCCGCCTCCAGGAAAACTGAGCCAGCATGAGCTAACAAAGAAGACTGAACCCACCCAGTGGGCTGGACCCACCAACGGGCTGGGCCATACCTACCAAGCAGGCCGGACCCGCGACCCGGTGGGCCATCGCTGGTTGGCCGAGTCCCACCTGGTGGGCAAGGCCAACCGCAGCTTGAGAATGTGAATCGAATCGGGCTGACCCTGATGGTCCGGACCTAGTGAACGGGGCCGACCCCTTACGGGATGAACCCGGGCAGGGTTAGGTAGACCCTTGGACCCATTGCGGTAGGTCGGTATGACCGAGTCGGACTAGACCGAGACCTAATCGGTCCCCGAATAAATAAATGCCCGTAACTGACAAACCGGGTGTCCAATTAACACACTGTCAATGGAAATAAAACCCCTTTTGCGAAGCAGTGTCTTTGGAATCTTCCAGCAGGCCCGACCACGCGGGGTCGGACCGAGGTGTGATCACCCCCGTTTCACATAAAGTAATGAAATTAATAGGCCAGGTGTCCGGTTGACGCACCGTCTATTCTATTGGATACTTTATCATGAGGTTGTCCTATTGAAATACACTATGATAGTTTTAATTAATTTTGGAGTACATATGGGATAAATCAACTCCAAATCCCACCAAGACCTCAGCACTAAAATTACAATAACTTAATGGCAGAGCATCTGACTGACGTACTGTCTTTTGCGTTGGGACGCTTATGATGTGAAAGATCTTAAAATTACTTATTAATGGGAAATCATGTCAGTTGAAATATGACCGATGGTATGAGGAGAGGTTATACTAGTATCAAGTGGGTTGTGAGATGGAATCCATTTTCTATCAGTGAGGCAGAGGGTAGAGATAGATCATACAGAGGTTAGAACCGAGCGATCTTGTGTGGGTCCGCACCAAGAGATCCTGTGTGGATCAGAACCCAGTGGCCTTGTGTGGGTCAACACCTCATGACCCATTGAGAGCCTACCTTAGAGCGTCCCATTGTGGATCAGAGATAAACCAATCCTGTGTGGGTTAGTGCTCATCAATGTTGTGTGGGTCAACGCATACCGATCACGTGTGGGTCTGATACTATATGGGTCATCACTGGGGTTAGTACCTATCGATTATGTGTGGGTAGGATCCTATGTGGGGAATTGTGGTGGTTAGTACCAATCGATCCTATGTGGGTCAGAGTCCATATGGTCAGTAGCAGTGCCTCTTGACTGAATAAGATGATCTAGCTTCGCGACTAATCATCTTTACTTCTATACTTCACTAATACCTAGTTTCAGATGAGACTCTATTTGAGATGTGTCAATTTCTTTGTATTTTGTGATTGAGACCATGGTTTGTGGCTTACCTTTGTGGAATTTTATGAGACATTTGGGGGACATGGGGTCCCCACTGAGTATTGATATACTCACCCCTGCACGAGCTTCACCCACACCTTGTTGTGTCTTATGCAGAAGACAAGCAACCGGGCTGAGACTTCAGGGTTCTAAGACCAGGTGGTACATAGAGGGTATGGGCGGACGTGAAGTTCTTTGGAGACGATCTGAACCTACCCTTCATGTAATAACCTCGATGGATGATCTATGAAATGTTTTTTAATTTTCAGTTTTAATTGTACATTTTAGTTGGGCTTATATTCTGGCCCCTTTACTTCAAGTACCCTTTTTACTATAGAGGTTTACATCATGGTTGCTTCTTTTCATGTTCCTTATTTGTGTGTATTTATAGGTTTAAAGGAAATGGCTTACCATTTTAGGGATATGCCTTTTTGGTGTTAGTCGAAAACCCCTAGCCTATGGAAGGTGGGATTGGTGTAGTCACGACATGGGCCCTGGGGCATAGGTCGTGTCATAATCTTGTTGTAAAAATACCAAGATTGAAAGTATCAATTATAATTTATCGAGTGTTCTAGGAATGGATCATACACCCAACATTAATAAAACAAATAAATGAACACCCATTCAGGCTATATAAAAAATAAAAGAAAAACAATAATAGGAAATAAAATGAAATGATTCTTGAAACTAACAAACTATTCAGTTAGTTTAATAATGTGTCATGTATCCTATGAAATAGACCCAAAAACATGTTCCAAACATAGGTATCATCACTTCCATGAGATAACGGGAAAATAATAAAAAAAATAAAATCATAACCCCTAAACTAACATTTAAAAAGCATAGTATATATTTGGAATCTAGTGGTTAAACCATTAGTATAATCTATCAAATCAAAATTCCAAACATTTAGTAATTTATAGTTTTTGATTCTAATGTTTGTAATTAATAATCAAATAAGAAAACATTTAAATAATGAAAACATAAGATAGAGAGTACTTATTTTTATTGAAATGAAGAAACAAAAAAGTAGTTTTGAAGGATGTGTTCCAAAAGATGATTTCATTCACTTATGAATATTATTGAATTTATTAGTTTTGAAAATTTTAAATATAACCAATATCCATTCAATCAATTTTTTTAAAATATCTTAAATATATCAATTTTTTATTTCCAAAATAACAAACATGAACAGAGATACAATAATTTACAATCATTATTGAAAAAATATTATCCAGAGTATAATAAATGTCAAAATTATATTATATAAAATTGGTTTTTCTCATTTCACCACATCATTTCTCCAATAGTTTATAAGTAATACAATATTAATTCATAACAAATTAATACTAAGTAAAAAACAATTTATTCTTTGGAAAAATTAATCAATAAATAATTGAAAACCATCCATCAATTCTCAATTAACCATCCCTTAAGTGACTACACACAGTTTTATTAATGCAAGGTAATCATAATGAGGATTTCATATTAATAGATTTAGAATATATTCATGTAAATGAAAATATAAAATAAATCATGTAAATTAATAAAGGAAATTAAATTACAATTCAAAACCTTAATGCAAGTCATCTAAAGTAGTAATACTCACATACTGTTGTTGATCAAGTGTTGTTCTCAACAATACAAAATTTTATGTGTGGGAGAATGTTGAGAACAATACTCTATATATTTTTGATGATTTTGATGCTCACAAATCTCCTTATTTGTTATTATAATAATTTTACTTTGAGTATATTTCCAGAAATTAATATTATTTATTTGAATATTTTGAGATAATATTAAAGTGTTTAATTCGTATAGATTATTTGGAAAAGTATTTAGAAATCATTTTTTTCATTTTATGGAAACACTGTTCATGATCTACATATTCATAAATTACTTGAGCGTGTTCTGGAAACACTGTTCAAACCCTACGTTGAAGAGCATAGCATAAGGATGGAATCCATTGTTTAATTTAGGGGTTATTAGAATAGTATGATTAAGAAACCATACATTATCAGAAAAGTATGAAAGAAGGAACCTTACTTTTGGTAGGAACCTTACTTTTTGAAGGAACCTTACTTTTGGAAGGAATCTTACTTTTGGAAGAACATTACTTTTTGAATAAGAACCCTAGGTTTGGAAGGAACCTTAAGTGTGGGAAATCAGAAAAGTATGGAAGAAGATCATTATGTGAGTATGGAACTTTATTTTTGTTTCTTCAAAGTATGGTTCATCTAACTTACTTTTGTGAACAACCATACATTTGAGAGTTGAAGATAAAAGTATGGTTCATCAGCCTTACTTTTGTAAATGATCAACCATACATTTGGAATCTGTGAAAAATTATTAGGCTGATTTCAAGTGAGATGAAAAGCCCAAATATAAAACATGTCTTTGACTAATTCAAACCCATTTATTTATGATTCATAGGATCATTTTAAGAGGATCATTTCTTGTAAAATTTTCAGGGGAGTTATGATGGCTCTGTTATTCAAAATATTGAATATTGTGATTCTAAAGGCGACTTTTGTGGATCTAAATTTTAAAATGAGACCGCTCATCTTTATTCTATATATACCTTTATTATTTATTAATATAGATATTGTATCAAATCATCGAAAATATATATCCAACTCTTGAGTTTTTCACTGCTACAATTTCCAAAGATAATCGAGACTTACAGATATTCTGTTATGAAGAATGACAAAGTTATGTTTTCTGAAGAAGAGCAAACACAATTGAAGATTCACTGATTCTAAAATGAATATCTTTGTGAATTGACTATTGATTAAAGTTGCGAATTATATTTCATGATCTAATGCAACTAGATCAGCTCATAACTACTTATAACTGAAGAACATATTTTCTTAAGATTACGACCATTCTACTATCAATTTGCATGTTGTTGCAATTCTAAAGATCAAATAGAAAGTATTTCAAAGAACAAATACTCTTTTACTTTGAGTAACAAGCTTCCCATACTTAGTAGTGTATTTGGTTCAGTGTATGAATCAGAAGGCTCTGTTAACCCTTAAACTTGTTAAGGTTTCAACTTCCTGCACTCAGTTGTGGAATGTTCTGTTGATAAGAGGACTAGATAGTGAAAATCACCATGCTCTTGGAGTAGAGCATTGGTGGAGTAAACTAGGGGCCTTATGTTCCCCGAACCACTATACATCATGTGTTTTGTATATTTATTTTCCAATTCTTAATCATTCTGATAAATTCGAATGGACAGATCATGATATTGCAAAGAAATTGTAAAAAGACACAATTCACCCCCTATTTTTTATATTTGGTATAACTCGATCCAACAATTGGTATCAAAGGAAGATATTTTTTCAAAGATATAACAAGCTAAAAGTCATCAGATTATATAGATAATAGTGGATGATACATGAGAGGGTATGTTAATGGTTCGATCTCCCAACTTCAATGGAGAAAATTATGGATACTGAAAATCAAGGATGATCATTTATTTAAATAACCATGGATATAATGTCTACTAAAAAATTCTTACTCCTTATGTGATTCTAGAGAAACCGGAAACATGGAGTGCCGATAATGAAGGAGAGTGTGACACAAACTCAAAATCCATGTATGCTATCATCTGTGATATTGGACCGGAAGAATTCAATAGAGTATCTCAGTTCCTGACAGTGTATGAAATGTGGCATACTATTGAAGTTTCTTATGAAGGAATTAAAATTGTGAGATAGATGAGGTATTATACTGCTAAAGTAAAATTCGATATTTTCAGGATGTTTGAAAGAGAATGCATCACCCAGATGAATGAAAGGTTGAATTTTTTTTTTCAACAACATCACTGATTTGGGATATGTGATTAAATAATTTGATCAAGATATAAAAGAACTAAGAGTACTACCACCAAGATGGAATGGAATTTCTGCTGCTATTAGATAATCTGCACCTATAAAATATTTAACAATGAGTGAGTTAATTTTAACTCTAATGATGTATGAGGCTAAGATGTAGGAATAAGAAAATGAGAATAAGGTTATGATCAAGAGAGAATACACATCCTTAAAGGTTTCATCCCAAATAAAAAGTAGAAAGCTGAGGAAAAAGAAATAAAGGTGAAATCAAAAAGTTATGATTCATCTAATTCAGATGTGGAACAAGCTCAGATAAGTTGAAAATTTAGTATGTTTTATCGAAAGAAAAAAGATTTCATAAATTCATTTAAAAAGGATGAAAAGGAAGTGAGATGTTATGAGTGCAAGAAAATTGGTCATATCAGACGTGACTGTCCACAGTTAAAGGAAGACAAGAAGAAGAAATTCTTTAATACAAATGATTATGAGAAAAAAGAGAAGAAGGCAATGAAAGCTACTTGGAGTGTATCTGAAGACTCCAGCAGCTCATCAGAGTCTGATTTAGAAAAAGAGGATTCGAACCTGAAAGCTAATATGTTCTTTATGGAAAAAACTGATGAGATACAATCCTATTTCTCATCAATCTTTAATTGCAGCCCCTCAAATGATAAACTTGCAGCATACTACAACATTCTTGAAAAGAAATATGATTATTTTTTCAAGAAACACAAATCATTAAAGAATATTCATAATGTTGTTTTAGAAGATAGAGATACTCTGCTAAAGAAAATTCAATAATTACTAGAAAAATATAACTTAATTAACAGAAAATATATAGATAATGAAACAAAAATAAAAGCACTAAAAATAGAAGTAGAACTATACATAAGTATATCTATTATTTTTACAAAAGGAGAAAATAAAAAAAATGAAATACTTGTAAAGTATGTGATTAAAAAGGAAATATATTGAATTGGAAGTAAAGGTAAGAAACCAAAACTGTATAAGAACTATTGTTTTCCATGTATAAAAGGTAAAAATTGAAACTACTTGGGAACAAAAGGTCACATATCTAAAAACTACTATTCAAGGCAACCAAAAATAAATGGGATGGAGGAAGCCTTTTTTGAATGTAGTTTATATGATTCTATTGATTATAGAAAAAAAGCAAGTCTGGATTCCTAGATCTTCGCTAGATAACACTACTGGACCCAATAAAATATGGGTACCAAAACAAATCCTTGTTTAATTAACATTTCAAGGAGCAGGTCATAGAATCCAAACTGAAATATGGTATATGGACAGTGGCTACTCTAGGAATATGAGTGTAAAATCATCAAGTTTAATAACATTAACTCAAAAGGATGGTGGTCTAGTCACATTTGGTGACAATTCCAAAGGCAAGATATTTGGCATTGTAACTTTTGGAGATCCAGAAGGTATCTCAATCAATAATGTACTCTATGTACAAGGATTGAAACACAACCTGATAAGTATCTCTCAACTCAGTGATAATGGTTATGTTGTTGATTTTTCTAACAATGGATGTTCTGTTTTCAAAGATAAATTGCTTAAATTTAGAGCACCAAGATCTGATAATGTCTATACTCTGGACATAAATTCCTTGGGTAAACAAAAAGTAAAATGCTTAGCTGGTAAGATAAAGGTTTCTTGGGTCTAGCATAAGAGACTTGGACATTGCAATATTTATGCTTCATATAATTTATCTCAGAAACAACTAATTTATGATTTTCCTAGTCTCAAATTTTAAAGTTATATATTCTATGATGCATGTTAACTTGGCAAGAAGCACAAATAATCCTTCAAATCTATTAACAAAATTTCTATATCTAATCTTCTATAACTTATCCATATGGATCTGTTTGGACCATCAAGTGTAGAAAGCTTGTCTATTAAATTATATGTTTATTTTTTAGTTGATGACTATTCTATATTTACTTGGATTTACTTTCTAAAATATAAAAATGAAACTTTTTCTATATTTGAATATTTTTACAAAGCATTCCAAAATAAAAAATGTTTTAAAATAATTTCATTAGGAAGTTATCATGGTGGAGAATTTTAGAATTTGGATTTTAATTCATTTTTCTGAAATATGGTATTAAAAACACCTTATTTGCACCAAGAGCACCTCAAAAATGGAATTGTTGAATGAAAAAATAAGACTATTCAATAAATGGAAAGGACTATGCTAAATAAATATAGTTTTACTACTTATTTTTGGGCCGAATCTTTAAGCACAACCATTCATATAATGAATAGAGTTTTATACAGACCTATCTTCAAAAAGACATCCTATGAACTATGGAATAAAAAACCTAAAGTAAATTACTTTAATGTTTTTGGATGAAAGGTTTACATCTTAAACACCAAGGAAAATCTTTGTATGTTTGATCCAAAATCCGATGAAGGCATTTTCCTAGGATATTCTGCTATTTCCAAAGCTTATAAATTTTTTAATAAAAATTCAAGGATTTTTGAATAATTAGTTCATGTGAAATTTGAGGAATCTGATCCCTTTGAGAAAAGGAAAGACCAAATTTATTCATCTGACTCTAATGATAACATGAGACTTGAAAACTTGAAAGATGATTTTGAAAATGATATAAATAAAATTTAGTCCAGTTCAGAAGGAAATGACATTAAGGAACTTAACTGTGTACTACCTATATATTCTATAACCCTAAAGAATCACCCTTTAAGAGATGATATCGGAGACCAAGACATAAGAATAAAAACCAAAAAAAATGTTAGAAAACATATTGAAATATCTACCTTTCTTTCCCAATTAGAACCTAAGACATTAGAATAAGCCTTAGTTAATGAATGTTGGATAATATAAATGTAAGAATAACTAAACCAATTCAAGAGAAATGAAGTTAGGAATTTAGGTGAAAGACCATAGAACCATTTAGTTATAGGAACTAAATGGGTCTTTAGAAATTAACCAGATGATCAAGGAATAATAATTAGAAATATAGAAAGACTAGTAGCTAAAGGTTATAATCAGGAAGAACGTATAGACTATGATGAGACATTTACAATAGTATCTTGATTAGAATCCATTTGGATCCTTTTAGCCTATGCATCTCATATTAACTTTAAATTATTTCAGATGGATATTAAGTCTACCTTTTTAAATGGTTATTTATTGGAGGAAGTTTATGTTGAGCTACCTCCTAGTTTTGAAAATTCTCAAAAACCAGATAGTGTTATTAAAATTATTAAATCTTTTTATGGCCTTAAACAAGCACCTAGAGCTTGGAATAAAAGATTAATCTCTATTCTTCTAAAAAATGATTTTTCTGTTGGAATGGAAGATCCAACACTTTTTAAGAAAAGTGTAGATTCTATTGTTTTATTGGATCAAATTTATGTAGATGATGTATTTTTTGGATCAACAAATTCAAACATTTGTCATGATTTTTTAAATTTAATGCAAAAGGAATTTGAAAGGAGCAAGACGGGAGAATTAAATATCTTTTTAGGACTTCAAATATATCAAAATGATATTGTAAATGTTTGAAATCAAAATAAATACATTACTGATTTACTAAAGAGATTTTTACTTGAAAACATCAAGACACGTTCCAATCCTATGTTTACTAATATAAAACATTATTTGGATGAAATTGTAAAATCAGTTGACAACAAGTCATATAGAGGTATGATTGATATTTTATTATATCTTACTACAAGCAGGCCAGATATATTGTATTCAGTATATCTCTTTACTAGATTTCAATCTGATCCAAAAGAATCTCACTTAAGTGCTATCAAAATAATTTTTTGATATTTAAAAGGAATTTTTTTCAATCTATTCTCTATCCAAAACGTCTAATTTTAATTTATTTTCATATTCAGATACAGAATTTGGAAGTTTTAGATTTGATAGAAAAACCACCTCAGGGACATGTCACTTTTTTGGAAAATCCTTAGTGTCATGATCTAGAAATAAAAAGCACTCAGTTTCCCTGTCAACAGCTGAGGAAGAATATGTATCTGTAGACAGTTGTTGTGCACAAGTTTTGTGGATAAAAAACATTATTATAGACTTTAGACTAAATTTTAATAATACAACCATTTTTTCTGATAATACAAGTGCTATAAATATTTGAAAAAACCAATTAATCATTCTTTGACTAAACATAATGATATCAGATGTCACTTTATAATAGGCCATGTTCTTAAAAAAGATATAATATTAGAATTTGTAAATACTAAAATTCAATTAGCTGATATTTTTACTAAACCACTTACCACTACAAGGTTTGATTTTATTAAGGGGAGTGACGTTTATTTATTTTTAAATAACTTTTTTTAATTCTTATTTTAGTTTTTTTATTACTTATTTTTAGACTAATTTAAAATCTTTATTGGTAAATTTTTTAAACTTTTACCACTTAAGTTTTTTTTTTAAAAAAATTCTAATAATTACTATGTGCACGAGAATCATGGATGTCAGAACACATTTCTGATTACAAACCCATTCATTTTCTCAAAAACCTTTTGAAATCTCCAAACCTTTTATCACACTTCTCTACCCGCACCTGAACATTCAAAGACCCAACCTTTCGACACTTCAGAGACCTATATCAGAAATAGAAAAGACCAAGTGGACTGATGAGCCAGAGACTAGCACTGCTATGCATTAGCACACAATATGAAAGAAAATTATGCAAGGAAAGGTAATTGATTTAGAATGGCTATATCAGACAGATCTGATGCTACGACAAGCCCTAACTTTTCAGAACATGGAACAAACGTTTAATGGAGATAAAACAGAGTTTCAATATGTGGTATAAAACTGTCATTTCTTTAAATATTTTCAGTTTAGCCTAGGAAAGGAGGAAGATACCGTGATAGAAAATATCTAAGAAAGAGATATATTGATTTCCTCTGTGGAAATTTCTCGAACTCCTAACTTCCCTCATGAAGGAGTATTTAACATTAAATGAAAAAATATAGGTGATAGTGTGCATAAGATAGAGGATACTAGGTAATATTTCTTTGGATCAACGAATGTAAGGAAGATGTTAGTGAAAGATCAGGAGCCATATTAAAAGATTTTAGTTATGTTTGTTCAAATAAGGATTATACCATGTATGTTATAAATGGAGAAAATTTTATACCCTAACATGTATATCATGCTTCTCTTGATGAGGGATATCATGTGAAAATTTATGCGATATATAGTGAGGTATATCAGTTATTGCTGCCTACCAAAAGCAAGAATGAACTTCTATCTCTTTTGAAGATTCATTTAATTGATTTTGTTTAAGAAATATATGATAAGGTTGGTGGATTATCGAGTGAGATGCCACCACAACAATTTGTTCAATGCCGAAACATTGAGAAATATTGGTTATTTCTAGAGCACAATCAAAGGAAATCTTATGCCTGAAAGAGTAGAGGAAGATGAAGAGAGTGCTCAAGCACAACCTGTAGAGTCAAAATAAGGACAAGCTGAATCGAGAGTAAGCATATTTTCAAGGAGAATAATATTTGAAACTATTGATACACCTATAGATGAGGAAAGTAAAGATGGAATTGAATGAAAAATGGATAGTGTGGCTCAAGTTGGAGAGGAGCCTACTCAAAAAAATGCAAATGAAACTCAACCACTTCTGAGCTACAAGTTTATTATAGAATCTGCAGTATATGACATTGTACAAAAAATTATAATATTGAGGGGACTCCTCAAGTGGAACAATAAATTGTGTCTCAGGAATAGGTAGAAGCAGAAATAGAGATAAATGATGATGCAGTTCCTAGTTAAATGGTAGTGGCAAAAACTTCAGTTGATCTAGAAGAAACAATTTTAGAGAATCCAGTCATGGAGGGTGTAAATAATGATGCTGCTTATAAGGAGAAACCTCAAGAAGGTGTTGAAATTCAAAGAAGAAAATTTATCTGAAGTCCATACTGAAGTATTAAATGAAGAATTTTTTTGTGGATGTGTCAAGGAAGGACTCTACGGAAAAATCTATGAAAAAATCAGTACAGGGCAGAGATGAAGAGAAATCAGGTGCAGATCACTTTCCATTAGTACTGTTACATCAGAATGAAGATGAAATAGAGAATCAAGCACATGAGGCCTCTTATTATATGAATGAAGAAGTGTAAGATATACATATAAAGTTGAGAAGAGTTGAATATGAGAATTATTCTCTTAATAGAGCATTGGAAAAAGGAAAATATGATATTTGAAAGTCTGAAATAAAGTACTATTTCAAAAGAAGAAGTTGAAATTTTCAAGAATGAAATATTAGTTGAAGTCTCTAAGTTGATGTTTGAGATGGTAGTGAAGTATGATTTAATATAATTTAAATCATTCATGTAGCAAAAATTTAAATATTTCAGGATCGGCGAAGCCAGTACATTAGGTACTTCACCTAATCTAATAAAGAGATTCTAGGCCATTACCATTGTAATGAGCAAAATGAATGACAGGAGAAAAGACCTAAAATGAAATATTTTTCCTTTGATAGTGTTATTGGACAATTAGAAGTTTTTGGTAGACCAGTTGACTTCCAGTGAACCAGGTATTAAAACATTGCTGAACCAGTTCACAGAAAATTTAAATTTATCTATGGACAAGGAAGAGAGGCTTCATGATTTATTCAGAATCAATTTGATTGAAGATCTTCATCTGACTCAAGAAAACAGAGATCTCATAATCCAGTTGGGAGATGGACTGATAAGTAGATTAAGTACTCAGTTATCAGAGATCAAGGCTACAGTTCCAAGGATATGAATCCTACCCTTATCCCAACCTTTATTCTTGGTGTTGTTATTACTGTATTTTTACAATATTTTCAATGAAGTTTTATTATTTAGTATTTTTGTGTTATTTTTATTAATCTCTATGTTAGAAATATTCATAATCTAGATTAAAATATTGATAAATAGTTAATAATAGAATTTACTAAGTTTAGTCCTACATTGAAATGTGCTTAATCTTATTCAGTCATTTTTTTGATAGCACAAAAGGGGGAGAAATTTAGATAAACAGAACATTTTATTTTAAAGTTCACTAAAATTAATTTTATTTTCATTCACAAAAATGGAGAATTAAAATTTAATTTTAAATTTTAAATATTTTTACTCAAGGGGAGAAATTATTTAAAATTTTAGGATGTTAATTTTGGGGAGAAATTATAAATACAATTTTTTTACTTTAAACATTTAAATCTTTTATGGGGGGAGATTTTTTGTATCTTTGCAAAATTTTAAACTATATGTAATTAATTTTTTATGTTATTTTCATTGGTTATTTTATGGGTTTTTTGTTCATCCAAAAGGGGGAGATTGTTTAGAAAGTTTTTTTTCAATAATATATAATTATATATGGGGGATATTGTTGAGAACAATACACTATCTCTTTATGAGGATTATTATTCTCACAAATATCCTTATTTTTTATTCCAATAATTTTACTTTGAGTATATTTCAGAAAATTAATATTATTTATTTCCCTATTTTGAGATAATATTAAAGCATTTAATTCACATGGAATATTTGTAAAATTATTCGGAAATCATTTTTAGCGTGTCTTGGAAACACTGTTCATTCTCTAAATATTCGGAAATTACTTGAGTGTGTTCTGAAAACACTACCCTACGTTGAAGAGCATAGAGTAAGGACAGAATCCGTCATTTACTGAACAGGTTATCAAAAATTTATGGTTAAGAAACCATACGTTATCAGAAAATAATGAAAGAAGGAACCTTACTTTTGGAAGGAACCTTACTTTTGGAATGAACTTTACTTTTGGAAGGAACCTTACTTTTGGAAGGAACGTTACTTTTGGAAGAAGAACCCTACATTTGGAAGGAAACATACATTTGTGAGATCGGAAAAGTATGGAAGAAGATCATTCTGTGAATATGGAACATTTAGTTTGTTTCTTAAAAGTATGGTTCATCAACCATACTTTTATGAATGATCAACCTTACATTTGGAAGCTGAGAAAAATTATTAGGCTGATTTCAAGCCAGATTAAAAGCCCGAATCTAAAAAATGTCTTTGCCTAATTAAAAGCCATTTATTTATTATTCAGAGGATCTTTTTAAGTTGAGCTTTTTATGAACAATTTTCAGGGGAGTTACGACTGCTCTTTTATTCAAACATTTGAATATTTCGATTCTAAAGGAAACTTTTTTGGATCGAAATTTTAAAAGGAAAACACTTGTATTTATTTTATATATACCTTTATTATTTTGTATTCCAGATATAGAGTCAAATCATCAAAAATATATTTCAAGATCTTGAGTTTTTCACTGCTATAATATACGGAGATAATCGAGACATATAGATCTGCTGTTACGAAGGATGACAAAGTTCTGTTTTCAGATAAAGAAGAAACAAGATTGAAGATTCACCAATTCTACATCGAATATACTTTTTGAATTGACTACTGATTAAAGTTTTGAATTATATTTCAAGATCTACTCTAACTATATCTGCTCATAACTACTTCTAACTGATGAAAATCTTTTCTGAAGATGACCATCATTCTACTATCAATTTGTGTGTCATTTCAATTATAAAGATCAAATGGAAAGTATTTCAAAGAACAAATACTCTTTTACTTTGAGTAACTAGCTTCTCATACTAAGCTGTGTATTTGGTTCTATGTATGACCTTAAGGCTCTGTTTAGCCTTAAACTTGTAAAGGTGTCAACTGCCTAAACTCAGTTGTGGAATGGTCTGTTGATAAGAGGACCAGATAGTGAAAATCACCAAGATCATAGAGTAGAGCATTGGTGGAGTGGAATAGGGGTCTTTTGTTCCCTGAACCACTATACTTCATGTGTTTTTTCTATTTATTTTCCGCTGCTTAATCATTTTGATAAAGATGAAAGGACAAATCATGATCTTTTGAAGAAATTTTAAAAGACAAAATTCACCCCCTCTTGTGTATATTTGGTATAACCCGATCCAATACTTATCTCTCTATAGAATCATAAAATTCATTAAAATGTTGTCATTCCAACCCTAATTTGAAAACTCTATAATATAGATACTACTAATTGTGTTATAAAATAATGATAAGATTTTTATATAAAGGGTACATGAGTTGATATCCCTTATATTTTCTCCTTTGGCCTTTTCCACCACTTTTACACATCTGAATATTAATGTATTATGACTTAATGATAATGTGATTCTTCATAATTGATTCATTTACATTTCTTTAACTTCAATTTTATTGAGATTATTTAATAGATCCTAGGATATTTTTGAATATTGATACCAATAATAGAGAACATGATGATATTAATATTGGTTGTGACCATGGAAAGGTTGTTGAGAACTAGGGGTATTTATTTATGTTTAAAATATGAATAATAATTATTTATAATTGTGAGGATTTTCCATGGTAAGGGGAATTGGATAACAAAATATTTGTATTTAATTTATGGGTTTTAATTTGTTTTAAACACATAAATAATTCCCAAAATTATGTTTTATATTTTGTTTAATTTTATATTTACTTATTTATCTGTTTATTGAGTGATTAAAAGAAAATAGAAGGAGTTTTTATTTTGAATAGTGACACTTGGAGAAAGTTAAAATGAATAGAGGCCTCACTATTACATATACAGAAATAAAATGGTTGTGTTGATGGTTTAGGAAGTGAAATGGAATGACTACTCAAGAAATATGGTGTTAATTTAGTCTTAGGAAGAGTTAAAAGATCCAAATATCTAATGGGTCAGTGGAATATATTTCATAGAAAATAAAATGGGGAAGTTATCTTTGAACTGAGAATTTAAAAAAGTGTTTTAATAAGGAAATTTTCTATCTAAAATGATAATGCTGATGTATATCATGATTGATTTCAAAGTGTTTTGTATGATTTAGTCTGAAGGAAGAGTAAAAAAGTCCTAGTTATTGAAAAAATTCCTAAAAATGGTGAAGAGACTGTATGTTAATTAAAATAGTGTTTACCTTGAAAAGGTCTATATATTTTGTGCATTTCAAAGAAATCATTACTTCGAGGAGGCTTGTAACTAGGGAAGTGGGAAATACATGGAATTTTATATCTATCAACCAAGGTTTAAAATAAAGAGGCATATTCCATATAACATAACCTAATGTGAGAATAAAATACCTATATTAAATGATAGAGGAAAAATAATTCATGGAATATGGTATATTGAAATTGATTTCATAATAGTTTATAGATGTTTAACTAAAAATGATTTCAACACATCATGGTAAAGTGAAAAACGTCATAGTCCATGATGATTTCAATATTTGGGATTAATTAATGAATTTTATTATTTGGTGACCCATGGGATGCATATTGTTGATCTCTAAATTCATTAAATACATAAATGCTGACTAATTGGTCTTGAATGATCCATAAAAAAAAGTTAGAGAAGTTGATGTAATGTTGGTAAAATATAATATTTATAATTTTAATTTGAAAATTAAATATTTATATGAAGGATAGAATTTGGATATGTAAGACTTTATAAATAAGGGCCTTACCTGAAATAGAGTTTGAGGAGGAAAAAAGAAAGAATAAGACGAAGAAAAAGCTGAATAAGAATTTTTCTCTTTAGGTTTGTGAGTGGTCATCAAAATTGTTTAGTGTATCGAGTAATAAGTAGATAAACACCAAATATATATCATGAATAAATGCAGGATAAATATATACTATTAAAGTTGGTAATTTAGGGTAAAATGTTAATCTCTACCTCAATGAACATAATACAACCCTAGTAATAATATTCCCCAAGGTATAATGCATTCTTCTTATATTAGTAGATCGTTGTATATATTTCTTATAATATAGGCACATGGATATTCCTCTCTCAATATTTCTAAAAAGTGATTATATTTGATGCAATGATATCTATTTTTTTAAATCATGAAAAGGATATATATTCTCATTTTAGTTGTAAACCTTTTACATTGAATGTTATTTTTTTCATTCCATGGTGTGTGAGTAGTTTAGCTATAACATCATTCACTATAACAAGTGATGATGGTATATTTCTTATGAAATCATAAAATTTAGAATGAAATATTGTTCATGGATCTACCCTTGTTCTCAGTGAACCTTTAATATACACTAGGGAATATAAAGATGTATCAGTTCTGTTGTGTATTTTATGAATATGATCAATTATTTTGAGTTTTTATTTAGTATTTGTATCTCATTGTATGATTTTTTATGTTCAAAATTTATATATTGAATATGGATTTTATTAATTCACTGAGAAACAACGATATTACCACTTTCTATGAGGATTATTATTAAACTTGTAATGATTAGATGTTGTCATATATTCTTTCAATCAATCCTGATATATTAAAGGCTACTAATGATGGACTTATACCTTATATTGAATGTGTTATGGAGACTTTGGTATACGGAATAAATTTGGTAAATGATGTTCAGGCATAAAAATACATTTTTTATATCTCTGTTAGAAAATGGAATTTCATAATATTTAATATATCGTGAAATTAAAAGGCATTTAGATAACTTAAAAAAAATTTATGGAGTAAATGTGAAGAAAAAACATGATAATATTTAGGTTTATAGATTGAATTATGATGTTATAAAGATGAATATTGATGAAATAGTTGATAACTTATTCAATAGAGTTAATAAAATTTTGAGAATAATCAGTGGTTTTATTTTAAAATTTTCTTTATTATTGTTGAGAAGATACTACATATTATATTTGATTTATTTAATGAAAATTTTTCTTGTAATCAGAGACCATGATATAATCATACGTCTATTTGATAAATATTACAACATTATGAATGATTGTGAAATATGGAATTTATATTATTTCAAGAAAATAAACAAGTCTAATAAAGAAATACCATTTCTAGATATTATGTAAGAGAAGATTAAGAAATAAGTTTATAAATATGAGGAATATTTTTAGGATCAAGGACATATTGATATGAAATTTTAAAAAGCACAACTCATTCATTTCAAGAAGCGTGAGAAGATATAGAGGAATGTATCAAGGGAAGATTTCATCTAAATGAAAAAATTATATAGTGATTGTAAATTTTATTGAAAAAATATCCAATACAGAAAGAATAATACAATTTTAAAGATGGGGAAGATAATTTTAGTATTTCTTTTGAGATTAAATTTTTTAAATTTGAAAAATTAAATATTTCTTTAAAGTTTATAGGTTACAACCTCTCTAAAAATAAGAATAAGAAGTTCATATCAAATTTCGATATGATAATAGTAGTGAGGATGAAGATAAGGTTGCGTCTTCTTTTGTAGTAAGTGAATATTCCTAATTAGAGTTTATACAAAAGAAAATAAGAATTTAATAGGGATTAAGAAACAATGTCAGAAAAAAGGAAACTGAAATAGAGTTTTTGATAATGTGAGAAATCAAGAAACTCATTTATAATATTTCAATAATATAACAGGAATAAGAATCTAAATAAATAAATTCAATCATCAAGTAATAATGATTTGATTTAGGAAGAAAAAGAGTCAAACCAAATGAATGAGATTGATAATTTCAAGAAGTTTCTCCATAAAGATAATATAATAAAAGTGGATATTGAATAGATATTCAATCAAAATGAATGTATCTTCAATTTTACAACATAAATTCACAAAATTATAAATATAGTGAAGTTTATTTAAATTAAACATTTTGAATTTGGCAGAAAAATAGGGAGAAATATCAAAGAAGAAATTGGATAAAATTTTAAATGTGAATAACCAAGTTGAGATTGTCAGATTTTAGGGGAAAAACCATTTTGTAGAAAACAAAAAATTCTAGAAACACATATTTCAATCCCAAATATAGTCAAAATAGTGATAAAAAAGATTCAATAAATATTTCATGAAAAAATAAAAAAGTGTTGATATTCTACTATAAATTTTGTTTAGAAATGGGATCCAATGGTAATAATCCAAGTGTGAAATAAAAGTAATATTGTTATTTTAGAAAATAATATTCAGTATAAAGTATGATTTTCAATGGTCAATATTAGTATTTTGGAGGATTTTGGGACATTTAATGAATATTTTGGATCAACCACCAGTATTAAAAGTATTCTATATGTTATAAAGGACAGAGATTGGGGGGGGGGGTTAACCAAATTGATGGAGATTTGTTTAAAAGTAACTAGAAAATTATTGATTGAATGTTGAGAATAATTTCTATCCATTGGATGATATTTGAATAAGATTTTACTAGCTCGGTTAACTTTCTAATGATTTTGTCAGAACCTTATTTACTGAGATGATTGTAAATAATGATACTCAAAATTATTAAAATAAGGTAGAGAGAGTAAATAAGAAATAATTTATTATTAAAGTGACACTTAAAGAATAATAAATTTAATTTCTATAGATATAGGATAATTTATAGTCTTCTCAAATAAAAGGATATTTAAATATATTTAATAATGTTAATAGTTAAGAAAGAACGATCAATGAAATTTGGAAGAGGTTATTCATTTAATATTAATGTTCATGGTTCAGTAATCATAGGATATCTCAAGTTAGCATCTAAGAACACATTATTTTTATATAGGTTTAAACACAACATATTATGTGTGCCTCACCATTGTAATGATTGTAATGAAATTGTTTTTCTTTTGGAAAAAATGTTATGGTCAAGAGGTTGTAAAATCGATTTGTATTGATGAGTGGACAATGAACGTAAGTAAATTTTCTTAAATTTTTAGGTGCTAAGTTTTTTTGATACATGAGTTTGAAAGAATAAAATAAATTATTGAATTGAATACCTTTTCACCTTTGTCAAATTAATATGAACGATTTGATCTAAGGAAAAAATGCTCATAATGTGCAAGTTACGAAGAGATAAAGGGGTTAGATGTGATTAATATGTGAATAATGAATGATTTTTAATTCTCTACACAAGAGAGTGGTGATTTAGGAATCTTTTAAATTCAATATTGTTTATTATTATTATTTTCTTCCTATTAGGAATAAATAGACAAATTGGAAGAAGTACATTATTACTTTTATTGATGAAATCACTCATATTACATGTATTATGTTTATGAAAAATAATTAGTAGGAATTGAAGATGTATAGAAATTTTGGAATAGTTACAGGAAGGGACTACAATTTCTCTTTACAAAAGTTACAGATGAATGATAGTGCGGAATATACATATTGAAAATTTATAGGTTTTCATAAAAAGAATAGTGTTGATTATGAATTCAGAAGAAAATATAATCCACAATAATTTTTTATATGAATGGAAGAATATGATCATACAATAAATATATCATATGATATTCGTTGAATATATTACTTATCTAGTTTTCTATTGGAATGTACTAAACGTAGTTATTCAAATTCAAAATCATTATTCATAGTAAACTAATTTTGATTCGAGACATATAAGATGTATTATAAGAAGTACCTAATATTGAAATTATTTTGGGTATTTGCAATCCCATGTATTATCAGGTTTAACTGTGAAAATTTTGTAATGTTTTACCAAAGAGGATTTGGGGGTATGTTTTATGGCCATCCTCGAAATAAAAGAGGATATCATTGCTACAAAAATGAAATAGGGAAGATTATTTATAATGCTATTGTGAATGCATTGGAAAACAAAAGGATATAAACGACACAAAAAGATTAATATTCAAAAACTAAATATGAACAAGAAGAAATTATTGATAATCCAGATAAAGGATTTAAAGTCCATTTGAATCTATAGTAAGTGTAGGTCCAAGAAGAAATTTTTTCCAATTAAAGGGATAAATGATAACCTTATTCAACTCATCTTAGGATGATAAACCAGATGGAGGACCAAAATAATATTAGTAAATATGGATTGTTTGTTTTCTTGTATTTAAGGAATTTTCCGATGATTGTAATAGGTTTCATATTTCCTTGTCTTAAAGAGGTATTCTTCTTGTTTTATTCAATAAATGGTGTTTGATCATAAAAAACGAGTTATGTAGGATTGATATAAAAAATCCACGGGATTTAGTACCCTAGACAACCAAAATGAATGTCATTGAAAAAACATGGGTGTTTTATAACTAGTAGAATAAGAAAATAGAAGTGATGAAAAATAAGGCAAAACTCATGTCAAAATGGTATTGTTAGGTTTAAGGAATTTATTTTGATGAGGACTTTGTACGAGTTTATTGGATTGAAATAATTATAATATTTCTTAATGTCATAGTGAAAGGATAATAATTGACCTTTTAAATTGATGTAAAGTTATCAATACTTAATGGAGAGATTTAAGAGGGGGTGTATATTGAGTAACTTGATGGATTCTTACTCAGAGAATTTGGAGGTGTATTTTCAAGTTGAATAAGGAACCTTATGAATTAACGAAATACTTGAGATCATGGTATTTTAAGCTTTATTATTTTATGAGGGAAATAATGTTCCCAAAAGGATCAGTGTAATGAATCATCTACATCAATAAAGATAATGTGGTATCTTTTATTATTAGCATCAAAATATATGTTATTAACTTTATTGGAAATAAATATGATTCTTGTAGAGATATTTATCTAGAGATGAGAAATATGTTATAGACACCCATGACTGTTGGGATAATGTATTTATATGGTTTACAGATATCTCAAGTGGATAATTATATTTTTCACAGTCAAGAAAATTATGACTAAGATATTATAAATAATTTTGGAATATATGATTCAATGTCAGTTTCTAATATAATTTTAATGGGAACCGATCTATCGAAATATTAAAAAGGAACTTTATTTTAGAGAGTTATAAACACTACTTATTATTTTACTCTCCTTGGTAGATTCATATATATATATTGTGGTTTTTACAGTTTATTCCATATTTCATGATGTATTAATGGAATAAAATCATATCACTAAAAAGAGGATACTCAGATATACCAAATCCATGGTGAAATGTAGGTAGAAACACTATAAAATAGAGGGATTAATATATTTGGATATAAATATATACTTTTGGTTGGAAATGTTGATGATAAAAGTTTTAAATATGGCAGTGTTTTCATTCTAGGAGAATGGTGTATACAAGGGAACATTAAGAATAAATTCTTAGTAACATTGATTATTAATGAGGATGTGTATTTTTATAAAACTAAAGAAACATCCCAATTTATTTGGTTGAAAATTCAATTGGTAAATCTCAATGTTGATGTGAAGTTTTGTTTTCTCATTGGTTGTGATAATTCAAGAAAGATATATATTTCAATGAATTCATTTCATTGTTCTCAACCAAAGAACATTGATATCAAATACAAATTCTTCAAGGATCTTTTAGAGAAATAAGTGTCAAGTATAGAGTTTTTTTTTCAAAAATGCATAATGTAAATTATGTTTTCAATAAAGCAATGGTAATTAATTAATTTAAGAAAAAAATTGGCGCTGATGTTGGAAGTTCAACATCAACAATTTCAAGGTTAATGTGTGGTGATTCCCACCCCACTATGTTCTTTTTATTTTTTTTGTCAATGGGGGAGTTGAGAAATATAAATTCAAATAATATGAATTTCCCTTTGATAGAGTGAATATTTAGGGGAATATTTTCAAACTTTAATGTTTAAAATTCTGCATCTATTTATTTTTTTGAAGAATATGAACTGCCTAAACATTTTTGTTGAACATTTATGTATGGACATGTCATGTATAGGTTTAAAGAGTATTTTTTAAGTGAAAAATGTTATGTGAAGAGAATAAGTGTTTAAGAAGATAATTTATTTCATCTTAATGGAGAACATGACATTATAATTAAATATTATAATTTTCGACGCCTATTTATATCACTTTTGTAAAAAAAATTATTTAATGATTATTCACTACCGAGCGTGATATGTTTGAATTGTAATTTATTCCCAACAGTTTCTAAAAAATCCTTGGGGGGCTATGAGACCATGAATGGAGAATATGGAGATATCAAGGGTGATTGTGACCATGAGTAAGTTTTTGTGACATAGGGGGAGTTTTTTGAGTTTAGTAGCTGAAGATGAATTCTCTAGAACAACAATGTTTTCTAAAAGGGAGAATAATTGTAGAATAGAATAAAAAGTTATGATTGTATTGTTTTTTTTGTTTTTAATATATAAAAAATGTTATCAATCAATGGTTACATGAATTTTATATTGATTTGATGTTCATTCTATGGTTTTGGATTTAATGATAGTACATAGAAAATGATTTGGTATAAAACAGGGATGATTAATGAAGGTTTATTTGAAGAGAGACCTCAATGTACTGTCAATATGAACAAAAGGGTTGTAGTACTTGTTATTGGTGAAAAATGAAATGGATTATCAAAAAATAAGAATTTTGGTAAGATAGAGTATGAGAATTAAGACTTGAATATATTATGTTGTTGTTGAGTAAAAACCATTAAAATTAAAATGAGGAGATCATATTTAAAATGAATGTTTTAAATGGTATTTAAATCGTCAAAATATATAAATAAAATGATGATGCTCAAAAAAGTCATGGTAGATAATATATTGGGTTATATTGTTTATCAAAGAGGAAGAGAAAACCTCCTAGGATGGTGAAAGAATATATGAAAGTGTTGTGGTCATATAGGATTTAAAATAGTGTTCAATATACATTAGTAATTATATGGTGAAAATTTTGTATACTATCAATATGTAAAGAGGGATTATACGCAGGGAAGTGAAAATGGATTAGTTGTTTGTTCCCAATATATGATATTTAAAATGTGGAGGCCTATAACAAAGCACATTACATAGTTTGAGAAGAAATTACATGTGTAAAATGTTAAAGAGATAACACACCATAAATTAAAGAATTCATAAAATAATTTCATATAAAATTAACTAAAATTGAGTTCAACACACCATTGAAATATAAAAAATGTAATAGATAGTGAATATATATTGATTTTGACTAAATTATATGGTGTAGATCATTTGATGATCCAAACGATAATCATTTTTAATGTGCAAAGTCTTTAAAACAATATATGATTACTAAGTGGTATTTGATGATCCAAATAATAAAAAACAACCATTCGAAAATTGGATGATTAGTAAAAGGAAGTTGGGAGTTCAGATTTGAATTTATAAATTCAAAAGTTCAATCAAAGAGAGACTCTAGTTATTTAAGACTATTTGAATAGGGGTATTTCATCAATTATATTATTAGGAAGAGTAGAAAGAGGAAAACCAGCAAAATACATAGGAAAATAAGTACACTCACCTACATTTTGAGTGATTATCAAACATGTAATGTGTGCTGATGAATAAAAGGTGCATGGCTATTTTTTATAATAAAGAAGTGTGGGAGAATTATACATCATTAGAAGATAATAATTTAGATCAAAAGTATAAACACCACCTATATGAAGACAAGACAATTCAAGTAACAAGATTGATCAAGGATGGATCCTGTTGTCTTATATAAAGAGATAGTTTTTTGGATATCTTATGACGTAAGATCATGGAAATTCCATGATACTTGTTTCCACATACATATTCACGTTATATCTATGATATCATATTTTCCCAAACATACTAAGGATATAAATACAAATTTATAGTGGTGAACCATAAACATCATGTGTTCTTTGTTTGTTTACTTTATTTTGTGTGTGAGAAGTTCAACTGTAATACTGTTCAATCTTAAAAGTGATAGAGTTTTATTTTATAAGAAATCATTAATGTGAGAATGTAATGGTTTTTAAAAACTCACCCCTCCACCCCTATATAAAACTTCATCGTGCACTTGATCATATCACAACCATGATCAATACTGAAGTTATATTCATTGAATATATAATTCAATAATGGATATTTATTATATTATTAATCAAGTGTTTTTTACTACTTATATTACAAAATTTTATTATCCTTCAAATCATAAACCTTCCTTCCTTGAATTCTTATCCATTTTATCTCTATAATGAGTTTCACAACATAATAAGTCTTCTTTATAGTGTAATCAGTATTCCCATTGGCCGAAAATATTACATATACATCTCCACTATGGAATGAGGGGGATGTATTAGACCATATTTTGTTCGATATGTTATCTTATTAACTTCTTTTTCTCATTACATCATAATTTATTTTGATTTTAGTGTTCTTTTATCCTCCTGGAATTAACTTCTACCAATAAATCTCTAAAGTCCTTAAAAAACGCCATTATACCCAAAATCATTAAAAAAAATACATATTAGAGCGTATTTTATCCATTTATCAATGAAAAAATGAAAAATTATATAAAAATTATGGGTTTATCATCTAACATGGTAAGATCTTATTGAAATATATTTTTGGGGTTTTATCTACCATTAAATAAATCTGATCACCATAAAAATGAAATTCTAAAATTGATATAGATGAAAAAATTTAATTCATATAATATATAGGGACTATAAGATAATCATTGGGAATTTGTATCACTTAATAGGGACTCTAAGGATGAGTGTTTTATAGTATGTAATTGTAGTGTTCATAGATACTTACGGTTGTTTATTTATAATTCATTAGATTTATAGTTTATATTTATTCCAAATCATTATTAATATTTGTAGAAAAATTACATATGGATTATTTAATTCCATGGACCATAGTTTTTAAATTTTGGCATTCATTTTTAATCACACAAGAAACCACAAGAGATAGTGATCAATGTTTCGAGAAGCATGGGGTTGATTGAGGTTTTTCGAGGATGTCAAATTGATTTAGTATTAGAATAGTTATTCTATTATTTTACCCTCTTTAAAAGATAACCCTCCTATCTCATTATTAATATTAATTGGTTTTTATCTGTTATTTACATCATGTAATTATTTTGATAATGAATTACCATAAAAATACATTATTTATTTAATTTAATATGTGTGGGAAATTGAGGTGATCGTGTGAGTCATCATCACATTAGGGCTCAAATAAAAATGTAACAGATAAAAAAATAGAATTGTAAAAAAAATATTTATAGAAAAACATTTATATTTATTTTAATGTATGAAGATGTGTTTTCAGAATAATTTATCAGCCTATATTTTGAAAATTTAAATTTTTCATATTTTATATACATTTGAGAATGAATCCAATCACAATTTAACCATATCCTATTTCACCTACTGAGATCCATGATTTTAGGGATTGTATTAAGGATATTTTTTAGAGATCTTTCAAAAAAGAAGATATTTATGAATTAATATGTCAGTAATGTTTGAAAAGGAGATATGTATAAATTTAAAACTATAAATGAAATATCGTCAGATAAACTATATAATAATAAATAGTGGGTATAAATTCTTGAGGTTATATGAATTTTTTTATTACAAGAGGGTGATATTTGTAGATTTATTTGAGTTTTGTATATCACCAATTATTTATTTAACATGAGGATATCTTATATAAGTTATTTTGTATCATTATATCTAATATGAGTACATGGTTAGATATGAGAATATATCAGTTATTTTTAATTATTTGATGTTTTGTAGCTTACATCTCTATCTAGAATAGTTCATTGATATTTTCATCACTCATATTAGAGTATATTTAATGTTTTATGAGTAACATTTTAATCATCACAATTTTATTTTCTTATCGATGTAATAGAATAAATTATTTGAGATCCTCTTGTGGTACAGATTTTGGATTTGAGAAGTCCCCTTCTTTGGTCATATCATCTTATAGAGGTGTGTTTCTTTCGAATTAATTATAATTATGAGAGTAATTTTTCAAGATCCTTTGAGTTACATATTTAAGGTGCATGATTTTCTTGTAATTATTGGATATTATTATAGATACATTAAAAAATCCATGTGAAACCCGAATCCTTTATGAACTCTGACAAAAAAGTATCATTTATTTGTGGTTGAATAATTCTATTTTATGTTTGAGTGTTTTAAGGAGATGTTAAATAGTAAACTATTTTTATAATTTGAAGTGGAGGGTGTGTTGGATGAGGTATTTTATAATTATTTATCTTATTTTATAGAATTTTGTGGACATATATGTTAATATTTATTTCTTACGAGTGATGTCAAATATGAACCCATGCTAGCAATCATATAACCAAGAATTCTTATCTTCCAATAATGGGTTTTTTTGTTGAATATTAAGAGTTATTATTATTTTTGGATAGTTATTTTGGGAATTTATATGTCATAATAGTTTTGGGTACATGTTTTTGGAGTTATATTTGATCTTATATGGGAATTGTTTTTATATGTGTGCTAGACTTTGATTTTAGGATATCATAAACCATAGTAATGGAAAATTTTATCATTTAATATTTGAGAAATTTAAAATACAGAGTTGTACCAAGGGGTTTTGGATGATTATATGATAGTACTATAACATTCTTTGTTTTATATCATCAATGGGATGGTGGATGATTGATCATGCACGTGCTATAAGTTAGCATCTTATACTATAGTGAATGAATTGATTAGTGATCAAATATAGTGATCTCAAGGGTGAGTTTTGAAAAAACCTTATCATTCATTGAGTGACACCAAATGATTAGCCTAAGGTTTATGAGGAATATATTATTTGATAAGGTAATTTACTAACATGTATTTATTTTGATACATGTTTGTCACAAATTTTTGATGAATTTATATCTGAAACGTTTCTTAAATAATAAATTTATTAATTTGAATCAGTTTATATTCCAAATTTTATTTTTTGAGTTTCTGAACAAAAATCAATTTTATTACCCTATTTAGATTAAATGTTCTATACTTTTACTTTCCATATATTTCTTGAACAATATTTTCACATTTTTTGGTGGAATAATCATTGAAATCAAATCTCTACACAATGTTGAGGAATTTTTATTTTGAAAGTGTTATGTTCAATATTACATGTTATATTTTTAATATTTATTGTTCATAAAAAATTCAATTTTAAATGTTAATAATTTTAAATTCTTGTTCTATATATTTATATTTTGTCAATAATTCACAATGAATTCATAATTTTTTTGTTGATAATTTTCAAAAATATAACAAAATTTATGTAGTAAATGAGGATTTGAAAATTCTACAACATGTAAGAGTTCTAACTAGTTCTGTATAATAATTTTTTCCAATATCATAAGAATATACACAATATTTCAAAAGAGTTCAATAAAATGTTGAGTTCATATTCCTTTTTTGAGTACATAGAAGGATATTCCCATAATGTTTCATTTACATCTTCACTAAACTTGATATGAAAATCAAAATTCTTGTGTATGACTTTTTAAAATATAATTCATAAAACTCATTTTCCAGTACTTGTATGAATTTGAAAATACACTTTCCAACGTCAAAATGACAACTTCTGAGTAACCCACACCAAGATCAGACATAGGGGAAAACCATTTTAATGAAAAACATATGAAGTGAATGAAATATTGATTAAATGAAGAAAGAAAGGGGAATTGGGATTAGAAGAACCAATGGAATACTTAAACAGAAGTGAATATAAAATCAATTGATCTCGATGGATGATTGTAGACATCAAGTCAGAGATGAATATGACTTGATATTCATTGTTCTTTAGGTAGAAAATGTTAAATATTGTTTGATATTAACTAATGTAACTCTTCTAAGTTCAATTGATAATAAAAGTAATATCATAATAGTGTTCATATTTATAAATAGAGAATTTGGTGATTAAATATTACTGACCTACTAAATAATAAATTGGAATGTTAGTTGTTCAATGTTTGAAGGTTTAAGCTTGAAGATGATGGGATCCCCAAAGTTTCACACTACTGTACTTATGAAGTCATGACAGAGTGATGACCATGGGTTTGATGCATTGATTAATATAATTCATGGAATAAGTTTTATGGTCATAGCCCTATACTATAGACTTGAGTACCAATGTTGATGAAGAACCTGATGCCATTGGAAAATGAGCAAAAATAATCCCATGAAATTGATATGAATAGAAAAAACTAGTCATGATGATGAAACTTTCTATGTTTTATTTTCCATGAATGAGGAATCATCAATGTTTGAAAAATAAAATACTAAAAAGATGATTGATTGAGAAGTTTAAGGTGTTATTCTAAGATGTTACTTATTTAAATTGATTAATATGTTCCATTTATGGGGATATGTCGAGCTATGAGTCTCTATAAAAGTAATAAGACAAAATATTTGAGTTTTTCATGGCTAGTTTATGATATTGAGATTAAAATATTTTTGTTTGGATTCAAAATTAGAAAAGGGGTCTCTTTCATCGAAAAGATATATATTGACTACAGAAAAATATGATGTCATGTCGATATAAATATAAATGTGGATCAAAAAAGGCATGTGCAATAGAATTACTGTAAATTCATAAAAATTGTGGCAATGACTAAGTTATTAAAACATTCTAAAATATGGACTCTCAAAAATATGAAAGGAGAAACATTATTTTGGGGAGTCGGAAACAAAGATGAGAGACAGAAAATATTTGTAATTTAAAAAAATGAAGAGAATACAAAGATTAGAGATAAGAACTTTCACAAAAAAGACTATTAATATTTCACTTATTCGCAATTTCATGAATTTTAATTATTGAATTATTCTACTGTAATGAATGAAAAATTTGTTCTTGATAAAAAAATCAGTATAAAATTATTTGGGTTAATTGCATATATTCTGTTATTTTTCATTATTTTGTACTAGGTCTCCACTCTAATCTCAGTAATTTACTATTTTCCTTTTCTAAATCATCAATATTTAATGCCAATTGACCTTGATAAATAAAAAATTGTTAATAAATTTTTTTAGAAACCCATTTGATAAGTAGTTTTCATTCATGATGGTAGAAAAATATGATTAAAGGTATCTGATCTAAAAGAAAACTGATTCCAACATTTTTTAGGTGGGTGAATACTATTATTGGTAAACTCTATGGTTTAAATAGTTTCAAGACTATCACATTACAGGTTTGGTTGACTATATTTATGAACATTAGGTTCTATTTTCATCTCTTTAAATATGAATAAATAAACTTATTTTCAAACTGGACAATAAAAAATCCCCCTTTATAATAATTTTCCCCCTATTTACTAGTGTCCTATTTTATTCTTTTAACTATTTCACTTTTTTACTTCATCACTATTTCTGTATTACTCTCATTTCATCATTCAAATCATTGTTTCCTTAAATTTTCTTGAGTTTTATTTTGTGTGTTGTATTTTTCACATGACTTCCCTTGGGTTCGACCCAATATCCCACTTTACTAGTTTTAATTATGTAAAAAATTCTTTTATGTGAGTGAACCACCCCATAAGAAATTACTTATTTTAAAGGAGATGCGAATAGTGGTTATATAATAGTAATTTTTTTCATTTTTAGTACCTCATTCTATTGAGGAGATCATTTATCAAGGATTTGGGCAACAATTTTGATTGATTTACCTATAAGGTCTATAGTGGAATTTATTTCTCAATAGCTTACCTGAATATAGGTGAATATATAGAATTGTGATCAATATGGGTTAATGTAATAGTTAATCATGGAATATTAGAAAGGAAAATACTCATCAATTGATTTAATGACTATTTAATCTTATACATTTTATTTTTATGATGTTATCAATATGATTTTGAATTGATTGAACAAATTTCATATTTCTATTAGTAAAGGATTAAATTTTATTATAGAGTTTGGTATGAATTTATGAGGCATAGGTTGTATTTTTAATTTATTATTCAGAATAAATATATTATATCTTGATTCTCATTTTGTATCATGTGTTTAGAGGTGTTTTTATTTTCAAATTTGCATCAATTTTTTCAAGATGTCCACATTTAATCCATATAATGATTGGGAGAGCAAGATGAAGATTTAAATTTATAAGGATATGCCTTTCAATTATATCACGGATTTTAGTGTATTTTTAAAAACATATACCACATGTGAATTTAAATTATAAAAAAATATCAATCATTTATTAACATGAAATTATATGAGGTACTAAATACGTAACCATGCCATTCGTCGTAATATTCATCAGATTTCAGAGAGTCTAACATTATAGAATTTGATATTGTGGAGAGGGATACTAAACATTTCAAAATTTATTTATAATTCTATCTATATAATCAAAAGTCTATATAAATATTATTTATATAAAATAAATGGTTCTATGGATGTTGATATAGGAGAAAAAGTGATTTTTAATGTTTCCTCTTGGGATGGAAAACATAAAATTTTCATGGCAATCATGTTGTTATTAATGTTTATGGAATACTTTCAAAAGTTTAAACATGTCTGATGGTTGGTGTAAATGTTTTCAATATATATATGGTTAGAGGGGGTGCATAAAATATTCCATGTACCAGATATTTATAATCATATCCATATTCCATCACATTTGGTGTATTTTAATCATCATCATTTATAAAAGGATATAATTCTCATGGAGTATCTACCAAGGATTCAGTACTAAATAGATTAGATTTTTTATAGATGTTTAATTATTTCTGTACATGTACTATAGAAAAATCATGGAGTTAAATAGGTAATCTAGGAACTTGATAATTCAACAAATACACATACAAATTATTTTTATGTTCTCATTCATTATTTATTATACTGTTGAATGTTTCACTTTATAATTTCTCAAACATTATAATGGTATAAAGGTAAAAGTTTGGTTTAATTTTTTGGAAATATTTCTCTACTGTATGTTGATTATGATTTCAAATAGAATCATTTAGAAAAGTGGGGAAGATGTAGTGTCCTATTATTTTTCAGGATTAAATATTTTTTAATTTTAGGGACTTTTTTTAATATTTTTACCCCAAGTAATGAATAGAAACTTCAATGAGAAAATGGATTAAATTTTACAATTGATGATTATAATATTGAATTTTATTCTATTATAAAATAATAAAATAACTATAAAACTATATGAAATGATAAAATTTCATATTTTTCTCTATAAATA
The DNA here is from genome assembly GCA_963277665.1 of Viscum album. NCBI lineage: Eukaryota > Viridiplantae > Streptophyta > Magnoliopsida > Santalales > Viscaceae > Viscum > Viscum album. Next base: position 1,351,005,524 of record OY728157.1, read on the forward strand.
CACAATGTGATCAGAAAAAACACTTAAACCCAAAATAAACATTAAACTTATATTGACATATTTCCTCAATTGATTATCCTAAATTATGATTAAAATAAGTTATTATTGAGAGGTTTATTGAGTTATGAAAGTATTAATTTTATATTATTCGTTATGTTTACAACATTCATTTGAATTTTTAGTACGAAATTCATTGAATTTGTTATCAAACCATATTAAATTGATAGAAAAATTGAAAAATATTTATTTTAGTACCATCCATGAATCCAATAACCTATAATTTGTGGTCATTTATTACATTGGTATAGAATATAAGAAATCAAAATAACCAAGAGGGAATGGTTTAGTAGTCTTGGGAGATTAGGTATTAAGATGAATTCTACTATATATGGGAAACATAAAATGTATCATTAAAAATAGTAAACATTTTATTATTTATTACAGTTAATACTAAGGTCAGACATATTTATCTTCCTAATTTGTTAGATAATTGAGGAATTAATATAATGGGTTGAGATAAAATTCTTATTAAGGGAAAGTTTAAAGTGAAATATAACATTGTATAAACATGTCATACATAATATAAAAGGAATAAATAGTCAAATAATTCTAAATAAATAGAAATATGAGATTAATATATTAATAAATAGAGAAAAATGGAAATAAATACATATTATAATAATAACTAATCTCATAGTGATTAAATAAATAATTTTAGACAATATAACATTAATGTAAAGACCTCATACTAAGGCAACATATATAAATTGGTATGTATACACTAAATAACCAATCTAGTTTGACTCATGAATCCTTCAAATTCTTCAAGAGGATATAAAATTCCAACTTCAAACATCATATAATAATCCATATTCATCATTAAGTGAAAAAGAAAACTAACAATACGTATCATAATGTTCTCTAAGGAACCACATATATAATAATTGGTAAGTAATCAGTTGTTATCCCTATATATATAATTGATGTAGAGATAGTTAATATTTTACTATTAGAAATATAAGCATTTATATCTAGGTGAATATACATAAATTAAATTATAGAGTATTTGATTTTCAAAATAAAATGACAAGTATCCCTCTAAAAGGGGTGATATTTGAATATTATGCATGATACTTACATCATACATGAATATTAATCGGAAACAACAAATGAAAACAATAATTATCCGTGATAGGTGACCAAATAAATGATAGAAATATTCCCTTAATAAATTATATGAATTTGATAAAAATAATTTATAAGAATTAGGGACACAAAATTCCTTAAGGATAAACATTTAAGATGGTTTTATTTGGTGGGAAAGTTTAAGTTATGCTAAAATTGGTTTTATTCTCATTTTTTGGATAGAATTATGTAGTTCCATCGAGCCTTATTTATTGAAATGTTTTTTTTAAACAATACATGTTTAACTTCTAACACATTTATCTTAAGTGTTTCATAACCTGAAATCTGGCAATTATTATTGTTTATAAGATGATTTATGGATAAATGTTAATGGAATTTATCATATGTGAGCACAAAGATACTTATTGTGTAGTATATTTTATTTTTGATTAATCTTACACTTATTTATTATCCCACACATACTACAACTATCATTTGAAGTAAATTCTTTATCTATATTGAAGTTTTAGCCTATGCGAAAGTATTTTATATTATTTAAGTTTATTCTTAATTTTTTTCTTACTATGTAAGTATGTCATCCTACAGAAAATGAAAATTATCTTCCCTATGATCAAAGTTTGAAAGATTGATTAGAAAAAAATTATGAGAAGTCTTTTATCTTATGTATAGTAAATTCATTAAAGGATTATCTTACAAGAATACAAGATAGCTATGGAAGTTGACTATCATACATCAGTAATATATTATCTTATTAAAAAGGATTATCTTATACAAAATTCAATGAATTGTTTTATCTTATTATGACTCTATAAATCATATTATAGGAATAATTTTATAATATTTTTTATATTAGAAATAAAAATTCATCTTATAGATCTCCATGATTATACTTGTATCATTATTATAATTTTTCTATAACTCAATACATAATTTTAATCTCATTATAGAAAGAGGTGTATAAATAAGGAAACCTCAATTAAAATGAAGTTCCATTTTGTCATCTATAGAATGATATGGAGAATAATATTTTAGAAGTCACCATTAGAAAAGTTTAATCCATAATTTTAAAAGTACAAACACTATTAAGAATCTATCTTATATCCTTTTCAATGGATTATTCAATTAACTATTGTGATTCCCAATTATAATTATATTAAAATTATGAAGAGAAGATATACATGGATGATTTTACACTACATGAAATATGGATGTATTGATTTGAATGAAAGAACACCTAAACCTATTCGACATGTGTTTTTTTAAACAAATTGAAGTGTGAGAAGGAAACTCATCCCACACTTCACAAGAATTTATTAAAACATTGAAGATAGTACATTGCTTAAACGAGGTGCAAAGAACTTACAATAGAAGAAGATTAATTGGAAGTGAAAAAACCCAATGATGAAGGACCCAATGAAGATCAAGGATAAATGAAGAAGGCAAACCAACATCACAACATGTCTTGAAGCTTCTCTGTGCTGTAAAGTCAGAGAAAACTCGCTATAGCATGCTGTAAAAGTGTTAATGAAGCATAAAAACCCATCAACAACAGGGTTGTGTTGTGTCCTCACCCATCATCATCATAGAATAAATAACCTCCCTCGGGTCACTACATGGAATGGGTAGAGGGACGAAAAGCGAGTTGCAATAAGAGACTCTGCTCACGCAGTATGCAGCTCAGAACACCCATGCAAAAGTACATGAATCTACAAAAGAAACTACATCTCTCTAAATGCGGAGTCCTTAAAATACTATTCAGAAAATCATACAGCCTACCATATGTATCCTTACTCAACAATTGAAGCATATTCTCAGAAAAAAGCAGCAGTCAACTTTTGAGGCACTCTCAAAAACCAAAAAACGATCAAGAATCCAGCCCAGAAATCATCAATTATCTACATTTAGACTGAGAGGCCTTTATCAACATTGAATACCAAGCATGCAATCTTCAAAAAGGAAAAAAAATAAAGGAACTCATTTCCATTGAATTTCTCTAAAATTAATGTCAGTGTTTTACTTAAATTCCTCAACCAATTTGATAAAAATTTTCTTTCTAATTTAAAGTTAAAAGTCTGCGTTGAAATCCCCTTCCTTGTGCCTTTGGAAAACTAGTTCATCTTGTTCATCTATCCAAGATTTCAATTCTTATAACACCTCATCCTCGAAATGATGACCATCTCTCATAGCTGGGTCAGAGTCCTTATTAGAATTAGTGTCAATTGAACTATTTTCATCAGAATATGTGGGGAGATTTTCATCAGCCACTGGCTGAGGGGGAATATCTATGTTTACCATCCTAGAGGCTATAAAAGATCTAGTAACAACCATTCTCTCAAGATTATATTAGTCTCTATGTCTCCGAGTCTTCTTGGGGTTTTATGTAATGAAACCATCCGAATCAATAAAGGATTTTATACCATTTTTAGAATTATATTTCAAGTAGACATCCTCAATTCTAGATTCATGATAAATGGAATTATATGAGAATTCACAAGATTCTGAATGGACACTTTTATTTTCTTCTTGATATAATTCATGAGATTTAGTGGGAATTTTTTTATCCTCCACGGGTGTGGGGGAATAAGTTGAAGCACGTGGTGCTGTGTGTACAACATTAACAAAATATAAAAGGTTATTAGTCTCTAATGAACAGCTCGATGTTTGCCCAGTTTGACAATTGTTCACATCTTGTGTCTTATTCACATTAAATTTATCATCAGCGTACATATGTCCTCAAATAGGATGTTGAATCCTAGAAGGACGAACAATAATTTATTAACTGATATATCATTCGTTAGGGTAAATCTATCATTTTTCTTTCTCAACCCAAGTAAATTAATTAGCCGGAGTGCGTACTTCCCTAATTCCATAGTCATTTAGAGAATGACAAAGTTTGTGAAAAGATATGTAGTACTCAGGCAGGTTCTCATATGTAACTTCCTAAAATAATGTAGAATTTCCATTTTGAATCTAGATTTGTGATGGTAGGTCTTGAGAAATGTCAATTTCAGTACAAACCCTCGCAACAAGGGTTCTTGAAAGAGATGTTTTCGTAAATTATAACTTTAAAAGATTACCAATAAGACATGCAATCGGAAACAAGGAAGAATGCTTGAAAAAATAAATCTGTAACCTAGGGAAACCAAGCTAGATTGGAAAAATAGGTGACTCGGTGAGGGGATCAAAAGATGGGGTCCATTTGAGAACTTTCATAGAACAGCCCCCAAAGATGCACGAGCATCTCGCCCAAAATCTATATTATTATTTTTCTAAAGAGAGTTGAAAAAAAATTTGGGAACTAAGAAATCCAATATAAAAGCCCATAAAACCAATTTAATAAAGATATTTCCTTAAAAAATTTAAAGGTGGTCTATGCTGAATGAATTTCCTGATGAGCACAATGCGTAAATCCAAAGAGAGGATGTTTACCTCATTTGAAGAGAAAGAAAATTCCAGAAGGCCTATACACCAAAATCTCTTTGGCTCAATACATGAATCAGTGTCCACAACTATACCCACTCTAGGATCAGTCGTATTGATCGATCTCCCAGCAACAACATCTGCGAAGGATCACAAGATCGCATTAGGGTTACATCCTCGATCGTCGAGAGGCAGGTTCTACGTCGTCTGCGAAATAAATTCTTTCCTCCTATTCTACATGTGTTTTATATAAAATAACAACCACTTTAGTCGAATAAATTCAAGAGATAAACCAAGTATATTTTATTCTTCTCTAGACATATCATCAATTACTTTTAGTTGTTTCATGTAACTCTGTGATGCATCATTCCTCAAACCTTGTTTATCTTTATTTATTTCTGAAATCACTATGGTGGAGTGTGTTAAGGATGTGGATAAGTCTTGTAAAGGTAGATATTAGTTAAAATCAACTATACATTGGAAACATGGGTCAACTACTTACGCTGAATTGGGATACCTTGAAAATTTCTTTTAATGTGAAAATCCCAAAACTCACAGAGTAGAGTGTTGGGGGAGTGTATGTGGGGATTTCTATTCCTTGAATCACTATAAATTCCTTGTGTTATATCTATTTTCCTTTTATATTTTATTTTAGTACTATATGATTTTGCTAAGTATATTTTTGGAAACCATTTACATTGAATAGGGTTATTTTAAAGTTAATAAAATTTAAAGAAATCAATTCACCCCCTTTCGTGTTTCCAATTTTCCATTATCTGGGATAATAATTAGTATCATAGGTTGTAAATCATGAAAACTAAACTTTCAGAATTTAATCCCCAAAGATCATATTTCAAATTTTTTATATGGATGATAACTGAGAAGGTATGTTAGTGGTTAGAGCTACAAATTTTAATTGTGAGAATTCTGATTTTTGAATAGAAATAATAACTATCTATTTGAAAAGAATATCCTAATGTTTTATATAAAATACGTGAATCCCTATAAAATCACCACAAAAAACTTGAAAACATGTGATTTTGACACAAAGGAGAGTTATGATCTTAATTAGAAATATATGAATTCTATCATCTATGGACAAGGACCAGAAGAGTTTTACCTAGTTTCTCAATGTCAAATAGCCCATGAAATTTGTACAATAGTAGTAGTTCTTTACTATGGCATAGAAAATGTGCAACCTCTCATATATGGTACTTCAAACTTTTGTTTGACACTATTAAAAGTAAAAAAAGAAAAATAATTACTTAGTTGGATTTGAGGCTTACCGAGATTGTGAATAATATTGCTGTTATAAGAACACCAATTATTAAGCCAAAATAAGCATTGAAACTTTTATGATTTTTACTACCGAAGTGGAGAATAATCTCAACCACTATCAAGTAATCTATAGTGGTCAATAATTTAAAAATAAAATATCTCATTGGAACTTTATTTATTTGTAAGGCCAAATTTGAAGATGAATAAGGAGAATATAATTTGGTTAAGAATATAGATGCAACTTTGACGGTTTTTAATTCTAAATATAAAAATAAGAATAAAGGTATATAGTTCTTTAAATCATATAAAGAAGAAGATAACTCAAAAAATTTGGAATTAGAAGATGAAGTTTCACATTTTGAAAGGTCATTAAAATTTTTATACAACAACATAATATGTTTTGGAAACCATTAAAAAATTACAGGACATTTGAAGGAAACTATAAAGAAGATAGATCCTATGAGTTAGAAAATATTGCTGACATCAAGTTAAACTATCCTCAATAGTAAGAAGAATTTTTTTTGAAGAAATTATTTTTAGGAAGGCTCATTATAATAAAAAACATAATATGGACATGATAACCACATGGAGTTATTATTAAGACTCTATAAATTATTCATAATAATAATCAGAAGATAGAGTTTCTACTCAAAATGCAAATATTTTATATAGTTCATCGAGATGAGGTATACTCTTACTATTCTCTGGATAATTATTTTTGATTCTAGAAATGAAAATTCTCATGTTAAGTATTGAGTGAATAATACAACATGTTGGAAAAAGTGATTGAATGTATTAAAAAGAAAAAAAGATTTTCCCCAAAAATTTCTATAATAAAATTATTCATGTAGTGGAGGACTTAAATAAAAAAATTGTATAATTGAAAACCCTATTGGAAAATTATACATCATTATGTATTATGAAAATAAAAATTAAAATATTATAAAAATAAGTTCAAGATCTTAAAGATGATTGAAATTTTTTACTAAGGGTGGTGATTACATAAATTAATATTCAGTAAAAACCAACCTAAAAAATAAAAGTATGTTATAAGAAAAATGTTTGAAATATCCAATTTTTAAAAAAATTATATTATATTGAGTTATAAAAATGTAACCATTTGTAGTATTAGTTGGTTTCATTATGGAATAAATTTTCATTTTTAAAATTAATAATATCTAATAAATCCTTAAATATTTAGAATAAAAAAACTATTATTTCATAAAAAAATATCCAATTCTAGCTTATGTTATAGAAAATGGAAATAGATTTGGGTTCCATAAAATTATGTATATATTTTTTTAGAGCCAAAAGAGTTTGGGTGCCAAAAAAACTTATTGGTTTCTTTTCCATTTTAGGGAACTATCCATATAAACATCGTTGAATTTTTTTTATGGTTAGTGGTTGATCAAGGCATGTAAGTGGAGATTTATCTAACATTCACTTTTCATCTAATATTTATGGAGACTATATAACATTCAGTGAAAATAAAAATGAAATAATTTTTTGTGTTGGATCTATTGGAAATCCACAATCTATCCCCATCGACAAATTACTTTATATTGAAAAAATAATTTACAACCTGATAAGTATTTCTATACATTGTGATGATGATTATCTGGTATATTTTAATACCAATGTGTGCTCAATTTTTAAAGAAAAATATATCAATTTTAGAGAACCATAAACATATAATGTCAATATGTTAGATCTTAATTATTTATGCATATAGAATATCAATTGTTGGAATACTAAATTAAATGAATAATGTATTCAAAATAGAAGGTTTATACATTTTAATGTTTACTCATTGAAAAATTTATCCAAAATAAATTTTATCTTTTATTTCTGAAACCATAAATTGGATAAAAGGAAACTATGTGATGTATAAAAAATGGCCATGATACACAAGTCTTATTTTAAACCAATTAAAGAGGTTGATACTTATAGACCAGTAAAACTTATTCATTTATGTGGGATTCACTTTCTATAAATAATTATAGCTGCGATTCATGGGAAAGAATGAAAAATACCATATAGGAGGGGGAAGTGATGTGAGGAGCTTAGACTCCACACTTCATTGTATGTATGCCAAGCTTTCATGGGAAGTGATTTATGGGAAAACACCATGGGGGAGTCTATGTCTCACAGCTAGGTGGGTTAAGAGGAGCATATTGTTGGAACTTCATCCCCTTTATGGTCCATGATTTACCCTCTCATCAGTACCCTTTAAATGAACTCATGTAGGATTGTGAGGGAAGCTAATATTGTTTTCTGGAAACATAATTGTTTAGGATCTATTATCGGTTTCCCAAGTTACCTATCACCCTTGATTTCCATTGAGGATTTTAGTGTCCACCCCTCACTCATCAAGACAGTGCAAAATGCAGAACAAAATGAGATATTTGAGCCGATTATTATAAAGTCAAACCCTAACACTTAAGTCTTCACCGGGTCCTCCTCGGGGTGATTCACTATGAAGTATTATCGCAAGATCTCTTTTCCATAAGGCCATAATGACACCTAAATGCTACAGTCTAGTAAACAACCCCTACAAAATAAAATTTTTATACATCGAGGATTAGAAATCATGTTGTGACCAGAGATGAGAAAGTATTGAAGGACGATATCATTATCGAATCTATATTCCACTAATATTTTTTTTTGTGTAAAGAGAGCATATTTAACTTTTTTTTGAAAGAGAATGGGCCCAAAATTCTAGGTCTTCCAATGGAACACTCACGGTGTTCTCCCCTAGCTCTCATAGTGTTCTTTATTTCCTGGTTAGATGTTATAATGGGATGAATCTTAAAAATATGAAGAGGATGGGATGGTCCATGATCTTTAGTGCAGGGTTCTCGTGTATATGGCAGACCAGGAACCAAGCACGTTTGAAGGGGATTTTCCAATAATGAGGGCCATCATTGTGTGCAAGCAGAACCTATTGGAGCACCTGGTTATAATTATCACAAAATGAAGGGAGACATTTTCGTTGAAGTTTGTTAAGACCAATAGGGGCCTATATACCATTAGAGGGGGGTAAATCAGGGTATGGATATTCTTTTTCAAAGTTGTTCCTACGCCACTGGATCTTGACCTCTTTATTACAAGGGTCACTTTTGTTGCTCTTGTGTGTAAACTATGATCACTTATTTAACGCTTTATCTAATGATGATGCTTTGAATGCAATGCAGGGAAGCAAACAGGCATACACAAGGATTTTTACTTAGTTCACCCTCACTGGGCTACATCCAAGGAGCATATGCCGACAAGTTGCCGGTCGTACCAAATTCCACTATTATTCACTAGATGTGGATAAATATTTCGGGCTAGATCACTTCTATGCCCAGACTCACTGCCTTTACAATGTTTAGTGTCAGATCACTGCTTTCCCAAGGGTCACTCCCTGTTTCTCTCTCTCTGGATCACTTCCGGTGGAGAGGATCACCTTCTTCCTCTTCCTAAGCTCACTACTCTAGAAGGGAACCCACTCACTGTTTATAGACCTGTAGGTCTCTTCATTTTCATGAATGCACGCATCCTATACTGTTGATAGATGCTCTGTTGAAGTCCTACTTTCATCCATTGATGAATATCCCTTTGCCCCTGACCACTGGGCAACTACCTTTGGAAAGTACATTCGAAAAGCACCCTACTTCGTGAGGCTCCCAATTTCACGAAGCTCAAACAAGCCTACGTGAAGCTCCTACCTTTTCTTGAAGCACTCTCACGAAGCACTACCGCGAAGCACTACCGCGAAGCTCCAGTCGTTTCAAAGCAACTTCCCTCATGAATCTCACTGAGCCAATGCGGAGCTCGCAACTTTCGCGGAGCTACTATAGCCGTCACGAAGCTCCTCTTTCGCAAAGCACACTGGATACACGAACCACCTTCGCAATCCGAGAGAAAAAGATCTTCTCTGAAAATTCTCCCTACTTCTCTCGAGGGGGTCGACCTCTATTTATAAGAAATTCCACGGACCCTCGACCCTTCCGCGCGAAGTCAATGCCACGTCATCTCAAATCGCGAAGCTCCGACGTTTCCACCAGAATTAGTTCCAAATCGATAAGCACCTCAGAAATTTTCGGATCACGGAGCTCGTCGTAATGGCAGAGCATCACCGTCAACATTATTTCGCACCTTCGTCGCGAAGCTCCCTCGCAAAGCCCTTCACCACCACGATGCGCTTCAACTCTGCCGTTCGCGAAGCTTTGACGTAATTGCGAAGCATCACCGCCTCCATTTTTCTGATCTTCACAAAATCCAATCCATGCATCATCTCTTTGAGAAATTCATGCCTTTTCCATATAAAAATATGATCTTCAAGGATATCCACTTTTCGCGATGCTCACTAAACTCCAAATTTTGGACCCCAAAAATTTGGCAAACACTGGAAAACGGTGCCACCTTGTACTGCTCTTTTGTACCGCCTCGAGATCGTCCAATACTTTTTCATCATTATTTTTAAACATGGATTGTCAACAACTTCTTGGGAACTCGACAATTCTCCATGGAAACCTGCTTTGTCAACAAACACAATCAACCCAAAAATACTGCAATGTTACCTTGAGGGATTTCTTCCCTACAAAGTTGTTGTAGGCGAGTGCACCTCCGGTTAACTATTCTCGTAATAGGCCAGAGGGGCAATGGATATGTTGGAACCCTCTTGTCTCAGGCTACAAGCTTAACTCAGACGGTTCATGTCTTCTTGGAGAAATGAAAGGTTGGGGCATGGTTCGGGACAAGTGGTCCAATGTTGTGATGGCTTTCACTGCTTCTTACTGGAATGGTTCTCCACTCCAGTAAGAGGAAAAAGGCCTACTTATGGGGCTCTCTCTTTGAAAATAGATGAATATCATGATCCCTCAAGCTAAGATCGATTCCTTGATTCTTCCTAACTCCATGAATGGTACATGTCATATACCCTAGTCAATATCGTACATGGTTAGGGAATTTCATACCCTCCTCCACAATATCAAGGTGACCCACACATGGTGTGAGGGTAAAAAAGTTACAGATCATATTGCATATAATGTGAATCCACACTCTAACACCACTCACCTTACTTCGATGAATATCATGAAACTTGAGGTGGTTAATTTTATTAGAGGAGGTGCTCTTAGTTTACATTGTACTACTCTTCTGTACCACCACCAGATCATCCAATCCTTTGTCATCGTTCTTTGTCAACATGGATTGTCAACAAATTCTTGGGAACTCGACAATTCTCCATGGAAACCTGCTTTGTCAACAAACACAATCAACCCAAAAATACTGCAATGTTACCTTGAGTGATTTTTTCCCAACAATATCCCCCTGCGGGTTTGTTGACAATTCTTCATAACTCTTCTCAGAATGATTTTCTGCACATTGATACCTCACTGAGTCTTCTTCCAGCCGCTACCACCATTCACCTCTTGTGATTCTGATAGCGTTCAAGGATTCAATTAACACGTACTATAAGCCCACATGAGCAATTCTTGGCGTGAGAAACAAGAGTAGTATGAAAAGTTCATAAATGAATCACTCCATGTCAGACCCCAGTTGTCGATTCCAACCTGATACCAATTATTAAATTGATACCAATTGTTGAACCACTCTAATACCAATTGGTGATAGCTGGACACCTTCTCACACCATTCCAACACCACTATTCTGACTTTATCACGATCCTCAGATGTCATGATTTCTATGCTTTGATCGATCACTTCTAGCATCGTCAGAGTTACAAATCTCCCCCTTTCTCATTTCTCCTCCTATCTGGCTACTCCACTGGTCATCTTCTCCCTGTATCTATCATGATTTCTCAAATAGCCACACTGTCTCCCCCTTGAACAATCACTATTTTCTCCCCCTTTGTCAACGAACCCAAAGGTTACTCCTTTGTAGTCTGTAACATAGTAGAGAACATATATCAGCACATTAGGGAAAAACACATCATACCTCAGGAGGAGGGGGGGTGGTTCCACATCCACACTATTTCAAGTGCGGGGAATCGACTGAGCTCCCAGAGCTAGTCGATGCCTCTCAACAGCTTCCTTGGGTAAGGCCTTTGTCAGAATGTCTGCAACCTGGAGCTCTGTAGGCACATACTCCAACTTCACGATTCCCTGCTCAGCCTTCCCCTTGATAAAATGATACTTTATCTCAAAGTGCTTTGTCCTTGAGTGATGGACGAGATTTTTTCAAAGATTTATAGAACATGAGTTATCACACTGGATTCTGATTAAAGACATCACCTCAACTCTCATATCTTCAAGCTGCTGCTTCATCCACAATAACTGTGTGCATGCTTGAGTGGCCGCAATATACTCAGCTTCTGCGGTGCTTAATGAAATGAAATCTTGCTTCTTGCTTAGCCAAGAAATACACAATCAACCAAGATAGAATGCACCACCTGGCATTGATTTTCTATAATATGCTGAACTGGCCTAGTCTGCATTAGTATATCCCAGAAACTCTGTCTGAGATTTGTTAGTATATGTCAAGACGAAATCCACTGTGCCCTGGATATACCGAAGTATTATTTTCACTGCAATCATGTGGCTTTCCTTGGGATTACACTAATATCTCGCTGCCTGGCATGTGGAAAAAACAATACTAGGCCTTGTTGCGGTTAAGTACAACAGACTTCCAATGATTTGCCTTTATTCTGTGATATTAACTGCCTTGCCATCCTAATCTTTTGATAATTTCATCCGGGTAGCAACAAGAGTCTTCATCTCCTTGGAATTTTCCATTCCAAACCTTTTCAATACCTCCTTGGCATATTTAGATTGAGAAATGAATGTTCCACTCCTTCCTTGTGTCACCTGTAGACCAAGGAAAAACATCAGCTCACCAATCATAGACATTTCGAACTCATGTTTCATGGATTCAGAAAAATGTTTTCACTATCCTTCATCTGATCCGCCAAATATTATGTCTTCTTCATAGACTAGTCTCATCGTCCATTGATTACTGTTGTTGTTGAAATAGATATTGTAATCAAATTAGTCATGCTAAAAACCAAGCTTCTTCAAATACTGATATAGCCTTGAGTACCATGCTCTCAGTGCTTATTTTAGCCCATATAACACTTTCTTCATCCGACAAACCTTGTTCTCATCCTCATGAATGAGAAAACCATCTGGATGCTCGACATACACTTCTTCCTCCAAAATTACATTCAAGAATGCTTATTTGACATCCACCTGGAACACTTTGAACTTCTATTGCACTGCAATGGATATGAATAATCTTATTGTCTATAGCCTTGCTATCGGTGCTAATCTCTCATCAACGTCAATACCCTCTATTTGGGAGTATCCCTTGCACAGTAGCCGTGATTTGTTCCGAATCACCGTTCCATCTTCATTCATCTTGTTGTGATAGACCCATTTAGTCCCGATGACATTCTTGTCTACTGGCCTCGAAACAATCTCCCATGTCTCATTCTTCTCAATCTAATTTGGCTCTTCATTCAAGGCCTGAACCCAGTTATCATCATCAGTTGCATCATCAAATCATTTCGACTCAACCTATGATAGTAATGATGTCTGTTGTAGTGATTTCATTCTTCTTGTCTGAACTGGAGATCACTGATCATTGATGATATTCTGCCTGTCAATTTCAGCTCGAATCTTTGTCTTTTGTGCAGATAAGGATTTCACTTCCTTGTACTCATTATCAGTATCCTCCTCTGAATCATCTTCAGCAACTTATGATCTCCCTGAGTCTCTTACCACTTCTTCAATTTTAACAGAAAATTTTTCACCGTGTCATTGTTCAGTGATGTCATTTCTTTGAACATCTTCTCTCACATTTTTGTTGACAAACGTTTGATTTTTCTCTCACAGCTTCATGGAATCCTGAAAGCAGTTAGCTGATACCACATTGTTAGAGAAAAATATATAATCATGAGATGCATGATTATTGCTGCTTTTCTGACAATAAGTCTTCCCTCGATTGAAATACTCTTGAGCTGATTCATCCAATTATTTCTTTGATGGCTATTGCATCTGATTTTGATATTGAATACTCCCCCTATGTTATGCAACCCTTCCCATGGTTAGGCCCAACTTTTAAATGAAAAACATTATTCTTTTTTATGCATCATCTATTCTCATATTCCACTTGGAATTGAGCCATTAACAAAATCTCTAAGCCTACTGAGTTGGAACTTGGTGTAGGAAACAAGAGGTAGAGTTAATAAAAAAATCACTTCCTAGTGAGTTCTGTTGCTCCCTTTCTTCTTCAAATCTAGTACCTAATCTAGAGAATATTACTTCTTAAAATTGCATCCTTAGATGCAACTTCCCCTTGGATCGTATCTCCCTAGAACCTGAAACACATAAATCATCAGTTAATAGCATTTATATACATAGGGAGAGGGGCTTCTTTCAGACTCCTCAATATGAGGATTGCGGTTGATCCTGATGGGTCAACCCTTTGATTCTTTCTTGGAGCGCATCACACTCTTTTCTTGCTTCCTACAGCTGCCTAGCCAACTTCAACTACTCTGGCCATATGACTATGCATTCATTACCTACATGCTGAGTATTTTTTAGATATGAAGATTCTGTAGGCCTGGCCTTTCCCGAAATTTGGAGTTTAAACCCACTAGTACACATTTCTGTCCTTGATGTTCTACCAAAATTCCATTTTCCTTGATTATTTCTCTGAACAGGGATCTCTTTTCTTTCCATATTCCCTTCCTTCTTCCACCATTGTAGGGATTTTCCTTTTTCTTCCAGTCCTCTCTGTGGCACAAGACTCGTGAATTTTTCAATGCATTCTTTGTTTAACTTCCATTTATCAAATTTATGAGTCATCACCCTATTTTGAATTGGTGGTGGGTCCCCCATTGAACGTCCATTCTTCTTTATCACAGCTAGAGTATTTCTCCCCTTAATCTTCCAGGTTTGTTCACATGCTCTCCTTGAGAGCTGTTGTGAGTATGACAGAGGAGGTGACTGATACACCTTTCGTTCAGCTCCATGTGATTTACCTAAGGCTATAAGCCTATTCTCAAACTTACCACTTTGTCTCTCAGTGTAGAATTTCTCATTATGCATCACTGGGGTTGAGAATCTCCTTTTGAGTCCATTTTCATTTCTTACTTTCTTCTTGCTGCAATGCCTTTCCAAATTCCCATAATTAGAACATATAAAACATTTTCCATCAAAGGCATACCTAATTTCATCATTTCCCTATCGAGATGTTGATGCATTTTGAGTTCTTTCTCTGACATTGAGCTTCTGAGCTTTCAGAAACATACTCATTGTGTGTCCTTTTATTCCACAGTAATAGCATCTGATAAATGCTTTCCCCTGAGAGACTCTTCGCTTTGATTTCTTATGACGCTTCTTCTTATTCTAAAATTTATCAAAGTTTCTATTTTCACAGCCTGAGATGTATTTCAGAGCCTCTGAACAGAAGCTTGATGTGTGGCCATGAGTCCCGCAAAAGTAGCACATGTCATCATTTACTTTTGATATAGTTCTCTTAGGCCTATCTCCAGTACCTAGGTGTTTTGCTCTACTTCTGGAACTATTCACAACCCTCTTCTGTCATGCACGGAAGGGGATTCATCAAACCCAAAACCAGTTTTTCCCAAACTGTATGGTCTTTGAGCTGAGAAAATTTGTCCCTGCCTCTTTTCAGAAATAGAAAATTTTCTTTTCATTTCATCATCACCTGCTGAGGGATAATCAAATAGATAGTGCAGGGCATCCTTCATTTTAGGATTTCCTCTAGCATTGTATTTCTTCACTTCAATCTTCACTGATTCTAGTTCTTCTTCCAACTTTTGAATTTTCATATCCCTTTATTCAAGTTGGGAATTGAGTTATTTTCTGAGATTCTTTCCACAACTCATCTTATATTCCAGTTCACGCTTAAGCTTATCAACCATGTCATTTTTCTGTTTTACCTTCAATTTTTCTTGAGCAATATAATTAGAACAACATGCATTCTCTTGTTGTAGCATTTGATTCTTCTGAACATCTGCACACAATTGTGTTGCTAGATCATCATTTCTAGCTTTATGATTCTGAACTTCATCAGACTGTTGATTCTCTTCATAATCAATAGCATTGTGTTTGCCCTTCATTTTAGACACCTTTTGAAGTTCTTCACCTTGAGATTCATTCTTTTCCTTTATCTCAGTAGCTACATTAATAAGTATTTGATTCAAACTTCTTATCTTTTTTATCTCAGTTTCCAGTGCTTGGATCCGAATGTCTTTAGACTTAATTTCATCGGTGTTTCCAACGTCACTTGGAATATCAGGTTCTTCGATGCACTTGACTTGATCTTTCACTTTTCTATTCAATTCATCGATCTCCCTTTTCTGTTCTTCAATCTTAAGCTTATACTCACCAACTGATTCTGAGTTCTCTGGTGCTGATAACATGAGTTTCTCAAGTTTATCCATCAACTCAGACTTCTCTTCTTCCTGCAGCTGCATATAGAGTTTGGCATCACGAACAACTTTGTTAGATTTCTTGGTTTTGGCTCTCCAAACATCTATCTCTTCAAGAGAAGCCTCTAACTCAGCTTTCATATCTATTCTTCCTTCGATTCTTTCTTCATCATCATCACTTGTTTCAATATCTGTTTGAAGTTCATGTAACTCACTCATTCCTGCTTCATGCTTGAGTGAATCATTCTTTTCCCTATCAGATTCATCCAGAACTTCCTTCAGCAAGCTGTTTGATTATTTTAATTAAATCACACTTTTTCCATACACACTTCCACACTGAGGAATACCACCCGACTTCTGCTTCTTCTTTGATGTTTTTCCCTTTTCCATGGCACACCAAGATAAGAGCAGACTGATTCTTTGACCACACAGATCGACTATACCAAGTCAGAGCAAAAAAATCTGATAACAACAACCTTCGCTCTGATACCAATTGTTAGGACCAATAGGGGCCTATATACCCTAAGAGGGGGGTGAATTAGGGTATGTATATTCTTTTTCAAAGTTCTTCCTACCCCTCTGGATCTTGACCTCTTTATTACAAGGGTCACATTGTTTGCTCTTGTGTGTAAACTATGATCACTTCTTTACCTCTTTATCTAATGATGATGCTTTGAATGCAATGCAGGGAAGCAAACAGGCATACACAAAGATTTTTACTTGGTTCACCCTCACTGGGCTACGTCCAAGGAGCATACACCGACAAGTTGCCGGTCGTACCAAATTCCACTATTCATCACTAGATGTGGATACAATGTTCGGGCTAGATCACTTCTATGCCCAGGATCACTGCCTTTACAATGTTAAAGGGCAGGTCACTACTTTCCCAAGGGTCACTCCCTGTTTATCTCTCTCTGGCTCACTATCGATGGAGAGGATCACCTTCTTCCTCTTCCTAATCTGACTGCTCTAGAAGGGAACCCACTCACAGTTTATAGACCTGTAGGTCTCTTCATTTTCTTGAATGCACGCATCCTCTACTGTTGATAGATGCTATGTTGAAGTCCTAATTTCATCCACTGATGAATATCCCTTTTCCCCTGACCACTGGGAAACTACCTTTGGAAAGTACCTTCACAAAGCACCCTTCTTTGCGAGGCTCCCAATTTCGCGAAGCTCAAACAAGCTTTCGCGAAGCTCCTGCCTTTTTGCAAAGCACTCTCGCGAAGCACTACCGTGAATCACTATCGCGAAGCTGAAGTCGTTACAAAGCAACTTCCCTTATGAAGGTTACTGAGCCAATGCGGAGCTCGCAACTTTCAAGGAGCTACTATAGCCGCCATGAAGCTCCTCTTTTACGAAGCACACTGGCTATGCGAACCACCTTCGCAATCCGAGAGCAAAATATCTCCTCTGAAAATTATCTCTACTTCTCTCGAGGGGGTCAACCTCTATTTATAGGCGATTCCAACGACCCACGACCCTTCCGTGCGAATTCAACGCCACGTCATCTCAAATCGCGAAGCTCCGAAGTTTCTGCCCGAATTCTGTCCAAATCGCGAAGCACCTCGGCAATTTTCGGATCGCGGAGCTTGTCGTAATCGCGGAGCATCACCGTCAACATTATTTCGTGCCTTCGCCGCAAAGCTCTCTCGCAAAGCCCTTCACCACCACAATGCACTTCAACTCTGCCGTTCGCAAAGCTTTGACGTAATCGCGAAGCATCACCACCTCTATTTTTCTAATCTTCGCGAAATCCAATCCTTGCTTCCTCTCTTCGCGAAATTCATGCCTTTTCCATATAAAAATATGATCTTCAAGGATAACCACTTTTCGCGATGCTCACCAAACTCCAAATTTTGGACCCCAAAAATTTGGCAAACACTGGAAAACGGTGCCACCTTGTACTGCTCTTTTGTACCGCCTCGAGATCGTCCAATCCTTTGTCATCGTTCTTTTTAAACATGGATTGTCAACAACGTCTTGGGAACTCGACAATTCTCCATGGAAACCTGCTTTGTCAACAAACACAATCAACCCAAAAATACTGCAATGTTACCTTGAGGGATTTTTTCCCAACAATATCCCCCTGCGGGTTTGTTGACAATTCTTCATAACTCTTCTCAGAATTATTTTCTGCACATTAATACCTCACTGAGTCTTCTTCCAGCCGCTACCACCATTCACCTCTTGTGATTCTGATAGCGTTCAAGGATTCAATTAACACGTACTATAAGCCCACATGAGCAATTCTCGGCGTGAGAAACAAGAGTAGTATGAAAAGTTCATAAATGAATCACTCCATGTCAGACCCCAGTTGTCGATTCCAACCTGATACCAATTCTTAAATTGATACCAATTGTTGAACCAAACTAATACCAATTGGTGATAGCTGGACACCTTCTCACACCATTCCAACAGCACTATTCTGCTTTTATCATGATCCTCAGATGTCGTGATTTCTATGCTTTGATCGATCACTTCTAGCATCGTCAGAGTTACAAATCTCCCCCTTTCTCATTTCTCCTCCTATCTGGCTACTCCACTGGTCAGCTTCTCCCTGTATCTATCATGATTTCTCAAATAGCCACACTGTCTCCCCCTTGAACAATCACTATTTTCTCCCCCTTTGTCAACGAACCCAAAGGTTACTCCTTTGTAGTCTGTAACATAGTAGAGAACACATATCAGCACATTAGGGAAAAAAACATCATACCTCGGGAGGAGGGGGGGGTGGTTCCACATCCACACTATTTCAAGTGCGGGGAATCGACTAAGCTCCCAGAGCCAGTCGATGCCTCTCAACAGCTTCCTTGGGTAAGGCCTTTGTCAGAATGTCTGCAACCTGGAGCTCTGTAGGCACATACTCCAACTTCACGATTCCCTGCTCAGCCTTCCCCTTGATAAAATGATACTTTATCTCAAAGTGATTTGTCCTTGAGTGATGGACGAGATTTTTTCTAAGATTTATAGAACATGAGTTATCACACTGGATTCCGATTAAAGACTTCACTTCAACTCTCATATCTTCAAGCTGCAGATTCATCCACAATAACTGTGTGAATGCTTGAGTGGCCGCAATATACTCAGCTTCTTCGGTGCTCAATGAAATTCAATCTTGCTTCTTGCTTAGCCAAGAAATACACAATCCACCAAGATAGAATGCACCACCTGGCATTGATTTTCTATAATATGCTGAACTGGCCTAATCTGCATTAGTATATCCCAGAAACTCTGTCTGAGATTTGTCAGTATATGAAAAGACGAAATCCACTGTGCCCTGGATATACTGAAGTATTATTTTCACTGCAATCATGTGGCTTTCCTTGGGATTACACTAATATCTCGCTGCCTGGCATGTGGAAAAAACAATATTAGGCCTTTTTGCGGTTAAGTACAACAGACTTCCAATGATTTGCCTTTATTCTGTGATATTAACTGCCTTCCCATCCTAATCTTTTGATAATTTCATCCGGGTAGCAACAAGAGTCTTCATCTCCTTGGAATTTCCCATTCCAAACCTTTTCAATACCTCCTTGGAATATTTAGATTGAGAAATGAATGTTCCATTCCTTCCTTGTGTCACCTGTAGACCAAGGAAAAACATCAGCTCACCAATCATAGACATTTCGAACTCATGTTTCATGGATTCAGAAAAATGTTTGCACTGTCCTTCATCTGATCCGCCAAATATTATGTCTTCTTCATAGACCAGTCTCATCATCAATTGATTACTGTTGTAGTTGAAATAGATATTGTAATCAAATTAGTCATGCTAAAAACCAAGCTTCTTCAAATACTGTTATAGCCTTGAGTACCATGCTCTCAGTGCTTGTTTTAGCCCATATAACACTTTCTTCAGCCGACAAACCTTGTTCTCATCCTCAAGAATGAGAAAACCATCTAGATGCTCGACATACACTTCTTCCTCCAGAATTACATTCAAGAATGCTTATTTGACATCCACTTGGAACACTTTGAACTTCTATTGCACTGTAATGGATACGAATAATCTTATTGTCTCTAGCCTTGCTACCAGTGCTAATCTCTCATCAACGTCAATACCCTCTATTTGGGAGTATCCCTTGCACAGTAGCCGTGATTTGTTCCGAATCACTATTCCATCTTCATTCATCTTGTTGTGATATACCCATTTAGTACCGATGACATTCTTGTCTGCTGGCCTCGAAACAATCTCTCATGTCTGATTCTTCTCAATCTAATTTGGCTCTTCATTCAAGGCCTGAACCCAGTTATCATCATCAGTTGCATCATCAAATCATTTCGACTCAATCTATGATAGTAATGATGTCTGTTGTAGTGATTTCATTCTACTTGTCTCAACTGGAGATCACTGATCATTGATGATATTCTGCCTGTCAATTTCAGCTCGACTCTTTGTCTTTTGTGCAGATAAGGATTTCACTTCCTTGTACTCATTATCAGTATCCTCCTCTGAATCATCTTCAACAACTTATGATCTCCCTGAGTCTCTTACCACTTCTTCAATTTTAACAGAAAATTTTTCACCGTGTCATTGTTCAGTGATGTCATTTCTTTGAACATCTTCTCTCACATTTTTGTTGACAAACGTTTGATTTTTCTCTCACAGCTTCTTGGAATCCTGAAAGCAGTTAGCTGATACCACATTGTTAGAGAAAAATATATAATCATGAGATGCATGATTATTGCTGCTTTTTTGACAATAAGTCTTCCCTCGATTGAAAAACTCTTGAGCTGATTCATCCAATTATTTCTTTGATGGATATTGCATCTGATTTTGATATTGAATACTCCCCCTATGTTATGCAACCCGTCCCATGGTTAGGCCCAACTTTTAAATGAAAAACATTCTTCTTTTTTATGCATCATCTATTCACATATTCCACTTGGAATTGAGCCATTAACAAAATCTCTAAGCCTACTGAGTTGGAACTTGGTGTAGGAAACAAGAGGTAGAGTTAATAAAAAAAATCACTTCCTAGTGTGCTATGTTGCTCCCTTTCTTCTTCAAATCTAGTACCTAATCTAGAGAATATTACTTCTTCAAATTGAATCCTTAGATGCAACTTCCCCTTGGATCGTATCTCCCTAGAACCTGAAACACATAAATCATCAGTTAATAGCATTTATATACATAGGGAGAGGGGCTTCTTCCAGACTCCTCAATATGAGGATTGCGGTTGATCCTGATGGGTCAACCCTTTGATTCTTTCTTGGAGCGCATCACACTCTTTTCTTGCTTCCTACAGCTGCCTAGCCAACTTCAACTACTCTGGCCATATGACTATGCATTCATTACCTACATGCTGAGTGTTTTTTAGATATGAAGATTCTGTAGGCCTGGCCTTTCCCGCAATTTGGAGTTTAAACCCACTAGTACACATTTCTGTCTTTGATGTTCTACCAAAATTCCATTTTCCTTGATTATTTCTCTGAACAGGGATCTCTTTTCTTTCCATCTTCCCTTCCTTCTTCCACCATTGTAGGGATTTTCCTTTTTCTTCTAGTCCTCTCTCTGGCACAAGACTCGTGAATTTTTCAATGCATTCTTTGTTTAACTTCCATTTATCAGATTTATGAGTCATCACCATATTTTGAATTGGTGGTGGGTCCTCCATTGAACGTCCATTCTTCTTTATCACAGCTAGAGTATTTCTCCCCTTAATCTTCCAGGTTTGTTCACATGCTCTCCTTGAGAGCTGTTTTGAGTATGACAGAGGAGGTGAATGATACACCTTTCTTTCAGCTCCATGTGATTTACCTAAGGCTCTAAGCCTATTCTCAAACTTACCACTTTGTCTCTCATTGTAGAATTTCTCATTATGCATCACTGGGGTTGAGAATCTCCTTTCGAGTCCATTTTCCTTTCTTGCTTTCTTCTTGCTGCAATGTCTTTCCAAATGCCCATAATTAGAACATATAAAACATTTTCCATCAAAGGCATACCAAATTTCATCATTTCCCTATCGAGATGTTGATGCATTTTGAGTTCTTTCTCTGACACTGAGCTTCTGAGCTTTCAGAAACATACTCATTGTGTGTCCTTTTATTCCACAGTAATAGCATCTGATAAATGCTTTCCCCTGAGAGACTCTTCGCTTTGATTTCTTATGACGCTTCTTCTTATTCTCAAATTTATCAAAGTTTCTATTTTCACAGCCTGAGATGTATTTCAGAGCCTCTGAACAGAAGCTTGATGTGTGGCCATGAATCCCGCAAAAGTAGCACATGTCATCATTTACTTTTGATATAGTTCTCTTAGGCCTATCTCCAGCACCTAGGTGTTTTGCTCTACTTCTGGAACTATTCACAACCCTATTCTATCATGAACGGAAGGGGATTCATCAAACCCAAAACCAGTTTTTCCCAAACTGTATGGTCTTTGAGCTGAGAAAATTTGTCCCTGCCTCTTTTCAGAAATAGAAAATTTTCTTTTCATTTCATCATCACCTGCTGAGGGATAATCAAATAGATAGTGCAGGGCATCCTTCATTTTAGGATTTCCTCTAGCATTGTATTTCTCCACTTCAATCTTCACTGATTCTAGTTCTTCTTTCAACTTTTGAATTTTCATATCCCTTTATTCAAGTTGGGAATTGAGTTATTTTCTGAGATTCTTTCCACAACTCATCTTATATTCCAGTTCACGCTTAAGCTTATCAACCATGTCATTTTTCTGTTTTACCTTCAATTTTTCTTGAGCAATATAATTAGAACAACATGCATTCTCTTTTTGTAGCATTTGATTCTTCTGAACATCTGCAGACAATTGTGTTGCTAGATCATCATTTCTAGCTTTATGATTCTGAACTTCATCAGACTGTTGATTCTCTTCATAATCAACAGCATTGTGTTTGCCCTTCATTTTAGCCACCTTTTGAAGTTCTTCACCTTGAGATTCATTATTTTCCTTTAGCTCAGTAGCTACATTAATAAGTATTTGATTCAAACTTCTTATCTTTTTTATCTCAGTTTCCAGTGCTTGGATCCGAATGTCTTTAGACTTAATTTCATCGGTGTTTCCAACGTCACTTGGAATATCAGGTTCTTCGATGCACTTGACTTGATCTTTCACTTTTCTATTCAATTCATCGATCTCCCTTTTCTGTTCTTCAATCTTAAGCTTATACTCACCAACTGATTCTGAGTTCTCTGGTGCTGATAACATGAGTTTCTCAAGTTTATCCATCAACTCAGACTTCTCTTCTTCCTGCAGCTGCATATAGAGTTTGGCATCACGAACAACTTTGTTAGCTTTCTTGGTTTTGGCTCTCCAAACATCTATCTCTTCAAGAGAAGCCTCTAACTCAGCTTCCATATCTATTCTTCCTTCGATTCTTTCTTCATCATCATCACTTGTTTCAATATCTGTTTGAAGTTCATGTAACTCACTCATTCCTGCTTCATGCTTGAGTGAATCATTCTTTTCCCTATCAGATTCATCCAGAACTTCCTTCAGCAAGCTGTTTGATTATTTTAATTAAATCACACTTTTTCCATACACACTTCCACACTGAGGAATACCACCCGACTTCTGCTTCTTCTTTGATGTTTTTCCCTTTTCCATGGCACACCAAGATAAGAGCAGACTGATTCTTTGACCACACAGATCGACTATACCAAGTCAGAGCAAACAAATCTGATAACAACAACCTTCGCTCTGATACCAATTGTTAGGACCAATAGGGGACTATATACCCTGAGAGGGGGGTGAATTAGGGTATGTATATTCTTTTTCAAAGTTCTTCCTACCCCTCTGGATCTTGACCTCTTTATTACAAGGGTCACATTGTTTGCTCTTGTGTGTAAACTATGATCACTTATTTACCTCTTTATATAATGATAACGCTTTGAATGCAATGCAGGGAAGAAAACAGGCATACACAAAGATTTTTACTTGGTTCACCATCACTGGGCTACGTCCAAGGAGCATACACCGACAAGTTGCCAGTCGTACCAAATTCCACTATTCTTCACTAGATGTGGATACAATGTTCGGTCTAGATCTCTTCTATGCCCAGGATCACTGCCTTTACAATGTTAAAGGGCAGGTCACTACTTTCCCAAGGGTCACTCCCTGTTTATCTCTCTCTGGCTCACTATCGATGGAGAGGATCACCTTCTTCCTCTTCCTAATCTCACTGCTCTAGAAGGGAACCCACTCACAGTTTATAGACCTGTAGGTCTCTTCATTTTCTTGAATGCACGCATCCTCTACTGTTGATAGATGCTATGTTGAAGTCCTACTTTCATCCACTGATGAATATCCCTTTTCCCCTGACCACTGGGAAACTACCTTTGGAAAGTACCTTCACAAAGCACCCTTCTTTGCGAGGCTCCCAATTTCGCGAATCTCAAACAAGCTTTCGCGAAGCTCCTGCCTTTTCGCAAAGCACTCTCGCGAAGCACTACCGTGAATCACTATCGCGAAGCTGAAGTCGTTACAAAGCAACTTCCCTTATGAAGCTTACTGAGCCAATGCGGAGCTCGCAACTTTCAAGGAGCTACTATAGCCGCCATGAAGCTCCTCTTTTACGAAGCACACTGGCTATGCGAACCACCTTCGCAATCCGAGAGCAAAATATCTCCTCTGAAAATTATCTCTACTTCTCTCGATGGGGTTGACCTCTATTTATAGGCGATTCCAACGACCCACGACCCTTCCGCGCGAATTCAACGCCACGTCATCTCAAATCGCGAAGCTCCGAAGTTTCTGCCCGAATTCTGTCCAAATCACGAAGCACCTCGGCAATTTTCGGATCGCGGAGCTTGTCGTAATCGCGGAGCATCACCGTCAACATTATTTCGTGCCTTCGCCGCAAAGCTCTCTCGCAAAGCCCTTCACCACCACAATGCACTTCAACTCTGCCATTCGCGAAGCTTTGACGTAATCGCGAAGCATCACCACCTCTATTTTTCTAATCTTCGCGAAATCCAATCCTTGCTTCCTCTCTTCGCGAAATTCATGCCTTTTCCATATAAAAATATGATCTTCAAGGATAACCACTTTTCGCGATGCTCACCAAACTCCAAATTTTGGACCCCAAAAATTTGGCAAACACTGGAAAACGGTGCCACCTTGTACTGCTCTTTTGTACCGCCTCGAGATCGTCCAATCCTTTGTCATCGTTCTTTTTAAACATGGATTGTCAACAACGTCTTGGGAACTCGACAATTCTCCATGGAAACCTGCTTTGTCAACAAACACAATCAACCCAAAAATACTGCAATGTTACCTTGAGGGATTTTTTCCCAACAATATCCCCCTGCGGGTTTGTTGACAATTCTTCATAACTCTTCTCAGAATTATTTTCTGCACATTAATACCTCACTGAGTCTTCTTCTAGCCGCTACCACCATTCACCTCTTGTGATTCTGATAGCGTTCAAGGATTCAATTAACACGTACTATAAGCCCACATGAGCAATTCTCGGGGTGAGAAACAAGAGTAGTATGAAAAGTTCATAAATGAATCACTCCATGTCAGACCCCAGTTGTCGATTCCAACCTGATACCAATTCTTAAATTGATACCAATTGTTGAACCAAACTAATACCAATTGGTGATAGCTGGACACCTTCTCACACCATTCCAACACCACTATTCTGCTTTTATCACGATCCTCAGATGTCGTGATTTCTATGCTTTGATCGATCACTTCTAGCATCGTCAGAGTTACAAATCTCCCCCTTTCTCATTTCTCCTCATATCTGGCTACTCCACTGGTCAGCTTCTCCCTGTATCTATCATGATTTCTCAAATAGCCACACTGTCTCCCCCTTGAACAATCACTATTTTCTCCCCCTTTGTCAACGAACCCAAAGGTTACTCCTTTGTAGTCTGTAACATAGTAGAGAACACATATCAGCACATTAGGGAAAAACACATCATACCTCGGGTGGAGGGGGGGGGGGGGGGGGGGTGGTTCCACATCCACACTATTTCAAGTGCGGGGAATCGACTAAGCTCCCAGATCCAGTCGATGCCTCTCAACAGCTTCCTTGGGTAAGGCCTTTGTCAGAATGTCTGCAACTTGGAGCTCTGTAGGCACATACTCCAACTTCACGATTCCCTGCTTAGCCTTCCCCTTGATAAAATGATACTTTATCTCAAAGTGCTTTGTCCTTGAGTGATGGACGGGATTTTTTCTAAGATTTATAGAACATGAGTTATCACACTGGATTCCGATTAAAGAATTCACTTCAACTCTCATATCTTCAAGCTGCTGCTTCATCCACAATAACTGTGTGAATGCTTGAGTGGCCGCAATATACTCAGCTTCTGCGGTGCTCAATGAAATTCAATCTTGCTTCTTTCTTAGCCAAGAAATACACAATCCACCAAGATAGAATGCACCACCTGGCATTGATTTTCTATAATATGCTGAACTGGCCTAATCTGCATTAGTATATCCCAGAAACTCTGTCTGAGATTTGTCAGTATATGAAAAGACGAAATCCACTGTGCCCTGGATATACTGAAGTATTATTTTCACTGCAATCATGTGGCTTTCCTTGGGATTACACTAATATCTCGCTGCCTGGCATGTGGAAAAAACAATATTAGGCCTTGTTGCGGTTAAGTACAACAGACTTCCAATGATTTGCCTTTATTCTGTGATATTAACTGCCTTGCCATCCTAATCTTTTGATAATTTCATCCGGGTAGCAACAAGAGTCTTCATCTCCTTGGAATTTCCCATTCCAAACCTTTTCAATACCTCCTTGGAATATTTAGATTGAGAAATGAATGTTCCATTCCTTCCTTGTGTCACCTGTAGACGAAGGAAAAACATCAGCTCACCAATCATAGACATTTCGAACTCATGTTTCATGGATTCAGAAAAATGTTTGCACTGTCCTTCATCTGATCCGCCAAATATTATGTCTTCTTCATAGACCAGTCTCATCATCCATTGATTACTGTTGTTGTTGAAATAGATATTGTAATCAAATTAGTCATGCTAAAAACCAAGCTTCTTCAAATACTGGTATAGCCTTGAGTACCATGCTCTCAGTGCTTGTTTTAGCCCATATAACACTTTCTTCAGCCGACAAACCTTGTTCTCATCCTCAAGAATGAGAAAACCATCTAGATGCTCGACATACACTTCTTCCTCCAGAATTACATTCAAGAATGCTTATTTGACATCCACTTGGAACACTTTGAACTTCTATTGCACTGTAATGGATATGAATAATCTTATTGTCTCTAGCCTTGCTACCGGTGCTAATCTCTCATCAACGTCAATACCCTCTATTTGGGAGTATCCCTTGCACAGTAGCCGTGATTTGTTCCGAATCACTATTCCATCTTCATTCATCTTGTTGTGATATACCCATTTAGTACCGATGACATTCTTGTCTGCTGGCCTCGAAACAATCTCCCATGTCTGATTCTTCTCAATCTAATTTGGCTCTTCATTCAAGGCCTGAACCCAGTTATCATCATCAGTTGCATCATCAAATCATTTCGACTCTATCTATGATAGTAATGATGTCTTTTGTAGTGATTTCATTCTTCTTGTCTGAACTGGAGATCACTGATCATTGATGATATTCTGCCTGTCAATTTCAGCTCGACTCTTTGTCTTTTGTGAAGATAAGGATTTCACTTCCTTGTACTCATTATCAGTATCCTCCTCTGAATCATCTTCAGCAACTTATGATCTCCCTGAGTCTCTTACCACTTCTTCAATTTTAACATAAAATTTTTCACCGTGTCATTGTTCAGTGATGTCATTTCTTTGAACATCTTCTCTCACATTTTTGTTGACAAACGTTTGATTTTTCTCTCACAGCTTCTTGGAATCCTGAAAGCAATTAGCTGATACCACATTGTTAGAGAAAAATATATAATCATGAGATTAATGATTATTGCTGCTTTTCTGACAATAAGTCTTCCCTCGATTGAAAAACTCTTGAGCTGATTCATCCAATTATTTCTTTGATGGCTATTGCATCTGATTTTGATATTGAATACTCCCCCTATGTTATGCAACCCTTCCCATGGTTAGGCCCAACTTTTAAATGAAAAACATTCTTCTTTTTTATGCATCATCTATTCTCATATTCCACTTGGAATTGAGCCATTAACAAAATCTCTAAGCCTACTGAGTTGGAACTTGGTGTAGGAAACAAGAGGTAGAGTTAATAAAAAAATCACTTCCTAGTGTGCTCTGTTGCTCCCTTTCATCTTCAAATCTAGTACCTAATCTAGAGAATATTACTTCTTCAAATTGCATCCTTAGATGAAAATTCCCCTTGGATCGTATCTCCCTAGAAACTGAAACACATAAATCATCAGTTTATAGCATTTATATACATAGGGAGAGGGGCTTCTTCCAGACTCCTCAATATGAGGATTGCGGTTGATCCTGATGGGTCAACCCTTTGATTATTTCTTGGAGCGCATCACACTCTTTTCTTGCTTCCTACAGCTGCCTAGCCAACTTCAACTACTCTGGCCATATGACTATGCATTCATTACCTACATGCTGAGTCTTTTTTAGATATTAAGATTCTGTAGGCCTGGCCTTTCCCGCAATTTGGAGTTTAAACCCACTAGTACACATTTCTGTCTTTGATGTTCTACCAAAATTCCATTTTCCTTGATTATTTCTCTGAACAGGGATCTCTTTTCATTCCATCTTCCCTTCCTTCTTCCACCATTGTAGGGATTTTCCTTTTTCTTCCAGTCCTCTCTGTGGCACAAGACTCGTGAATTTTTCAATGCATTATTTTTTTAACTTCCATTTATCAGATTTATGAGTCATCACCCTATTTTGAATTGGTGGTGGGTCCTCCATTGAACGTCCATTCTTCTTTATCACAGCTAGAGTATTTCTCCCCTTAATCTTCCAGGTTTGTTCACATGCTCTCCTTGAGAGCTGTTGTGATTATGACAGAGGAGGTGACTAATACACCTTTCGTTCAGCTCCATGTGATTTACCTAAGGCTCTAAGCCTATTCTCAAACTTACCACTTTTTCTCTCAGTGTAGAATTTCTCATTATGCATCACTGGGGTTGAGAATCTCCTTTCGAGTCCATTTTCCTTTCTTGCTTTCTTCTTGCTGCAATGTCTTTCCAAATGCCCATAATTTGAACATATAAAACATTTTCCATCAAAGGCATACCTAATTTCATCATTTCCCTATCGAGATGTTGATGCATTTTGAGTTCTTTCTCTGACATTGAGCTTCTGAGCTTTCAGAAACATACTCATTGTGTGTCCTTTTATTCCACAGTAATAGCATCTGATAAATGCTTTCCCCTGAGAGACTCTTCGCTTTGATTTCTTATGACGCTTCTTCTTATTCTCAAATTTATCAAAGTTTCTATTTTCACAGCCTGAGATGTATTTCAGAGCCTCTGAACAGAAGCTTGATGTGTGGCCATGACTCCCGCAAAAGTAGCACATGTCATCATTTACTTTTTATATAGTTCTCTTAGGCCTATCTCCAGCACCTAGGTGTTTTGCTCTACTTCTGGAACTATTCACAAACCTCTTCTGTCATGCACGGAAGGGGATTCATCAAACCCAAAACTAGTTTTTTGCAAACTGTATGGTCTTTGAGCTGAGAAAATTTGTCGCAGACTCATTTCAGAAATAGAAAATTTTCTTTTCATTTCATCATCACCTGCTGAGGGATAATCAAATAGATAGTGCAGGGCATCCTTCATTTTAGGCTTTCCTTTAGCATTGGATTTCTCCACTTCAATCTTCACTGATTATAGTTCTTCTTCCAACTTTTGAATTTTCATATCCCTTGATTCAAGTTGGGAATTGAGTTATTTTCTGAGATTCATTCCACAACTCATCTTATATTCCAGTTCACGCTTAAGCTTATCAACCATGTCATTTTTCTGTTTTACCTTCAATTTTTCTTGAGCAATATAATTAGAACAACATGCATTCTCTTGTTGTAGCATTTGATTCTTCTGAACTTCTGCAGACAACTGTGTTGCTAGATCATCATTTCTAGCTTTATGATTCTGAACTTCGTCTGACTGTTGATTCTCTTCATAATCAATAGCATTGTGTTTGCCCTTCATTTTAGCCACCTTTTGAATCTCTTCACCTTGAGAGTCATTCTTTTCCTTTAGCTCAGTAGCTACATCAATAAGTATTTGATTCAAACTTCTTATCTTTTTTATCTCAGTTTCCAGTGCTTGGATCCGAATGTCTTTAGACTTAATTTCATCGGTGTTTCCAACGTCACTTGGAATATCAGGTTCTTCGATGCACTTGACTTGATCTTTCACTTTTCTATTCAAGCCATAGATCTCCCTTTTCTGTTCTTAAATCTAAAGCTTATACTCACCACCTGATTCTGAGTTCTCTGGTGCTGATAACATGAGTTTCTCAAGTTTATCCATCAACTCAGACTTCTCTTCTTCCTGCAGCTGCATATAGAGTTTGGCATCACGAACAACATTGTTAGCTTTCTTGGTTTTGGCTCTCCAAACATCTATCTCTTCAAGAGAAGCCTCTAACTCAGCTTTCATATCTATTATTCCTTCGATTCTTTCTTCATCATCATCACTTGTTTCAATATCTCTTTGAAGTTCATGTAACTCACTCATTCCTGCTTCATGCTTGAGTGAATCATTATTTTCCCTATCAGATTCATCCAGACCTTCCTTCAGCAAGCTGTTTGATTATTTTAATTAAATTACACTTTTTCCATACACACTTCCACACTGAGGAATACCACCTGACTTCTGCTTCTTCTTTGATGTTTTTCCCTTTTCCATGGCACACCAAGATAAGAGCAGACTGATTCATTGACCACACAGATCGACTATACCAAGTCAGAGCAAACAAATCTGATAACAACAACCTTCACTCTGATACCAATTGTTAGGACCAATAGGGGCCTATATACCCTCAGAGGGGGGTGAATTAGGGTATGTATATTCTTTTTCAAAGTTCTTCCTACCCCTCTGGATCTTGACCTCTTTATTACAAGGATCACATTGTTTGCTCTTGTGTGTAAACTATGATCACTTCTTTACCTCTTTATCTAATGATGACGCTTTGAATGCAATGCAGGGAAGCAAACAGGCATACACAAAGATTTTTACTTGGTTCACCCTCACTGGGCTACGTCCAAGGAGCATACACCGACAAGTTGCCGGTCGTACCAAATTCCACTATTCTTCACTAGATGTGGATACAATGTTTGGGCTAGATCACTTCTATGCCCAGGATCACTGCCTTTACAATGTTAAAGGGCTGGTCACTACTTTCCCAAGGGTCACTCCCTATTTATCTCTCTCTGGCTCACTATCGATGGAGAGGATCACCTTCTTCCTCTTCCTAATCTCACTGCTCTAGAAGGGAACCCACTCACAGTTTATAGACCTGTAGGTCTCTTCATTTTCGTGAATGCACGCATCCTCTACTGTTGATAGATGATATGTTGAAGTCCTACTTTCATCCACTGATGAATATCCCTTTGACCCTGACAACTGGGAAACTACCTTTGGAAATTACCTTCGCAAAGCACCCTACTTTGCGAGGCTCCCAATTTCGCAAAGCTCAAACAAGCCTTCGCAAAGCTCCTGTCTTTTCGCAAAGCACTCTCGCAAAGCACTACCGTGAATCACTATCGCGAAGCTGAAGTCGTTACAAAGAAACTTCCCTTGTGAAGCTCACTGAGCCAATGCGGAGCTCGCAACTTTCAAGGAGCTACTATAGCCGCCCTGAAGCTCCTCTTTTGCAAAGCACACTGGCTATGCGAACCACCTTCGCAATCCGAGAGCAAAATATCTTCTCTGAAAATTCTCTCTACTTCTCTCGAGGGGGTCGACCTCTATTTATAGGAGATTCCAACGACCCACGACCCTTCCGTGCGAATTCAACGCCACGTCATCTCAAATCGCGAAGCTCGGAAGTTTCTGCCCGAATTCTGTCCAAATCGCGAAGCACCTCGGCAATTTTCGGATCACGGAGCTTGTCGTAATCGCGGAGCATCACCGTCAACATTATTTTGTGCCTTCGCCGCAAAGCTCTCTCGCAAAGCCCTTCACCACCGCAATTCACTTCAACTCTGTCGTTCGCGAAGCTTTGACGTAATCGCGAAGCATCACCACCTCTATTTTTCTAATCTTCGCGAAATCCAATCCTTGCTTCCTCTCTTCGCGAAATTCATGCCTTTTCCATATAAAAATATGATCTTCATGGATAACCACTTTTCGCGATGCTCACCAAAC
The DNA here is from genome assembly GCA_963277665.1 of Viscum album. Lineage (NCBI taxonomy): Eukaryota > Viridiplantae > Streptophyta > Magnoliopsida > Santalales > Viscaceae > Viscum > Viscum album. The sequence continues at coordinate 1,351,037,994 of OY728157.1, forward strand.
TCCAAATTTTGGACCCCAAAAATTTGGCAAACACTGGAAAATGGTCCCACCTTGTACTGCTCTTTCGTACCGCCTCCAGATCGTCCAATCCTTTTTCATCATTCTTTTTAAACATGGATTTTCAACAACTTCTTGGGAACTCGACAATTCTCCATGGAAACCTGCTTTGTCAACAAACCCAATCAACCCAAAAATACTACAATGTTACCTTGAGGGATTTTTTCCCAAAAATGTTTCTATAGGTGAGTGCACCTCCGGTTAACTATTTCCGTAATAGGCCAGAGGGGAAATGGATATGTTGGCACCCTCTCGTCTCAGGCTACAAGCTTAACTCAGACGGTTCATGTCCTCCGGGAGAAATGAAAGGTTGGGTCATGGTTCGGGACTAGTGGTCCATTGTTGTGATGGCTTTCACTGCTTCTTATTGGAATGGTTCTCCACTCCAGTAAGAGGAGAAAGCCCTACTTACTGGGCTCTCTCTTTGCAAATAGATGAATATCCTGATCACTGAAGCTGAGATCAATTCCTTGATTCTTCCTAACTCTCTGAATGGTACCTATCATATACCCTAGTCAATATCGTACATGGTTAGGGAATTTTATACCCTCCTCTACAATATCATGGTGACCCACACATGGTGTGAGGGTGACAACGTTGCAGATCATCTGGCATATAATGTGAATCCACACTCTAACATCACTCACCTTACATTGATGAATATCTTGAAACTTGAGGTGGTTAATTTTATTAGAGGAGATGCTCTTAGTTTACATTACTTATAGCCTCCCTAGTCCTCTTGTCCATGTTGCATATTTCTTGATTCCTGTTTCTTATCTCTTGTTTTGTTTCTCAGCTCATTTGTTTGTACCTCTATTTTTCTTATTGAATACAAATTTAATGTTAAAAAAGTGAATCATGATTTGTTTGTAATAATGTTTTAAACTTAGGAAAAATAAAAAATATTCCAAAAATATATCTTTAAAATGTTATAATGGAAAAGAATTTTAGAATAATGAAGTTAATTTATTCTCCTAAAAATATAGTATTAAACAAAAATTTTATTATCCCTGGACACCTCAAAAGAATTATGTTTTTCAAAGGAGGAATAATAACATTCAATAAATTTATAGAATATTGCTATGTGAATATTACATGCCTACTTAGTTTTTCGTTTAAGTTATTAACACGTCATGCTATTTTATTAATAGATTTATAATAATGGATATTTTAAAGAAAATTCCCGATGAGTTATGAAATAATACAAAACCGATGGTAGGATTCATTAAAGTGTTTGGATGAAATGTTTATATCTTAAACACTATGAATAATCATGGTAAATTTGATTCAAAAACCGATGAAGGAATATCCTATCATTTTCTACAAATTCCAATGCTTATAAAGTTTTCAATAAGGGTTCATGGATTTTTGAAGATTAAAATCATGTAATGTTTGATGTAATTGACCCTTTTTGTCACAAAATTACTCAACATAATGTTTTATGTTATTATCTCAAATTCAATAGACATGAACCTATTTTTGAAAATAAAAAGTATGATGATGTTAATTTTCTTTTGTTAAAAAAGTCATATAAGGGTTGATACAAGTGAACCAAAAATTGTGTTACATAGAAAGCCTAGAAACCATAAGAAACATGCAGTATAAATAGTTATAGGATGTTTTGATAAATGGTTCAGGATAATAATTAATTTAGGAAACATTAAGGAAACATAATATTTTTATCCCATTTAGAACCTAGAGCTAAAGAAGAAGATTTTGTTGATGAGAGTTGAGTTTTAACCATGAAAGAAGAGTTAAAACAGTTCAAGTAGAACAATGTATGTGATTTAGTTGATAGACCCTATGAATATAATGTTATTGGAACTAAATGATTTTTTGGAACAAACAGGATGATCATGGTGTGATCACTAGAAATAGATATTGGTTAGTTGAAAAAGGTTATAACTAAGAAGAAGGAATATATTTTGAAGAGAGTTTTTTCATGAGTTGCTAGGTTAAAATCAATTATAATCCTACTAGAATATGAATATCATATTAATTTTATGTTATATAAGATGGATGTTAAAATCTAAATTTCAAAATGAATTTTTCATGTAGTATATTTATGGTGAACAACCTCATAGTTTTGAACATACTAAATATCACTATGGTTTTAAATAAGCACCTAAAGCAGGATATAAAATATTAAGCTCCTTTATTTTATCAAATTGTGTTAAAGTGTGCTTGGAAGACCCCACACTTTTTAGTAAACCTTCATCAAAAGGTACTTTTTTTATAAAAATAAATGTTTATGATGTTATATCTGGATCAAAAATTAAAAAATTGTGTAATGTTTTTTCAAAACTCATAAAAAAGATTTTTAAATTAGAATGATTGGTGAGTTAAAATATTTCCATGGAATTAAAATTCATCAAAAATATTTTTTAAATGCTTTCAACCAAAGAAAATAAATACTTGATTTTAAAAAAATATTTGGACATAAAAATAACATGACTTATTCAACTCTTATGACTTAAAATATAAGTCTTGACTTTGATAAAGCTTAAAACCTAGATGAAAACAATTTTAATAAATGAATTATTTGAAGTTCGTGTTATCTTATTAAAATTATGAAATAAATTACATTATTAATTTTTCTTTCTTCTACATTTGAATTTAATAAAAAAATAATATCATCTAAATAATTACAAATGATTTTTAATGTACTCAATAATAAACAATTTACATTTGAACATGTTTTCAATGAAACCTCTGATTTTCGTATAACTTCATATTCATATGAAGAAATCAGTGGGTGCATTCAATATATGAAGCATTCCTCTTGAACATATCAGTTTTGGGTAAATCCTTCAAATCATGGTCTAGTAAGAAACAACACTCTATAGCATTATCAACTACTAAAGTGGAATATATCACTACTGGAATTCACTATACATGGGTGATGTGTGTGAAACACACCCTGATTTTTTTGGATATGGTTGTAATCATGTTCAAATAAAATATTATAATAAAATTTCGTTCAACATTTCAATGAAACCTATTAAACTGTATAGAAGAAATCACCTTGATATAAGGCATCATTTTTTTATGGGATCATACAAAAAAGGTGATATTTTATTAAATTGTTTTAAATAGAAAATAATTACATTTTTTACCAAACCAATACATGTTGAAATATTTGACTTTATTAAATCTGAAATAGTTTTGTTTAAATTTGATTAAAATTATTTTACTTATTTAATAGTCTAGTAAGTGTAAATTTATATTTCATAAACAAGTTATTTTCTTTATTTCAATTTTTTTTAGCATTAATGTTTTGGATATTAATAATATCCTAATAAAACATGTAGGACATATTTTTCATGGTTAACCTAATAATCACATTGTGTAACCCTCCAGTTACCGTAAAACAAAAAAAAAAGAAAGCCTGTTTTTTATATAAACCACATTGAAAATCATTATGAACCTCTTAAACCTTATCTCCTCATTTTCAACCATCCTAATACTAATTAATTATAACTTAAAACTATCTATGATAATGGGGAAAATTAAAAGATTAGATACTTCTTCTACTATAAGATCCATGATTTCAAGATAAGTTAGAAAATAATTATGTAGAAATGCAATTTATGTTGAATGGATTGAGATAATAGACATGATTATCAAAAAGTATATTAATCATCAAGGCTGGGAGTATGTATTTAATGAGATGATAATGATGTTTTTATTTGAAAAATATGTGCATGAATTCTGTTAGACTATCATGTTTACTTTTGGAGATGTTTAAGACCTTGTTTTAGTGGCTATGAACCAGAAAGAGTTTTTGATTTCCTTAATGGAAATGGATGAATCATTCAAGTTTCCTCATGAAGGTTATTCATGTTTCAGTATGTCCCTAACTACCATAGATGAAGTATGAACTCCATAGATGATGAAGTACCCATTTGGAAGACCTAATGATTAAAAGAATCATGTGGAAGACTTTAAATCAGAAATGGACGTTCGGGTGAAGTTTATTCAGTCGGTGATGGCTCAATGAAATGGTGAGTCTAAAAAAAGAAAATATATTAGTTTTCTAAACCTATTTTAGATAAAAAAACTTTAAATTATTCTTTAATTCAAAGAAGAGTTAAAAGTGTTAAATTCAATGTTTAATAACTAAGCCATTTTTAATATAGGGTCACACATAAGATAAATTCGACTATAAATATTCATTAGAAAGATGAAATGGTTTCCTAAATAATGTTATTTTATTTATATTTTTTAGACATTAATTATTTACATTTATTTATGACACAATGATGATGCAATAATTACCATATTAATGAAAGATTAAAATAATTGATATTATAAATATCCAAATAAATATAATTTGAGACTTTTTATGAATTCCACTAATTTTATAGGTTAATATGACATGTTAGGTCTGGTTAGATGAATTATTTTCGATGTAATAATGCTGTTATGAATTTAGAAAAAACAAGATACCAAATACTGTCAAAATTGACATAAAAGAGTTTTTAAAACAGATATTATATTATTAACTGGAATTCTATTCCTAAAAATATAAGGTTCAGAAAGAGGGCTTAAATACTATTATATATGTCAATAATTAACCACTTGGAGTTCTCTTGTAAGTTTATAATAAGTTTATTAACCATATCACATAAAAATACAAAGAGATATAGTAAATGTCAAACTATTTAACTAAGAGTTAAATATAAATGATAAGGTTAATATAGTGACAAAACCCATCTAAAACATATATGTTGAGTGGTTTTCAACCCATAAACACCTTATCCTTTAAATAATACATTTTTGAGTTGTTAGAAACAGAAAATTATTTTATTATAAAATAATATTTTATGTTTTCTCTAAGGTTCCCCTCACCCATATTATAAAAGGGCACTTCCACTTCTCTCAAATTGACACCTCCAAAAACATTTGGCTCGAAAAAAACCAACCCAAATATCCTCCAAGATTTCCTCTATTCATCCTAGAGGCCTTAATTTTATTAGAAAGCCAACCTAAATAGCCCTTTGGATCAAATCAAAAGGAAGAACCCGAAAAAGAGGAAATGACTTCACCACCATTTTTCAAGTTCTTTTCTTCTTCCACTTACTCTTTCTTTGTTGTTTCCATTATAAAATTATAACTACAATATCTTATATATAATGTGATGTTATTATAAATATTTCACAACCATATTCATTATTTTATCCATCCTTTGAATGACATGTCACCATATGTGCGTACGTACAACTTATCGTCTCCATGTCGTGGAGTAATTGTTATTCAATACATTATTATTTTTTGGAGATAATAATGATGTATAATTCATGTAAATAATAAATATAACATGAAGGTGATTTTTAATATATGATATACCATCCAATTATACACCTTTATAGAAATGATATTGTCGCTAGTGTGTATATACGGATTACCGTCTCCACGACGCGATGAGATTTATTTTCAAGTTCGCAATTCATAGATGATAATGAAAATATATTTTAATAAAAAGCATTTAATATATGACATAATAATGATACTGGAGATATATATATTTATATATATGTATTTATGTACTTACATATATCTTATTCACTTACATCCATTCAATACGATATGAAAACCGAAACAACATTTATGCGTACGTACGACCTACCTTCTCCATAAACAGTGTTTCCTATTTCATATATCTATCTATTATAAATATTTATATTCTGAATATGTAATATTTATAAATAAAGGTTTATATTCTAGAATTACTTAAATCATTATATAAATTTTATGATCAATAATAAAAAGTTAAAAAATGTACTATAAAGAAATACATTATACCCGGAAATATTAATTTAACATGAAAATAATTATTAAATGAGTAGTATAATGTCCTGAAGGAATCATGTATGATATAATAAATATATATTTGGTTCTGGTACATTCTAATAACATAAAATGGTCATTATAAATGATGTTAAACGTACCCTCGATCAAAGGAAAGTGCAAGGTAAGGGGTTTTCATCTCACTCCTTATTCTCTTGAGATTCTTGCTATATTTCCACTATTACCTTTTGTGTGGTGTATTTACTGACCATAATTGTATTTTTTGTGTAATACACTTTAATTTATTTGTATTTACATATTCATTGTATGATACTTATTTCATGGGGTGTATGTTTCATAAGTTACCAAATTGGTAGGGGTTAATTTCATAATCTCTTTACTATCCCAGGTTGTTTTTACGTAAGTATCTACTTTGACATATTTATTATCCATGTTCATGTTTCATGAAAAAGTTTTCAGTGGGATTATTTTAAGGGTCTTTTTTACTAAAACATCATTTCAAATGTTTTAAATATTTATTCTTCTAAATCCTTCTCATTAATGTCCATGTATTCAAAACGGTTTTTAAGTATTTATTTATATGGACATGAGTGTTTTTAAAATGTTAATTCCTTTCAAAAATTTCAAAGTGGTACGGAACACTTTGATTCAAAAAAATGTATTTATATGTCTTCCTTTAAAAATTGAGTGACTTTTAATTGCATTCATGAAAAGGGGATATTTCTCTCAAAGAGTATTACAAATCATTTTCATCTATGTCAACATCCTTTGATAGATTTTAAACTTGTTTGAAGTTGATTTATTATGATACAAATCTTACATATTTTATTGAATTTTTTTGTGATATGTTTGACTGTCGATGTGTTATTTTTACCCAATTCATGGTTTACGGATAAAGTATTAACATTTCATATTCTAGTTTTAATACAAATGTTTATGTTATTTTTAAACCTTTTCATATGAGAAATGAATTGTAATTAGAAAGTGATGTGTGGAGCCCAATATAGATCCTCGATGCATTAGTAGGTCTCATGAGACAAACTTGTGTCTTGGAAAAAGTCCTCGAAAAAATCTTATTTGTAGTCTTTGCACATGACCTTGACTATGTTGTTATGAAAGTCTGGCATTATGAATTCCATCATTATGAAAGTGGCTATTGATATTGCATGTAATTATTCAACTATTAGAATATCCATGTGAATAAGTAAATGGAATTATTTTATTTTTTATTTTCCATATTATTCTGAAGTTCATGTTTAAAAGGCTTTTGTTTTAGTTTTATATATAACCTTAAATGTTTGTGATTATTTATGAAAGTTTCTGCTATATCATTATCCTTACTGAGCATCTGAGCTCACCCCTTTCTATGTTTTATTTTTCCCAGGATGCGAAGAAGTATATTATGACTGACCTGCGGGGACAGTGTATGGGATATCAATGTTTTCTATGGAAACAATGTTGTTGTAGTTCTCAATTTTACGATGTAATGTAAACCTTATGAATGTATCTAGTACTTCCGAGGCTACTAAACTAATCGTTCTTTCAAGACTTGATCTTTTGTGATCATTCCAATGATACGTAATAATGCATCGACTCTAGGTTTATGGGATCGGGGTGTTATAGTTGGTATCAGATAATGTTTAATACAAACATTGGAATCTAGATTTAGGAAAAATATGATTAGAGCACATTACCCTAAGATAGACATTGAGTATTAATATAGAAGAACTTACTAGAATTTTGATATTATGGAGATTCTGTGGGTTTTCCAAGCAATACATCCCTATCTGGATAAGATCAGGTTGAGGCTGCTCTGGCACAGTTGTACTATGGGGTAAAACTGGAAAACACCGCTTTGAGCTAGACTCGAATGAGAACTAGTGCACGGCAACGGGCCTTGCTGCACTCTTGGTTATGACACTCCTGGGGTATATGCTTAGGATAATTCTCATTTTATTTACAAATCATTATGAAAGGTTTATGAGTATATACTAGCTCAAGGAAAACATTTTTTATGATAATGGATTGTACCCATAAATTGTTCAATTTAATTTAGGTATTTTGCAAGTTTGGAATTATTCATTACAATTCATAAACTGACCTAGTGTATACCATTGTATAGAAATAGTTTCCAGTAGAAGGAATGTGAACTTCATAAATACGTATGATCCATAGAGTTAGAGGGAGTATATCTTTTAAAGCATTAAGCCAACATTTATAAGGGAAATCATCTCCCATGTATTCTCAACATATGATGAAATTCTATCATGCGTTAATAAGATAAGTAAAGATTTTTCGGAGTCCTATGGACTTGATGGGAAACAAGAGAGGAAAAGGATGAAAGATATAAAGATGGAAAAAGGGAAGTGGGAAAAGAAGTATTTTCCCATATGTGGTAACTGTGGAAAGAATCACCTAGGTAAATGATTGAAGGGAATGAGAGTTTGTTAGGTGTGGAGAAAAAGGGAACCAAGTACGTGAATGAAAGGGTAAGAAAAAAGTTTCAAATATACAATGATTTATCTGGAAGTAGTTAGGACTCTACGCGAATCAATGTCCAAATCATTAGAGTGTACCCCAAATGCTGCTATTGGATAATAATAAAGTTATGATACTACCGAAGATGAAGATGAATGATAAGATTTCTTACGGTGTTATTAAAGTATTGTGTCATTTGATTATTGTACTAATAATGTACATGTTACAATAATTAGAGAGTATATAAGGATTGTACTACATTACTATTTAATTAAGGACATGGGATTGTGTAGAACCAAGAAAAGTGACTCAATAGTAGGTTAATTTTTTGGAAAATATATGGTTGAGAGAAAGAAAAACCATAATATGGTTCTGATACTAAGGTAGTAATTTTGGAACAATACATGATTGATTTGGATAAATTATATTGGATATCCTTGATTACCATGAAAATGAATAATGATTTGTATATTACATCATTTTTGGAGTTTACAATAGTTTTGGATAAAGTGATTATATCCTGTATTCTATAAGGAATAAGGGAGCATGAATGTAATCAATAATGTTTTATGATAATTCTGGATGTTGCAGTGTTTTTAAAAAATACACGATGAAGGTGTTCACATGTTATTACGTGGAAAAAGGATCTTCTTTGTATTTACCATCCTTATAAATTTTGTACTGTGAGTTTGGAAAAATGTATTTTGGATAATTTTAGTATGAGATTAGTCTTGGATTTCTATAAAAAGGACAACCCGGATGTCGGACGGCAACCTGTCGCGTCCAGCAAGGTCGTGGGACTTGAACCCGCAAACGAAGGGTGGATAGGGTGCATCACCTACCATTAGCCCAAGTGATTTCCAAGATTGAATAATTTAGTTTTTTAGGTCTGGTAAATGAATTATAAATTAATTTTCTTTGGAACCATATACGAATAGGATAAATAGAAAATTTTTTTAGTTCTATTATCTTTTAGAGTGAAAGATGAGTTTGTGGTAGAAATTTGTTAAATGATGGAATTATACTTGTCAATTATATATTTTTTCTTATCTTATTCTATGGACAAATTAATTCATAAACTTTAGGTAAGAGATCTTAAAAAAAAATGTGTTATCCTAATACCTTATGTTTTGTTGAACCAAAGATATTTTAAATCATCATAGATTGATGGCTTTGAGGCCCTCAATTATACAATTGTTTATGACTGATGACCTCAATAACTCCCTATAAATATTTACTTTTTCCCTCCAATTATTTGTCTCTAATTGTCACGAATTTTCTTCTAATAGAGGTTATACTTTTTTGGTGACTTTTTCATTCCCCTTTTCCTCTTATTAAGACTGAATCTTATTAACCTAATTTCGGATGTGGGTTTTCTCATAATGGTATTTTCTATTTTCAAACTTTTATTTTTGAAGAACAATTTCAAATTGTGAGGATGTAATTTTTTGAAGGAGGGAATAATGTAACACCCCAAGATTTCATAGTGCATTTTTTCTTCAGTGTAATTCAATAACTTGCACTACACACAACACCGAGTTCAAGCGCACCACAACATACCAAAAAAGTCGTTCAAAAGAGGTTATGAATAGTATAAACTAAATTTTGAGGTTTATATAATCTTTATAATTTTAGAATCCATATTATGAGTTTCTTAGACATAATGAAAATACAAATTCATTTTTTTCAAATAAAAGAAGTATTATTTAAAAAAATGCATTTTTACCTTATTTTAATGGAGAACCCTTTTTTAAATCCAACATTTGAAACTTTTTTATATTCAATTTGATAAAATAAACTTCTTCTTTAGAATTGGGACACAAGAATATAGTTTCAATAAATATTTGGTGTTTTTATGATAACTTTCATATTTTGGTGAATTGTGAAAAATACCATATTTTAACTGAAAACAACATTTTTGATCAAAATAATTTGTAGTGTTAAATTATAAATTTTAATGGTTTGTATATATAAATAGATTATATTTTTAGTATTTAATCCAATGTTATTCATTGGAAATAATTTCACCATGAAATTGAACATAAATAAGTATCAATCTTATGTTTGTTATTATTGTTTAAAAACACTTTTTTTGGTTTTGACAACGAGAATTAATTTCAAATTAATAAATGAGACTTCTATGTTTTGAATTTTGTAAAATATACTTAATTTTTTAATTCATAATATCAAAATTAAATTAGGGTGAAATTTTGGTATTTTTTTGAAAACTTTCAATTTTTGATGAATAGTGAAAAACACCAAGTTATTGTTTAAAACTGATTTTTTATTTAAATAATTATTTATTTTATTTAAGTTTATTTTAGGTAAAAATAAATAAATAATACCTATATAAGGTCAATGTAATTAATTGGAGTCAGTTTATAATAATTTTAGATATATAAAATTTTTATTGAACTATTTAGCGTCTTTTACCCACCACCTAGGAGCATTTGCAAATTTATATATAACTTAATTTTATCGAATATGTGATTTTAATTTAAAAAACTTGAGAGACATGGTTTATATCATTAGGTAAAATGTGGTTGCATAAGATGAAAATAATTTTTGGTGTATTGTAACTTTTTACTTTTATTTACCACGGTTAAAAGTTAATATGGTAATTAGGGGTGAAAATGATATTATTATTACCCTAACACATGTCCTAATTCTATTGTATATGTATAATTAGACCAAAAACGTCCTTATGAATAAAGTATGATCCTTTAGGTCCACATGAATTAGATTAGGACATTTATTATTATTTAATTCAAAGTAGAGTTAAAATTGTTAAATTCAATGTTTAATAACTAAAGCATTTTTAATATTGGGTCACACGTAAGATAAATTAGACTATAAATATTAATTAGAAATATAAAACTATTTCCTACGTAATGGTATTTTATTTATATTTTTTATACATTATATTATTAAATTTATTTATGACACAATGATGATGCAGTAATTACCATATTAATGAAAGATTAAAATGATTGATATTATAAATATCCAAAAAATGTAATATGAGACCTTTTATGAATTACACTAATTTTATAGCTTAATATGACATGTTAGGTTTGGTTAGATTAATTGTTTTCGATGTAATAATGCTTTTATAAATTTAGAAAAAACAAAATACCAAAGAGTGTCAACATTGACATAAAAGAGTGTTTGAAACAAATATTATATTATTAATTGGTATTCTATTCCTAAAAATATATGGTTCAGCCAAAGGGCTTAAATAATATTATATATGTCATTAGTTAACCAAGTGGGGTTCTTGTGGATGTTTATAGTATGTTTATTAACCATATAATATAAAAATACAAAGAGACATGGTAAATGTCAAACTATTTAACTAAGAGTTAAATATAAAATATAAGGTTAATATAGTGATCCAAACCTATCTAAAACCTATTTTTTTAATGGTTTATGACCAATAACCATCTTATACTTAAAATAATACATTTTGGGGCCATTATAAACTGAATATTATTTTATTATAAAATAATATCTTAAGTTTTTTCTAAGGTTCCCCTCACCCCTCTTATAAAAGGGCACTCCCCCTTCTCTCAAATTCACACCTCCATTTCCATTTTACTCTGCCAAACCCAACCCAAATATAAATATGGAACATCCGTATTAATTATTCTATCCATCCTTTGAATGACATGTCACCATACGTGCGTACGTATGACTTACTATCTCCACGTTGTGGTGTAATTGTTATTTGGATGGTTATATTAATGATGTGTAATTCATGTAAATAATAAATATAACATGATAATTATTTTGTATATAAGATATATCATCGAATTCTACACCTTTAAGGAAATGATATTGTCGCTCATCTGTATGTACGAATTACTGTCTCCATGACCCGATGATATTGATTTCCTTGTTAACCATTCATCGATGATTATAAAAATATACATTACTAATAAGTATGCAATATATGATATAATAATTAGACTAGATAAATATATATTTATATATATGTATTTATGTACTACCATATATATTATTCTCTTACTTCTAATCAATACAATATGAAAACAGAAACAACGTTTATGCGTACGTACGACCTACCGTCTCCATAAACTGTGTTTTCTATTTCATATATCTATATATTATAAATATTTATATTCTAAATATGTATGATTTATAAATCAAGGTTTATATTCTCTAAGTATTTAAATCATGACCTAAATGATATGATCAAGAATAACAAGTTAATATATGTACGATAATGAAAGGCATTATTACCCGAAATGTTAATTTAACATGAAAATCATTTTTAAATTGGTAGTGTAAAGTCATAAATGAATCATGTATGATATAATTAATATGAAAATGGTTCTGGTATAATATAATAACATACAATGGTCATTATACAAGAGGTTAAACGTACCCTTGAACAAAGGAAAGTGGAAGGTAAGGGATTTTTATCTCACTCCTTATTCCTGTGAGATTCATGCTATATTGCCACTATTACCTTTTCTGTGATGTATTTACTACCCATAATAGTATTCTTTATATAATAAACTTATTTTATGTGTATTTACATATTCATTTTATGATACTTCTTTCATGGGGTGTATGTTTCATAAGTTACCAAATTGGTAAGGGTTAATTTCATAATCTCATTATTATCTGAGGTTGTTTTTACATAAGTATCTTCTGTGACATACTTTTTATCCATGTCCATGTTTCATGAAAGTGTTTTGAAAGGGATTCTATTAAGGGACCTTTTTACTAAAACATCATTTCAGATGTTTTAAATATTTATTATTCCAAATCATTCTCATTAATTTCCATGTTCTCGAAATGGTTTTTAATGATTTATTTACATGGACATGAATGTTTTTAAAATTTCAATTCATTTAAAAAAGTTCAAAGTGGTGGGGGACACTTTTATTCATGAAAAATGTCTTTAAATGTCTTCTTTTTTAATTTTGTAACTTTTAAATGTTTTCATGAAAAAGGGATATTTCTCTAAAAAGTTTTACAAATAATTTTCATCTATGACAACATCATTTGATGGATTTAGAACTTGTTTAAAGTTTATTTATTATGATACAAATATTCCATATTGTATTGAAGGTTTTTTTGATATGTTTGACTATCTATGTTTTATTTTTACACCATTCATGGTTTATGGATAAAGTATTTACATTTCATATTCTATTTTTAATATGAATGTTTATGTGATTTTTAAACCTTTTCATATGAGGAATTCATTGGACTTAGTAAGTGACGGGTGGAGCCCGCTATAACTCCTCGATGAATCAGTAGGTCTCATTAGAAAAACTAGTGTCTTGGAACAAGGCATTGACAAAATTTTATTTGTTGTCTTGTCCCAAGGCCTTGACTATGTTGTTATAAAAGTCTAGCATTATGAATTCCATCATTATGAAAGTGGCTATTGATATTGCATGTGATTATTCGACTAGTAGAATAACCTTGTGAATAAGTAAATAGAATAATTTGATTTTATCTTTTCCATATTATGCTTAAGTTAAAGTTTGAAAGGATTTTGTTTTAGTTTTATACATTTCCTTAAATTTTTATGCTTATTTATGAAGGTTTCTGCTATTTCGTTATCCTTACTGAGAATCTGAGATCAAACCTTTCTATGTTTTATTTTTCCCCAGATGCGAAGAAGTATATTATGACTGACCTGTAGGGATATACTATGGGATCTCAGTGTTGTCTATGGAAACATGTAGTTGTAGTTTTACGTTTTACGATGTAATGTAAACCTTATGAATGTATGTAGTCCTTAAAAGGATACTAAACTAATCGGCCTTTTGAGACTTGAACTTTTGTGATCATGCCAATGATACGTGATAATGCACCGACTATTGGCTTCTCAGGTTGGGGCCTTACACATATGCCTACATCCTCTTTAACAGTAATCCAAATTCACTCCTTTACAATTTCTCCTCGAAAACATTAACCAACTCCATATAACTACTTTAATTTCATATTTAGGTTATTTAACTCAGCATAGCCTCAATAAAAATTTGATAAATATTTTTATTTGTTGAATAATATTTAGTTATATACTTATTGAATGATTTCAAATTTTATCATTATTAGGTGACATTTATAATTATTATTATATGAATATTTACTATTAATGATTTCCAATGATTATTTACCCTACACCTTATCGGTTATTTAAGTATTATTTTTACTTAGTGTACTTTATTATTCTCAGTGTTATATGTTTCTTTTATTATTTCTATTGTTATTTTATATATGAAATTAATTCTACTTTCAGAACAGGTTTGTGCAAAATAATTTTCTAATTTAGTATATCTTTTTCAAACCATTAAAACCTGTTCTTGTGAGAAATGAATTGTATTCTTTCCCCATATTCTACTTCATGTTAATATCACAAAAGGGGGGAGAATAAAAATGAGGAAATAGATATTAAACAATTTTAAACATTTTTTGTAAATTTTTTAGCATTCAATGGGTTTGGTTATCATCAAAATGGGAGATATTAATCGACTTAATTATGGTGTTCCAACATGTATCAATTGTTTATGTGTTTTAATGATTTAGAAAATCTCTATTTATCAGCTAATATGTTTATATTTAGTATTTTATATCCTTACATCAAGATATTATTAATGTTTATAAGTTTATTGGTGTATAAATTTTAAAATAATGTATCATACATGAGTTAAAAGATACTTATTCTTTTGAATTTTAAATGTTTTATTTAACTGACATTGGGTGATTATCCTATGCATAACATAATAATATTATGGAGTAAATTTAGTATCAGAATTTTATTTTATCCAACACTAAATTATTTTATCTTATGTAAATTCAGTTTAAAAATAATACCTTACTGTATAAGTAAGTCATAATTCTTAAAAATAAAATTATATTCTTCATGAAAAAATCTTCAAAACTCTATCAAAAGAGAATTATCAGAATACATTTATCATACAATAATTAAATTCATAAGAGTATTTTATTATAGTCATCCAATAATGTTATGTAAATTTTATATTTTAAATTAGTAAGATATTGTCTTACGAAGAAGAATTATCTTATGCAAATGTCGATGATTTTTTTTATATAATAAATTTTTTTGATAAATCATCTAATAAAAATAATGTTATCATATGTTAATCATATAAATAATAATTCATACTATGGATCATCATGATTATACTTATAACATTGATATAATCTCTCAATATGTCAATTCATTCTTTTAGGTGGATCAGAAAAAAGATATGTCTAAATAAGAAAAGTTAGATTTATAAAAAGTATCTTTTTTCCAAGAATGGAAAGATCCAAAGAAAATGATTTATGACATTTACCTGATTAATGTTTTTTCTATATTTGAAAAGAATGAAATTCACCATTAATAACCTATCTTATCAAGTATTAAATGGATTATTCACTTGACTACTTTGATTATTGGGTGTTCTTAAGTATAATTTCAATAGAGAATATATAAATAGAAGAGTTTTCTTCTACATAAATGAGAGGATCATGTATGTGAAAGAAAGAAATTATGAAGTTGTTATACAAGTGTAGTGATTTAAAGAAGATCATTTTAAATAAAATAATTTCCCTTTCAAATCCTTTAATATTTTCTTCTCATATACATTTATTTTCAACAATTACCAGTTTAGTCTTGCTACTATGTTCTTCATCATTCTTCAAACCTTATTTATCTTTATTTATTTATTCAATAATTATGATTATGTGTGTTATGGTCATGGATATATATTGTGAAGGAATTTGTTGGTTAAAATCTATTGGACCTTTTTAATAATTAATATCTACTTTAACTCATATAGGAGCCCCCAGAAAAAGGTATTTCATACTAAAAATAACCAAACTCATCAAGCAAAGTGTTGTTTGAGTGTACTAGGGGATTTATGTTCCCCAACCAACAATTAATATTCAATATTCCTATTTTCTTTTAAATTTTTATCATACTTATTTTTTAGAAGAAGTATGAAACTCACATACTATGATGAGGGTGGTTTTAATGTATATAAAATCTCAGGCACTCAATTTACCCCCACCCCTCTTAAGTGTTCAGTTATCTACTCTCAAGGAAAAAAAACTAGGGACCTAATAGAAGCTCTTCTAAATACAACATCATAATCCTTTATTAAATATCCTCCACTCATAAAAATCATATATGAATAGTATTGTAAATAAAAACCAGACATAATGATTAAGATAATGTATTATATAAAAATTGAAATATTTTTTGTAACAAAAAAACATACAACGATGGTATAAATTGAGGGAATGATAATATCATAATCATATTTATATAATAAAATTATAATAATAAATATTAAAATAAATTTATTTCTTATTAAAAATTAATTATAAAGCATTATATAAAGGAAATAAAGAGAAGATATTTAAATCCCTTAAAAAGAAATAATAATGCCACAGGAAAAGGTTACAACAAGGGGGAATAAGTAATATCTCAAGGAAAATATATCAAATGGATAAATATAACTATAAAATTATAAACATTTATTAAAATTATAAAATTTTACTAAAATTATATTGGGTTTTCAAATATATAGTAACAAATTAGATTTAGTTGGAAATGAGGAGAGATGATTAGAAACCCTTAACCTCCAATGTACATTCCTACAACATGAGAAAGAACTCCTTTAATACAAAACATCACCTTAAGTGGTCTATTGAGAAGAAAATAGTGAGTATAACAATTCTCAATGTATTTATATTAAATATGAATGGGAGAACAATTAATTATTTATAGAAAACATGAGAAAAATGTCTATCATTTTTTTTCAACTTATTTTCTAAAATATAGGTTGTGGAAAATGTAATAACATGGGATTAATAGTGATTTTAATCCATTTTCATTAAAATTTGTGGAATTATTTCTAAAATTTATTCATTAATTAAACAAATTATATTCATTAATATTTCTATGGCAATGTAAATGTCATTTTTTCAAAAACATGATTTATTAAAACATAAATTTTCATTTTAGAATTTATAAATTCCACTATATGTTTGGATATTTATTTTAATACATTAAAATAAATTATGTTAATAAATTAACATATATATGGAAATAAATTCCTTTATATTAATTATTAAATTCATTATAAATAAAAAATAATTCATAATACAAACATTTTATGCATACCATATTTTATAATATAACCAAAAAATAAAATTTATAGAAAATTACCCAACATTAAAAATTTGATAATTTATGTGTGTTGATTATAAATTTGGTATATTTATTTTGGAATATAATATTATACACCTGATAAATTTAATTATATAATAAAACCTATGGTGTATTTCAGATTCATTTGTTTGGCACAAAAATTTTGAAAACTGTTTTCTAATAAATTTTATTTTGATTATAATACATATATATATGCTTATGTGTGTGTGTGTTAAATTAATATTCATTTATTAACCAAAATTACTTATACTTATTTATTATACTATTACTAAATTATTTTCCCTATTTTTGTAAACACTTTAATGTTTCACATAATGGTAACATTACTATTTGAACACTCATTTTACAATTCTAATAGAATAATCCTCAACAGTATGATTCTAATTCTCATATTTCTATTTATATAGATTAAATTTATTTTTACCTATAAAATAATTCACTTAATTATTTCAATTTTTACATTGTACATTCATTTTCTTATTGTTTTAAATATAATAACAATGCATCTTTTATTCTTACCATTTATTATAGAATAAAATAAGCAAGAGTTCAAGATTAAATTTATTCCTTATATTTTTATATGTTTAGAAGCACTATTTACAACCATTATAGTGAATTTAATTTTCTTTATTTTTGTCGTACTATTAGGATGAAATAAAAGAACTCATTTAAAAAAATCTAAAATAATAGATTTTTTATTTTTTATAGTAAAATACCATTTGTTGTAGTATCACCACTTATATAATTTCATACACAAAATTTTTGGTATACTTCATTATATGAAAAAATGTAGATAATTATTATTCATAGCTTCCATAGGATCCCACAGTGATTCCTCCAAATTGTTAATACTCAGTGAATTCACAAGTTATATTTCTAATTCCTTATAAATTTCCCTATAATATCAGTAATCATATCATCATCATCATTATAGGACAAGTCTAGATCTAGCTTAATTTATTTGGTGGTGAGTCTATGTATTAGTTCTGAAATATACTTTTTTAATTGTGATACTTGAAAAAATACTACACTTTTGAGATGTTAGGTGGAATATCCAAATAATATTTCACTTCTCCAATTCTATCTAAAATCTCAAACGGTCCTATATTAAATTAACTTGTTATCTTATTCTTATTAAAGTGTATAATTTCCATTCTTATTGATACCATAAAGAATTTATGATGCCTTCATTAAAATTATAAATCCTTCCAACGATGACCACTATAGCTAATTTAATTTTTTTGATTTATCTAGGTATGATTATGGAGAGCTTTCACTTTCTTAGTTTTATTCTCAAAGTGGCATGGACCAAATAACGTCATTTTTCCAACATCATGCCCAAATGATTGAGTATAAAAATATTTTTATATATAAAGCCTCATATGAAACTTATAATAAACTAAAATGAAATATATTATTGTAGAAAAAACTTATATAGGTGGAATATACAAGTCTAATGTTCCTTGTGTGTTTATTTTGAATTATTTTATCATATCCTGTAATGTTTACATAATACCTTTATACTACTCATAAACTAGAGGGTCACCGATGGTACTCAAATGTAACTTAATGTTCATATCCTTTGAAAGTATCCACATGGATTTTAATGTGAAATGAGATTCATTATCAGATATAATTGATATGGTTGAACCATAAATAAATTTAAATTTATTAATATAGAGCTCTAAAATTCCATCTAAATGTATATCTTCCCTTATTCAAAAAAAATTTGAAACGATTTTATTTAAATCCAAAATGACCCATATTGCGTAATTCCACTTGGATTTATTATAAATCCTAATAAAAATTTCTACTATGATATTATCTCACTTACACATTGGTATAAAGGGTGGTTTCAAAATACCATTTAGAATTTATCTCCCAAACTTATTTTTTTATACAATGAATCTTGACCCATAGTCTTCAATTTCCTTATTCATATTATACCACTAGGATTATTCTCTAATATATATATATATATATACCTTGGTTCTAAAAAGGTATATATTTATATATTTTAACTATGATATTCATCTAGAAATTTGTAATGACTAGCATGTTTATAAATGAAATTCCCTTTTGATTTAGTAAATCCATTACGGTTATTGAAAACAAAAGAAATACTTCCGTTACTATGGACCGATATAGACTATTGGACTTAAAATATCATTAATCATCTTAATAATTCAAGATATACCCATTATATTGTGACAATTAATATTATAATATGTTAATGGTTATGATTGAGACTAAATGACACAGATAGAAGAAGCGATTTCCTCAACTAGTAGGATCAATCCCAATGTAGACCATCTACTGCAGCTTATGAGGGAGGTGCAATCACTGGGATTTTACCTTGACCAGTCCCAATAGATGATTGAATAACTAAATCATGATAAATACCATTTATGGGAGAATTTAAATCTTATTTAAATCATAAAGAAAACCATGTTCACTGAACCACCATACAAATGTGTCACCATTTTATCCCTTATATATATGACATATGATGATTTAATGAGGAGTAATATATATTGAACCTTGTAGTGAAAATTTTTATATCTTATTTTTAATTAAATAATGTATAAATTTATCCATATTTATTTTTTACTTGATCAATTATTTTTCAGTGTGTTTGATAAAAATAATATTTGGACATGAAGAAATGAAAATTAAATTTTTGGGATATATATACTATCAATTAAGACACTATTTTGATAAATTAAATAATTTTAATTAAATAATTTTTTGATAATATAAAATTATTAGAAGATAATTATTTATATATAAATGATAATATATTTTAAGGAACTCCAATGTAATTTTGATAAGGGTAGAAAAGTGGTCAATAGAGAAAAACTAGTAGTTTATAGTAAATATGTAACTTATTTTAAAGTAGAATCTATGATATTTAAAAAATTATATTGATAAATATATATTATTTTTGATATCATTACATTGAAATTATCCAATGGTGAATTTTTTTTGGAGACATCCGAATTTTGGGGTAAAAATTAAATAGGGAATAAATACACAGTCTATATTATGTGATAATAATAGCCAAAAAGTGATGTAATAAATTACATACAATGAATACATGAAATAATATATATTTTTAATTTAAAATAATTTTTTCTTTGATTTTATTAATTTTATAAACCTTTAATGAATCCTCTAAAAATGATATTTCATTTTGATGTTTTAAAATAAATTCATTATGAAGTTTACTCACTTCCACATCACCAAGTATATATTTTTAATATTATAAGTTATTTTCCTTATAAAATATCAAAAACCACTTCTATTTTATAGAAACCATATGTAAAAAACTTGTTAAGTATTATGGTTTTAATAATTTTATCATATAGATTTCATAACCATTGTTTGGAAATTAATAAAAAAATCACATATTTAACTATTAATACCCACCATAACTCCAACTACTCTTCTCTAATAACCCATTGAGAATTAATTTACTCTCTAGACCACTCTTTAAATGCCTCTCTTTGTTTTCCAAATCTCTTAAGAACTTTCTATAATGCATTTAGAAACACCCTCTCAAGGAATGTAAATCCTCTCCTCCTGTTTATTCATGAACTTATTTGTATTATGCCAGTCTCTTTCCAATTTTAAATGTTGGGACGAGTTGTTGGACACCCATTTTAATATACATATGGAATCAATGTAATGATATAACACCTTTAAATCTCATTAAACCCTTCCATTAACCTTCATGTGCACCTGTTCTGGTGCCAAAATTATCCTATGATTTTTTACCTACCAAATATATCTGTAGTGAATAACCATAACCATTCACACTCAGGTGTATTAAAATATAGGTTTATATCATTAATTTATTTGGGAATTGAATTTATTTAACCCAAACTAATTAATTTTTGGATTAAAATTTATGAAAGGATTTCTTATGTTTTATGGTCAATGTGGCACACAAATGCTTGTAAATGATATGAATGTGAATGGTGGGAAAAGAATTATAGAACCATCTAATTCATTGGTTAATGTTTTCATCTCATGAAATTTTATGTATGGTTTGTGGGAGGTTATCCTAAGGACACTATTTTATGATATCTTGGTTTTTATACATGAATTATATTTATGATTTTATGTTCTGTATTATAGTCACATTCTTATGCTTCCTTAACATTATCATCTTATATCACGATTATTTGTTCATATTTATGATTATCACCTAATTTATGTAACATTTATATGAATATTGAATAAAAGTTATTATTATTATCATGTTATAGTTCAATTATTCTCATAATAGGATTTATATCTCACCCATTTATTTTTTACATCCCTAGGAAATCCTACGAAGTTGTAGAAGAGTGATGAAATATTTTGAAGGTGTTATGGAGTTTTAATTATTTTTTATATACTTCTTTAAAATTATTATTTTATGTATCTAATTACCAAAATACTCTAGTCCATTTTATAAGTTATGATTTTATTCAGTGTATCATTATATAATAAGTCACTAGTTATGGTTTTTGAAAGAAATGAGTTGTTATAGTTTGTATCAAAGGAAGTTCTAGTTATTTTTTCCATTTGTATTAGAAACATTTAATGAAATAATTATGGATAGTACCGAACATCGTAAAACTTCTGTATTTTTTTTAATGTATAGAGTATGTTTTTATGAAGAAACAAAATCAATGTTAGTATACAACAATTGGACGAGGCTCTAACACAATTGTACCTATGGGTAATAACCATAAAAAGGGTTAATTAGGAATTGAAAAAATAATTACCTAGTGATTAAAATGTGGGCTTAATGAACACATAATTTGAAACTGCTTATGGATATTATTTAGTAAATTCACAAGATTATTACATACTATTTTTATGGGAATAAAAAATCTCTAATGTAATCTTATTTTAGAAATGAAACAATGGATATCTTATATTGAAGCCTAGAAATTCATAGGTTATAGAATGTATGTTATTTATCATTTATACTATAAATGTTCATATTTTACATTTTATATGTTTATTAGTTTTAATATTATCATCATTATGTCTATTTTAGATGAATTAAATCATTAGAACTAGAATTAAATAGTTAAAGGCATTATTATTGTCCATTCATGAACTTAAAATATCTTATGTGATTCTTCCATGTCATGTAAGCTCAGTAGAACGATTCTAACACCCACTCAAAACATGTAAGTGGAGTTATTGATGAAAAATAAAAATGGAGAAACTTTTTCATCCCAATTATATAAATCCTCTCCTATCCATATTTGGGGGTTGATCTTCCCAGAAAACTTGTGATACTCCCTTCAGTAGAGTTAGATGCAATTATGGATATGTATTGTATTTCCTTATATAGTGAAAACTAAACTTTAAAAGTGAAGGAAATCACCCTCCATATCATGAATAACCATCTAATTATATACAACATAATGCAGATGATGAATCTCCTCTAGTATCATCATATAAATCATGGATATTATTGTCCTATGAGTAATAATATCTATCTATAATGATTTAAACTTAGGAAAATATCATCCTTGGTGACATACCCCCTATGAGTTAACTCTAATGTGTTTCCAATTTTTTTTTCAATTACCCTCATAGATGATAGGTTTAGTTATTAATAAAAACTATACCTGGAGAATTACCATTATCCAAGAATTCATATAGAATTGACACTATTGTAATTGAAGTAATGATGAAGTTGCATGAGGAGAATTTGGATTAAGTTTTTCAACCCCCAAGTTCTTCACTATGGGTTGCATCAATAATCTTCATCAAGTGGATTAATGGTTTAATGAAACTCAACACTGATAGTCCCGATCTCAACAAGATGATTATACCAAAAATGTATCCTCTCTCATATATTTTTGACTAGTTAAATCATCTATGTGGAGCCTAGTACATTTTAAGATGTATTTTAAGTTAGGATACTATAATGTAAAGGTAAAAAAGGATGATATACCAATGATAATTTTCATTAAATGTTTGGGACTATGAGTTCATAGTGATTGCATTTTTTCTCAATAATTCTCTAACTATCTTGATGGATATAATGAATTGAATCATCATGGATTAACTCTATAAAATTTTTGTAGTATTCCTAGATGATATTCTTATCTACCTCAAAAGAAAGGAGGAATATTATGAGCATTTAAATGTGGTACTAGTGTCCTTGAAAAGGGAAATGTTTTATGTGATGTATAGCAGTTTTGAGTTTTTAATGGATTAAGTAACAGTCATGCGGCATGTTATCACCATTAAAGGTATATCTATGAATATTTTAAAAATATATAATGTTGAAGGATGAACTAGACTGATATTTATGATGGATATTAGAATATTGTTTTGAATAGTTGGGAACTATCATTGATTTTTGAAAAACTTATCATGATTAAAAATCCCAATGACTAAGCTAACATTGAACCGAGTGATGTTTTTTTGGATATATAATTGAAAGGAAAGATGTAAAGAGTTAAAGAATAGAATAATGCCTACAATTTAACTCACATTACCCACCAATGGAGAAGGATTTGGGATCTATAGTGATTATTTAAAAAGTTATTGGGTTTTTTACTCAATTAATATGAAAAATTTATACCATATTCCTCCTCATTAAATACCCATGGGAAGAACTACCCAAAACAAGATCTGGAATTTTCTTTAGTGATATTCTCATTGAATATTTTTTAAAATTATCACAATGAGGATAAGTGTGACATAAATATGGTTCATAAAATTGTCATTTATATATTCACACAAAATGAGTGTAATATGAAAAATAAAATGTGGTTAGATATGATCAATGGTTATGATTGATCAATCCATTTTAATAATGCAAAGGTGAAAAATGTGGCATATTCTCTAAGTAGAAAGGACCCTAAAACTATATTGATGACGAGGTTTATAAAGGATCAAATATTCATGGAAATGAAAAATATAGACATGGTAATCATAAAATGGATATATACTACATTTCTAAAATAAATTCTCAACGTTCATTCTTGAGAGGGTCATGGAGGCCCCGAAATAATATGAGGATCTATAGACAATGGTAGAAAATATTCATGATTTTATATTTTATAAATATTTATTTATATGGTTTAGAATGAAGATATTCATCCCATACATAGTAGAGATAAAGAAGGAACTTATTTATTATATTCATAACTTATCCGCATTTATGTATCTTGAAAGTTCCAAGATATATTGATATCCAAATAGAACTTTTAGTGGGATAAAATGAAGATGGGGATTAATTTTTTTTATCTTGATGGTTGGTATGCCAAAAAGTGAAAGATTAATGATACAAGTATACAAGTATGATGAAAACATTACTCATAAAAACATTGAAATAGTAAAACGTGACCAATTATTTTTTTATGACCCCATTGAAATTTAAAGAAAATATTGATATCTGTGTGAAAATTGATCACCTTAAAAAGTCAGTGCATTTCATTTATATTGAGGAAAGTTTCTATTTTTTAAAACTAAACAATATACATATAAGTTATGTGGTGAAATAGCATGAAGTGGCACTATCCATAGTATCTTATTGAGATATGAGGTTTACCTTGAGGTTCTGAAGAAGCCTTCAGTAAGCACTAGATACAGAGATGAGTTTCAGTACTACTTATCGCCTTTAGATAGATGGTCTACCTAAAATAATAATAAAAAATCAAGATGTTATTCAAAGATAATGTTCAATGGATTTCAAAGGATATTAGTATTAACACCTTCTTCTAGTGGAATTTTCATATAATAATTTATTACATTATTTTATTCAAATGACACATTTTCATGCTCTGTATGAGAATTGGTTTCAGACACTAACATGTTGAGATGAAGTTAGAGAGGGGAAACTTATTGGACCAAATCTTATCCATCATATGCTAGATAAGGTTGAAACTATTTAACATCATATGAAAATACATAAAAAGATAGCATATAATATATGAGAAAAATTATAGATGAGACCTAGAGTTCATAGATAGAAAAAAGGTGTTCTATCATATATCTTTGTGGAAGAAATTTAGGAATATTGGGAAGAAGATAAATCTTAGTTCAAGATAAATTTTCCCCTTTGAGATACTAGATCTCTTTGGATATATGGAATAACTTATAGAACTCCTACCTAAACTTCGTCAAGTACATGATGTGTTCCATTTATCCCTCTTGAGGATGTACATATTGAAAACACAACATGTACTGAATCCATAGATTGTAATCTTGTATAATGATATTTTAGAAAAATAGTAGTTTGTGAAGATCATATATAATTGAGAAAAATTTCATTAAAATATGACAACTCACTTGCAGAAAGTGCTTTGGTGTAACCCTGAGTTTGAGGAAGAAACATGCGAACTGGAAAAAGAAACGAAAGAGTATGACCATCAAATTTTTTAATTTCTGAAATTAAATTTTTAGTGTTAAATTTCTAGGGGGAAGGGGTGAATTTAAGGACTTGAAATTTTATAAATATAATAACATTTTGATTATGTAAATTTCAAATAGTTATAGAAAACGCATGCACTATATTGCTTATTTTGGAATGATATATCCTATTGGATTTAAAATACCATTAATAATATTGAAAACACATAATTAAACATTTAATAACATTTTTATATAGAATATAAACATTAAATTATATACATAAAAAATAAGTTATGAAAATTTTTATTACACATCTTTACAATTCACAACAAAAAATAGAATATATTGACAATATATAAATGACAATAATGAAGATGTTTCTGCACATTTAGAAGGATTAGAAGGATTATCAAAACTTTCCAAAAATTAAACTATTTCACCTAAATCTTCTTAAACTATTGATAGTTTTTTATTCAACTTTAGACATATGAATATTCTTGATATAACGAAGAAGAAAAAAATATTTATCTAGAAACTCTTTCATCTTATGATGTTTCAAATTAGTAACAACTTCCCTTATAAGTAAATCTAACTTCCATTACATTTATACTTTAAATGCATCAAAGTATTATTTTGAAATAGAATATTACTTTCTATATTGGTACTCCCTTTTCAGTGTATCAAAAACTATGTTTGAAAATGATGATTTTTTTTCACACATTATAGAACCCTATAGGAATATTTAGATCAGCATACATCTTTACTACTTCTTTATTACAGTTATTGACATTAAAAAAATTACTTATGAGGGAATTTTACTTTTAAACATTTGAGATGATGGAACTTTTGTTTATTAAAAACCATAAACATCCTTATCTCTTCCACAAGACTATAAAAGAAAAATATTTACATACGAAACCAACTATTATCATAATAAATGAGAATGATTACATTACGTTCTCTTCTGAGAATAAAAATTCTATGAAACTGAAGCTATTGATCACTTCATCTAGCTCAAAATATTTTTAAAGGTATTTGAAAAAGATATTTCAAAGATGAAGAAAAAAAATTTAAGAGGTTTTCCAAGAAGAAGATTCTTGGGTTTTAAAAGAAGATGAGACTTTTTGTTCAAAAATTTTTCCGATGATGCTTCAAATTAACTATCCAAAAATTATAGAATATTCATTACGTATTTTAAATTTGGTAAAGATATTTTATAAGAAAGTCATTCATAAGTGAAAATTTTTCTTAAATCATTTTAATAATATAGAATTTAAATAATATAATATGTTTAAAATATATAAATAATGAATGTAGTTTTTCATGAACCTATTTTGAATTTTTAATTAGTCCAGCTATATAAATAAATAGATTTTTTAATAGTATAATTTAAATTTAAAGGAAGGGTTTGAAAACATTAGAAAAAAAGATCTCTCTTCACTATATAAAATAGTTAAATCAATAAAACACATATTTTAAAATAAAATACATCACGGATTATCAGTTCTAGTTATAAGGATTTTTTGGCAATGAATTACTTCAGAGTTGATCACTCCATTATTAAAATTTAGATTTCCATATAATCCTTAGAAAACTATATGATGATTTAATGATTTAGTTCAGTGGTTTATTTTATAAATAACCTAAAATTCAATTTTCTTTTGGTACGCATATTCATTTGTGTCCAGTAGTTTGTCATGTGAGTTTTTCGGTATCCAAATCTGGTTATTTTGTGTAGAAATTCTCAAATTATTGTTAAATAAATATTTTTAACAAATAAAATCGTAAATAATAAAAAAATATAGGTTTTATAATGAAATATTCATTTTCATAATGTCTTTTTATATGAAATTAAGAATTTTAATAGTTGACATGATTTTCAATTTGTTCTAGGAACAAAATAATTCCTAAATAATTTTGGCCTTTCCCCATTACTACATTTTCCAAGTTTTCCATTGTGATTTTTTTACAAGGGAATTGATTTCTTTTTATGCATACTAGATGATTGTTTCAAAGTTTCAATTTCATCTAATAATTCTATATATTTAATTTCATTTTAATCATAAGAATTTTTTATGAAATATATTTTAAATCTGTAATTTGTTTTGATATGATTTATTTATCTAATACAATAGAATAACAATATTTTTTTAAGTTTTCAATAATCATTTTTTATTAATTAAAATTTATCCTGTAGGATAAAGAAAAACCTATTTAATTCATCATAATACAATTTTTTATAATTGGGGTTTTGAAAGTGAGGATATTTTACCTCATTAGTATGATCCATAAGACATAGAATTTGATTTTTATTCTCACGCTCTAAATTTGTAGAAGATTTATCATTTCAAACAGAATAATCACTCAAAGTAGCCACAATATTTTTCATTACATTTCTTCTATAATCACATTTCCATTAATCTTTATGTGAAGGACAATTAACCATTTTATGACATTTTTACTCACATTATCATCATCTATTATCTTTAGTACATTTATTTCTATTGTTGTATATATTTTTAAATGTTTTAACAAAATTTTATTAATATTTATCTATATTAAGATTAATTGAATAATAAGGTCGATAGAAATTATTTTTAAGAGAAGAAACTACATATTTGACATTTTTTAGCTTCACACTGCATCTCAACTTCATACATCATGAAATTTTTAATTTGATCACTCATTACTAATTATTAAATTATTATATATTGTCTTATAGAATAATATATTCCATCTTCAATCATTTTAAAAGTATAAATAATAAACAATTGTATTATTGTATCTCATTTTTATGATATTTTTAGTATCATTATAGAAAATATAAATATTTTTTCACAGCTCACATGTAGTATAAAACTAAGAAACTTGATTAAACTAATCATTCCCTAAGTAATAGATAATTGCATTTAATTCTCTTGAATTAAGATCATATGATTTTTCAGGATCTTTGTCTCATTTTTTTGATCTTATATTGGAATTTTATAAGGCCTTTAAACCATTAAATAAACTCATATTCCATGGGTTTTCTAATAAATAACATCAAAATACATCGATCATCCATTATTATCAGAATTAATGTAAGGATCACAAATCATTTACATATCTTCTATATGATCCTCCATTTTGAGAATTGACTATGTCTATATAATGAAAAAAGGATTATTAAAGATAAAATATAACATTCATAAAACTATTTGGTATCATATTGAAAAAAATCTTCAAGGATATCCAAAAAGAGAATATAAAAAAGAGCCATACCTTTGATACCACTTGTTAGGTTAGAAAGGCTAAAATGACTATGATGATGGGGGTGAATTTTGATACTTTAAAATAATGGAATAATTAAAAATAATTATATTGATATGCACTGTATATTCTCATCTATCATAAATAAGAGTGAGAAATAGAAATAAATTTGGAAAATAACACAAATATATATTGTGTTTCATAGAAAAAATATATTATAGTCCACTCCACCAACCCTCTCCACAGGATTTATGATTTTAACTAGTATGTCCTTTTACCGAGGTCTTGTAAAACTGAGTATAGTCAGTTGATATCTTTTTAATAAGGATTTTACATGCGCTTATAGTACATTTATATTGAACCATTAATCCACAGCTTAGTCTAATATGATGATACTCTTTCACCACATGACTGTGTCTGAGAAGCCTGAACATTAATAATTTAATAGAGATTTATTTTGATGGAGAACACAAGTTTCAATCTTAGTTAAAATATCAAACTACTAATGAGTTTGATCCTTTGTAACATACATTAGTATCAAAATAGCCTCCAAAATTTCCTAGAAATTTTTTATATAATAATAGAGAGTATAAAAGATAGATGAATAAATATTTAGGCCTCCAAAGATCAACTCTGACAAACACTTTGTTGAATTTATAGAAGAAGATTTTATAATGACATACATCATTAGTGAAACCAATAATAATGAGTCCATAAATTAGATCAAAACATGTATGTCTCCAAAATGTAGCTCTAAAGGTGACACAATGATTTTATTTAAAAGTAGACATGATTTTCCTTCCTATTAATATATCTATAAGTTGTGTACTCCGAAGATGAATGTATGAATATTTATATTGTAGGTTGAATAGATCTAGGTTAAAGGATTCTAAAAATAACTCATAATAAATATTGAATATTTTAATTCAACTTTATTCAATATATTCCTAACATTATTTATAAATAGAAATGATTTAATCTATTGGTTACGATCATTTTAATCATACATAAAACATAATAAAAGCGATATTTAATTCTGACAAGGTCATTTTTGAAAATGAACATAATATAATTAATTCAAAACTTTTTCATTGACCTGTCAAATGTAGGGATCATTCACATATCAATAAACAATAAAAGTAATGTAGAAAACATATGGTTTCTTACTAAATTTGGGTTAATTAACCTCATGAATATTCCTTTAAACATAGTGTTTCTTCAAAATGTAGGGTTGTTGATCTATAATTTTTGAATAGTGTAGGGTAGATGATCCATTTATTTCCTTTTAAACCTATGGTTCCCAAACCATATGTTACTCTTTAGAAATTTAATTTACAGACAATGCTTCTAGAAGACATTCAATGATATCCAAAATACATTAAAAAAATATTTTCCTATATATGAACAACTTATGTATTCTTTGACAATAAATATTATAATGAATATAATTTTCTTGAAATTAACTAAAAATAAACATTATTAGTTACCAAAACTTTGGTGTTTGTGATAATAAAAAGTAAAAAATAATGTAACAAAAATATTGAATCGACGCATTCTCAACAAGATGAATATGGAATATTTTATTAAATAACCCTTTCGTCATGAATTCATAGTGAAAATAGATACTAAGCATATGAGGTAGTTTAGGTACCATTAATGATGCAATAATTTATTATGGAACAAGAAAATAAGCTTAGTGATGTGAATAATTGTGTGAACTACTAAAAAACTAGGAAATTGAAGTTTACTACTGGTCATAACAAGCACACACTCATTGTAAATTAGACAAGGGAAAATTCACATACAAAGGTTGATAGGGAATATAGATTTAAAAGTAAAGTTTCATTCAAAATCGTAATTATTACAAATTTATTAGGGAAAACATATCTTATAGAAATGTATTTCTAGTGGGTAAAAACCAAACACTTTAATCCTTTATATTAAAAATAAATTCAAACAGAATTTTCATTGAAATCCATACATAATTTAAAATGGAGAATAATTTAAAGATCCAATAGTATGATAGTTTTATTAAGAAAATTTCTAAGACAAAAATTGAAATGAACCAATACAAAACATAATAATTTATAAAAATAAAAAATATATTATTTATAAACATTATGATTTTGTAGTTAAATATGATTTTAGGAAATCAACTCTAATAATAACCACTTCGTTTAATTATACCTTACTATACCATTAAATACCTCGCTATAGATGAAAATATAAACCATAGTTATGTTTGGATTAGTGACATATAATTCATTATGTATATGGTAAGAAGAAATGATCTCCTTAGGAAAATTTTCATGATGAATAGAAAATAAAACAATGATATAACATGAAAAACATCTAAAGATTAAAATTTTAAGGATACACATTATTGAAAATATTTAATATAAGAAATCATTAAATTAGTTACCCTATTTATATATTATTAGACCAAATAGAATCCTTTTACAATCTTAGGAATGATTTGAAGTAGAACAGGGAATGAAATTAGTTAACAAAGATATAGATTGTTTCTATGTTCATTAAATTTTGTAAATGAAGTATTATAACATGAATAATAAAATTTATAGAGTTCTCTAAATAAAATAAAAATTTAAATATGATTGGATTATATAACTAATAAATTACTATATCAAAAACATAATATTATTTGAAATCAAAATTCAAAATAAATAATTATTTATAAAAAATCACATAACGTTACAAAAAATTACATTCCAAAACATTTAATATAAAATAAAACAACACTATTGAAACCATCCATTAATAATTTATAAAAATATATTTATGTATTTTTATTAGTTTTGGGAAATTAAGTGGCTGTAATATCCCCTAAAAACATGAAAATTCCCCAGAAGAGTTTATAACCCCTACTTGAACCATTGGAGGAATTTATTTAATTTAGTGGTTTATAATACACATCCCAATAAATGCTAAATCGATCTTAACTTCCATGAAATAAGATCACATAACCTAAAAATACCAATAATTTATTTCTATAATCAAATAAAACCAAATATTGATGAAAACTAAGTCATAGTAATTCGAAAATTCATTAATTTCCATTATTCCCTAAAACCCCAATTTACATCACCTACTAATCCTATAATAAAATCACTAAAGAATTAAATACTTATGTTATACCACATCCCAAGAATTAAATATCAAAAAAATATAGATAGATGGTTGGGAAATGAGAAAAAAAAATTTATTGAATATTTTATTGATAATAAATGACAATGTTTCCTCACATTTTTTTATATATGTTCATTTATAATAAATTAGGGATTAGATAAGTCTTTAAAAATTCGATGAAATTTGCAATTTTTATATCTGTTGTTCACTGTCTTAATTTATCTATAAATATATTTTAGTGAAATATTTTAACTCTGAATTTTATAACTATGTCCTTGAAATAATACGATAAAAAAATAATTTGATGAACATGAGATGGATCATTATTTTTATTAGAGTATGTGGACCATGATGTCTACTTCAGAATAAACTCATCAGATTGAAAAAAACATAATTTTTTTGGCTATAACAACTTTTTCCATGGTTGGATTGGGATAAAATTTTGATAGGATCTCGTGATCCTAATTTATCAAAAATAATACTATTGTATAGATATCAGGTTTACACATTAAATGGTGCAGAGGGCGATGTAATTTGGTTTCAAATATTGGGCCTAAGTTCTCCATTCACACACGAATCCACATTAAAATATATCTTCCCTTCCACTGAATAAATATTTATTTTTATCATTTAGAGGATTTGGAACGTGCATTAGGAAGTTGAGGGTAGATATTAAGTAGATCCATTCCAATTATCCAAGCATTTCAACAAGGGTACCTCTTGAAGAAAGGATCCCTTCATCAAAGCCTTTTCCTTCTTCATCTAATTGTAATATTTCTGTTTCTGTAATAAAATTCTAAGTTACTATTCTATTTATTCTATTTCTTCTATTTTCATATATTTTATTCTCTTATAATAATTTTATTCGGGCTATAAATCAAGATTAGAAATGTTAATAGGTCATACCCTTTCAACGACCATTGTGATTGTAAAATGTTTCTACAATAACTACAGTGCCCATGGAAGAGTAATTTTTCTTTGCATTTGATTGACCTATAACATACTAAATTTATTTATTTTTAAAAAATGAGATACTTTAATTCACATAATATGGTATTTTAATTTAGTTTTTAATTTAAAATAAACTAACAATGTAAAAGAACAATTAACAGAAAACTCATGAGGTTGAATATGTGAATTTTGGGAGTGTGTATTTAATCAAAAAAATACTGGATCAATTTTTAGAGTTCAAATATAATCCATAAAATTAATTCATCCTCATGTATACAATGTATATGTGATGTAATTTTCAACTAACAAAAATATATCTTTAGAACATAAATCAATGTAGAGTGCTACGATTTCACATTCCAAATCTAGCATAGGGTTGAATTGACATCATCTTTGTGTTAAAGTTTATTTTCATATATTTAAGGGTTTTATAAATTAGGGGATCATAATAAAGTGGATATTATTTAAAATTATAATGATTAATATCTATTTAAAATGGTAGAGTTAGATCTATCATATTTTTAGAAATCATTTTCTGAAAAAACATCGTATTGTTGTGTCTAATTAATCCAATTTTCATATCAAAAATAAAAATATAAAAATAAAGTATTATTCCATAATATATATAGTTTAGGATTGATAATAACCCCGAATACTTTTAATTAGTGTGCCTAGGTTACTTTATTTTATTTTCAAGATACCTTTAATATGTTCTTTTAACTCACATCCTCCTCTGAGAGAGGAGCTTGGTCATTTACTCTATTGCCCCAAATTATCCAAACTAAACATCATTTGAGAGAGTCCATGATAGAGACACTAAAATTAGAACCATTTTGAGGGAGAAAAATAATTATTTCAACAATTTAGTGGTATTGTTGTTTTAATTTTCACTTTATTACCTTCCTTTATTATTTATTCTATATTTTCCCAATCATAATTTTTCATTTTCTATTGTAATATACATTTTTAATGGACTATAAACTCAATAGTTTTTAACTTTTTATTATGGATTAAATATCTGAATTTTTTCTTTGATTTATTGAAAAAACTAATTATGGTGAGCTCCAATATCTTGACCCTAATATTGAACACTGCCTTAGGGATCAAATCAAACAATATCAGTCTACAAGAAGATTGGACATTCAACTAGTTGAAGAATCCCTCAATCCTTGGAACATTGATATTGGAAACAATTATGAACCAAAAATAAAACAAGAACCAATGTATGAAAACAATAACAATGATCTTAATTTAATTATTCTATAATTAAATGCATAAGATATTAACAATCAATTAAATTTTATTACATTCCCAAATCTCAAATCAGACATTAAATTGAAATTCGGGTTAATTCACGTTCTTCCAAATTTTCATGGATTATTTGATGAGAATCCAACAAAATATTAAAAATAATTTAATGTTGTATTCTCAACCATAAAACCGTGAAATATTTCTAAAGTTCAAATAAAACTAAGAGGATTCCTATACTTTATTGATGGGACTACAAAAAATTGGATGTAGTATTTTCAACATGATGTTGTAATGTCTTGAAATTATTTGAAACATCAATTTCTAGAAATTTTATCTAGAATCAAGGACCACTGCCATTTAAAAATATATCTCATGAATACAAAAAAAACACAAGGGGATTCAATGTATGAGTAATGGGAGCGATTCAAGAAGTGTTGTGCGAGCTGACCACATCAAAAAAATCAGTGATTAACATTTTATATAGTACTTATATGAAAGAATAAGACCTGTGGAGAAGAGAATGGTGGATTCCATAGTTGGAGGAGCATTTTATGACCAAACACCAGTAGATTCATGTGCATTTATTAGCATGATGGCACAAAACTCCAAAAAAATTTCGTTTTAGGCATACCATGTATTAGAGGAGTACATAAGGTCCTTCCATATTATCTTGAAAATATTTTAATTAATACCATGTTTGAATAATTAAATAGTATGGTGAGTAATATTTTTTTGAAAAAAAGTACATACCAACCCACTCATACGAGGCCTTATGAAATTTTCTCCGAAATAGACCACCAAACTGATTATTGCATCAAGTATAAGAGACAGAAGATTGGGTAGCTTTATTTCCTGGGAGACCATATTAGCAGCAAAAATATCAACACAGCAAAAATAAGTTGATTAATTTTCACCAACATACAACCAAGGGTGGGAGGATCAATCAAACATGAGGTATTTCTTTGGACAATAATAAAGGCCACTTTTCAACAAAACAGCTACCAGGTTGCACCTTACGAATAATGTTTTCAACAACACCAAAAGATATTTGATGACCAAGATTCAAAAATTACACAATAAGGGAATTATCAACCAATATTAGATTCTAATACTAGTAATCATTTTAAAAACATTGTTCTTAATCTAAATAATGAGCTGAAGTGTCATGGTTTAGAGTTGAGGGAGTTGAAGACAGAAATGAGAAATATTTCCACTGCTCTCCATGAAATGGAAAGTAAAAAACCCTAGAAAAAATCCTTCCCAACATATTCTAAATCACATGGGGAATGCTAATGCCATCACATTAAGAGGTGGGAAGAAAATGACTGATACAACTACTCTAATCAAACCATGAGAATTCAACTCAACTATGGAGAATATCTCGATAAGACATGCCGATGAGCATCCTAGGGATAAAGACAAAAGTAAGAAAAATATTTATTATGTTACCCATAAAACCCTTCAATTCTGAAATATAGTTCTACAAACCAAGAATATTGCTGAAGAGGTGATGAGAAACGTGTTTTGGGATACATTCAAGTGTTTTTAGATCGACTTCCCAACTCAAATCCATTAAGTAAATCCCAAGGAATACAACATTTTAAACAAAATTTATACTAATTTAAGTGTGATAAACAGAAATTAGAGGATAAATCATGGATGGGATGCTTCATAACTCATTTCTCCAAATCTAGTAATGCCTCCAAATTTCAAAGACAAATTTACATTGACCATCCCATGCCCTTAGGGGAGTTACTCATTTTTTAGGCTTTATGTGATTTGAGAGCTTCTAAAAATGTGATGCCTCAATATGTATTCTTTTCATATTAGGTAGGTGAGTTGTGGTAGATGAGAGTAGTGTTGTAGTTGGTGAATATGTATATTCTATAACCAATATGAGTCATTGAGGATGAATATTTTTTACTAAGAGACATGATCTTTCACACAAATTTCGACATTCTTAACATGCATGATGATTAGGTAAATTCTCATGCTCCCATTATCATTGGTAGGACCTTTATTAAAATCAGAAAATGATCATCAATGTCCATGATGGTACACTTTACATGGAATTTGGACATGAATCTATGATATTTAATGATATGGACTCTAGGAATTACCCCTAAAAGGACCATTAATATTTTTTCATCTCTTATTTTGAATGACCAAGTAAAAACCCAATGGAATATTATTTTACAATGATTAGAGATATTATGAGAATTATTAATAGTTTTATGTCTAATAAAACTTCCACACCTATTTATAATGCACAAAACTATCTTGTATTTTATTTTCATTTGGATTTATATTCTGATTTTGATCATGTTCACTCTAATTATGACTGGGCTTTTGAGTTTTCAAATGGATTTGATGCATTATTCACTGATTTTGATGATGTCTATTCAAATACTAGCATTCATTGTGCACATATTTCAGTTCCTTATCTATCTATACTACATCCCAATATTTGAAGTCAATACATTTCAACAAAATCTCAAATAAACATACATGTTGTGTTGTGATAGATTACATTTTATAATTTCAAACAATCGACCTTTTGAACAAGAATATTTTTTTTGATTCTTTTGAGAGATACCATTAGGTAAATTAGGTGGTCCTTGTCTAATGTGTCATGTATTTTACCCTCTATTTTAATGAATAAGATTATTTTTGAGGATGCGGATAAACCAGTTTGGTACCCACACAGGAGACTGAATCAAACTCTTCTAAAAGATGTTAAAAAAATTCAAAAAACACTCAAGTCATGTATAATTTATCCAATTTTAGATTACATGTGGATGAGTCTGATTCCAATTGTGCCTAACAAAAGTGGTGTTACTAATGTTAGAAATGATAGAGAGGAACTAGTTACAATGAGGGTGAAAAATAGTTGGCATTTTTTTATTGATTATAGGAAATTATATTAATCAA
Source organism: Viscum album (assembly GCA_963277665.1). Lineage (NCBI taxonomy): Eukaryota > Viridiplantae > Streptophyta > Magnoliopsida > Santalales > Viscaceae > Viscum > Viscum album. The sequence continues at coordinate 1,351,075,471 of OY728157.1, forward strand.
CATGGAAGGACCCTTTCCCCCTCTTGTTTATTGATCAAATGCATGAGAGACTAGCTAGGAAGATATACTATTGTTTCTTGGATGGAATTTCTGGATATTTTTTGGTATCTATATCTAAAGAGGATTAGGATAAAGCAAAACTCACTTATCTATTATGTACATTTTAATACTAAATGATGCAATTTGGAAATTTCAATTCCACAAGTACCTTTTGTAGATATATGGTGAGTTTTTTTTATATCATTGAGACCACCATAGTGTTATTTATGAATGATTTTATAGTATATGGATATTCATTTGATGAATGTATCTTTAGTTTGGGAATGGTGTTGAATAATTGTATTGAGAATAATATGGTCTTGAATATGAAAAGTGTAATTTCATGGAAGAGCATGTGATTTTCTTAGGGAATGTAGTGTAAAAAAAGGAATCGAGGTTGATAAATATAAAGTGGAGATTATTTTATAAATTCTATATCCTTCATGTTTGCGTGATATTAGAACATTCCAAGGGAATAAAGGCTCTTAATTATATGCTTCATTAGAAATTTTAGTAAGATCTATTTACACTTATATTCATTGCTTCAAGTGGATATTGAAATTTTTTTTGATGATCCATTAAGGGTATCATTTGAAGAGTTAATAAGAATTTAACTATGCCACCAATCACAAAACCCCCATGGAGGGAGAATTATTTTAAAATTTTGTGTGATGTGTCAAGATTTACAGGTAGATATGTCTTATATAAGAGGGTAGAATGTAGGTACCACATGATTTAATATAAATCTAAGACATTGGATTCAGACTAGTAAAACTACAAAACCATGGAAAAAGAGTTTCTTTCTATAATATTTTCTTTAGATAAAATTTTCTCATATTTATTGGGATCTAATGTAGTTTTTTTCTGACCATTCAGCTCTAAGGTACCTCTTGAAAAATCTAGATGAAATGGTCGAACTTCTCTCCTAGATGATCCTCCTTCATGAATTCTATATTAACATAAAGAACAAGAATGATTCAGAAAACATGGTTTCAGAATACATGTGTAGGATTACTTGGACAATATAGGCTTAATCCATGGACGAGGTACCACTTCAGAACACTTTTCATGATGAGCATCTCTATTCCATATCATAAAAGCATCCCTGGTTTGTGGATTTTTCAACTACCTTGTTTCCTTGAAATTTCTATAAATTTAATGAAACATCACGTCTAAAAATTAATGAATGGGTCACGGTTTTATGTGGGGCTGATTCCTACCTATGGAACAAGTGTGGTGACCATGTCCTTAGGATCTATGTTCTAGATCATGAGTTCGAGTCTTTCTATATTTTTTCCATACACTTTAATGTTGAGGACACTTTGGAGAACAATAGACAGTTAGTAATGTCTTAGACTCTAGATTATGTCGACCTATATTATTCCACGATTCTCTTGTGTTTTGTATGTTGTAATCATGTTTCACACACAGGAAACATTTCAAAGAGACACAAGATTCCCACACTACCCATATTCTTATGAAATATTTTTGATGTATGCGGCATTGATTTTATGGGTCCTTTTCTTAGTTCAATTTTTTATATTTTCATTTCTATTGATTGTGTAAGAAAATATGGAGAGGATAAATTCACTTGGACTAAAGATTCTCATATTATATTGTATATTATCTAGGGCCAACATTTATACAAGCCTGGAGTACCATAGGACATCTTATGTGACCAAGGTACCCACTTTTTCAACCAGATTCTCGCTTCCACCCTTTGGATGTATGGGTTGAAACATAAATCATCAACACTATACCACCCCCAATGAAATGTCTAGGATGATGTTTCAAATCGGGAGTGCTAATTTTTGTTGGAGAAAATTGTGAAGCCTAATAGGAAGGATCAGAGAAAGTGCATGGATGATGTTCTTTGGGATTATTGGACAATATAAACAGCTTCCATTGAAATGTCCACTTTTCAAATTTTTTTTGGGAAATCCTATCATCTCCCTGTGGAGGTTGAGATTTTGGCATATATGACTATAATGAATTGCAACATGGATTTGTCCCATGATGTAACAAAATGGAAGATTAAAATTCAAGAGCTTAAGGAGAATTTATTTTCACCATCTGAGAGCTCAAGGCTCTATAAGGAAAGATAAAAAGCATCTCAGGATAGAATGATACAAAAAAGAGAATTTCATATAGTGGATAAAGTCCTACAATATAGTTTATAACTAATGTTTATGACTAGTAAATTATTTAATAGATGGTTAGTTCTTTATGTTGTATCAATTTGTTTCCTTCAAGTGCAGTAGATATCAATGAAGAGGATAGCGGAAGTAAATTTATAGTCAATGGGAAATGTTTGAATCAATACATTAAGGGAGTTCCAACCAGTGAAGTTTATTTCATCACACTACATGATACAATGATCACTAAAGAATATCAGGATGTTCAATAAAATTTCACATTTATATTATTTTTCCTATTTAAAAATTATACATTTCATATGAACATATCATCTCATAATATTACATTGAGGAAAATTAAATATATTATATATTGGGGAGGAAAAAAACATTTTGTTAGATATTTAGGATTATCATTTTCATGGACTGTGTGTGTTTTCTGTTGGGGTTTCAATTAAATTTTCATGAAAATAAAAAAAATCATATCTTGTAACCTGATCAATTACATGTGAAACATATGAAAAATTCATGTGTCAAAAATTCAATGGTGGTATGATAAGAATGATCCAGATTTTTTTTATCAAGGGTTTATTTTAATAGAAATATTTGTTATTGATGATATTATTAGTTGTTTTATTAAAAAAAAATAGATTTTAACTCAAATAATTGTGATATTTGTCCATGGTAAATTGTGTCATTTATATCTCCTCACATCCTTTCAAGCAATAATGACATGCAATATTTTTCCAACTCAATTGAAGGTATATCCAAGTTTGGTAAAAGAATTCATCTTTTATCAATGATTTAACCATTTGATTATTTATCTTCATATTATTTTCATTACTGTATCAAATTTACCTATATTTGTGTACCAAATATCTAGCAGTTGTACACCATATAAAAAATTAAAAAATTGAAAAAAACATTTTTTTAATAAATAAGAGAGTGATGAAACAAACACCACGTGGGGATATCTAGGTTGGGATCTTGAGGTTTGAATTTTAAGAATTCTTAAGTAATTATATATTGAAATTTGATTCAGAGTAATGTCAAACAAGTTATACTAATTAACCAGGTAAGAATAATTATTTCACACCTTAATACACTTAATAAAGGGTGGAGATATTGACTTGAAATGGTTGGCACATACACATGGAGGATTGGCTGAATAATAGACCCATGACTTGTTTCTTTATGATTAGTGCCATTAATATCACTAGATTTTGTGTTAATAAAATTAATGAGATAATGATTTTAATATTTTATAAGACTAAAACATAATGGGAATCATAGTTTTCCTATATTTTCATAATGGATTGAGGGATACGAATAAGAATTTCTCATCATAACTTTCTAGATTACATGATATGAGGTTTTTCCTAAGAGTATGAAAGGGTAAGTGTGGGAGAGTTGATAAGACATAATTTTATTGATAATAAATGAAATATATTCCTCACATTGTGTTAAATATTTTCATTTATTATATATTTGGGATAAAATCTGTCATTAGAGAATTTGATGAAAATTACACTTTTACCTTTAAATTTAACTATAATATTTGGGATATAAATCTTTATAAGTGAAATATATTAAAATGAAATTGTGTATGTGTGTTCCTTACATAATGGGACACAACATTCATTCAGGACATACAAGTTGGATCATGCATTTTATTGGAGTCAATGGGCCATGAAGTCAAATCTGTAGTAGACTCCCTATATTGGACACCATTTTAGTATTTAGGCATAAAATTCTATCTATATTTTTTATTTGAGACCAAACCTAGAGATTATATTGATAACCTAATTTCTCTCAACTAATCCTTCATCAAGGACAACTATTTCACATGTTTTTGTGTTCAGTAGGGCAGTGAAAGTAGGAATAAAATATTTTTCTAAATATCTTGATTCACATTTTAAACCACTTGAAATTCTATCCTCCTCTTCACTCTATAAATATTCATTATTATCATTTGAATGGTTTGGGATGTGAATTTTCAATTTTTTTTAATAAGATAACTTGTTCCACTAAAATTATCAAGGTATTTAAAAAATGGTAGCCATTGAAGAAAGAATCCATTCATCAAAGATTTATTCTTTTTTCAACGCACAACAATATTTGTTATTGCAAAATAAAATTCGTAGTTCATCTTATATTTATTCTATTTTAGTCTATTCTATTATTATTTATTCCCCTCTACTCATCTGATTTATTCTAGAAATATATAGTAGAAATTTTATTTGGTTATACCCTTTCCCTGTCCAATTGGAATGTAAAACATTTCTATGATTAGTACCCCACCCATAGAAGTGTAGTTTTTCTTAGTATTTGATCAAACTATAACCTTATTCATTTATTTATTTTGAATCAATGAAATAATATAATTCAATTAATGTGATATATAAATTGATATATTAATTTTAAATAAACTAAGTATTCAATTGATCAATTAACACAAACATGTGAAGTCAACTAATGTGTGAATTGTGAGAGCACGACCTTAATTGAAAATTATAAAATGGGATCGATTTGTAGAGATAATATATAACCTATAAAATCAATTCATCAGCATTTACAGAATTTATATGTACCCCAATTTACCCCTAACAATAAAACAACCTTATAACATCAAAAAAAGTAGTGTTATATGATTACACGTTCCCAAAGAAGCATATGGTTTAATTCATATCATCTTCGTTGCAATGATTGTTCTTATAGGGCTTGGGGATTAACAAATTTTGGGATCATAATTAAGTGAATATTATATTAAATAATAAATATTAATAAGTAAGTTAAGAGGTAGAGTTATATTTATTACTCTTTTTAAAAATCATTTTCAAAAAAAAACATCTTCTCATTTTATATAATTAATCAAAATTTCATTTCAAAAATAAAAATAAAAAAAAAACTAAAATCTTCTTCCATAAAACATAATCTAGTTCTATAAATGCTAAAAAACTCCCTTATACTTTTATGTAGTGTGGTTATATTACATTATTTTGTTTGAAAATAGTATTAATATATTGTTATAAATTACTTCCTTCTCTATAAGAAAACTATGGTCAGCAACTCTATTGCACCAAATTAACTAGATATGAACATAATTTGATAGATCCCAGGACAAAAACTCTTACTAACTCAATGTAGGTTTTAATTAAGAAAAATAATTATAAACCCTATTATTAGAGATGATTTCAACAAATCAGTATAAAATCTGAAATCACAAATTGTAACCACATAAGATAAGATGGAAATAGTAGAGGGGGAGATAAAGAATATGGTAGGGGAAAAATTACCTTGGATTTAAAGAAAACCCCTTGAATCCACCGTGAAAAAAGAAATTAATAAAGGAAAGACAATGACCCAAAATATTCATAGGTGGTATCTCTTTATGTATAAAAAATAATTAACTAATAGAGTGGCTAAATCAGAAATAAAAATGATTAGGAAGAGTTAACAAAATACCTCCTTTAAATGAAATATTACACCTAGGTTTACCAATTACATTGTATGAGGCCGCTGGGTACCTGATGAACATCTAGAACATCCACCCCTACTCCCTCATTCCACCTTTTCATCATTACCACCCACTAATTACCCAGTGCCACAATATTTTTACTTATACAACACAATTTAGAAAATAATGTTAATAATTGATATAAGAATATTGATGAATGTCATATGAGTAGACTTGTTCATACTCAAAGGTTGATATCCAAACTGAGATACCTTATCAAGAATAACTCCACTATGAGTATATTTATATAATAAATCAATTGGTGTTATTGTTTTTGTAAATAATAAATTTCATTATGATTTTTTACCATATTTCATTGTTATGAATCAGTATTTTAACTTTATATTTGAATCAAGGTTCTATTACTTTGTGGATCCATACATATGGATAATATGTTCTAAATAAATTGAAAAAATGTATATCCTAGATGATGAGAAAAGCTTTAGAATCCATATTTTTTTTTCTCTTTCACTTTTTTAATATTCCCACAAATTTTATAAATCTTTTAAAACCATAAAAGAACTAGAATAATATCACAAAGACATGAAATGCTCCAAAAAAATTTGACTTTTTAGGATATTAATTGTATAAAGAGTTTAAATTATAGGGTCTTTATTTAGGATTTATTTGAAATAATTATATAATACCTGGAAGGTTCAGCCATGGATTTGGGAACCCAAATCCATGACTCGAAAATTTATTAAATAAGAGTAGAAATACAAGATAAATAAGGGGGAAATGTTTACCATAAAACCACCACACAAAAAGAAAAAATTCATAGAAAACACATAACAACATCATTTCTTATATCGACCCCGACCCTGAGACCCACCCTGAGAAGCAGTATGACAACATATTCTCTATTGCATGGACTTTTCAGGTGATTCTATAGCTGAGCTCTCCTCCACCGGAACTGGATCCTGCAAGGAAAGACCACCCACACTAGTAGCACCTTGGTCTGCCTTGAAATCCCTAACAAATGGGGCATCCTCATCCTTCACAACCATAGTTTGGGTCACCACCACCTACACAGCTGCATCCTGGGTCACCACCACCTTCCCAACAACAATTGAAGGCTCCACCTGAATTTGGTCCTGTAAAGTAGAACCATGATCTGCAATATCAGTTGTAAGGACTGCCTCATATATATCAGAACCACCTTGATCATCCATAGGGCCAAGAGAGATTGAATTCACACCCTCCACCCCTATGAAAAAATCCTTTGAGGATTCTGATACTATCCTAGCATGAGAGTCATTCAACATGGGGGAAGTCCGGCAGTTACTATAACCATCACTCTCAAGTCCTTCAAGGGTAAGAAAATCGAAATCACGATTGTTAATAAAATCTAACATAGAGAAAAAATTTATTCTTACTTGATCATGACCTAAAAAATTCTCATGTCTTTGGGTCTTCCTTAAAGCAGAATCATCCCTAGGGAAGCCTTCTTGAGTCTCAACTAGAGGGGTAGGATTCTTGGAATCTTGACCTACCCCAAGGAAAATAGAAGCATCACCACACAAAAATACTTCTGTAAAGCATCACCAGATCTAGAAGCAGGATCAACCCCTTACAATTCTCCCTCCAAGGAGACATGAGACTCACATAGCTGAGGAACAGACCCATGCTCAGTCGTATTACACTACATCAGATGCTCGACATAAGAACCCATTTTTTCACAATTCCCACTTCACTCCGGATAGAGGAGGGCCTGAGATTTTTTGGGAACACCATTTGAAACCCATCAGTATCAATCACCTTCCCTTTCCCTTTACATCGATCAGAATCCACTTAAACCAAAAGGGATGTTCTTATTTTCACCGGAGTTAATGATTCAATGGATATGATAATTTTCATATATTACATAATATTTGTAGATTCAATGTAAAAATGTAATCATTTAGTGATCAATGGACATATTTTTTCAATAGTGTCATGAAATAACTTATGAGAGGATATGAATTTCTAGACCAAACCTTTATATCCTACCATCAATAATTAATTAGAAAATGAGGTATCTAATTATGAGGTGAAAATAATTTTATAGTTGATAGTGTAACCAAATCAGAAGAACTGATGTAAGAAGTTATATGACATGTTTTTTAAATACATAACATTATTTAAGAAAAACCTTGTTATGTCCCCTTATAAAACAGTTTAGTATAAGAATAATCAATTTTTCATTTAGCTATAATTAAATTTATTGTTGGGTTGTGAAAAAATTGAATATCCAAATGATCAAGGATGGATAAAACAGAATATTCTAAAAGATGAATTTATATATGTTGAAGAAGGAGTCACACGAAAAAAGTACATTAAGGTAACCATGAAATATTTATTCCAAAAATATTTTCAATCTTGTCATAAAGTTATAATTTTACCATCAAGACTAAATTTTATGTCAGTTTATCAAAAATTCAATGATGACTAGGTGGGAAATTATTAATAATTTGGTTATCTATGATACAATTAAAATTAAGGAATATAAGGGAGAAATGTATTTCATGGTAAATATAAACTATTTACAGAACATTGATGAGGGTTTTTTAAATAATACCTTATAGGCTTTGAAGTTCCATTATGATGATTTCAAAGTTCTGGTTCTTTTTCAAAATCTTTTTTATGGGAATTTTTTTTAAATCCGGTGGAATAAGTGTTTCAAAAAGTTTATTTTTTATTAAAATTTGTTGAAAGTTATCATAAATAAAGTTGTTTATAAATATTTGAAATTAGACACTTAATCATATGATCCATCAAACCCATCACACTAGAGTTCATTTTTTTTGAAAAGTTAAATGTTCTGGAAATATAGAAATCTTGAAAGTTGTTAGACTCTATGAGTTGGGAAGTCATATAAATTAAAAAATTATTCAGATTATGATTTTTTGTTCATTCATGTTCCATATACATTTGGAATAACTCATTATAAAATATTAAGTTTGAATAAGAAAAGAGAAATGTGAATTTATGGAGTTTCCAAAATTAATGTGTTTCAGATGTAGTCTATCAGATAGAGGAGGCCCAGATATTGAAGTTCTCAGAAGAAAGGATGTATAAACATATTAAAGTTTAAAGAAATTAAGTGATGTTTAATAGAAAATAATCACCAAGAAATTATTTTGTTATAGATTTTCGTTTTTCGATTTGTTTTAGTGTTTCAAATTTCTATGATATATGAAGAGGAATATGACATAGATAATTATATGAAGAAGTTTTCAGAAAGATTGAAATGTTGCAGTTTTTGATCTTATATGGTTCTGAAATTTATGAAAGATGATGATGATTTGTTGGATAATTTTTTTAAAAGATAAATCATCAAATGAAGATACGAATTCATCAAACGAGATGAAAATGCAATTCCATCAAACTAGATGTAGCTATTAGTCCATCAGACCATCTGTATACACCACTAAATCGAATGAGAGATTAATGTTGATCCATCATACAATCATATGTTATAAAAATTGAAGGTAACCGGTTGAAGAAATGCATTTGAATCAAGAAATAAGTTTTGTGTACTTGTTTAGAGACAAAGGGGATGTTCATGTTTGTAATCAGACCCAATTATCTAGATAGACAAGTCTAGATGTGGTTTTATTAAGTGACAAGATGCAGAAGAGTGAATGGTGCCTTTGTTTAGAGAAAATTATAGAAATGATGGATTTTATATAAAATTCATTGAAGTCATCTGTAGTATTTAAAATTTGAAATAAAGTAGTTGTCCATTTTTAGTTATCTTAGAGCATCAGAGCAAGAAATATCTTATTCTTTTGGATTAAGAACACTAGACTGTGCAATTATGATTCAACTCAATCAATAGTATCAGATTTATTAATAGTCACTTAGAATTAAATGTTATAGACTATCATTTTTTGAAAAAAAGTTATGTTCTTTAAAAGGGTTTTATATCTTTCTAATGAGATTAAATCTTAGTAGAATCAATAATTTTCAAGAAGATGCCAGAAATTGATGAGAAAGATTGAATTGGTCAAAATAAAGATCAAATGAACATTATTTTTAGTTCTTTAGAACCAGGGTGAGTGGGAAAATATTTTAGTTTCCCACCATTACTATTTAATGGATCACCTATAAATAGTAGTACATGATACAATGGTACCTGAAATTATTCTCCACAAGCATAAAATATAAATCAATGGTATTTTTGGAGACAAAAGTAATTTTTCCAACTAATGTTTTTCATCTTGAAGAAGAGTTTACATAATGATTAATCTATTCTAAATATTTGATGGGGATATGTTCAGATTACCAGAAAGAGATAATTAAACTGAGTAAATTGGTAGGAGTTTTGAATATTTGTTTGAGAAGCACAAACTGAGAAAAGGGATATTTTTCTAAGGCTATCAGACACAAGAAATGAAACATACGTAAATTAGATAGTTAATGATCTTACATAGGGTTCCAAATTAGCCATTATGGATTATAAATTTCATTTCTCATTTTTCTTATTGATCATTTTTTATAAGAAAAAACATATAAATTAATGAGAGTTATTATAATGATTTTTATTATTAGATAGAATGATTTTAATTGGATTCTATACATGTTTCATTAACATAATTATAATAATAGATTTTTATAGTCCCATGAGAGTGGATATGATTGGGATGTAGGTTCTCACACTGAGGTCGAACCTTGTAAATCTTTTGTGCCTTGTTTTTATTTTAATACTGCTTCATGAACTTGAATTTATTAAATGTTGATAAGGATGAAACTCAAATATGTTTTATGGGTTATGTTTCCTAACGTTGAAAAATATAAAAATGAAACAACTTATTCAACCCACCCAGATTTTCTCCGATCCTTTTGAACTTGAGGTGTACTCTTCAAGATGCTACATAAGAATAATTCCACCATATTATTTCCTTATATTCTACTTATTTGTAATAAATCTTATAATTTTTCTACTATTTAGTAAAATGTGAACTATTAAATTCTTATAGAGTAATGTCATTAATATGTGATAGGAGAGAAAATGTTAGATTCATTATATGATTATTTTAGTTCATAATTTATTATTTCGCATTGTATAGATTTTTTTGAATCATTTTGAGCAAATCATGATATTTTAAAAAACATTTAATTATACCCATTGAATGAAACTGGTTATCATAAAATCATATATTTAAAACAAGGGAAATTAAATTCAATTTAATAGTTTTTATGGGAATCTAATTTTTAGATGAATACAATGGATTTTTGAACTCAATTTTGTGTAACTATTAACTATGAATGAGTAAAAACCCATGCAATGATCCTAAAAAAAGCAAATAGACATATATAATATTTTAAAAGTATTCATTGGTAATAAAACATGATGTTTCCTAAGATGGATTAGTACTTTCTATGTGTGTGTGTGTTTCAAACCAAAATCTAGAAATAATATTTAAAAGAATTCTCAAAGCTTGTTACCAAACCCTACTTCCATGCCTTAGTTATTTAAATTAACCACAAGGTATGCCTACTGTTTTTGAATAAATTATTTGTATAATAGGTATACTAAATCCATGAAAACAATTTATATACAATTAATGGCTTGGTGAAAATTAATGTTGTTTGTTCCTTGTTATTAAAAAAATTTAAAAAAGGTAATACAAAAATCAAATAAAGGGGATTATGAAGTATCATATTTTGGTATAGGATGAATAAAGTAAATATTTAATATTAAATTGGAATAAGGATACTAAAAAAGAGATATTTAATAATATATTAGTTTTTAAAATTATATTTCCACTAATAATTTTTATTTTACCATTCGTTTAATTGTGGATCAAATATGAGAAGAAACAGAACCCCTACTAAATTGGTAAATTGATGAAAATTATTATTCATGGTTGGGTGTGGGATGGAGAGATAGTTTTTATTTTATATTAAGTTTTATTTTTTACGTACCTCTTCTTTAATGAAATTTATGAATAATAAACTAATTCTCAAGGACTCAAATGAATGATATAATTAAATTAAAAATGTTTTAACTATTAAATTTTAAGGAAATTATTTCATGTTTAATAATTCGGGAAAATATTTTATTTACGATGGTATGGAATTTTGGTGATTTTTGATAAAGGGGAATCAATAGGAGGCTATGGTATAATATAAGTGGAGTTCATGAAACTCTTTTTTGGATTAAGTGGAAATTTTCAGATCCCACACTGGTGTAAATGTTCTATAAGGAATAATGAAGTGTTTTTTCACTCTAAGAAGGATCCATCATAAGTGTTTTATATTGTATGAATGTAATTTTAGAGATCTATATATAGAAATAAGAACTATATTACCACTTCATCTGATTACCCATTTTTGATTATATATGATGTCTTAACATGAAAAGGTTTCACCATGGTAACCCTGCACATAAGTGTTATTTTTATTCATGAGATTTATATGATTTGGTTTGTTTTCTCCCTACTATGTTTATATTATAGGATATTACAATAAGTATTATGTGGTCATTATTTTGTGATATACTCATCTATAAAACAATGAAAATTTATAACACATTAAGGTTATACCTTGAAAAGTTAGAAGATATCAACTAGAATCCTGTAATAATTAAATCTTCATGTCTAACCTATCTTGAAAAATATATTAATTATATAATGTATCGACACATTAAATTGGAACCATTGATGAGGAACCATTTATACAATTGTTACAAACATTCACTCCCGAAAAAAATATCTCTATATGTACATGGTTTTAAATATTAAATAATTAATAATGGGAGTTAAATATATGAAAAACATCAATCATTTATTAGGATTGTGGGTAAATTGAATGTTTTCCATGAAAAAGAAAAATCTAATATTATAAATATCAAGTGCCTCTATGTGTTGCTTTATCATGCAAAGTAACTACAATAATAGTTATATAATCCTATTATAGTTGAGGTGAAGATATTTTACCTATCACCACTCTTGAATCTAAATGGTTTTGTTTATTATATTTTTTTTATCATTATGGGGACCCACATTATATATGATTTAATTGTGTGTTCATACCTACTCTTATTTGTATTTTTTTAATACATATCTTGTTTTTTGTTTGTTCAAATATCCCCCTCACACTTAATTATTCCTCATATTATTGAGAGGGGAGAGGTATCGTATGGTGTGATTTAGGGACCATGATTACTTTTGTAAGGTTATATAATTTTTTTAAATGGTAATTCTTTTCCAATACCTTGGAAAAAAACACCCAGTAAGATTATGTGGGTTGTGTTCACAAACCACAGAATGACTGAAGAAAGGTATTGAATACTCTTTAAAGATTATTATAGAGTGTTTGGGATGAATATAAAATGTTCAAACATTATTTTTTTAAAAATTAAGTCATTTACACTTGAAAAAATACTCACACAAAATCTACATTCATTTTTTCATTGATAAAATAATATAATTTTATTAGAAACATATAGAAACAAAATAAAAACATTAATATGAGGCCACTTTATGATATAGCTAAAGTTGAACCATTGATATTGATTTTTCCTCATCTAATTGAATTAATTTCACTAATAACCTATGATAACTCTATCACATATTTATTAGACTATTGATAATGTGTTAATTTAACAATTTTGTTAATTTTGTTTTGACATTCATGCTCAGAAATAGCCATATTGTTCTTAGTAATGAATTTTTTTCTGTTAATTTTAGTATGGTAACTATTTGAATATTTAATTTTATTTTATATGAATTTACATGTCATTAATCCCAGGGAAGATATTTTATTGAGTATTTTGGATGTTTTAGAATGTAATCTGGAAACACTTTTCATATCCTATGTTTGTCAGAAGATCGTATGGTTTTGGAACACAATTTTTTGAATATATACTTGGATCATGAACTCTACATAGTTAGAAATATTTGGAACACAAAACCTATATCTAGAAGAAACCCTAAATTTGATGAAAAAACATATGGTTCACTAACCCTATATTTGTAATCAACCATATATTTTTAACCATGTTTTTGGAGTTTATCGCTATGCATAGATACCCTACTTTCCACTTGTTCAATAATGATGTTTTAAATTCTTGATATTATCCACATTTTCTACAATTATATCTCAAGATGTCAATATATATTCAAATATACATTATGAATGATTCAAAGGATTGTACTCAATAGACTAAATCATTCATATCTATAAGTAATGTTACAACTCTCATTGAATGATTTGAATTAAAATTTTCATGATATAATATGATGTAGTTTTAGATATATTTTCACCAAAATTTCTTTGAATGTTCCAATAAATAATGATATATTAATTTTAAAAAGTTTTATATATTCCTCTCAAGAAATATTTGTGTTCTTGATGATAATAGTGTTTCATTTCCTGCTATGCATTATTCAAAGTTATATTTTCTCCTGTTATGCGTCATTGATGATCAAATACATCTGTAAGTGAAACCTATTTTATTTATCAAATCTATCTCTATTGATTTATTAGATTTTTGGTTATTCTAACATAATCATTATAGGGTTTTATATTTTTGGACAAATATGTTGATTTATAGGTTCCATATAAAAGAGACAAAAGGAATTGTAAAATCCTTATTGTAAAGGAATTAACTACCTATACTATAATACCCCAAAAATTTTATGGTATGTTTTCCATAAATAATCTGTATACATTATATGGACTATATTTCATGAATCACTAAGCCTCTATAGAACAAAACTTGGCTACTCATAGAAGATAGTCATATCCTAGCCATTAAATATAAATTTTCTAACAATACAATTTGAATTTTGAAAATATGGCACGCATGATTGTGTTCAGGATGATATTTAGAGTCTAACAGAATTAACATAATTTTTGGTGAATAGTAACCTACCCTTATGAATAGTAATATGAATCTTATGGATGGTATCCATACCCATGAATATATAAATAAATTTAGGCACATTAAAAATGAAGATGAATATTTTAAGAGTATATATTTTGGATTAAATAATGATTTTAATACAACATTTAATTAATCATATTCAGAGAATTATTTTTGAAAAAGGGACTTCATTTTGGGATACTACATGTTGAAAAATGTTTAGGGTGATTTTTTGGTATTTTTCTGAAATACTTGAATTTTGTGTGAATAGTAAAATACATTAATTTACCGTATAAATACATTATAAGTTAAATTAAATATTCTTAGCATAATGATTGATTTAAGAACCCAAATATCGACCTCACATGATATTATTGGTAATCTAAGTGAAGGAGTACTCACTATTTCTTTTCATGAGAAGAGATAATAAATTATTTATTATAATATTAAGAAAAATCTTCTCCCCTCCACTATAAAAACCACCCCACCCCATCTTCCTCCCACACAACTCAAGATTCAATACTTGCCTAAATTCTACTAAAATATCCCCCTAACCTCCTCCCACAAGTCCAATACATACTTGTATCACCAAAATTCTACAATCAAAGGACTTAATGAGTTTCTCAAAGAGGAGTACTCAAGAGGTGAACCTCCCTTATTTTTTATTTCAATTCCTTTTAAAAGTTACATTATTTTGTTATCTCCTATCTCCTCAACTCATGAAAATTCCCTGATAATTATTGTAACATACATGTATTGTTTTTTCATTTTGATAATGGAATATTTCATTCTAATATCTCTTTTCCCCTCATTTTATACAATAAATGCAAACACTGTCCGAGATGTGTTAATTTATCACACTCAGGGAAGACAGGTTTTCGATTTGAATTACTATCTTCAAGACTAGCCATGAAACCTTTTCAATGGTTGAACCAGATCATAATATATTTATTATATCAAGTTTTTTTTACTGGAATCCTTACACACAAATAAAATGGAATAATAATACAAAACAAGTTCAGTGCGCACAAAACTGCAAAGCCAAATCCAAGGGTTTATCATTAACTCATCGAATGAGTAATCCTCTTGGTATATAACCAAAATCAATATAAGATAATTTATATCTATAATTTAATTAATATGATATGTTAAAGATTCCGGATGTTTAACCACATTTAAAATGAACTTATATTTATGAATACAAGTAAACGAGTCATGAAAACCAAGTAAGAAAATGCTTCCAAAACAATAAAACTGAATGTCATAAGCCAATAAAAATTTCCATTAATGAACTTAATAAGTTTATACCATATAAATTAAATGTTTATGAGGTTATGTAATTATTAATCAATGAAGATAAATTTTATTATTTGGGATGTTAAGAACAATCAAGAACACCTTCGTGCTTAAGGTAAGGGATCCTCTCTCTCACGTTTGTTCAAGAATCTCCCCAATGTTGTGCTCTTTTATTTTTAATACCTAATGATGGGGTATGTTTTAAAACCTCCCCATTAACTCACATATGATATATAAATAATTGGATACCCATTTACCTCTCATTAATCCCTCACAAGAACACTCATTACCCTGCCGAAATGTGTGTAAGGGGCTTTCTAATCTCACTTTTGATTCTGTGGGATTTCCATTGTTCGCCTCTTATTTGTTATATGTGGTATATGTGTACTGCCATTTGTTATATATTATCATTATTCTCTATATATTCATGGTATTATGTTATTCATTTGGTAGTTATTAACTTTTGGTCATATGAATTAGTTCATAACAACATGGTAACGAGCTTTGTATGAATTTTCACTTCATTGCGACTTGTATAGGGTTATGCATGTACTATTTATTATGTGGGTGTAACTTCTTCCCATTTGAGAACACATTTCAATTTAAATTATATTACATTTAAATTTTCATATTCTCCTATTGTGGATATTATTATTTTCTAGGTTTTATTCCATTTTACATATGGTATTTATTTTAAATGCTATATTGACTGTGTAAATATTGTGGAATCTGTTTCCTCTTTTCTATATGGATAATGTAAAGGCATATTGATATTGTTTTGAATATTTGTATAAAGAATTATTTGGACATGAAGAGGTGAGTTGGTCTTGCAACAACCCCTCGATGCATCAGTAGGCCCCATGATACAATCAGGAGGTGATGAACCCTTTGAGTTTTTCCCCAAAAATTAGACGTGTTCCTACCCACAAAACTAAATTGTTTTTATGGTATTGTTGTATCATGTGCCAGATACATTATTTCTAGTAAATAATCATTCTATTTATTCATTATATGTTATTACTATCCATGAGTTCTTCACTATGACAATATCTATGGATGTAGTTTCATTCTATGTTTATTAATGGTATGAGTTTATCATTTATTCACCATGCCATATTTATTATGTTAAAATGTTTAAAATTAATTTATTATTGATTAATGATTATATTATTTGTAACCATTAATAAGAATTTTATCTCACTCCTTTTATTGTTTACTTTCAACAGGTGATATAGAGGAGATCATTTATTGAGTTCTTATGGATGTAGTTCTGAGTTATTTTAATGCACTGTATTTTGTAACCTTTTCCAATGTAACTTGAGTTACGTATATGTATCTAGTTTCTTCAAGACAAATAAACTAATCATTACTTTGGGATTCACATTCCTTCTAACCATGCCAATATAACATGTAATGCACTGACTACAGTCTAGAGGGGCCAGGGTGTTACAGTTTTATCAGAGGAAGTTTAGTAGAAATCATGGAAACTAGATTAGAAAACGTAGATTAGGGAACAAATCTATAAGGTAATATTTTAGAAAAAACATACAATAATATCCCGGTATTTTTTATGGAAAAATATTATGTGAATATTTTAAGCAACACATCCTTGTTTGGATACGATCAAGCAAAGGTGGCTCTGGCACAAATGTTCCTAGGAGTGAAAGCATCGATAAGGAGTTTTGGGCTTGACCTGGGGTATCCTGGTACATGAAAATGGGCCTTGCTACACTATTGGTTACAACACTCCCGAGGGATATTCATAGGATAATTCATATTTTCTTTTCAAGACATTATACAGGATTAAAATGTAATTTATTCCTCAACAAAACCATTATTCTGATTATGGGATTAGCCATGCATAGGATCTCAATTTATGATAAGTATTTTGTTAAGTTAAGATTGTACATTATGTTTCTTACCCTAATCAAGTGGGTTATATTATTTAGAAATGACACATAATGGATGAAGGGGAATCAATACAATGAGCAATGTAGGGATATCCCCACTGAGCAAGTCAAGATAGTCAATGTTGGAGCAGATCAGATCATGACCAGGTGGGACAACAAACTCAGGTTGTGAAAAATAACCATTCCACACCCGTGTTAGATTGTTTCATACGACAGATTCCCCAATCTTTTAGCGGGACTACTAATCCAGTGGTTTTTGAGCAATGGATCAAGTCCCTTGAAAATATATTCATGGCACTAAGATGCAATGAAAATGAAAAGGTAGTACTAGTAGTATATTATCATAAGGGTGACACTGATCAATGGTGATTTTTGATTCATAATACCATAGAGTAAGAAGAGATATATTATATGAAATAGGATACTTTTAAGAGAATATTCATTGAGACATATTTCCCTCATGAGAAACAAACCAATATGAAGAGGAAATTTCATTTCTTAATGGAAAGGGAAGAAGATAGTGTTGCGGAGTATGAGGCTACCTTCAAAGGCCATCCAGGTATGCTGTAGATTACATTTGTGACTCAGTAGACAAGATTGTCCATTTCTTTGAATGTCTTAAGCCATGTCTTCAAAGGGAACTGGCCTCTCAAACATTTTCATCATATGATAAAATTGTATCAAGTGAAATCAAAATAGAAAAGGAATTTTCTAGATCTAATTTGTTCGAGGGAAACCATGATAAAAAGAGGTACTCTAATAACCAGGGGAAAGGTAAATCCCCAAAGAAGAACAAAAGAATGAAAAAATTCCCATTATGCAAGAAGTATGGAGGGAAACATCTCAGAAATGCTTGAAAGGCATAGGAGTCTACTATAAGTGTGAAGAAAAGGGTCATCTATCTAATGAATGAAATGGGAAGAAACAATTTGATGATGTTAAATTCTATTATTATAGAGATATGTGACACTATGCAAATGTGTGTCCTAAGCGCCAAGGAAACTTGCCTTAGAAAAAACCCATGAGGGCCAGGGAATGATTATGCGATTACAACTATGTAGGTTTTAGTTTATAATGATGTGGTGGTAGGTACTTTAATTGTTTCCTCAAACATAGGAACCACTTTATTTGATTCTAGATCATCACATTCATTTATATCTTCCCAGTTTTACATGAAAATTAAACATGTCCGATTTTATTTAATAAAATAGTTTTTAGTTAAAACTTCCAGGGGATATATCGTTGCAACAAAGGCATGTCAATTAGTCCCCCTTAGGACAAATAAAGGTTAATTAGTTGATAACCTTGTCATCATACCAATGACGGACTTTGATATAATTCTCTATATGAATTGGTTGTCAAATTATGATGCGGAGATTTATTAAAACAAAAACAAAGTAACAATTTTTGAAAATGGTGTAGAATCCATTAACTTATAATAGAATACTCTCCATCTGATTCATATCTAGATCCAAACCCAGTAGCTCTAATGAGTGAAATTCTAGGAGAGGAACAGAACCCAATATCTATTGGTGAGGGAATAAATCATCAAATTGAATATGTGCATATAATGCATGAGTACATTAATGTATTTATATAGGATTTACCTGGAGATCCTCCAGAGCAGGAAGTTGAGTTATATATAGATTTAATTCCTGGTACATGACTTATATCAAGGACACCCTATAGAATAGATACTGTGGAGTTAGTGGAGTTAAAGAAAAAATTAGAGTAATTGAGTGATAAAGGATTTATTCGACCTAGTATTTTTCCATGGGTAGCCCCTATCCTTGTTTTCAAGAAGAAAGATGGATCCATGAGGTTATGCATTAATTACAGGGAAATCAATGCTATTATAATAAAAAATATGTATCCTCTTCCTTAGATTGATGATTTATTTGATCAACTTCATGGAGCTCAATACTTTTCAAAGATTGAACTTCGGTCCAGATATCATCTGCTGCGTGGAAGGATGGAAGATGTTCCTAAGACTATATTTCAAACTAGGTTTGGGCATTATGTGTTTATAGTAATGCCCTTTGGACTGACTAATTCACCCTATATTTTCATGGATTCAATGAATAGAGTTTTCAAGTAATATCTTGATAAATTATATATTGTATTAATTGATGATATCCCGATAGAATCAAAGTTCTATGAAGACCATGAGGATCCCTTGGGAATTATTCTGAAAACACTTAGAAGAAATAAATTATATTGTAAATTTGGAAATTGTGAATTATGGCTTCAATCAGTTTCTTTTGTAGGACATATTATCTTTAAGGATGGAATACTAGTTGATCCTGCAAATACAAAGGTTATCTATGATTGTCCTATGCCAACAAACATAACATAGGTACGAAGTATCATTTGCATAGAAGGTTATGATCGGTGTTTCATTCAGAATTTTTCCCGACAGGATAACCTTCTAACCAATATCACACATAAAAGAGTGAAGTTTTTGTGGAAAAAATAATGTACAGAATTGTTCGAAGAGTAGAAAAGAAGTTTGTTCAATGCTCTAATTTTGACTCTTCTTTCTAGAAATGAGTGATTTGTGATATACATCGATGCATCAAATAATGTATTGGGTTGCATCCTTATGTAGAACAATAATTTTAATTCTTATGCATCAATACAGTTGAAGAATCATGAGAAAAATTATCCAACTCATTATCCTGAGTTAACAACCTTAATATTTTCTCTGAAAATATGGATTCATTATCACTATAGAAAAATATGTGAGATTTATATGGACCACAAGAGTTTGAAATACATTTTCACACAAAAAGAACTCAACTTGAGGAAAAAATGATGGATTTAGTTACTCAAAGATTACGATTGTTCAAAACACTACCCCCCCCATGAATGGAAAATAAGGTGGAAGATTCATAAACATAAAAGATCATGGATTCCTATCCCAATAGAGTATTGAAAGAGATCCTATATTCCATGATCTACTGAAGATGGATACTGGAATTATTAAAGAAGTGGAATTAAATTTCCTCTTTCAAATGATTTCTAAACCATATTTATTAGTGAGGATAAAAAGAACTCAATCCGATGATGAGAATCTGCATAAGAGAATTATTTCTATTAATGATGGGAGACTAGAAGACTTTGTGTATGAGGAAGGAGTTTTGATTTTTGGGAAGTGGTTATGTGTCCCATTTGTACCTGAGCTGAAAAGGGGACTATTGGATGATTCTCATAGCTCAAATTTATCTATACACCCGGGTATCACAAATATGTATGGAGATCTGAAGAATTTTTTTGTGGGATAATATGAAGCAGGAAATTGCTGACTACGTGTAAAGGTGTCTTGTTTGTCAACAAGTGAAGGTAGAGAGACACCATCCTAGAGTAGCGATGCAACCTATGCCTATTATTATGTGGAAGTGGGACAATATTATGATGGATTTTTTCACTATACTACCAAGGACAACTAGAAGGATCGATTCAATATGGGTAATTGTTGATCGTCTCACAAAATCAGCACATTTCCATCCTATAACAGAGGATTTACCACATGAGTGCCAAGAAAGACTTTATATTAACGAAGTTGTAAGACGTAATTGTACACCTTTATCGAATGTGTCTCATCGAGATCCCTGGTTTACATTAAAATTATGGAAAAGTGTCCAGAAGGATTTGAATAGTGAGATTCATACGAGTTCTTCTTATCACCCCTAAACCGATAGACAGTTTGAAAAGACTATTCAAACTCTATAAGAAATTTTGAGGTCATGCTCTCTTGATTTCCAAGGTATATGGGATCAATAATTTCCATTGGTGTAATTTTACTACATTAATAGTTTCCATAATAGCATTCAAATGGATCCATATGAAGTATTATATGGAATGATATGTCGAACTCCATATTGCTGGGACGTAGTTGGTGAGAGGAAACTTATAGGCCCAGAACTTATTAAGAAGACCACAAAAATGGTGAAGAGAAGCCCATATCCTATTAAAATATCCCAAAGTAGGTGGAAGACTTATGATGACAACCAGAGAAAGGATTTGGAATTCCAAGTAGAAGATCATGTTTTTTCTGAAAGTATCTCTATGGAAGGGTGTCCTAAGGTTTGGTAAGAATAGGAAACTGAGCCCCAGGTACACCGAGCCATTTGAAATTTTAGAAAGAATTGGAGTTGTAGCTTACCGATTAACAATGCCTCCATGACTCTCGAAAGTTCATGATGTGTTCCATGTGTCATTATCGAAGAAATAATTGACAGACCCAATGCATGTACTCACCTATGAAGAAATAGAACTGGAACCCGATTTTTCATACTGTGAAGAGACTATCGGGATCCATAACATAAGGGAGCAGGTATTGAGAAATCAGATGACTTGTCTAGTAAAGGTTTATTATAAAAACCACAATATGGAGGAAAAAACATGGGAACCTAAGGGTGTTATGAAGAAGAACCACCCACATATTTTTGAAGGACACTATAAATGAAAAATTTCGAGGAAGAAATTTCTGAAGGAGGGAAGAGTTTAGCACCCCCAAACATTTTATGGTATGTTTCTCTTAAATACATTGTATTAATTATATAGCCTATATTTCATGAATCACTGAGCCTCTATGGAACAAAATTCGGTTATTTATAGGATATAGTCATAACCTTACTATTAAACTTAAATTTTTCGACACTACGATTTGAATTTTGAAAATACGAAAAAAACAGTTGTGTTCAGGATGATATTTAGAGTCTAATAGAATTAAATTAATTTTCATTGAATAGTAACTTAACCTTATGAATAGTAACATACATTTATGAATATTAATATGACTCTTATGAATGATATCCATACCCATGAATGTATAAAAATATTTAGGTACCTTAAAAATGAAGATGAATATTTTAAGTGGTTATATTTTTCAATTAGATTGCAATTTTAATTAAATATTTAATTAATCATATTTAGAAAAATATTTTTTTAAAAAAGGACTTCATTTTTGAATTCTAAATGTGAAAAAATGGTTCTGGTGATTTTTTTTTGTATTTTTCTAAAATACTTTATTTTTTGGTGATTTGTAAAATACATTAATTTACCATATAAACACATTATAAATTAAATTAACTATTCTTAGAATCATGAGTGATGTAAGCATACAAATATCAAACTCAAATGTTCTCATTACTATTATAATTCATGTAATACTCACTATTTCTTGTCTTGAGAAGAGATAATAAATTAATGATTATAATATTAAGAAAACTCTTCTACCCACCACTATATAAACCACCCCTCATCCCCTCTTTCTCCCACACCAATCAAGATTCAATCCATTCCTAGATTCTGATCAAATATCTCCCTAACCTCCTCCCCAACTTTCAATACCTGATGGTCACAACAAAAGGCCTAAATCATAGGTCTTAAGGAGTTACTCAAAGAGGAGTACTCAAGAGGTGAAACTCTCTTCCTTTTTATTTCAATTCCTTTTACAAGTTCCATTATTTTGTACTCTATTCTCACCTCACCTCATCCAAATTCCATGATAATTTCAATACCATACTGGTACTGGATTCTCATTTTCATAATGGAATGTTTCTTTATAATATATCTCTTTCCCCCCCTTTTATACTATAAATGAAAACACCGTCTGAAATGTGTTAATTTATCACTCTTAAGGAAGACGAGTTTTTCATTTTCATTAATATCATCAAGACTGGACATGAAACCTTTTCTATGGTTGAACCAAATCATAGTATATGTATTTTATCATGTTTTAGGTTCTAGAATCCTACACATACATAAAATGTAATAATAATACAAAACACGTTCATTGTGCACAAAACCGCCAAGCCAAATCTTGGGGTTTATCATTAACTCATCGAATGAGTTTTCCTCATGGTATATAACCAGAATCCTTACAATATAATTTATATTTCAAATTTCATTAATAATATATTTTAATTATTCTTTATGTTTAACCACATTTCAAATTAACTTCCATTCATGAATACAAGTAAATGAATAATGAAAACCATGTAAGAAAATGCTTTCAAAAAAATAAAATTGAATCTCTCAAACCCATAAAAAAGTAATTAATTAAATTAATAAGGTCATACAATATAACTTACATGTTTATTAGGTTTTGAAATTATTAATTAATGAAGATAAATTTGATTATTCAGGTTGTTAAGAACAATCAAGAACACCTCTGAGCTTAAGGTAAGGGATCCACTCTCTCACTTTTGTTCAAGAATCCCCCCTATGTTGTGCTCTTTTATTTTTAATAAATAATGATATGGGTATGTTTTCACACCTCCCCTATACTTACCTTATGATATATAAATAATGTGAAACCCCTTTACTTCTCATTAATCCCCCACAAGAACACTCGTTACCATGTCAAAATGATTGTAAGGGGTTTTCTCATGTCACTTTCAATTCTATGGGATTTCTATTATTCACCTCTTGTTTCTTATATGTGGTATAAGTGTACTGCTATTTGATATATATTATATTTATTCTCTTTATATTCATGGAATTATATGATTCCGTCGGTGGTTATTTATATTTGGTCATACGACTCAGTTGATTTCAACTTGGTAACAAGCTTTGTCTCAATTTTCACTTCATTGTGACTTGCATATTATTGTGCGCAAACTATATCATATGTGGTGTACGTACATAAAATTTGAGGTAAATTTTCAATTGAAATTATATTCCATTTAAATTTCCATATTCTCATATCTTGGATATGATTATTTTCTATGTCATTTACAATTTTACATATGAATTTTTTTTTGAATGTTGTTTTGACTATGGAAATATTAATGAATCCATATCCTCTATTCTTTACAGATAATGTATAGGTATATTTATATTGTATTTATTCTATATATAAATAATAATTTAGGCATGAAGTGGCAGGTGGGTCCTGCTGTAGCCCCTCTATGTATCAGTAGGTCCCATAAGGCAAATTAGTTGGTGACAAACCCTTCGAGTTTGTTTCCAAAAATCAAATAGGTTCCTACCCACAAAACTAAATCATTTTATGGTATTATGGTATCATGTTCTAGATATATGATTTCCAATTAATAAGAATTATTTTTATTCAATATTGGTTATTATTATCCCTGAGGTTTTCACTATGACAAAATCTATGGATGTTTTTTCATTCTCAGTTTATTAATAGCGTGAGTTTTTCATTTATTCACCATGCCATATTAAGTATGTTAATTTTTTTACTATTAAGTTATTATTGATTAATGATTTAATTTTTTTTAACCCTTACTGAGCATTTGATCTCACCCCTTTCATTATTTACTTTCAATATGTGATGATGTGGAGATCATTTATTGAGTTCTTGTGGATGCAGATTTTAGTTTTTATTATGCGTAGTATTTTGTAACCTTTTCCAATGTAATTTGAATTACGTCTATGAACCTAGATTATTATATAATACTAAACTGAACATTTATTCGGTATTTTAATTCCTTATAACCATTCCAATATAACAATAAATTCACCGGCTTCAGTTTAGAGGGGTCGTGGTGTTACATATACGCATTTCTAGAAGTCCCATGAAAAAGGGTTTACTAGTGAAAGCCCACAAGCTCCTGGATAGGGAATTAATAGAGTAGACTAGGGGATCTTTTTTCTGTAACCAATATACATAATCATGTTCTTTTATTTATTTATTTATGTTGATCACTCATCATTAAGAGAGATGTAAATAATCACTGCATATCAAGAATGATGTTTTAATTTTTTTCAACCATTTAGATGGATTATAATTCACCCCCTCTTATGTCTTTGTCAAAGCCATTCCAACCATACAAGTGGTATCAAAGGTTTGGGATCTTTTGGGATACTAATGATTTATTTTTACTCCAATAATACAGAGTTAAAGATCAATATGATGTAAAATATTTAAATGGTTGATCCTAGAGAAGGTATGTAAATGATCTTTGCTCTTTATTTTAATGGTGATAATTATGGATGCTGGAAATATAACATGATTATTTATTTTAAAAACTTTTGAATATGAGTTTATTTAGAGGATTTCAAGACATTTTACATTCATAAGGAATATCTATAAAAATGGAATGATGACCAATGGAAGGAATATGATATCAATTCCAAAGTAATGAATGCTATTATCTATAGATTAAGGACATATGAGTTTAATTGAGTTCTCAATGTGCTAATGCATATGATATGTGGAAATTTTTTTCTATTTACTTTGAACCAACCAAAAATATAATAAAATTGAGATAAAAAACTAAAACATTATTTTTTATATTTTCATAATTCTTGAATATGAGAACATCCCTTAGATAAATCAGATATTAACTAAAAACTGTTAATAATATAGTATCCTTGGGAACTCCAATACGAAAACATGATCAGTCATTTAAATTAATTAGATTAATACCTCATAAGTGTAATAGAATATCAAGTGACATATGAAAATCCACACCTATTAAATAATTAAAAATTAAACAATTTATTGTAACATTAATGATATATAATGTTAAGATGACGTTTAAAGTTGAAAGTAATAACAGATATAAAGAAGATTATCTCAAAACTACTACAAATTAATTATCTAAATTAAGACATACATATTAGAAAAAATATTTATCAAATATTTTTAAAAGGTTTTAAAAACTATACAAGAAATGAAATAAATGGTTTAAATAAAATAGATCCTATGAATGCAATGAAAAATGTCAAATAAATTATAACTATACTTTCCTCAAATCTCAAAATAAAATTCAATTATAAAATAAAAGGAATGAAAATTATTGAAACTAATCAGATTGATTCTTCTGATTCAAATATTAAATCTAATACGTCCTCTGAGGATGAGTATAAAAATCAAATGGTATGTCTAATGACTCATACTAATGAGGTACAATGTTCTTAATATCAAATATATAATTCTAAAAACCATTCACATAATTAACATAATAAGTATTTCTTGTAACACCCCGAGATTTTATGAAAAATATTCTTTTAATTTCATTAATGTATTCTATTATACAGCACACCAAGTTTAGCTTGTACTATATGAAACACCGTATTAGCTTGCAGTATACGCAACACTATTCTTGGATCGTGTTAAACACAATTTCATGTTCATTTTATAATAGTAATTCAACGCAACATTGAGTGTGTGTATATATATATATATACAATGTATAAATTAAATATGGTTTGATTCTGTTATACGAAACAACGAAGGATTCTTTCACAACATGCAACCCTGACTTGGCTTGCATTACACGCAATCGCGACCTTCCTCGATAGCGTGTGTTGTACGCAATACTGGGTTTTACTAAAGAACGATATATTATTATAATATTATTATGAACTAGCCGTTATGAATAGTATTAAATAAATTTCAAATTTTATAACATTGTTATTCATCTTACACATTTTCTATAACATTGTATAAGAACAAAATAAATTTTTCGGGTAAAAAAAGTATTTTTCAAAAAATGTAGTTTTGCCACCTTTTGATGGTGCACCCACATTAAATATAGTTTTTGACATGTTTTTAAGTTCAATTTGACAAAATAAAATTCTTATTTGGAATCATGATATTAAAATTTACTTTGGATAAAATTTTCATATTATTCTGATAACTTTCATATTTTAAGGAATAGTAAAAACACGCTATTTTAATTAAAAACAACTTTTTTCATCGTAATAATTTATATGGTTAAATTATAATATTGAATGGTTTTAAAGTATAAATAGAATAAATTTTTACCATTTAATATAATGTATGATATTAGCATTGATTTTACATTGAATTCATAGGTTAAATCAATTCAATCTTTGGCAATGTTTTAACTTTTAAAACCTGTTCGCTTAACAACGGGATTAATTTTAAATTAATTACTGCAACTTCGGTGTTTTGAATTTTGAAAAATGGATTCCATAGTTGGAATCAGTGGGTCCAAATTATATTAATAGGTTACTTTTATTTTTTTTATACTATGAATAGTTACTACGATAATTTTTATTTATTGCGGTTAAAGGTAAATAGGGTAATTCAAGGTTAAAAGAATATTATAATAATTCAAAATTACCTTGACACTTGTCCTAAACATATTGGATGAGTAGTGGCCTACCATGGGCATCCTTGGGTCGATTTTGGGACCTCATGGAGCCACTTATGAAAGACAATGACACATTAGATTAATTAATTTAATGTAAAGACAAAATTGGAATTAACAAAAATCATTTAGTAATTAATTTTTATAAGGGGCTATATAAAGTATATATTGAACTATAAATATTCATTGGAAAACTAAAAATATTTACTACATGTTGGTATTTTGTTTAAAATTTTTAGACATCAGATAAATTAAATTATTTATGACACAATAATGATACAGTATTTGCCTCATTAATAAATGATTTAAATAAATAAAATTAAAATGATTAAAATATCATCCAAAACCTATCCAATTCCTATAGGATGATTTTATTTCGAATATGAGTCATCTTATCTTTGAAATTAATGTGTTTTGGACCTCTTCAAACCTAATATATGTTTATTATAAAATAATGTTTTCACACTTTCCAAAAGAGCCCCTCCACTCCCTTATAAAAGGAGACCACTTCTATGAAATTCTTCACTCCTCTCAAGCCTTTTGGCTCATCCAAAATCTGCCCAAATAAGCTCCCTACATCCCTATCCTCCCACTTGAATCATTACATTAGGCAAAAGACTCTCCAAGAAGACCTTTTGGTTCAAACCAAAGGAAGTTACCAAAATTAAAGGAGGTTCGGATACGTACGAAGCATATCAGACCTAAGGTAAGGGATAATTATTTCAATCTCATTCTTATCCGAGATTGTATACTCATAGGTATTTACTGGGGGTTATGTTAATTATCCATGTCCATATTCCCTCAAAAAGTTTTTATAAAATGTTTACTTTCCTTCCATGTATGTTTAAGACATTTTTACCCTTTTCATACTTTTACCACATCGTATGGAAGGAATATTTCTTTTGTTTACCATACGAGGTACTTTTTGACTTTTCCAGAAAAATTACGAGAAGAATGTTTTTTTAACTTATACAGCACGAACAAATTTTTATGGTTTTATAAAGCCTTATTTTCATGAAGCTTCCTCCAAAATATTTCAGGACTATTTTCAACAAAATCCTTTTCTTTTAAAATTGCATGATGTTTTGTGAAAAGAAATTGATTTTGAAGAAGAAAGGATATTTTCCTCAATAATTCATTTAAAGTGTTTTATCAAAACCATTTTCTATCTAAGATGAAATTATTTATTATGTGTATGTTTCAAGTATAATGTCTCTATGATTTACATGGTTTCAATTTTCTTATGATGATATATCCATTTGTTTTATATGGATTATGTGATGATGGGATGATGTTTATGAAACCCATTTTACTCTTTGGGTTATGATGAATGTTTTAAGTTTATTTTGTGGCACATGTAAAAATGATTTCATTATGAGATGGGTGGGACCTATATCTCCATCCAATGCATTGGGTAAAGATTTATGTTTCATGAGATAGACATGGCTGGAATGACAAGTTAAACCGGTTCAGTAATACAGGACTGGAACGAGGAGTGAACTCGATTCAGAAAGGGACTTTGTCCACTAAGATGGTCTTGGAAGCAATTCCTTGGCTACATTGGAAATCATATCATGTGCTTAATGGTTTCCACAATTACATGTTTTATTCCCATGCTATTTTATCATTCTTAATGTTTCTTTATGATCTATTCCTTACGTACTTCCATGTTTTATGTCATTGCTCAAGCTTTCTATGTTTAAACATTATGTTCATGTTTTTAAGTTCAAGTATATATGATTTGTTTTATTTTATCCATGCTTACCCTTACTGAGCATTTGGGATCACCCTTTATATGCTTTATTTTCCCCAGGATATAAAGAAAGGTTTTAGGTAAGAAAACAAAAGGGGATGATCTTTATGGGAGATGTTAAAGATCTTTCACCACAATTAGATGATTACATTCCATGTTTCCAAAGACACTAAACTATTACGATCCTTGTGTGTTTGTTTTTGTTATGTATTAAGTATTCTGAAAAAGTAATGTAATGTCCAAGTATATCAAGCTTCGAGTCCCTACAGTTGGTATTAGAGGAATGGTTTAGTTAACCTTTGGAAACTAGGATGTGAGAACTTTAGTGAGATCCCTAGAGATATTTCTAAGGTATGTCTAGGGATGTCCCTAAGGTTAAGTAAAATATAGGTTATAGTCCTAGAATTATGGTAACAATATTAGATTAAACCTAAGATGTCAGATATTGAAGGTACTCCCCCTTTATTATGTTGTTTTCCTAGCATGATTTTTGCCTCTCACACTATTCTTTTTGGGTTTTAGACGATGGCTGTAACTCGAAGGAACCATGTTGATCAATTTAATGGACGATGCAATGATTGTCCTTCTGAACAAACAAATGTTATTGGAGATGGAGTGCAAAATCTTATTATTATACTTACACAAGCTATGAATCATTCTGGACTTCCAAATGATTAGAGAAGGGAACAATATTCAATTGAGTAATGCATGAGGCAACGTGCACCTTCTTTCAGGGGGTCTTCTGATCCACTTGTTGCTGAACAATGGATCAGTACCTCTAAAAAGATATTTTCAGTTCTTCAATGTTCTGAACATGATAAAGTCATATTAGCAGTATATCGTCTGGAAGGTGAAGCTGATCAATGGTGTAATCTTATCAAGAATACGAGGCCAAGAGATGAAATTGAGTCCGTGGAATGGGACGAGTTCAAGAACTTATTTTCCAATAAGTACCTCCCTCGTATTCTTCGAACAAATATGGAGAAGGAGTTTCTTGAGCTCAAGCAGAAGGATGATGAATCTGTTGGTATATATGAAGCGAATTTTACAAGGTCTGCAAGGTATGCATCTGGCTTTATCATCCAACCTGAAAGTAAAGTTGATCGATTCTTTAGTGGCTTAAAACCAAATCTTTGAAAGGTATTAGCTATAATATACTTCAGTAGCTATGATGAAATTGTGCGTTGTGCTATCAAGGTAGAAATGGAAGTTGGTGTTACATATCCATCTCATAGTTTTGACAAGAAACGAAAGATGGAGTTCAAGGATAAATCTCAGAATAATGGTGAAAAGAAGATGAATGTTTCCTTATGCTCAAAGTGTGGAAAGAAGCATGGTGGAGATTGTCTTAAAGGGAATAGAAAATGTTTTAAGTGTAGAAACGAAGGTCATCGAGCAGCTGAGTGTCGAAGTAATGGAAAAAGGGTTTCTAATGATGTGATTAAAGAAAAGACTGCAGAGAACGCACCACCAACATTTCAATGCTTCAAGTGCAATGAAATGGGGAATTATGCTAATAAAATCCCTAATCCACAAGTTAGTGATGATCGACATGAGCAACCGCTTAAGGCAAAGGACTATGGGAAGTCACATGTGATCACTATTGGCGATTTTGAATATGAAAATGATGTGGTGGAATGATTAAGTGTTTATGTAATGGATTCCAAAATAATGTTGTGTATAGTATCGTGGATTATTGGAATAGTTATGTATTGTTCTATTGTGGTTTTCAATAATTTTATGGTACCGGTAACCATGGAAAGTGATTGAGATATTTTTGGAAAGAATATGATATGCGCATAATGAAGGGATAAGGAGAAAATGAAATGTTTTACAATATTCATGAGCTCATGACTGATATAAGGAAATAGTTATATCATGGTTTGAGGTTTTGGTATGTGGAAAGAGTTAACTTTTGACAGAACTCATGTTTTCACTATGATTAAATGGGTATTCATTATTCAAGAGAATACATGATTAAGGCCTTCAAATGTTTGGAATGTGACCCACAAGACATATCTTATAATATATGGGGATCAAAGATGGTATTAACATGCTAGTTATATGAAATCTCTGGTAATCGTTTTCACTATAATATGAGAGTGGACTGTAGTATTATGGATAATCCTAAAGATTGGAATGGATTACGTTGGACATAAGTTTGTATTGTTTAAGGATAGATGTTTTTCGATATTATTGATGGGATTTTATAGTAATGTAGTTTTAGGAAAAGGACAACCTGCAGGATGGACGACATCTCATCGCGTCAGACAAGGATGTGGGAATCGAACCCACAACCAAAGTGTGACTGGCGTTTATCACCTACCACTAGCCTACAGGAAGTCTCTGGTTAGTAGAAACTGGTTTTATTTTATTAAGCGGTATGATATATGAAGTATAAGATCATTTTTGGAATCATATACGATTAACCTCAACATAGATGGACTTATGTATATTTGATAAAATTTTATAACCTTTTGTTTGAAACAGATGGAATGACACATCATTCTTGTAGAGACCCGTATCTTGACGTACATGGACATTACATTACTTTTGCGGAATACTTAGTACATAACAAAAACATACACACAAGGATCGTAATAGTTTAGTGTCTTTGGAAACTCGGAATATAATCTTCTAATCCTGGTGAAAGATCTTCAACATCTCCCATAAAGATCTTATTTCTTTTTTTTTTACCTAAAACCTTTCTTTATATCCTGGGGAAAAGAAAACATAAAAGGGTGAGCTCAAATGCTCAGTAAGGGTAAACAAAAGAAATATCAATCACATAATTTTCATAAGAACATAACATTTTTGTAAATATTAACCTGCAAAAGAGAGCATAATTTCATAACATGGGATAAATCATAGTAGTGAAATGAAATCATAACATAAAACATTACTCATTGTGGCATACACACATAATCATAGAGAATCATTTCTTGTTAGTCAAGACTCATTGCCAAGACTATCTTAGTGGACAAAGTCCCTTTCTGAATCGAGTAATCCTCATTTCAGTCCTGTTTCACTGAACCGGTATAACCTACCATTCCAGCCATGTCTATCTCATGAGATATAAAATCTTTACCCAATGCATTGGAGGGAGATATAGGTCCCACCCATCTTATAATGAATCCTTTCTTATGTGTGCCACAAAATCATAAATCATACATCATTTCATAACCCATGTAATAAAAATGGGATTCTTAAACAACATGACATCATAAAACCATTCTTATAAGATAAAGGAATTCATAAACATAATTCCATCACAACATAGTCAAATCAATGTAAAAATATGGATAGAAACAGAACCCTTTATTATCTTAGATGGAAAATAATTTTGATAAAACACTTGAAATGAATTCTTGAGGAAAATATCCTTTCTTCTTCAAAATCAATTTCTTTTCACAAAACATCATGCAATTTTAAAAGAAAGATATTTTATTGAAAATATTCATGAAATCTTTTAGAGGAATCTTCATGAAAATAAGGCTTTATAAAACAGTATAAATCCGTTCGTGCCAAAAAAAACATTCTTCGTACTTTTGTCGGAAAAGTCAAAAAGTACCTCGTACGACAAAAGATTCCTTTCATACATATTACTAAAAACTCACCGAAGGGTAAAAATGGTTTTAAACAATTGTAGGTGGATGGAAATAATATTACATTTTGATGAAACATGGATTTGGATGACAAAATACACCCCAGTAAATACTTACGAATAAACAATCTCGGATAAAAAATGAGATTGTGATATTTCCCTTACCTTAGGTCCGACTTGCTTTGTAAGTGTCAGAACCTCCTGTATAATGATTTAAATCATGTTATTGACTTATTACAGAATCATATTCATTGTTATGATATCATATATGGTTCACTTATGACATTATATTACCCGTTCATTTGTAAATTCCATGTTAAAGAAGCGTTTTGGGTAAAATCGTTTCATTTATCGTAGGTGTTTTGACTTGTTGTTCTTGACATCATTATTACTTATATCATGATTTACTTACTTCCAGAATATAAAATATGATTTATATATCATATATATTCAGTATATATATATATATATAATAGGTAGATAAATAAAATGAAAAACACCGTTCATGGAGACGGTAGTCCGTACATACGCATGAACGCTGTTTTCCTTTCCTTATTGTCTTGAAATGGAAGTAAGTAGATGACATACATAGGTATATATATACATAAATCCAGTAGCTTTATAATGTCATATATTTCATTATTATTTCTTATATATACATTATAATCATTCTTAAATGGTTAACATGGAGAATGAATCTCATCGCGTCGTGGAGACGGTATTCCGTACGTACGCACGAGCGATGATATCATTTCTATAAATATTGAATTGAATTGGAGTGGATTATACAATATATCAGAATCAATATGATGTTGTAATAACTATTTATAGTTATTATTTACACCATTATACCCATCCATGTAAGGTGGTGGTGGAAAATAGATTACACCACGGCGTGGAGACGGTATTCCGTACGTACGCACGCGCGGTGATTTCTTTTTCCGTAGGATGGATATATGGTGAAATAGGGTTGTTTCATACTTATAATAACATATCAGTATATGAGTGATACTTATGTTATTACTTCATAATGAAACAACCTAAGAAGAAGAAGTGGAATAAGAAATAAAGATGAAAGAATTGGTAACGGTAATTACCTCTTCTTTGAAGTGCCTCTTTGAGACCTCCTCTTAGGGTACTAGAATTGGTCTTTGAGGAAGACCAGAACCTCTAGGATGTTTCTAGGGAAGTGGAGAAGAGATTTTGGCAGGGGTTGGCCGAGCTTGAGTGCTCAAATTGGTGTGAGGAGGAAGGGGGAGGAGGTGTCATTTTATAAGGGAGGAGAGGGGCACCTTAGGAATATCTCAAAATATTATTTTATATTAAAGTCAAAATCGGTTTATAATGGTTCCAAAGGGTCTTATTTCGAAGATAAAGTGGGGATGGGTCGAAATCCTGTCAACCAATAGGATTTAGACAAGTTTAGGGTATTATTTTAACCTTATCAATTAGATTTAACTCTAAGTTAAATAATTTAACTTTTACCGTGTCTTTTTGTTTTCTTTCACTATATGGTTAATAAACTTACTATAACATGCCAAACGAACCCCAAATTGTTTATTATTAATATATATATCCTTATCTAAGTCATTTGGCCGAACCTTAGATTTTTAGGAATAAAATAACAATTAATAATATAATATTTGATTTAAAAACTATTTTGTGTCAATTTTGACACTATTTGATATATGATTTTTGTGAAAGTCATAACAGAATTAAATGTTCGAACCAAGTTGATTAAATAACCATTAATATATCATAGTAACCTAGAAAATTAGTGGAATTCATAAAAAGTCTTAAATTACATTTATTTTGTTATTTATATTATCAATTATGTCAAAATTTCATTAATAAGATAATTACTGCATCATCTTTGTTTCATAAATAAATTATATTATTTGATGTCTAAAAATTACAAATAAAATACCATCATGTAGGAAATCTTTTTAGCTTTCTAATGAATATTTACAATCGAATTTATCTTATGTATAACCCCATATTAAAAATGATTTACTTATTAAACTTTGATTTTAACTATTTTAACCCTTCTTTAAATAAATTAATAATAAATGTCCTAATCTAATCCAAGTGGGCCTAAATGGTCATATTTTATTCCTAAGTTTGTTTTTGGTCGAATTAAACTTGTCCAATAGAATTAGGACATGTGTTAGGGTAATATTAATATCATATTTACCCTTAGTTACCCTATTTACTATTAACCGCGGTAAAAAAAGTAAAAAGTTACTATTCACCAAAAATTATTTTCATCTCATTGAACCACATTTTAGTCCTTGATATTAACCGTGTCTCTCTGATTTTCGAAATTCCATTCACAAAAGCGGTAAAATTAAGTTTTATGAAAAATTCAGTTTTTTTAACTACCACTTAGTAGTTTCACTATTCATCAAAAAATGAAGGTTTTCAGAAAAATGCCAAAATTTCATCCTAAGCTATATTTCATATTCCGAATTCAAAAATGAAGTCTATTTTACCAAATTCATAGCATAGAAGTTGCATTAATTAATTTTATAATTAAATCCCGCCGTTAAAACAAATAGCGTCTTTTTAAGAAACAATATCTATCAAAAGATTGACACTTGTTTATGTATGGTTTAATTGTAAAATTGTGTCCAATGACCAACATTATATTAAGTGGTAAAAATATATTCTAAATATACTTTAAAACCATTCAATATTATAATTTAACCACATAAGATATTACGATGAAAAAAGTTGTTTTTAATTAAAATATAGCGTGTTTTTACTATTCATTAAAATATGAAAGTTATCGGAAAAAATATCAAAAATTTATCTAATGTAAATTTTTACATCCTGATTCAAAAGAAGAATATTATTTTGTCAAATTGAACATATAAACATGTCAAAACTATATTTAAAGTGGGTGCGCCATCAAAAGGCGGTAAAACTGCATTTTTTGAAAAATACTTATTTCACCCGAAAAATTTATTTTGTTCTTATACCATGTTCTAGAAATGTGTAAGATGAATAATAATGTTATAAAATTCAAAATTTAGTTAATACTATTCATAATGGCTAGTTCATGACAATAATATAACATTGTTTATTAAAACCCGGTATTGCGTACAACACACGCTATCGAGGAAGGTCGCGATTGCGTGTAATGCAAGTCAAGTCAAGGATGCATGTTGTGCAAGCTCCTTTTGGTGTAGCGTACAACACAAGAAATTAATAAAATTAAAAAGAAAATTTTTTATAAAATCTTGGGCTGTTACATTCTACCCCCCTTAAAATGAATTTCGCCCTCGAAATTCGTCGGGGTTATAAATGGTTTACTATTTGAAAGTTTCTTTAATAGAAACCCACATCGTAAAAGGGAATACCAAAACTTGGCTTTAAAAAAACTAAAGTATGAAATGTAACGATTACCCAAATAAACTAATCACTGGGTTTCCACATAGGTGAAAATATGGATATGGAAGAGAAATCTAACCATCATGTTCTGATGGAGAGTGGTAGAGAACATGGCTATGGAAAAGCCAGTAATCACAAATCCATAAATTCGTGACGATCTAAGGTACCATCTGATTCATCAGGTATAAGATCACTAGGACAACATTTTTGGTTTTCAAGATCATTTCCCTAAAGTTAAAGAATTTGAATTAGAATAAATACTTACTTTATTTTGGTACAATCTCACTGTTGTTCATGCCTTTAACAATTTCCACTTCATCTCTTAAATAAATGAAGTTGAATTTGTTATTCGTGAAGTGTTAGCAGATCATGTGATAGAATGACGGGTCATTCCATCTGTCTCAAACAAAAGGTAATCAAAAGTTATTAAATATACATAAGTCATTCTATAGTAAGATTAATCACATATGGTTCCTAAATTGGACTTATACTTCATATATCATACTGCTTAATATAATAAAACTAGTTTCTACTAAACAGGGACTTCCTGTAGGCTAGTGGTAGGCGATAAAGGCCAGTCGCACTTCGGTTGTGGGTTCGATTCCTACAGCCTTGTCCGAAGCGATGGGCTGTCGCCCGTCCTGCAGGTTGTCCCTTTTTCTAAAACTACGTTACTATAACATCCCATCAATAATATCGAAAATCTTCTATCCTTAAACAATACTAACTTATGTCCAACATAATCCAGTCTAATCTTTAGGCTTATACATAATACTTCAGTCCACTCTCATAATATAGTGACAACGATTACCAGAGATTTAATACTGTCGTTGATCCCCACATATCATAAGATATGTCTTGTTGGTCACATTCCAAACATTCAAAGTCCTTAATCGTGTATTCTCTTGAATACCTTAGTGAAAACATGAGTGCAGTTAAAAGTTAATACTTTCCACATACCAAAATCCTCAAAATTCTATATACTCAAACCATGATATCACTTAGCCCTTATATCAATCATGAGCTCATGAATACTAATTAAACATTTCATTTTCTCGTCTTCATTATGCGCATATCATCTTATTTCCAAAAAATATCTCAATCACTTTGAATACCACATCAATAAATATTACAATACTCAATGATACAACATTATTTTGGAATCCCATTACATAAACACTTAATCATTCCACCACATCGTTGTCATATTCAACATTGCCAATAGTGATCGCATGTGATTTCCCTTTGTCCTTTGCCTTCAGTGGTTGCTCATGTTGATCATCACTAACCCTTGGATTAGGGCAATTATTAGCATAATTCCCCATTTCCTTGCACTTGAAGCATTGAAGTGTTGGCGGTGCGTTCTCTGCAGTGTTTGCTTTATTCACATCATTAGAAACCCTTTTTCCATTACTTCGACACTCAGCTGCTCGATGACCTTCTTTTCCACACTTAAAACATTTTCTAGTCCCTTTAAGACAATCTCCACCATGCTTCTTCCCACACTTTGTACATAAGGAAACATTCATCTTCTTTTCACCATTATTTTGAGATTTCTCCTTGAACTCCATCTTTCGTTTCTTGTCAAAACCCTGAGATGGATATGTAACACCAACTTCCATTTCTACCTTGATAGCACAACGCACAATTTCTTCATAGCTACTGAAGTCTCTTATAGCCAATGCCCTTCGAAGACTTGGTTTTAAGCCACTGAAAAATCGATCAACTTTACTTTCAGGTTGGATGATAATTCCAGAAGCATACCTTGCAAGTCTTGTAAAATTTGCTTCATAGGTACCAACAGATTCAACGTCCCTTTGCTTCAGTTCAAGAAACTCTTTCTCCATCTTTGTTCGAAGAATACGAGGGAAGTACTTACTGAAAAACAGGTTCTTGAACTCGTCCCATTCCATGGACTCAATTTCATCTCTTGGCCTCGTATTCTTGATAAGATTCCACCATTGATCAGCTTCACCTTCCAAACGATATACTGCTAAGATGACTTTATCATGTTCAGAACATTGAAGAACTGAAAATATCTTTTCAGTAGTACTAATCCATTGTTCAGCAACTAATGGATCAGTAGACCCACTGAAAGAAGGTGGACGTTGCCTCATGAAGGACTCAATAGAATATTGTTCCCTTCTCTGCTCATTTGGAAGTCCAGAATGATTCATAGCTTGTGTAAGTATAGCAATAAGATTTTGCACTCCATCTCCCATAACATTTGTTTGTTCAGGAGGGCAATCATTGCATTGTCCATTGCATTGATCAACACGGTTCTTCGGGTTCCAGCCATCATCTAAAACCCAAAAAGAATAGTGTGAGAGGCAAAAATCATGCTAGGGAAAACAACATAATAAAGTGGGAGTACCTTCAATATCCAACATCTTAGGTTTAATTCTATGATCATTAGCGTAATTCTATTACTATAACCTATACGTATACTTATCCCTAGGGACATCCCTAGACATACCTTAGAAATATCTCTAGGGATCTCACTAACGTTTTCGCATCCTAGTTTCCAAAGGTTGACTAAACCTTTCCTCTGATACCAACTGTAGAGACCCGTATCTTGACGTACATGGACATTACATTACTTTTGCGGAATACTTAGTACATAACAAAAACACACACACAAGGATCGTAATAGTTTAGTGTCTTTGGAAACTCGGAATATAATCTTCTAATCCTGGTGAAAGATCTTCAACATCTCCCATAAAGATCTTCTTTTTTTTTTTTTTACCTAAAACCTTTCTTTATATCCTGGGGAAAAGAAAACATAAAAGGGTGAGCTCAAATGCTCAGTAAGGGTAAACAAAAGAAATATCAATCACATAATTTTCATAAGAACATAA
This sequence comes from Viscum album, assembly GCA_963277665.1. Lineage (NCBI taxonomy): Eukaryota > Viridiplantae > Streptophyta > Magnoliopsida > Santalales > Viscaceae > Viscum > Viscum album. The sequence goes on from OY728157.1 coordinate 1,351,114,924, forward strand.
CATTTTTGTAAATCTTAACCTGCAAAAGAGAGCATAATTTCATAACATGGGATAAATCATAGTAGTGAAATGAAATCATAACATAAAACATTACTCATTGTGGCATACACACATAATCATAGAGAATCATTTCTTGTTAGTCAAGACTCATTGCCAAGACTATCTTAGTGGACAAAGTCCCTTTCTGAATCGAGTAATCCTCGTTTCAGTCCTGTTTCACTGAACCGGTATAACCTACCATTCCAGCCATGTCTATCTCATGAGATATAAAATCTTTACCCAATGCATTGGAGGGAGATATAGGTCCCACCCATCTTATAATGAATCCTTTCTTATGTGTGCCACAAAATCATAAATCATACATCATTTCATAACCCATGTAATAAAAATGGGATTCTTAAACAACATGACATCATAAAACCATTCTTATAAGATAAAGGAATTCATAAAAATAATTCCATCACAACATAGTCAAATCAATGTAAAAATATGGATAGAAACAGAACCCTTTATTATCTTAGATGGAAAATAATTTTGATAAAACACTTGAAATGAATTCTTGAGGAAAATATCCTTTCTTCTTCAAAATCAATTTCTTTTCACAAAACATCATGCAATTTTAAAGGAAAGATATTTTATTGAAAATAGTCATGAAATCTTTTAGAGGAATCTTCATGAAAATAAGGCTTTATAAAACAGTATAAATCCGTTCGTGCCAAAAAAAACATTCTTCGTACTTTTGTCGGAAAAGTCAAAAAGTACCTCGTACGACAAAAGATTCCTTTCATACATATTACTAAAAACTCACCGAAGGGTAAAAATGGTTTTAAACAATTGTAGGTGGATGGAAATAATATTACATTTTGATAAAACATGGATGTGGATGACAAAATACACCCCAGTAAATACTTACGAATAAACAATCTCGGATAAAAAATGAGATTGCGATATTTCCCTTACCTTAGGTCCGACTTGCTTTGTAAGTGTCCGAACCTCCTGTATAATGATTTAAATCATGTTATTGACTTATTACAGAATCATATTCATTGTTATGATATCATATATGGTTCACTTATGACATTATATTACCCGTTCATTTGTAAATTCCATGTTAAAGAAGCGTTTTGGGTAAAATCGTTTCATTTATCGTAGGTGTTTTGACTTGTTGTTCTTGACATCATTATTACTTATATCATGATTTACTTACTTCCAGAATATAAAATATGATTTATATATCATATATATTCAGTATATATATATATATAATAGGTAGATAAATAAAATGAAAAACACCGTTCATGGAGACGGTAGTCCGTACGTACGCATGAACGCTGTTTTCCTTTCCTTATTGTCTTGAAATGGAAGTAAGTAGATGACATACATAGGTATATATATACATAAATCCATTAGCTTTATAATGTCATATATTTCATTATTATTTCTTATATATACATTATAATCATTCTTAAATGGTTAACATGGAGAATGAATCTCATCGCGTCGTGGAGACGGTATTCCGTACGTACGCACGAGCGATGATATCATTTCTATAAATATTGAATTGAATTGGAGTGGATTATACAATATATCAGAATCAATATGATGTTGTAATAACTATTTATAGTTATTATTTACACCATTATACCCATCCATGTAAGGTGGTGGTGGAAAATAGATTACACCACGGTGTGGAGACGGTATTCCGTACGTACGCATGCGCGGTGATTTCTTTTTCCGTAGGATGGATATATGGTTAAATAGGGTTGTTTCATACTTATAATAACATATCAGTATATTAGTGATACTTATGTTATTACTTCATAATGAAACAACCTAAGAAGAAGAAGTGGAAGAAGAAATAAACATGAAAGAATTGGTAACGGTAATTACCTCTTCTTTGAAGTGCCTCTTTGAGACCTCCTCTTAGGGCACTAGAATTGGTCTTTGAGGAAGACCAGAACCTCTAGGATGTTTCTAGGGAAGTGGAGAAGAGATTTTGGCAGGGTTTGGACGAGCTTGAGTGCTCAAATTGGTGTGAGGAGGAAGGGGGAGGAGGTGTCATTTTATAAGGGAGGAGAGGGGCACCTTAGGAATATCTCAAAATATTATTTTATATTAAAGTCAAAATCGGTTTATAATGGTTCCAAAGGGTCTTATTTCGAAGATAAAGTGGGGATGGGTCGAAATCCTGTCAACCAATAGGATTTAGACAAGTTTAGGGTATTATTTTAACCTTATCAATTAGATTTAACTCTAAGTTAAATAATTTAACTTTTACCGTGTCTTTTTGTTTTCTTTCACTATATGGTTAATAAACTTACTATAACATGCCAAACGAACCCCAAATTGTTTATTATTAATATATATATCCTTATATAAGTCATTTGGCCGAACCTTAGATTTTTGGGAATAAAATAACAATTAATAATATAATATTTGATTTAAAAACTATTTTGTGTCAATTTTGACACTATTTGATATATGATTTTTGTGAAAGTCATAAAAGAATTAAATGTTCGAACCAAGTTGATTAAATCAACATTAATATATCATAGTAACCTAGAAAATTAGTGGAATTCATAAAAAGTCTTAAATTACATTTATTTTGGTATTTATATTATCAATTATGTCAATATTTCATTAATAAGATAATTACTGCATCATCTTTGTGTCATAAATAAATTATATTATTTGATGTCTAAAAATTACAAATAAAATACCATCATGTAGGAAATCTTTTTAGCTTTCTAATGAATATTTACAATCGAATTTATCTTATGTATAACACCATATTAAAAATGATTTACTTATTAAACTTTGATTTTATCTATTTTAACCCTTCTTTAAATAAATTAATAATAAATGTCCTAATCTAATCCAAGTGGGCCTAAATGGTCATATTTTATTCCTAAGTTTGTTTTTGGTCGAATTAAACTTGTCCAATAGAATTAGGACATGTGTTAGGGTAATATTAATATCATATTTACCCTTAGTTACCCTATTTACTATTAACCGCGGTAAAAAAAGTAAAAAGTTACTATTCGCCAAAAATTATTTTCATCTCATTGAACCACATTTTAGTCCTTGATATTAACCGTGTCTCTCGGATTTTCGAAATTCCATTCACAAAAGCGGTAAAATTAAGTTTTATAAAATTCAAAATTTAGTTAATACTATTCATAACGGCTAGTTCATGACAATAATATAACATTGTTTATTAAAACCCGGTATTGCGTACAACACACGCTATCGAGGAAGGTCGCGATTGCGTGTAATGCAAGGCAAGTCAAGGATGCGTGTTGTGCAAGCTCCTTTTGGTGTAGCGTACAACACAAGAAATTAATAAAATTAAAAAGAAAATTTTTTATAAAATCTTGGGCTGTTACAATTCTGTCACAGGATCTATGAACAATTCATGAATAACAAATTCAACTTCATTTCCTTAAGAGATGATGTGGAAATTTTTCAAAGCACGAAAAACAATGAGATTGTACCAAAATAAAGTAAGTATTTATTCTAATTCAAATTCTTCAACTTTAGGGAAATGCTCTTGAAACCCAAAAATGATGTCCTAGTGACCTTATATATGATGAATCAGATGGTACCCTAGATCATCACAAATTTATGGCTTTGTGATTGTTGGATTTTTCATAGCCATGTTCTCTACCACTCTCCATCAGAACATGATGGTTAGATTTCTCTTCTATATCCATATTTTCACCTATGTTCTCATATATGGAAACCCAGTGATTAGTTAATTTGGGTGACCATTACGTTTCATACTTTAGTTTTTAAAGCCATGTTTTGGTATTCCTTTTTACGATGTGGGTTTCTATTAATGAAACTTTCGAGTAATAAACGATTTGTAACCCCGATGAATTTCGAGGGCGAAATTCATTTTAAGGGGGGTAAAATGTAACAATCTGAGATTTTATGAAAAATATTCTTTCAATTTCATTGATGTCTTCATTTATACAGAACACCATGTTTATCTTGTACTATACACAACACCGTATTATCTTGCAGTATACGCAACACTATTCTTGGATCGTGTTACACACAATTCCATGTTCGTTTTATAATAGTCATTCTACGCAACATTGAGTGTCTGTGTATATATATATATCCAATGTATAAATGAAATATGGTTGGATTCTGTTATACGAAACAACGAATGATTTTTTCACAACACGCAACCCTGACTTGGCTTGAATTACACGCAATCGCGACCTTCCTCGATAGCGTGTGTTGTACGCAATATCGGGTTTTACTAAACAACGATATATTATTATAATATTATTATAAACTAGCCGTTATGAATAGTATTAACTAAAATTTTAATTTTATAACATTATTATTTATCTTACACATTTTCTAGAACATTGTATAAGAACAAAATCAATATTTCGGGTAAAATAAGTATTTTTCAAAAAATGCAGTTTTGCCGCCTTTTGATGGCGCACCCACTTTAAATCTAGTTTTTGACATGTTTATAAGTTCAATTTGGAAAAATAAAATTCTTCTTTTGAATCAGGAGTTAAAAATTTACTTTGGATAAAATTTTCATATTATTCTGATAACTTTCATAATATAATAAATAGTAAAAACACGCTATATTTTAATTAAAAACAACTTTTTCATCGTAATAATTTATATGGTTAAATTATAATATTGAATTGTTTTAATGTATAAATAGAATATATTTTTACCATTTAATATAATGTATGACATTAGCATTGATATTACCTTGAATTCATAGGTTAAATCAATTCAATCTTTGGGAATGTTTTAACTTTTAAAACTTGTTCGCTTAACAACGGGATTAATTTAAAATTAATTACTGCAACTTTGGTGTTTTGAATTTTGAAAAATGGATTCCATATTTGGAATAATTGGGTCCAAATTATGTTAATAGGTTACATTTTGTTTTATATTATGAATAGTAACTACAGTAATTTTTATTTACTGCGGTTAAAGGTAAATAGGGTAATTCAAGGTTAAAAGAATATTATAATAATTCAAAACTACCTTGACACTTGTCATAACATTATTGGATGAGTAGTCGTCGACCTTGGGCATCCTTGGGTAGATTTTGGGACCCCATGGAGCCACTTATAAAAGACAATGACACACTAGATTAATTATTTTAATGTAAAGGCAAAATTAGAATTAACAAAACTCATTTAGTAATTAATTTTTATATGGGGCTATATAAATTATATTTTGGACTCTAAATATTCATTGGAAAGATAAAAAATATTCCTACATGTTGGTATTTTTTGTATAATTTTTAGACATCAGATAAATTAAATTATTTAGGACACAATAATGATGCTGTATTTACCTCATTAATAAATGATTTAAATAAATAAGATTAAAATGATTAAAATATCATCCAAAACTTGTCCAATTCCTATTGGATGATTTTATTTAGAATATGAGACATCTTATCTTCGACATTAATGTGTTTTGGACCTCTTGAAACCGAAGATAAGTTTATAATAAAATAATGTTTTCACACTTTCCTAAAGAGCCCCTCCACTCCCTTATAAAAGGAGACCACTTCTATGCAATTCCTCACACCTCTCAGGCCTTTTGTGTCGTCCAAACTCTGTCCAGATAAGCTCCCTACATCCCTCTCCTCCCCCATGAAGCCTTACATTAGGAAGAAGACTCTCCAAAAAGTCCTTTTGGTTCAAACCAAAGGAAGTTACCAAAATTAAAGGAGGTTCAGATACGTACGAAGCATATCAGACCTAAGGTAAGGGATAATTATTCCAATCTCATTCTTATCCGAGATTGTTTACTCGTAAGTATTTACGGGGGTTTATGTTTATTATCCATGTCCATATGCTCTCAAATTTTTTTAATAAAATGTTTACTTTCCTTCCATGTATGTTTAAGACATTTTTACCCTTTTCTTACTTTTACCACAACATATGGAAGGAATCTTTCTTTTGTTTACCATACAAGGTATTTTTTGACTTTTCCGGAAAAAGTACGAGAAGAATGTTTTTTTAACTTATACGGTACGAACAGATTTTTACGGTTTTATAAAGCCTTATTTTCATGAAGCTTCCTCCAAAATATTTCAGGACTATTTTCAACAAAATCATTTTCTTTTAAAATTGCATGATGTTTTGTGAAAAGGAATTGATTTTGAAGAATAAAAGATATTTTACTCAGGAATTCATTTCAAGTGTTTTATCAAAACCATTTTCTATCTAAGATGACATTATTTCATATGTGTATGTTTCAAGTATAATGTCTCTATGATTTACATGGTTTCAATTTTCTTATGATGAAATATCCATTTGTTTTATATGGATTATGTGATGATGGGATGATGTTTATGAAACCCATTTTATTATTTGGGTTACGACGAATGTTGTAAGTTTATTTTGTGGCAAAAGTAAGAATGATTTCATTATGAGATGGGTGGGACCTATATCTCCCTCTAATGCATTGGGTAAAGATTTATATCTCATGAGATAGACATGGCTGGAATGACAAGTTAAACCGGTTCAGTAATACAGGACTAGAACGAGGAGTGAAATCGATTCAAAAAGGGACTTTGTCCACTAAGATGGTCTTGGAAGCAATGCCTTGGCTACTATGGAAATAATATCATGTGCTTAATGGTGGCCACAATTACATGTTTTATTCCCATGCTATTTTATCATTCTTAATATTTCTTTATGATCTATGCCTTACGTACTTCCATGGTTTATGTCATTGCTCAAGCTTTGGATGTTTAAACATTATGTTCATGTTTTTAAGTTCAAATGTATATGATTTGTTTTATTTTATCCATTCTTACCCTTACTGAGCATTTGAGCTCACCCTTTATATGTTTTCTTTTCCCCAGGATATAAACAAAGGTTTTAGGTAAGAAAATGAAAGGGGAAGATCTTTATGGGAGATGTTGAAGATCTTTCACCACGATTAGAAGATTATGTTCCAAGTTTCCAAAGACACTAAACTATTTCGATCCTTCTGTGTATGTTTTTGTTATGTATTAAGTATTCCGCAATAGTAATTTAATTTCCAAGTATGTCAACCTTCAAGTCCCTACATTTCTATTCTTAAAATACACCTAAATCCTAAAATAAGTATCATAAAAACATATAATATATTATGATTTTATTTCATTTGATAAAGAAAGTTTTTCAAAATAGATTACAGATTTAAAATCAAATTATTCTAAAATATATTATGATATACATGAAATAAAAATTTAAAAATAATTATATTTAGTTAATGAAATAAAACCAGACTCTATTATTCATAAAAAAGTATAAAATTAAATAAATTAAATTATTTTTAAATATAAAATTAACAAAGGAAACATTGAATTGGCAGTACTGGTTAAAAACCTAAAGTGTATAAAAACTTTCTTTTCACTAGTTCAAATATTAAAATAATTTCCACTATTATATTTTTCTTTTTTTTATGAATGGAAATTGTGAAAATGACTGATGTTTTATAAAACTAAATTTTTTTTGGTGTTAAACAAGTTTATTGTTCAAAATAATTATCTAGATTTATTAGTAAAACCTCTACTCAAAATAATCAAATATGGTTAACTAAAACATTTATTTCTAACAGTATCAGACCCAAAAGTATGTGGTTACCAAGTGACCATTTCATTATATTTTTTCAAATATACAGCACTGAACTACACCCTTAAATCATTAATTGGTAATCTAAAAAGAAAATGGAAATTTCTATGTTAAAAGGTGTGATTAACCTTAATGTAGTTATTTTTTGAAAGTTCCATAGAATTGAGATTTATAATCTAGGAAGTATATCATTACCATATATATATATATATTAGTTTTAATCATGTTATATATTTCATATAGGGTAATACAGACATTTTATGATTTATTGATAAATCCGTTCATACATTTTGAATTAAGCTGTTAATTCTTAGTTTAAATATCAAAATGTTAAAAATATAAAAAATTGTAAATGTTTTGAAATATCTATAAAAATTGTTTTCTCTATATCTATCATAAAAACAATAACAGGAAATTTTTTTAACTATTTTAAAAATAATTATTGGTTTATGAAAAACTATATTTCTTGTTTAATCATTCAACCTATTAGTGTCTTTAAATATATTTGTCATAAAATAATTTATTACATAAAATATCCTTTCTTAACAGTTTTCTAATTTATAATTTCATTAAAACATTAAAATCTAAAAAGTTTAATCAATATTACAGGCTTGAGAATATAAACTATCATATAAAAATTGTCAGAATAAAACATATTGTGTTTCTCCTTAGAATATTATAATCTTCTTCCCTGAACCACTTAAATTTTTTTATGCATATTCTATTTTAAATTTCAATAACTTATGAAGAAACTAGTCTGAGGGAAATTAAGTGATCAAGAACTTCATGTTTAGAGAAATATATTTCTCAAAATAAAATGAATGGTAATACTTATTCTTTTCTATTTGGAGAATAGTTGCTCTCCTTCGTTAATTAGTCTTTGAAAAATCATAAAAATAATATCATTCAGTTTATGTTTTTGAATAAATAACAGTTTTATCATCTCAAATGGATAAATCTTGAATTCATTGGAATGATATTTTTTTCAAAGTTAATACATAAAATGAATAAATTGTAATATTTAAGGAAAATATAAATGTTCTTTAGAGGTTGAATGAAGAGCTACAAATATTTTATGATTCAAAAATCATTTTTGATACACTTCAAAGGGTGTATCAAAATGTGATGGAATGATTGATTAAAAAAAATGATTTAAATCTTTTAAATTAGAGATGAAAATTCAGAAGGAGTCTCTAAAAATATAGATTATTACTATGATGGATCTTGATGAGTTAAAAAATTTGTGGTCAAAAAATTTTCATCATCTTATCTATTTCAATGTATATATATGTTCAAATTAATATAAAATAGCTCTGAAATTCATTATATGATTTAAGGGAAAAAGTTAAAAGTTTGGAGAGTTCATTTGACCCATATAAGCTTTCCTATAAACCCAACTTTTCTTCTTCTCTAGAAATTATTTTAATGTCAATTATATATATATACATATTTCATTACTATTTTTTCATTTCTTTATTATGTGAAAGAAGGGGGAATTTTTTGAAATATTTTATGATAAATTTATAATAAATTTAAGACAAACTCCTAACAAATTTGAATATTTTTATGGAGACATTTTTAAATGGGTCGAAATACGTCTTGATATTATATTTTTAAAGAGAACAAATGTGCTTGAAATTTATTTATATTTATTTATTTGTTAAAACTTAATCTATTTCTTATTTTAATTTTAATATTTTTATAGTATTGGTGATCATAAAAAATTGGGATACTGTTGATCAAGAGTTGATTTCATAATTTCATTAATTTCTTTTGGATTTATAATCTCAAAACACCCACATTTACATTACTAGTTAATTTTAATTTAATTTAATTTATGGATGATAATTATTTTAACATTTATTTTTATTGAGGAAGTATTAAAAAGACATCAATATGTGAGAAGATATTTGATTATGTATTCTGGAGCTGTTTGAATACAATCTAGAAACACTATTCATTCCCTATGTTTTTAAGTGGAACATATGATTTGGGAACCCTACATTTAGAATGAAACATACGGATACTAAACCCCACATTGTTAGAAATGTATGGATAAACAACCCTATGTTTGGAAGAAACCATAATTCTGTAATAAACTATATGTTGTTATCATTTTGGATTTAATCGCTACATGAAGAAACCCTATGTTTGACTTGGCTGACAATGTAGTTTCTGATTTAATATATTATTAGTGTTTTTTCAAATTAGTTTTTATAGAGGTAAATATCTATTTAAATATATATTATGAATGATTCATAGGCCCATACAAAATGATTTAAATCATTCATATTTATAAGGGATGTTATGAATATCTATAAATGATTTCAATTCAAATATTCATGATTTAATACGAAGAATTTATGGAGATAATTTACTAATATATATTTTACCATCTGGATAAATATTAGGATATTAATCTGAAAAATATATTGGAATTCCTCTCAAGAAATATTTATGTTCTTTAAAATAATAGTGTTTCATTACCTTCAAATTTATACTTTGGCGACATACATGTTTTGTAATGATTGATCGACTATCTTCTGTTTTTTTTGAAATAAAATTATTTTATTTATTGAAAAGATAAATGGAATGACAAGGAACCAAAAACAAGGTTATTAGTAGAAGTGGAGATCATGAACATCCCTGAAAAGAAAATTCCATCCCACCCAAGGAGAGAAAACCAAGGGAATTTAAAATCATAAGTGGAAGTATATAGGATGATCTAGAGGCCAAAAAGTCCACTAGCTGGTTACCCTCATCCTATGTATTGAAGAACGTGGTGTCATTGGAGAGGAGAGCCTTTCATTTTTGTATGATCTATTTGATGTTTCAAAGAGTAATCAAATCTATTTAGAGAACTACAAATTATTCTTGAACCCATCTCTACCGTAGTGATGGGGATATTCCTTTATATATAGTGTTCTAAACCATCAATCATATCATGTTCCTTATCCAAGAAAGAGTCTCCATTCTAATAGTGAGCATTAAAGGCTAGGTAAATTGAATCATATGGGTATATTACCACTTCACATACCCTCATGATTCCTTATCTGCAAGAACCATCAATATTATGTTTAATTCTATGAGGGTAAGGGGACCAACACAACAATATACCGGTCAACATAGGGCCTGAAGATCTAGAAATATGCATGCTAGTGGAATGAAACCTAAGGTATGAAGACATATCCCTATTTCCATGAATTATCACCAACTAATACATGAGGTATTTGGTTTTGAAGACCAATCTGTGGGATTAAGGACAAGCCTCATGGGGCCTTATATTATTGTATTCCTTCTAGATGCACCAAAATCCTATAGCCAGATGGTTGGAATGGGTGACTACAACATTTTTATTCATATCCCCTTTCTACCAGCACAAAAAATATTCCTCATAGGAATTAACCACTGCTAATAAATCCTTGAATGCCCTACTATATTTCCAGACGTGGAATTACCATTCACTATGAATTAATAGGTGGACTAAGGTATTCACCATCGGAACAAGGGAAAAATAACATCTTAATTCTATAGGAAGAACTATGGACATTATTTCCATGTCCATGAGAATATAATTGGAACCAACTCTCCATATAAGAAAATTATATATGGCTGGGATATATTTTCACAAGATATTATTAGCCCAGGGGCCACTAACCAGTTGGTGAAGCATGAAATTCCTATATTCCTTGGTAATAAATTTAATAGCAGAGGAGCCTGAGAAAACTCACCTGTTAATGGATCCATACAAGAACATGTTATTGAATAATTTCTCCTTAGTGGGGTTGAGAACATCTGTTATGAAGGAGGTATAAGATACAATATCATTGAATGATAGTTTTGGAGTTGGGTAGCCTAGAATACCTAGATTCCCAGTACCCTAATTTCATTCCTAAAATTGATGTCACCCTAGCCAAGAATCCACAATGAGTGGTCAGCAAGAAATGGTTTGTATTTGTGAAGAGAGTTCCACAATGGGGAAGGATTCCTACTAGTATCCCTTAATACACAATCATATTAATTTATAATGAGGTGGCTCTATAAATAATTATCCTTAATCACTTCCTAGGCTTGTTTTCCTTGAATGAAATACATCGAGTCTCTTGAGATCCTCACATTGATACCTACATACTCGACAGGATTTGAAATCATACTCCAAGAAGACCATAGACACCTTACCTTGCCTTGGGTATCCCATTGAAAGGAATTTAGAACATACTAAATTTGAAGGATAGTTATTTTGACGGTTTTTATAATTTAAAATATATTCGTGGGAATATTGGACAACACACTGTTAATCAGGGTGATCCTTCTTCCAAATGAATGGAATTAGTTCATCCAATTAATAATTTTGTTGACGTTCCTATTATCCATATCCTAAAAGTGTGGGATCTGAATTCTGTAATGAGAAATTGGCACACCCAAATATGTCATGGGGGATTTCTTCCCATGGATTCCAAGAATGGATTCAATGTTACTATTACGTCTCCTTGTGCAATGAGAAGAGGGAAATACCCCAATATTATCCCTATTAATAACCTGATTGATCGACTTTAAATATTCCTCCACCATCTTGAAAAAACATATTATAGAGGTGATCAATATGTTGATAAGAAAAATAGATTCATATACATATAAGAGATGAGGGAAACCAGTGAAATTACTTCCACAGTGGAAAGGGAGAACCGTTTCAAGACATATTACTAATGAGATATATTTTCATAGAGTATTCTAAGTAAGAATAAAAATACTTGGAGAAAGGTGGTCACCATGTCTTAGACCTATATCTTATTTGATGAACCCTCACTAACTCTCATAGAAGATGATTATTAAACATGACTAGATGAAGTGGTTGGATAATAGGCCAACACCATTATTTGATAATCCCATGAATCTATTAATATGAATAACGAATCTTTACTCGAAACAGTCATATAGTTTTTTCATTTTTAATTTAATAATCACATTCGAGCAAATCACCGTTCTTTTAATATTCCAAACCATATCCCGGGAAACCCCCATAGCACATTGTATTGATATAACATGAATGAAGGCATGTTTTTGTTATAAGATTTCATAATTAGTGAACCCAAAGAGTCAGATGTTGTTGATGGTGACCCTTGTATTAAATGGTACACATGAGAATATAATGGAAATGAGTAATTGAAGAAGGAGAAAATACCTTTGGAATAAGAATCCTTGTGGTTGCACTATAAATATGGGGGGGAGTCCCACCCATTAATAAAGCCTGGATTTCTTTAATAAGGTCTACCTTGATGACGTTTTAGAAAGATATATAAAAGGATATCAGGAAACCATCAGGACCTAGGGTACTGTCTAGGTTGATGTAATTAATCACCTCCCAGATCTTCTTCCCATCGTATAAATATCCTAAAAGGCCATTCACATGGCTTAAGAAAATTCTGGTATTAATTCAAAGAGATTCTACCATCCATAAGGGTAACCATTCAAGAGTCGAGGATTAGAATCACCCAATATATTATTAAAATGTGATCAAACCATAATACCAATAAGATCCAGATCAATAAGGAAAAATCCATCCTCAATATGTATAGATGGAACCTGAGCCCATTGCATCTCCTTTATGAAAATTTGAAAGAAATATTTGTTACGGTCTCATTACGTTAGCCATAAATTTTGAGAACACTCTTGGAGAAGTCTCTCCTTCTCAAGAAATAGCTCATTCAAGAATTATTATTTAGATAAAAATTCAGGAAAAGTTATCATTGTTTCATTCATCCTCCAAGTATACTTCTATTCTATCAATATACGTAAGAATATCTTCCGTGTGATCATGATCTTGCTCATGTGGGGTGGACTAAGCAAATAGATCTTTCTAAAATATGCAATTTAGAGTGACGTCCCACCCATCCCCCACTTCGATAGTATGAGTCCACATACTATTTCACAATATCCAGAAACCTAGTATGTTGAATCAATCTCTTGGAGATAAAAAATCACCAAAGGTCCAGAGGTATTGTTCTTAGATGAAGTAGAATGGGAGAGTGATCTAATAGGCCCCAAAAATGATATACCCCAAGGTTCTTGAAGGCCAGTATCACATGGAGGTTTCCAAGTCATCAGTTATTTCTACACCAGGTTCTCCTTTTCCCTCTCTGATTTTTGCACCATGTAATCATGCCTCCTAATAAACCATGGTCCTGGAGCCCCTCCTTCACAACGAAGGCGGAGAAGGCCGATATATCGACTCTAGATAAGGCATGTTGGAATTTTTTATCTAAGGGTTCATGATAATGTTAAAGTCTCATCCCAAAATCCATACCACCTCTCTAGGGTTAATGATTTATATGTCCACCCAATGTTTCTCTTGATTGTTAAATTTTCAGTTAGAGTACACAAATGAGTAGTAAAATTATTGAACTCCATCTGAAACATTAAAATATACGTTTTATGAGAAGTCATAAACCTATTGATCTTATTCTATGTCTTCTAAAAATGTTAATATGGTGATTAAGGGGATCACTATGCCTGACATACCCCATTCCCATGCTTTTTGAAAACACCCCTATCTTAGATGATCATTGTTTGGGCTCCATAATCTTGATAAGAGAGGCCTTGGGATGAAAATCCATAGATGAGAGAAAATAAGTTTTCACCTTGCCTCCAAGGCACCAGTTATTCCATATTATCAATCAGGTCCTGAGAAGAGTGGATTCCCGACACTGCCCCCAAGTGTGGAAGAATTCATGGATAGCCGATTCAAAGAAGAAAAATAGATTCGGTATTGGGATATACTGTAAATTCTATTCACTGATGAAATACAAGATGGGGTGATTTGGGAACCCCTTTAGAACCATGGTGAGGGGAACAAAAGCTTCTCGCAATAGTCATACATGGGGAGGGAAAATCCCACACATATAGAAGAGCATTATAAGAGTTGGATAAGGATATAAGAGGGGGGGATTTAACTCAACAACAAATATCACCAAAGAAATGGTAGAAACATCCACAAAACTAACCATACCATTAGGATTATAAGTGGGAAATGCAAAAACTGAGAGGGAATAAGAGAATGACATGGGAATGGAGTGGTAGGAAAGAAGGGGATGGGGCCATGAAATGGGTGGAAAAAGTGGGTAAGGAGGCATGGGAGGAGGAGGGTGGGAGAAAGAGGGGAAGGGAGGGGGGGCTAGGGTGGAGGGTAGCAAGAAGACAGAGAAACCAGTAGCATATGAGATTTATGGGAGGCTATATAGGATGAATTAGCTCAATCAAAATTACGTTGATTACTATTTGATGCATGGTGTGATGGATTTTTCCTACAATCAGAATAAACAAGACCTTGGATAAGATAACTTATATTGAAGAGAGTGGACAAGGGGTAAAGAAGCCACTAAGACCATTCCATGAGATCCCTAATGTGGAGATGAATCTAAGGAAGAAACAAAAATAAGTGGTTTGGGGCCACAAAGATGTGTTCTGTTACAGTAGCGAGAAGATGTAGGTTCTGATCATGTGTACACAAGGACTCACCATGTGAATTACCGACCAACTTTAAGAGGTTGAGATTTTGAAAAGGTAGGGGAAGACCAGGAAGGCTCAACCACACCATAACATCCAAAGAATCACAACCCTTGTGATTATCCATAGACCACTGAGGGTGATTAAAATATCAATCGTTGAGAGATCTAGGGACCCCTGAACTGGCTTGAACAAAATCCTCCTATGATTATATATCATTTAGATAAGAATTTTTTTGAACCTTGAGACCATCACAGGTTGATTAGGATTCCATCCACGAATAAGATTCTAGAAAAGAGTTAGATATGGATTTTTAGACCCAATGAAGAGTAATAATATCTTGTAAAGAAGATATTACACTTCTTCAAACTTTTATGTTGAGAAGGAGAAAACATGAATGTGGTTTCTTTTATCCATGTTGAGAACCTCTATTCAGACCCCTATAAAATGGGATAGAGCCTAACATACCAGGGAACTGACAAGGATTTCTTTTTAACAAGCCTTACCCCCATATGATCCTTCATAGAAGATGTGGTTGGAGGTCGATTCATTGGATATGGTGAAACCGCCACTTCCATAATGGTCAGATAGATGGGAGTCAACTGAGGCACATTCATCACATTCTTTGGTGAAGTCGAAGCCATTTATCCTTCTTCTTTTGTTTCTACTATATATTAATATAAAATCATCATAAATATTTAGATAAATAATTTTTCAGTTTTTCACTTCTAAGACAAACATGTTTATTAATATGCCTATTTATTTTGCAATAAATTTTTTAATGGAATATTTTTTGATTTTGAAAATTATGTTTTCAAATGTTTATCATTATTTAAGATCAATCACATCAATAATAAAAACTTTTTTCACAATCAAATAAATATTTATTTATTTATGAGAGTACTGACCACTTGAAATTAGTCACGGTGGAGTGTTATCTACTCATACTAAGATATGGATATTTATGTTCATTATAAAATAACTAGACCGAATTATAAAAGCCTTGTTGTAATGTAATCAACTTACAATTCTCAGATGTAAATTCCCATGAAAAAAACATACAAGTGAAAATCCAGAATGTTGCGTAGAGAACATTGGGGGAGTAGACTATGGGGTCTTTGTTTCCTAATCCACTATACATCAATGTGTTATTTTCTTTATTTACTTATTTTACTCACTCATATTTATGATAGAAGGAATGAATCACTTCAATTCAAGGGGATTTTTTAATCTTTTCAAAAAAAAAATTTAAGGATCACAATTCAACCCCCATATCATGTCATCATAATAACGATTCTGACCTAACACATCCCATATATCTCGACTATAATCATAGTATAAAAATCAAAACTCATGGAAAAGATAAATAAACAAGAAAAAATATGTTTTGAAAAGTGGGAACAATAATACAAAAGGAGAAAACACTCTAGGTAAGATGAGTATTTATATTTCTATCTGTGATCCATCCTTTGTTTCATTTTTTGGAACATATAATTATTTTAATATTAGATATGAAAACTTATAGTTGAACCCGAAACTATTTTTTCCAAAATAAACAAAAAATAGTGAATAAAACAACAATGGTTTTCACTCTTAGTTTCATAGGATTGTTTGATAAGTTGGTTAATGGCCAAGAGATTGACCCCTTCATATGAATATTGTTTTTTGGTGTTATTATAAATGGTTTGGTTAGTGGTTATGTCATTCCATTGTTTACTAGTTATTTTAATTTGGTAACAGGAAGAAAATAATATAATCCTATCAAAAATGCATCATAAAAACAATGGGAAATTATTTGATAGTGGGTGAATCAATTAATTAAATTCCTTTTTTCTTTTCTTAATTAAAATAACTTCAATTCCTTTTTAAGTGAAAATGAAAATAATTTTTCAAGACTCACTCCAACACTCATGTTAAAACATACTTGACATAATTAATTTTTATAAGGCTCCCATCTCTATGTGAATAGTTATATCCTTATAATGGTCTAGTAAATTAAAAGTCACTTGATCCACTAAATTTAATATTTTTGATATAATGAGTTCGATTTATCCTTAATATAATGATATATAATGTGTTTTCTAACTTTTTTAATATGATCCCACATAGCCAATGATAGATATCCAAAGATTTAAACATTGAGAGGGACTTCACATAAATAGTACTTCTATCGGGTAATTATTTTGATTAATATATATCATTATCTTTTTCCAGTTTCACTTTTCTTACTCATATTTTTCTTTTTATTATTACACTATTCTTTTTAACCTTATTCTTAATCTTCTTTAAAAAATTTCTTATACAATCTATAACTCACTAATTTTTACCCAACACCATTTTCCTCTTATTGAATCATGTTTTAGTTTCAAATTAAAATTTATTAAAAAACATCCTCCTCGCCTACTCACACTTTTTCATGAGACATGGGATCACCCTAGGTCTTGATATAACATTTAGAATTTATTTTTGGATACTTATATCAATTTAGAGTATTTCTATGTGGTAATAACAAGGATGAATCAGAAAATAAATTTTAATTATTGAAATCTATATTCAAAATATTATATTAGAAACCACAACGTGGAGTAGAAATATATCTTAGTTCAAATGATATGAACTGCTCTGAAACCACTCCAAAAATGTAATGTCAAATCCCACCATGACCTGTATGGATGTCATTTCACTACATCCTCTAGATCACCACAACTTGTTTCACTAAAAGGAGTTTGTTAATGTTTGGGAAATGGATTTTATTTTCAAACCCTATCATAGGTCAAACCATAATATTCATTGTTTATTTGATACACTTCTCTTTCATCAAGTAATTTCACTTCCCAGAGAATAAAAATCCTCTATTTTCATCCTTCTCTCTAAATTTAATAATCCCAAGAAACATGACATTGGTAATGTAATTTTGGACTTTGGAATAAAGAATTTGAGAACCTCCCCATTTCCACTCACAATTTATCCATGTTGATTATTTTTCGCATCAAACTATTCATTTTCACCTTATAGTATGCCCATAAACCAAGACATAATAACTCTACCTCTTTTATAAATGATATTTTAATCATATGAATTTTTATTTTAAATGATCATGTTGAAATTAAGAATTCCATTTTACTTTACATTGACATGTTCTCCTTGACATGACATATTTTAAACATTATAAATAGTACAACACACAAAAAAATTAACATTTAAATAGTAAGCTTTTTTTCCACTCTAAAATTATAAAAATCACATTTTCATATTGGGAGTACTATATTTAATCTATATTCAATTTAGAACATCTAAAAACACCTTAATTTCCATAAAACCAATTCCAAACTACCAAATGAACATGGACTCAAATAAAATAAAATTAATTACTTAAGTTAACATTTGTTACATGTAATGACCGTTAAAATGAAAAGAAAGACCACATTGAAGTAATAAAATCATATTAAATAAATATTTATTTCAGAAAACATCCCCATTCACAAACATATTCTTATCCTGTAGTGTTAATCTTCTCAAAACCCACTTTTCCCCAACTGTCTCCCTTAACATTATGTTCCAAAAAACCTCTCGAATTGTATTTTATGAATAACTATCATTTTCAAATAAACTTTTATTTACAATCAAACAAAAATAAGTCTTTTAACGTTAAAAACAATCACCATTCAATCATTTTAAGCATGTGTGAGCATATTTCCTTTAGTAAATAAAAGTAATGAATAATAATATCAATTATTTCCTTTAGGATAATCCTGCTTCACTTCAAATAGATTCATCTTCTACATATTAAACTCATTCGTCCTTAAATCTTTAAAAACCTTTCTTTCATGATTCAAATAATATTCCTAAAAATATTTTCAATAAAATATTTTGAACTTCTCACATACATCACAATACTAAAAGATAAATTTTTTGCTTCCCACATTGAAGAAGACCTCTTAAATATGATATCCCAAAAAAGTGATTTAATCCCAGTTGGTTCAACATATAACCATAGATTAAACCAAAATTTTCTATTCATTGTAATTCCATTTGGATTTTTGATCCTTATGTTTTGGGAAGGAGATTGAATTCTGAGCTAGTGATTGATTCATTTTGACAACCAAATATCAGAATTTAATTTTGATGGTTTGAATATCCTAAAGAGGTGGTTTCTCGATGAGATTCAATTTCTAAGTGGTAAAAAGTGGCTTTGATGATTCATCGAGTTAGGTTCATCTATACATGGATACTAAATTTCAATATTAGAGGAAACTGACTAATCGGTAGGCCTACCAGTGGCCATGCAGTTGGCCAATAAGGCCCAACATCACATCGATTTTACTTGGGTGCATTTTTTTAAGGGGGGATGTAAATACAATGAACCTAATATCCCAGATATTTTGGTAACATTATTATATTATCACTAAAAATAAGGAATCTTATCCTAAATAACTAAATAGTATAATAGTATTTATAAACTAGATATATTATTGAATCTCAATCTATATTTGAAAAAATAAAATAAAAAACACTCTGAATGTAAATATTTTACATCGTCAAACACATTCAAATATTTTATCTTCATATCATGGGGAAAGTACAAAAATAAGGGTAAGATCAGATACTTTGTAAGTGTTACATGTAGCAGATTAATTCATGAATAAATGAGGCATAATCAATATAGAAAGGTAAATAACTAAAAAAAATTCCATTTAAATAGTAAATTGAATACAAACTGAATCCATGTATAACATCAATGAAGTAGTATCATATATCATAATAATTTTACTATTAATGAAGGAAATAATTAATATTTCAAGTCATGATCTCATACTTCATGATATATATACCTTCAAGACATTACTCCAATGTAGTTTAATTGATGAGTATATATATACCAGAAACCTATTTAATGTTAGAGTTCTAATTTGACTGATGAGAGCTATTCATGAATCAATGGGATATATAATTCTTATTCCCACTATCAATTACAGTCAAATGCATTCCTCATATATCTAATGATCTATTTAATTCATGAACAATCTTCTTTATCAATAAATATCTATATTAACTAATGAATATAGATTATCTATAATTTTCTAATAAATAGAATAATGATAAATGTAAAACATCATACATATAAATGGTATATAGGTTCGGAAATAAAAATATCATAGATGAAAAGAATATAGAAATTGAAGATAATTTTAATATATAATGATCGTAAGAAAATGAATGTTTCAAGGAATAGTTAATAAATATAAAACTCTTCAATAAACGGAATGACTATACTTTCCCTATTTAAAATGATCATAAAAAATATAGTGAATTAATAAGGATGGTATCATTACAAAATAACAATAGTAAAGTATATTTAAAATAAAGGGTAGTTGTCATTTATTAATAGAAATACCATAAAAATATCATTAAAAAATCTTTAGGAGAATACCCTTTACACATGGAAAACACATTTTTTAAAAAAAATTCAGGTATACTAGGAAACAAATCTTCTATGAAAAAAAGACTTTTAATGTTTTAAAGGAATATGAAAACAAATTCATGTTCATGGAATTATTAAAATTCCATTCAATTTGATAATGTTAAATAAAGACACATTTCACGTTCTTGAAAAATTTTACAAAAGTAATTCATTTGGAAAATGACATGAATGTTCCTTCTAATATTTTTATAAAAATTCACATGTGGATAAAAATATCATTACATTTTTAACTGGTATGGAGTAATCCCCAAATTAATTATAGGTGGTTATATTTTTTTACTTAGGTACAAATAATTACATAGCATGTAGGCCTAAGGGAACTATGTCCTTTTGAAACACATCAACCCGTATACCCAATAATACCTAACCTAATGGACTAGCCCATCAAAAAAATAAACCCCCATCTTACTATATTGGCGTGAAAACATGTATCAACACTTGATATCCATTTCAATAGTATCATTGAAACATTATGTGCTTCTCACCACTCTAATTTTGAAGATTCAGAACCCATATACTACCGACTTAGTAGAATAACAATTATAGTTTTACTTAAAAACATTATTTCGGTCTAATGAATTTTTAAAAGATGGAAATTAATCTAAAAAATTATTATTAAAAAAATAGGGGAATAAAATATATTGGGGTTAATATAGAAATAGTAGATAATTATCGAATTAGAGACTTAAATGTAAATAATCCCAAATAATGATCAGATTGTGAAATCAACCATTACCAATTTGAAAACTCTTGAATCATAACCACCCATGAAATAAATAACATCCAATAACATGTAAAATACTGTGAATATAAAGGTACATGTGATATAACATATCAATGTATATATACATTATATTATATAATTGGTTCATAACTTTAATATATACCTCAATGGAGTAGAAATTGAGCTGGAATCCCTTACCAAAGGAATGAGTCATCACATACATTATTTGTATTACAGGAAAATAAAATAATATTAATTGTTTACTTTATTAAGAGACTTTTTTTATTTTTATTATAATATATTCTTTACTTAAAATATTGTTACATTTAATTACTTAATCAATTAATTCCACATCAGATGTTCTAAATTTTTTTGGTGGATATGTCCAAAATGACTTTGGTGGGATGAATATGGTCAATGAGGAAATTATTCCATAATATACATAGTAATAACCATGACACAATTATCATAATTAAACATCAATTATAATTTTTGAACTAACTATGAATTATGGTTATAAAAAATGAAATATGTTACATTCGAGGAGATGTTATGTCTTACAAACGCATGAAGAAACGTTTTAATTTTTAAATGAACATTATAGAATGAAGTTATGTATTATTTTATAAATAAATAATTATAATAATATCATAAATGAAATTTTATATCATTTAATACACTTATATATATCACCCATTCAATTTTGTGATGAAGAGAAAATCAGAACTCTTTGCGGATGTGGTAGTCCATATGTACGCATAAATGACAATGTCAATTTCTATTGAATAGAAAAGGAAATAATCATATTATATATTATATTTATATAATATTAATCATATAATGAATATTATATATTTATATAGTAAATATATCATTAAAAACATCAGTGAGTGGTGGTGATGGAAAATAAAATAAATTGTCTCACAAGGCAATACTTTTTCATACACACAAACAATGATTTAGTTTCACGTTTGATAGAAGATGATATGGATATAGGGTGTTAAATTAATATAAAAACATATAATTATATGTTAGATAATAATTTTATTATATAATCATTTTCTAAAAATATTTTAATGTGGTGGAAGAATAAATAAAACAAAAAACATGGTTAAGAATGATACAACTTCTTTGGAAAAACTCTTAAGGTTTACACAAAAATACTCCCTATGATGTTTTTTAATCAACCTATGGTATATATTATGTGGGTATGGAAATAAAAAAAATTTGGGTAGGAATTTGCTACACTAAAATTATTATTTTTAGTTTTAGAATATAGAATAGAAGGATCTCTTTTATGTGAGAGGTGAGGGGAATTCTTAGAAAATTTTAAAAGTATTAAATTAATATAAATTAATTTTCTGGATAAAATGATGTAAAATTGAAAATATTTGATGATTAAGTGAATTTTTGTCGAAATATTATCATTTGATAAAATTTTTACTAGATTATGTGATATTTAAACCCTTATATTTTTGTTCTAACTCTTTTTAACAGTTTTTAACAACTACCACAGTATTAATGTTTTTACACATTAGGGGTCATTAAAGTTCCTATAAAAGGAAATAAATGAAATAAATGGAACATGGTAGATACTATCAACTATATTTAATCTAATTTTCTAAAGATAAATTTTTAGGAAGTTTAAATTATTTAGTAGAACATTATTTATCATGAAATACAATAAATGTCAATTATGATGCTATTCATTTAATTTTACTTTAAGAACATCATGAAAAATGTGTAATTTAGATATATACCTTTAAAAAATCCATAAAATTTTATAATTATCTTAAAAAAAATCAACAAAATAATATATTTTGATTATATCATTTTTAATATTTTTAGATTCATTTATTTAATTTTTCTTTTAATTATATTTTTAATCCATCGACATTGAGTAAGAATTATTAGTAATGATTTTATTAAAAAAAATTAGAAATAAATTTCCAAGGGAAAAATCATTTTTAACTAATTTAAATATTTGTTACTATAAATTGTTCAATTTAATCTTTTCCATGAAATATTATAGTTATTAAAAGCAAGAAAGTAATATTTTTTTGTATTTATTTATATAATGTATTAAAAAAAAGTTATAGTTAAGGATATGTGGCTCAAAAAAGGAAACATATATAAATTATACGAAATTTGGTAGATATATTTTCATCTAATTGAAATTATACAAGTTTTTAGGTCACTATAACCCTTACATCTTTAGTTTAATCCCCAGTAAACCAGTTTTTTATTTACCATAGTAACATATTATTACAATTTTAACTCGTCATTATGAAAAAAAATTATATTGAACTTATTTTCTATTATAAATTATTCTAATTAAAAATATAGAATCCATTTTATTAATTTTAATTGACAGAATTGGTAGAATTTAATTAAAAAATATAACCACAAAATGTGTCAAAAATAGATTTTCAAGGATTGCATTTTTCAAATATAAGATGATCATATATTTACTATATGGCAAGTGGTAATCATTGAATGAATTTAAGTGCATTTATTTATTTTATTAAAATATAAATTTTATTAACCTTATTACTTATTTAATTTTATTTTAATTAATCAATATGGAATTATATTATGTATTAATAAAAAATATCTTTCATTAAAAACTGTATTTTTCAATATTCATTGAAAAATGATTTTTTTTAGAAAACAAATCACCCTAAGATAATTTTAATAAATCGAAATAAAAAATTACGTTCATCAAATCAAATACATTTTCTAAAAGTTTTAAAATTGAATTATGTTATCTACTCACTATAATATTTGAAAATCATTTCTGAAGAAAATGCATTTTTTTTAATAATAAATTAAATTCACTAAAATTGAGTGTATATTTGATAATAATTTATTAATACATTTATATTGTGTTGGAATTACACATATATTTCATAAAATAGTTAATCCTATTTATAATTTATAATTTAATAGCTTGGTTATAATATAAATATTTATATAATATATTTCAGTGGTTGTTAAAGCTAGATGAAGTGTATCATATAAGCTATCAAACATAATTATATAATTTTTAAATTACATAATGTTATATTCTCCCCAAAATTAATAAATTTAATCCTCGCAATTTGAACTTGATCTTAGTAATCAATGGGTTTGCATTTGGAAATACCTTCTTTTGATCCCCTCATCATAAATATGGTTAAGAAAACATCCTCTTGAAAGAGAGAAAGGAAAGTATGAATGTTAGATAACTAGATTTACATTTATGATAACATTAGTGTGAAGTGAAAATATGGGCATGTAGGAGAAAATAAATTTCAAAATAATGGTGTATTGTGATAGAGAAAACTGATAAAAAAAATTGAATGATCATGTGAAATTTAATGGGTATAAAACCATAAACCCAAGAGAAATGTAAAAGACCATATTTCATTAGAAATGAACATACTAGGATACTATTTTTTTCAATATCCTTTTCCTGAATTTTAGGTATTATTTTAATATCAAGATAGATACGACTAGAAAATATATTTACATAACAAAATTTTATTTCTTATGAATAATTTCATCATTTTTTTATGCTTTTATCAACTTCCACCTCATTTCATAATCTATGAAATGAATACCATAGATTATTTTTTCTCCATGAAGCATTGAAATTAAATTTTAATGAATCGTATAAACCCAAAAATAATAATGAAAAAATAAATTGTGTATTTAATAAGACCCAAATTTTCATACAATGTATGATAATATCTAGGACGAATAAAGTTTCATTTGAATCAATAATACATTAATCTTCAAAATTCAACTTGAAAACCAAAGTTTTGATAAATATGCATTGAGAAATAAATAACATTATTTTCCAATTAAG
The DNA here is from genome assembly GCA_963277665.1 of Viscum album. NCBI lineage: Eukaryota > Viridiplantae > Streptophyta > Magnoliopsida > Santalales > Viscaceae > Viscum > Viscum album. The sequence goes on from OY728157.1 coordinate 1,351,140,105, forward strand.
ATCAGTAACCTCAACATTAAATAATTATATAACCTTAATGGTTACCTCAAACCCTTAATATTACACCTTCAAACACATAATAACATTCAGCCTAAATAATCCATTACATTAAATGTAATGAATATATATATATACATATATCAACTCTATCAAACATCTCCTGAAATATCATTAACCATCTCAATATCATAAAAAATAAAAAATATTTTATCCTATAATATGTTTCAAAAGATCAAATTAATATTTATCTATAAAATATTTTTAGTACAAAAATGACATATTAACTAGTACATCACGTAGGCTAGTGGTAGGCATTACACCCTTAACACACTTTGGTTGTGGTTTCGAGCCTAGAAAGCTTACCGAATGGGGTGGGTTGTCACCTGAAATTTCAGTTGTCCTATTTCTAAAACATTTTTAATATAATTAGCATAACATTTATAAACATACGGTGAATATCATGAAAAATAACAGTAATCAAAAAATCTCTTTTTAACGAACATGGTTTTCTTTATTTCTTATTTTCCAACAAAATCAAATTATCTTAATTGATATTATTACCTTGATATCAATGATCATATCAACCCTAATGGTTTTTAAAACCTTTAAAGCTATGTCCATAAGATATTAAAGCCTCATTATTCAAATAAAATTTTCACTAAGACAAATAGTAGACCTGAGGATTATTTACAATAAATATCTCCCAAAATATACATAATCAAGTTTAAATCCCATTACATAAATCCAAAATATGCACTTATATACTTTTAAAAATATGATTGACCATATACATATCATATGAAGACACTTTTGGTTTATCCCATGTCACTATGGAATATCATAGGTTCTCATTGGATCCATTCTTTAATTCCTCATAATTGTTCATTGAGAAAATGTGAATTAACCTAAGAATATCCCCGGGGAGTGTCAAACCAGGCACATATTTAGGATACACCCATCGACCACCAAGATGATGGTCAAGACAAATTCAACCAATGTTTTTTTGTGTTTTTACCCCTAGATGAATCTGATCCAAAACCATATCCACTTATATTATCCGTAAAGGGATATATTGTTATGAAAACCACATAAAATCTAAATTCAAAATATATGAGGATGTAATCATATTCTTAAAATTATCCTCAAATTTAGTCTAGCATTATTCTCCTTGATATATATTTTCCTAAATATATTTCCCAACAATTATACTAAACCTTTGATGATACCAATTATAAAGACTCCAACCCTAGTAGCCTATAGCTGGTGGTTTCATTATTATATTGGTATAAGATATAAGGAATCATATCATAAAGGAATAAATATTGAAGTTGTATTGTTAAACTATATACATAATTTAATATCACATTACATTTGAAGACATAAAATAAAAAACATTCTTGAAATTAAGTATTTTTCATCATTAAACAAATTAAAAGATTTAATCAACAAATATTGGTGAAAGGAAAAAAATAAGGGTGTTCTAAGATTCTCATTAATGGATACGTCAGTGGAATATATTTGTATTAAATAGTGCATACTCAATATTGAAATATAACTAATTAAAAACACATTCCATTTAAATAATGATTTGATCAAAAAATGCATCCATGGATAATATCAATACCGTAATATCATGGATAATAATAACTGAATTATAAATAATTTAAAATCATAATATTTTACATTATGATCACATACATCATGACATCTATATTTTCAAGATCATATTCCAAAATAGTCTAATCAATGTGTATGTATACACCTGTCTGAATGTCTTGAAGACCTTCATTTTTTATTTATTTTTGATAACCCCCATTTCAAGGGATGAGGGGGAACCCTTACAAGGCCCTTATGCTCAGATATTACATGGCTCGTAGGCTTAGGGGATTACATGACCCGAAGGTCTTAGAGAATTCAACCAGACTATCTACAAGGAACTGCCCCTCCCCAGCATCTGCATCTTGATAGTAGCTCTCCACCTTTGCATGACTGTCTGGATAGGCTTCCCCTACAAGCACAGCCTGGTACTGATGGCATAGCCATACCCTCTCATTCTGACAATCCATTTGGCTCTGCTCGGGTGACTGCACCTGCTCTGAATCCTCTTCTGAGGCTACTCCTTTTATATTCACCTACTTTGAATTAACGACTTTTATGTAGAAATGTAATACATTAATGAAATATTAATTTCTATAGTAAAAATAATATGGATATCTATGGGAAATTTAATGTCCAATGATCACAATAATGAGAATATTTACAGGGAAAGTTAATGACTACAAAATTAATCATGAAAGTGAATGTCAATATTTTCCTTGGTAAAACTAATTGTAAACCATGCCATGAAATAATAATGATTTTATAATTAAAATATATACCCAATGGAGTATAACTAAAATAAAGGGTTCTTGTTATTGATGAATAACTTACCATAAAAATCATTTAAAATATTCTGGATGAAAAAACCCATTTCACTTTGAATATCACTGTAACGCCTCGACCCTAAATACCCAGAGTCGGTGCATTATTACATAACATTGGAATGATCACAAAGGATCAAGTCTCGAAAGACCGATTAGTTTAGTAGTGTTGGAAACACTAAATATATCCATAAGTCTTACATTACATCATAAGGTAAAAAAAACTACAACAAAATATGGTCTTCATATCCCCTCATACTATCCCTGCAGGTCATTCATAAATTAATTCTTCACATCCTGGAAAAAATAAAACATTGAAAGGGGTGAACTCAGATGCTCAGTAAGGATAAAAATATAGCAGAATCTTTCATAGATAAGCATAAACACTTAAAGAAATTTATAACTAAAACAAAATCTTTTTAAACTTGAAATTCAGTATAATATGGCAAAGATAAAATGAAATAATGTCATTTACTTATTCACATGGATATTCTACTAGTCAAACAATCACATTCAATATCAATAACCACTTTCATAATGATGGAATGCATAATGCCAGACTATCAAAACCACATAGCCAAGGCCTCGTGCCAAGACAACAGATAAGATTTTGCTAAGGCCTTGTTCCAAGACACTAGTTTTTCTCATGAGACCTACAGATGCATCGAGGAGCTATAGCGGGCTCCACCCTTCACTTACTAAGTCCAATGCATTCCTCATATGAAAAGTTTTAAACATAAACATTCGTATTAAAACTAGCATACGAAATGTCAATACTTTATCCACAAACCATGAGTGGTATAAAAATAGCACATCCACAGTCAAACATAAATCATTCAATACAATATGGAAGATTGTATTGTATCATATTAACCTCAATTGAGAATAATGAAGGATATTGACATAGATGAAAATAATAATCAAAATTATTTGAGAGAAATATCCCCCTTTTTCTTGAAATCATTTAAAAGTCAAACTATTTGTCAAGAAGCCATTTAAAAATAGATTTTTGAATCAAAGTATCCCATACCATTTTGAAACTTTTAAAAGGATTTTTAATTTTAAAACTTTAATGTCCATATAAATAAATCCTTAAAACCATTTTTAAAACATGGACATTAATGAGCAATATTTAGAAGAATAAGTCTTTAAAACATTTAAAAATGGTATTTTAGTTAGAGTTTCTAACCAAAAGAGAGACACTTGAATAAAAATAGTTGAGGTAATCAAAAAGTTATAATATCAAGAGAATAAATGGATTCATGATATACTATGTCAATGTACATTATATACACCATATAAAAGTGATTTGGTGTATAACAACAAAGAAGTCTCAATGGAATGTAAATTGAGATGAATTCTCCTATAAAGGCTGTATCAGTAGCTTAAGGATAAATCAATGACATAATTATTTGTGACAAAGATAAATACACTAAATATGATTGGATATTCAGTGTAAAACAATCAAAGGACATTCACACATATTCTAGTAAAAAACAACACCAATGAATTGGATGTTTATCTCAACAAATCGAGATTGAGTAAAAATTACTCTTATCAAGTTCATACCGATGACTTGATAATTTATCAATGGAGTGATTATGTGTATGAAAATTATATCTACAGAAATTGGAGTGGAAATTATGACATTATCAAATGAATAGTGATCCCATACATAATCTTGGAGTAAAATAATCAATGAAGTATGCATAAAGCCGAATGAGTGGAAATTGAAATTCCAAATTCCCTTATCGATATGGTAACTTATGAAATATGCACCCATGAAAGAAGGATCATACAATGATGTTGTAAATATAAATGAATTAATGTATATGACACAATGAATACAAACATGGGCAATACACACACCACATACAATAAATAAGCAGTAAATAATGGAAATTCCACGGATTTAAAAGTGAGATAAGAAACCCCTTACTTTTTACTTTCTCCCTAGACAACGGTGGGTTAACCTCTTCTATAATGGTGAAATAATTTATATTGAATCATAAAATAATAATTTACATTAATATGATATCATATATGATCATTTAACATTGATTTGTTAATAATATCTTAGTATTATCGTCATTTCGGGTGTTAGCTTACTCGTTTTCCTTTATATTCTTTGTTACGTAAGCTGTGTTTGTTATGTATAGGTTGTATCCTATTCATATCCATAATTATATCAAGTCATTAAATATTATTTTTAAATCATAAAATGATAATTATACTTGAATGGATACGATGGAGAATGAATCTCATCGCTTTCGTGGAGACAGTAGTCCATACGTACGCACGAGTGACAATATCATTCTTTTGATGTTAAAATAATATATAATTGGATGGTATATCATATAGAAAGAATAATTATCATGTTATATTTATTATTTACAAAAATTTCACATCATTATTTTACCCATCCAAATAATAATTTATTGAATGACAATTACACCACGACGTGGAGACGGTAAGCCGTACGTACGCACGTATGGTGACATGTCCTTCAAAGGATGGATAGAATACTGAATATGGTTGTACAACACTTATAATAATATTATAGTATATAGGAGATACTGGATTCATTATTTTAGAAAGGGAATAACAAAGAAAAAAGAAGTTGAAGAAGAAAAGAATTTGAAAAATGGTGGTAAAAACATTACCTCTTCTTTGGGTTCTTCTTTTTGATTTGATCAAAAGGGCTCTTTAGGTTGGCAGTATGATCAAACTAAGAAATCTAGGTTGTAGTTAGGGACATTTAGATAGTATTTGGGTAGGTTTTGGCCGAACCAAAAGGCTTTGATGGTGTGAAGTAATGAGAAGGTGGAGTTCCCCTTTATAAGAGGTGTGAGGGGCACCTTTGGAGAAGCTAGAAATATTATTTTATAATAAATTCATATTCGGTTTCTAATGGCTCAAAAGTGGATTATTTAAACGTTAAGGTGGGTATAAGTCGAAAACCACTCAACCAATAGAATTTAGACAGGTTTGGGTCATTATATTAACCTTATCATTAAGTATTAACTCTTAGTTAATTAGTTTCACTTTTACAATGTCTCTTTCTATTTTTCTATTATATGGTTAATAAACATACTATATACATCCAAGAGACCCCAAAGTGGTCCATTAATGATACACCTATCATTATATAAGTCTCTTGGCAGAACCTTAGATTTTTAGGAATTTAATTTCAATTAATAATATAATATTTGTTTTAAAAACTCTTTTATGTCAATTTTGACACTATTCAATAATTGATTTTTGGGAAACTCCTAACAGAATTATTACTTCAAAAAAAAAGTCTATTAAATATATAATAATATGTCATATTAACCTAGAAAATTATTTTAATTCAATAAAAGTCTCCAATTATATTTATTTGGCTATTTATAATATCAGTTATTTTAATTTTTCACTATTATGGTAATTACTGCATCATCATTGTGTTATAAATAAATTAAAATATTTAATGTTTAAAAATTATAAATAAAATATCATCATGTAGGAAATCTTTTTATATTTCTAATGAATATTTATAATCTAATTTATCTTATGTGTAACCATATATTAAAAATGTTTTAGTAAATAAACTTTGATTTTAACTCGTTTAATTCTTCTTTGAATTAAATAATAATAAATGTCCTTATCTAATCTAAGTGGACCTAAATGATAATATTTTATTCCTAAGGTTGTTTTTGGTCGAGATACACTTGTACAATAGAATTAGGACATGTGTTAGGGTAATATTAATATCATTTTTATCCTTAATTACCCTATTTACTTTTAACCGAGGTAAATAAAAGTAAAAAGTTACTATTCACCAAAAATTATTTTCATCTCAATGAACCACATTTTACTCCTTGACATTGACCATGTCTTTCGGATTTTCTAAATTCTACTCACAGAAGCGGTAAAATTATGTTTTATGAAAATTTAGTTTTTTAACTACCACATAGTGGTTTCACTATTAATCAAAAAATGAAAGTTTCCAGAAAAATACAAAAAATTAGTCCTAAGATATATTTGATATTATGAATTAAAAAATGATGTCTATTTTACCAAATTAAAAACAAACTAGTTGCATTAATTAATTTAAAAATTAATTCCCGCCATCAAAACAAATAGCGTGTTTTTATGAGATAATAACTATCAAAAGATTGACACTTGTTTATGTCTGGTTTAAATGTGAAATCTAATACAATGACCAAAATTGTATTAAATGGTAAAAATATATTTTAAATATACTTTAAAACCACTCAAATTAATAATTTATCACAATTAATTATTTCTATTAAAAAATTTGTTTTTAATTAAAATTTAGTAATTTTAACTATTCATCAAAATATGAAAGTTATCCGAAAAGTACCAAAATTTCACCCTAAGCTAATTTCAATATTACGAATCCAAAACTGAAGTCCATTTCAAAAGATAAAATTTATAAAATTTTAAAAAGTAGGTATTACTATTCATAACGGCTAGTTGGATTGTTGTGGTGTGTTAGAATCTCGAAGTTGCGTACAATGCACGTCATTGCATTATTCAAAGGGAAACGTACAGTGGGAGCTTGGGGTGTTACAATCACTTTTAAAAACAAAAAGATTAAATAATATTAGGAAAATTATTTTATTTTAAAATAAAATTCTATAATTATATAGAAATATTACAATCAATGATTTTTTATGATGATAGAAAATTACATTCATGTAGGGAATGTTAATATGAGGGTTCTTTTCACATTTTTGACAAAAATTCAAAAAATGACCTTGGCCAGAAAATGACAACAAGATTCCTTAGAAATTATTTTTAAAAAATTCATAGATGGATAAAAATGTATTTGATAAATCATTTTGGAATTATAAAAATATTATTTAATTTTTTAAGGAAAATATGGACATGGGAAAAAACTTCCCGATTTAGTAGAAAAACAATGTTAGTGTTTATTAAAAATATTATTTGGGTATCTTAAGTATTTAAAAGAGTAAAATGAAAGGAAAACATTTAATTTTAATAAATAACAAAAGGATAACAAATTAAAATCAATTTATGATGGAAATATAATATAATTATCCTAGTGGAGTCTAAAACAAAAACAATCATGGATAATGATGACATTCTGAAATAAAATCTTTCCACTTTAATAACTTTTGAATCATACACCCCATGAATAGAATAAATTAAAATTAAAATTTAAATAAAATTAATATAAATAGAGTCACTATATAACATATCAATCTAGTAGATTATTCACCTCATATAAATAAAATTGTGTGAAAAATTAAAATATTCCTCAATATAGTGTAAATTAAGATTAAATCCCTTACCTCAGGTCTGACTCATCATATACATTATTAAAATTTCTGGATAAGAAACATATATTAATTATTTAATTTATTAAAAAATATTACATGATTATATTTCCTTTTATTTTATATAACTGTATGTTATATTATATTAATTAATAAATTAATATTATATTAGTCTTTTTGGTGATATTTGGTTCATATATCCAAAACGACTTCAATAGGTGGACTACGGTGAATGTGGTAACTATTAAATAATATATATATATATATTAGTGAGATAATTATAAATTTTATACATCAATTATAAATTTTAAACCAATGATAAATTATGATTTTGAAAAATGAACTACATTACATTCATCGAGATGGTATGCCATACAAATGCATGAGTAACATTTCCATTTTATAATTATCATTATAGAAAGAAATAAAGTATTATTTTATCATTATAGATTTATAGTAACATAATAAATAACATATTATATATTTATTTATATTTTATATATTATCTATGTGATATGGTGATGAAGTACACACCACATCTCTTTGTGGAGGTGGTAATCACACATACGCAGGAACACCATTATCATTTTATAGTGGAAGGAAAAGTTAAAAAAAAATTTAGTACGTTATATTTATAGAATGATAAATATTTCATTAATAATATATATATATATAATATGTATTTTAATCCAACCATGATCAGTAGTGATAGATAATGTATTACATCGGTTCGTGAGGCGGCAGTCCGCCGTAAACATGTATAATAGTTTTGTTCCCCAATTTATGGTAGAGGATATGGATATAGGGTATTAAATTAAGATAAAAAATATATTATTTTATGGGATATAAAAATGTTATTATATCATCATGGCTGAATAAGAAATTATATGTATGGAAGAAGAAATAAAGTAAAAAATGCATAGTTAAGAACGATATTGGAGAACCTCATTAGGTTTATTCAAAAATATTTCCTAGGATAATTTTATGATAAAAATATTTCTTCTAGGATGTGGGGAGGTATGTAAAGAATATATTTGGGTAGGGAATGTCAAATAAATTCATTTTAAGTGTGAATTTAATAGGATACAAGGTACCCTTTTACAAGTGAGGGGCGGGGTACTCTTAGATTTTCTTAAAGTATTAAATTAAAATAAATTAATTGTAATATTAAAATGGATCCAAATTTAAAATATTTGAAGATAATAGTAATTTGGATCAAAATACTCATTTCCAATAAAAATTAGACATGTTCCATTGATGTTATATCACTTATATTGTTTTTTAAACTTTTTTAACCCTTATTTTAAAATTACTTATGTACTAATGTTCTTACTCTTTGTGGGTCATGAATTTTCCTATAAAAGGGGAAAATGACAATAAATTATAAGAACATGATTTTTCCATTAGGTAAAATAATCATTTAATTTCCTCTATTTTCATTTTAAATGGTTAAATATGGATAAATCTGAATGCCCTTTGAGGTCATGGAAGTATCAGGGGTGTCTAGGGCTGGTTCGGAGCCTAGAACCCATATTTTGGGTTGTAAAAGCCATAGATCATTGTTATAAGAAATCATGTATGGAAGAAACCATGGTTACTTCTAAATGTGATAAACCAGATAGTGGGAGTCTATAGGCCATATTTTTTGATAAATTGTTTGACTAGAGGTGCACGGACATGCAAAAATGTATGCAATTTTGACGGTGTAGTTTTCCACAGTTTCTGCATGATAAGAAAGATTGTGCATATAAAGATTGTGGGGTGACCCTTTCTGAAAAAGGGTGAAAATTTTGTGCCTAGTTTGTCCAATTGTGTGGTCGAACCATGAAACATGGTATGTTGGATAAATTTACAAAATTGAACTCATTTATTATATTTACAAAAACCCTAACTTCCAATTTCATTATTTGGATAGACTGACCCTTTTGGGTGATCCTTCATGATGAATATTCTACAAAGTGGGATATCTATTTCTTCCAATCTCAATATCAAGATTCATTATAAGTATCATATCAATATTGGAAATATATCCCTTCATTTTTGTGTCATTCCTACTTCGGTTTGGTATCAGTTTCACTATTTAGTTGCAAGAATATTTTATTTATTACTAGGTTCTCCATCCATTCAAAAAAATTTCCCATCTAAATCAAATCATAATCTGATACTATATGAGATATCCACTAATAACATATGATTGGGGAACTTGTTCCTCTACATCAAATTTGAAGTGTTCATATATTTTATGTTTTTCTGCGTACCCAATTATCAAAGGGATGTCCATAATAATAGATTTTAATCCTTGTTAACATAAATAGGTGTAGGCTATGGAATTTATGAGATCCATTGATAATAGATTAATGGCTACAAACCATCAAAATGAAATCAACCATTGGATGATATGTGAAATTAAGTGGACCACCAAAGGTGGCACATGAGTTATCACTAATAACATGATGGTTACCCACTTCATTGGGATATAAAATCTGAATTGAACTTTGAATTTAATTTTAGAATTAATTTAGTGTTTGTATGATGAATTTATATATAATTTTAACTATAATATCAATTTTTAATTGAATTGATATAGAAAAAAGGATTGAATATATGTCCCTAGAAACATTCCACATATCTACTAATTTAACATGACATAAATGTTATAATGAAATTACCATGTTAGTAAAATTTTAGACTAAGACTCTTAGAATATCCATTTGTTGAGACACCATTTATGGTGATGTTAATTTGTAATGATATGGTGATAAAATGACATGATTAATTGATTTGTAATAAATTTTAATGAATGAATATATGTTTACATGCCCTGGGTGACACAATGGTTCTTATACGAATGCCATGGACAGGATCAATTAGATTCAACATTGCTTATTCTTGGGTGACACTTGTAATTACTAGTTCAATACTAGGGAAATACTCATGGGGTATTTCTATTATAAGATGAGTGGTACTTATACTCCTTATGGATCTCCAAGGATGGGCTAATGGGGTAGTTGAACATATATTCCATGGGTGATTCTTGGGCTCCCCTATTGGACCGCCAAAAATGGGGTTGAATGATAGTGATATTAATCCACACCTAGAGTGATACCAGATTCCAATGAAGAATACCTAGGATGGGCATGTAGGGTACATGTATCATGATACTCCTGGAGCGATACCATGATTACATATTAGGAATGCTAATGTTGAGATCATGATATTTAATGGTTAAATAATAAAATAGTTAATATGATGTGTCTTCCAAACCAAAGAACAACCTAGGATTTAGTATTTGTCTTAATATTTATTGACGGAATGTTTAATCATCTTTGTATCATATCACTATAAGGGATGTTGGACTACGGTCCACATCCTGAGACTTATTAAATTCATGAGTTTAGTTAATTAAATGATTTTGGTTATAATTGAAACGTGAATGACTATTAATTCAGATAATTACTTATAAAATTAAATTTATGGAATGAATCATTTATTAAATGATATGCTATACATTATAAGATGTTTACTTTCATTACTTCTATGCACATTCTTTTACTTCCAGCACACTATTATCATTTTACATTTACTGGATGAATGGAAATATAAATTTGGTGGTTGTAAAATGGGATTATAGCTTACACCCTATTAAGAACACTAATTATACATGAATAGACTATATGATTAATGTTATGTATAATGTATTTCCCCCTAGTATAGGTTACTGACTATTTCTTAAGAGAAGGGGAGCATGGGACCAAGATGGGGATCGTGATGCTAGCTGGAGATTTTTTCTCTTGTTTATAAATTGGTACATTTACTGTATTGTACAGTTATGTACTTTTTTTGGAATCATTGTTGAAAAATGTATCATCATCATTGTATATGGGGTTACTTATGGATTGTTGTATATATGTGTCCTAGATGTTTATATATGGTTCAATTATATATTATCTGACTGTTTACTTCTTCAACTATTCATATGCTATTGTATATATATTGTGATACACTCTAGTATAGAGGGAATATTATCCTACAGACCCACCTAGGACCTCAATTCTAGTCGGAAACATATATTATTTTGGGAGTTGTTCTTTTGGCTATGTGGCCATCCTGGTTTAGAGAAACTTTGAGTTGAACCTAGGTCCGAGGCCTTACAAAGTGGCACCAAAGGGTTTATTATATACTTTAATTTTCTATTTTGAAATTAGGTAATGATTTTTTCTTGGGGGTAGTTATCCCTCATACAGAAAAAATCTAAATTTCTATGAATCAAAGTTGTTGTTTTTAGGATTTGACTATTACAATTGATTTGATTCAACTATTGTCAGATGTAAATTAATTATGATGTTATAATTGAAACGATTATGGGTTATATTTGGTTACAACCTGATCAGATGAGTGTATTTTATCTCATGCATCATTTTAGGAACATTACAAAAATCACATGATGTGAATTATTCGATTCATTGAGCCATTCCATTTTCAATGCATCACCAATTTCATGTTGTTATTATAAGGGCCATGATAGGTATGCATGTGATTTTTAAACGTATTTTAGAACATGTTATGGTGTGGATTAGTTGGACTTCATATTTTGGTTCATGATGAGTATGGACCCTTACATATTAGATTTTGGTGAACCATTAGGTTCCACCTTTTTTTAAAATGAATTGATACACTGGAAATTAATATAAAAATGAAATGGAAAATGAATTTCCTATTAAATAGAACTTGACCAAGACCCTACCTTAGTAGTCAGAATTACACAGTGTCTCGATATTTTATGTATGATCTGCACATCTCCCAAACCTAACACTAGGATAAGCAGTGTGGTGTGTTATAATATATATACTCATACGTATCTTTTTTAAATATTTTCAATTTTTATCAATTAACTTTTACAATGTTATTGATCTGAGATATTTTTTTGGTATTGTAGAGGAATTCATCGGCAGTCACCTCCAGTCATATTCCAGGATGGTGGTTATGACCACACACTAGAGGACGGGGGCCATGGGATACCAATCTATCCTATAGTAGTTATATGTGTGAGACCAATAGTTTTACCAGACAATGTTGATGAGTCATAGTTCTATGAAGTCATTATGAGAGACCATTCATGAAGCATTGTAAATAAAACAGAATATAAAAGGGTTTAAATGTGAGTTCCAATAGTATCATCTTCCCCAATTTTATGGGATTTTAGACCACGATCAATATAGTCATGGCTATAGGCTAGGATAACTATAACACCCCTAGATTTTATGAAATATATTCTTTTTAATTTTATTGTTGTCTTGTGTTGTACGATACACTAAAAGGAGCTTTCACTACACACATCTCTGACTCGGCTTGCATTACACGCAATCACGACCTTCCACGATTGAGTGTGTTGTATGCAATACCGATTTTTACTAAACAACGATATGTTATATAAACTAGCCGTTATGAATAGTAATACCCAATTTTTGAAATATTATAAATTTTATCTTTCGAAATGGACTTCATTTTTGGATTCGGAATATCAAAATTATCCTAGGGTGAATTTTTGGAATTTTTCTGAAAACTTTCTATTTTTTATGAATAGTGAAAACACTGGGTTACTATTTAAAAACCGACTTTTTATTTAATTATTTATTTTATTTAAATTTATTTTTGTTCAAAATTTATACATAATACCTAAATAAGTTCAATTTAATTCATTGGAGTCATTTTATAATAATTTTATATATATAGAAATTTTATTGAACTTTTCACCGTCGTTTACCCACCTCCTAGGAGAATTTTCAAATTTACCTAAAACATAATTTTATCGCTTCTGTGAGTGGAATTTCGAAAATCTGAGAGATGTGGTTAATATCAAGGAGTAAAATGTGTTTCAATAAGATAAAAATAATTTTTTTTAAATAGTATCTTTTTACTTTTATTTTACACGGTTAAAAGTAAATAGGGTTATTAAGGGTAAAAATGATATTACTATTACCCTAAAACATGTCCTAATTCTATTGGATAAGTGTAATTCTACCAAAAACAACCTTAGGAATAAAATATTACCCTTTATGTTCACTTGGATTAGATTAGGACATTTATTATTATTTTATTTAAAGAAGAATTAAAATAATTAAAATCAAAGTTTAATAACTAAAACATTTTTAATATAACATTATACATAAGATAAATTAGACTATAAATATTCATTATAAATCTAAAAATATTTCCTAAATAATTTTATTTTATTTATAAATTTTATACATTAAGTAATTTAATTTATTTTTGACACAATGATGATGCAGCAATTACCTTATTAATGAAATATTAACAAAATTGATGTTATAAATACCCAAATAAATGTACTTTTAGACTTTTTATGAATTACAATAATTTCCTAGGTTAATATGATATGTTAGTGTTGATTTAATTAACTTTTTTTGAACTAATCATGCTGTTATGATTTTCAAAAAAATCAAGTACCAAATAGTGTCAAAATTGACATAAAATAGTTTTTTTTAAAAATATTATATTATTAATTTTTATTTTATTCCTAAAAATCTAGAGTTAGTCCAAATAACATAGATAAGGATATATATTAATAATGATCCACTTTGGGTTCGTTTGGATTGTTTTAGTAAGTTTATTAACCATATAGTGTAAGAAAACAAAAAGACATGGTAAACGTTAAATTATTTAACTTAGAGTTAAATCTAAATGATAAGGATAAAATAGTAACCTAAACTTGTATAAAATCTATTGGTTGAGATTATTTCGACCAATACCCACCTTATCTTCGAGATAAATCAATTTTGAGCTATTAAAACCCGAATATTACTTTATTATAAAATAATAATTTATGTTTTCCTAAGGTGTCCCTCTCCTCCCTTATAAAAGGGCACCCCTTCCATATTCTCTTCACACCCTTTTGAGCCTTGAGTCTCAGCCAACCCCTGCCAATTACTCTTCCCAACCTCTACAGGTATTTCATAGAGGTTATGGTATACTCAAAATACCAACTCTAGTCCTCTAATAAGAAGTTTAAAGGAGGTGCGTCGAGGAAGAGCTAATCTCTTCTACCAATTCTTTCAGGTTTTCTTTATTTTTCAACTTCTTCTTATTTAGTTGTTTAAATATAAATTAATAACATCATTATTAATAATATACTTATATGTTATTATAAATATTAAACAACCCTATTTAACCTTCTATCCATCCTATGGGAAACGAAATCACCGCGCGTGCGTACGTACGCAATACCGTCTCCATGCCGTGGTGTAATATGTTTTTCCACCACCACCTTATTTGGATGGGTATAATTGTGTAAAGAATAACTATATATGATTATTATAACATCATACAGATTCTAAGATATTATATCATCCACTACAATTCCATTCAATAAATATGAGAATGATATCATCGATCATGCGTGCGTACGGATTACCGTCTCCACGATGCGATGAGATTCATTTTCCAGGTTAACAATTCAAGAATGATTATAAAGTATATATAATAAGTAATAATGAAATATATGAAATAATTATGCTACTGTATATATATATATATATTTATATGTATGCCATCTACTTAATTCCATTCAATTCAATAAGGAAACGAAAAACAACATTCATGCGTACGTACGGCCTACCGTCTCCATGAACGGTGTATTTATTTCCATTTATCAATATATTATATATATATGAATATTATGAATATATATAAATCATTTTATATATTCTGGAATTATGTAATCATGATCTATGTAATCATATTAATAAGTACAAGTCAAAACACGGACGATAAATGAAACGATTTTTCCCAAAACGCTACTTTAACATGGAATTGACAAATGAACGGATAATATAAAGTATTAAGTGAATCATATATGATATCATAAATATTATTATGGTTCTGTTACAAGTTAATAATATGTTTAAACCCACTATACAGGAGTCTCATACACATTTGGAAGAAATGGGACATAAGGTAAGGGATTACTATTCCAATCTCATTCTTATCCAAGATTGTTATTCACAAGTATTTACTGGGGTTATTGTTATCATCCATGACCATGTTTTCTAAAAATGTTTTCATGTATGTTTAAATTCCTTTTTACCCATTTTAAAATTTTAACACATGTTATGAAGAGAATCTTACTTTATTTTACCACATGAGGAACTTTTTAACTTTTCCAACAAAAGTACGAGGAGAATGTTATTTTTAACTTATATGGTGTGAATGGATTTTTACGGTTTCATAATGCCTCATTCTCATGAAGCTTACTCTACAAGATTGCATGATTATTTTCAACAAACCCCTTTTCTTTTAAAATTACAAGTTATTTAGTGAAAAGAAAATTATTTTTTAAGAAAGGATATTTTCCTCAAGAATTCATTTCAAGTGTTTTATCAAAACCATTTTCTATATATGATGGAATTATTTAATATGTGTATGCTTCAAGTATAATTTATATGTGATTTAAATGGTTTTAATTTTCTTATGATGAAATGATATCCATTTTTTTGTATGGATTATGTTATGATGGGATTATGTTTATGAAACCCATTTTATACTTTGGGTAATGATGAATGATTTATGTGAATATTGTGGCACAAGTAAGAATGATTTAATTATGAGATAGGTGAGACCTATATCTCCCTCCAATGCATTGGGTAAAGATTTATATCTCATGAGATAGACATGGATGGAACGGTAATTTAATCCGGTTCAGTGTTACATGACTGAAACGAGGAGTGAACTTAGTTCAGAAAGGTACATTGTCCACCAAGATGGTCTTAGCAGCAATGCCTTGGCTACTATGGAAATCATATCATGTGATTAATATTTTTCCACAATTACATGTTTTATTTCCAAGCTATTTTATCATGATTGATGTTCTATTATGATCTATGCCTTACGTACTGCCATGTTTTATGTCATTTCTCAAGATTTTGTTGTTTAAACAATATGTTCATGTTTTTATGTTCAAATGTATATGGTTTGTCTTATTTTTACCATGCTTACCCTTACTGAGCATTTGAGCTCACCCTTTATATTTTTTCTTTTCCCTAGGATATAAAGAATGGTTTTAGGTATGAAAAGAAGGAATATATTTATGGGAGATGTTGAAGATATTTCACCAAGATTAGAAGATTATATTCTGAGTTTCCAAAGACACTAACATATTATGAGCCTTTGGTGTCTGTTTTTGTTATGTTTTAAATATTCCGCAAATGTAATGTAATGTCTATGTACGTCAAGCTTTGGGTCTCTAAAGTTGGTATCAGAGGACATATTTAGTTAATCTTTGGAAACTAGGATGCAAAAACTTTCATGAGATCCCTAGAGATATGTCTAAGGTATGTCTAGGTATGTCCCTAAGGTTAAGTATATGTATAGGTTACAGTCCTAGAATTACAATAATTATATTAGAATTAAACCTAATATGTTAGATATCGAAGGTACTCCCCCTTTATTATGTTGTTTTCCCTAGCATGATTTTTGCCTCTCACACTATTCTTTTTGGGTTTTAGACGATGGCTGGAACCCGAAGGAACCGTGTTGATCAATGTAATGGACGTTGTAATGATTGTCGTCGTGAACAAACCAACGTTATGGGAGATGGAGTGAAAAATCTTATTGTTATAATTACACAATCTATGAATCATTATAGACTTCCAAATGAGCAGAGAAGGGAACAATATTCTATTGAGTCCTTCATGAGGAAACACCCACCTTCTTTTAGTGGGTCTTCTGATCCACTTGTTGCTGAACAATGGATCAGTACCATTGAAATGATATTTTCCATACTTCGCTGTTCGGAACATGAAAAAGTCGTTCTGGGTATTTACCATTTAGAAGGTGAAGCAGATCAATGGTGGACTCTAATTAAGAATACGTGGCCCCGAGATGAAATTGAATCCATGGAATGGGATGAGTTCAAGAACTTATTTTTCAATAATTACTTCCCTCGTATTCTTCGCACAAAGATGGAAAATGATTTCCTTGAGCTTAATCAGAAGGATGAAGAATCTATTGGTAGATATGAGGCGAATTTTACAAGGCTTTCAAGGTATGCATCTAGCATTATCATCCAACCATAAAGTAAAGTTGATCGATTCTTCAGTGGCTTAAAATCAAGTCTTCGAAGGGAATTAGCTATAAGAGACTTCAGTAGCTATGAAGAAATTGTGCATTGTGCTATCAAAGTAGAACTGAAAGTTGGTGTAACATATCCATATCATGGTTTTGACAAGAAACAAAAGATGGAATTCAAGGAGAAATATCATAATAATGGTGAAAAAAAGATGAATGTTTCTTTATGCTCAATGTGTGGAAAGAAGCATGGTGGATATTGTTTTAAAGGGACTAGAAAATGTTTTAAGTGTGGAAAAGAAGGTCATCGAGCAGCAGAGTGTCGAAGTAATGGATAAAGGGTTGCTGATGATGTGAATAAAGAAAAGACTATAGAGAACACACCACGAACACTTTAATGCTTCAAGTTCTAAAAAATGGGGCATTATGCTATTCAATGCCCTAATCCAAGGGTTAATGATGATTGACATGAAAAACCTCTTAACGCAAAGGATAAAGGGAAGTCACATGCAATAACGATTTATGATGTCGAGTATGACAATGATGTTTTGTAATGATTAAGTCTTTATGTAATGGGATTTCAAAATAGTATCATGGAATCTCATTTATGGTATCGTGGAATTTTAAAATATCTATGTATTGGTTTTCAATAATTATATGATACTGATAACCATGAAAAGTGATTCGAATATATTGGAGAGCAGATGATATGCACATAATGAAGGGATAAATATAAAATTAAATGTTTCATAGTATTCATGAGCTCATGACTGATATAAGGACAAAGTTATATCATGGTTTGAGTATACAAAATTTTTGGATTTTGGTATGTGGAAAGAGTTAACTTTTGACAGCATTCATGTTTTCACTAAGGTTCAATGGGTATTAATTTTTCAAGAGAACACATGATTAAGTCCTTCTAATGTTTGGAATGTGACCAACAAGACATATCTTATGATATATGGGGATAAATGATGGTATTCACATGCTTGTTATATGACCTCTCGGGTAATCTTTTTCACTATAATATGCGATTGGACATCAGTATTTTGGATATGAATAAATATTGGAATTGATTATGTTGGACATAAGTTGTAACACCCCAAGCTTCTACGGTACGTTTCCCTTTGAATAATGTGATAGAGTGTGTTGTACGGAACACCGAGTTCTAACACACCACAACCAATCAAACTAGCCCTTATGAATAGTAATACCAACTTTCTGAAATTATATATATTTTATATTTTAAAATGGACTTCATTTTTGGATTCGGAGTATCGAATTTAGCCTAAGGTGAAATTTTGGTACTTTTCAGATAACTTTAATATGTTGATGAATAGTGAAAATTACTAAATTTTAATTAAAAACAAATTTTTTAATCAAAATAATTAATAGTGATAAATTATGAATTTGAGTGGTTTTAAAGTATATTTAGAATATATTTTTACCATTTAATACAATGTTGTTCATTGGACATAATTTCACAATTAAACTGAACAAAAACAAGTATCAATCTTTTGATAGTTATTATATCTTCAAAACAAGCTTTTTGTTTTAACAACAGGAATTAATTTTAAATTAATTTTACCACTTTTGTGTTTTGAATTTGTAAAAATGGATTCCATATTTGGAATCAGTATGTTCATATTTTGTGAATAGGTAACTTTTATTTTTAGACATTTTGAATAATTACTGCGGTAAATATTTTATTTACCATGGTTAAGGGTAAATCCGGTAAATAAGGGTTAGAAAATAATATTATAATAATACTAAATTACCCTAAAACATGTCTTAACCTTATTGGTGGATACATGTCCGACCATGGTCATCTTTGGGACGATTTTGGGACCCCATAGAGCCACTTGTAGGTGATAGGGACACTTTATTTTAATTAAGTTAAAATAAGTACAAAAATGACACAAGCATATATCTTTTAGAAAAACAATTTTTACATAGGGTTATATATGTTGGATTTTCGATTGTAAATATTAAATAGAAATCAAAAAATATTTCCTACATAATTATATTTTATTTATAATTTTTTGACATTAAATAAGTTAATTTATTTATGACACAATGATGATGCAGTAATTACCATAATAGTGAAAAATTAAAATAATTGATATTATAAATACCCAAATAAATATAATTTGAGACTTTTACTGAATTAAACTAATTTTCTAGGATAATATGACATATTATTATTTATTTAATTGACTTTTTTCTAAGCAATAATTCTGTTATGATTTTTACAAAAATCAACTATTGAATAGTCTCAAAATTGACATAAAAGTGTTTTTAAAACAAATATTATATTATTAATTGATATTAAATTCCCAAAAATCTAACATTCGGACAAGAGACTTATATCATGATATCTGTATCATTAATGGACCACTTGGGGGTCGCTTGGATGTATATAGTATGTTTATTAACCATATAATATAAAAATACAAAGAGACATTGTAAAAGTGAAACTAATTAACTAAGAGTTAATACTTAAAGATAAGGTTAATATAGTAACTCAAACCCGTCTAAATTCTATTGGTTGAGTTTTTTTCGACCCATACCCACCTTAACCTTTAAATAATCAACTTTGGATCCATTATAAACCGAATATAAATTTATTATAAATTAATATTTCTAGCTTTTCCAAAGGTGCCCCTCGCCCCTCTTATAAAAGGGCACTCTCCCTTCTCATTAACTCACACATTCAAAGCCTTTTGGTTCATCCAAACTCTGCCAAAATACTCTCTCAACTTCCATCACTTCATCCTAGAGGCCTTCCTTTAGTCAGAAAGCCAACTTAAGGAGCCCTTTTGATCAAATCAAAAGGAAGAACCCAAAGAAGAGGTAATGATTTCACCACCTTTTTTCAAGTTCCTTTCTTCTTCCACTTCCTCTTCCTTTGTCGTTACCATTCTAAAATAATAACTCCAATATCATATATATACTGTGATTTTATTATAAATATGGTACAACCATATTCAGTATTCTATCCATCCTTTGAATAACATGTCACCATACGTGCGTACGTACGACTTACCGTCTCCACGTCGTGGTGTAATTGTTATTCAATAAATTATTATTTGGATGGGTATAATAATGATGTGTAACTCATGTAAATAATAAATATAACATGATAATGATTCTGTATATATGATATACCATCCAATTATATATTATTTTAATATCAAAAGAATGATATTGTCGCTCGTGCGTACATACGGACTACCGTCTCCACGAACGCGATGAGATTCATTCTCCATCGTATCCATTCAAGTATAAATCTCATTTGATGATTAATAATAGTATCTAAGGACTTGATATCATTCTTGATATGATTAGGATACAACCTATCCATTACAAACCTGGCTTATGTAACAAAACATATAAAAGAAAATGTGTAAGTTAACACCCGAAATGATGATTATTATAAGATATTATTAACAAAGCAATGTTAAAAGATCATATATGATATCATATTAATGTATATGATTATTGAATAATTTAATAACAACTATTTAACCATTATACAGAAGGTTAACCTACCCCAACCAAGGAAAAGTACAAGGTAAGTGTTTATTTCGCAATCTCTTCATCATCCGAGGTTGTATATACGTAACAATCTACTGGGATCTCTTTATCATCCACATCCATGTTTCTTAAAAATGTATTTGATTTTTTTTACTATTTACTAGAATATGGGTTAATGTCATTTATACCCTTGATTGAATTTTTATAAGATGTTTATAAAGGAATCGTTCCGTCATTTTCCAAACAAGGTGCTTTTGAACATTTTCGACAGAATTAAGGTAAGAATGTTTTTTTAACATATACGGCGGGTGCGGCTATTTTCCGCCATTATAAAATCATCGAAGATTCCCTTTCATGTTTAAAGAATATTTTCAAAGAAAATGTTTTATTTTATAAATATATGACTCTTAAATTATTTCAAAATAGAAAGAGATATTTCTCTAAAAAGAGTTTTGATTTCATCTATGCTAACATCCTTTGATGGATTTTACGCTTATTTGAAGTTGATATATTATGATACAAAACTTCTATTTTGTATTGAAGTTTTTGTGATATTTTTGACTGTGGATGCTCTATTTTTATACCATTAATAGTTTATGGTGAAATTATTGACATTTCGTATGCTAGTTTTAATACGAATGTTTATGTTATGTTTAAACCTTTTCATACGGGAATGCATTGGACATAATATGTGACGGGTGGAGCCCGCTATAGCTCCTCGATGCAACGGTAGGTCTCCTGAGACAAACTAGTGTCTTGGGACCAGGCCTTGACAAAATCTTATTTGTATTCTTGGCATGAGGCCTTGGCTATGTGGTTATGATAGTCTGGCATTATGCATTCCATCATTATGAAACTGGTTATTGATATTGCATGTGATTATTCGATTAGTAGACTATCCATGTGAATATGTAAATGGCATTATTTAATTTTATTTTTTACATACTATGTTGAAGTTCATATTTAAAAGGAATTTGTTTTT
This sequence comes from Viscum album, assembly GCA_963277665.1. Taxonomy (NCBI): domain Eukaryota; kingdom Viridiplantae; phylum Streptophyta; class Magnoliopsida; order Santalales; family Viscaceae; genus Viscum; species Viscum album. The sequence continues at coordinate 1,351,162,433 of OY728157.1, forward strand.
TTATACACTGCATTAATTGTTTATCCTTATTTATGAAAGTTCCCTCTATATTGTTATCTCTACTGGGCATTTGAGCTCACCCCTTTTCTATGTTTTTTTTCCCAGGATGTGATGAAGTAAATTATGAAAGACCTGTAGGGATATTATGAGGGGATAATAGTGTGTACTATGGAGACAATATTTTGTTGTAGAAGTTTTTCACTTTATGATGTAATGTAAAACTTTATGAATATATCTAGTGTTTCCAAGGCTACTAATCCAATCGGTCTTTCGAGATTTGATCTTTCTTGTGATCATTCTAATGTTATTTAATAATGCACTGAATCTAGGTAACTGGGGTCGGGGCGTTATAGTTGGTATCAGAGGAAGTTTAGTACAATCCTTAGAAGCTAGATTTAGATAAACTCTGATTAGAGCATGTAGATCTAAGATAGACTTTGAGGATTAGTATAGAAGAACATCATAGAATTTTTTTATTGTAGAGATTTTGTGAGTTTTCCGAGCAATACATCCCTGTCTGGATATGAGCAGGTAGAGTCGGCTATGGCACAGATGTACCTAGGGGTAAAACCTGAAAACACCGCTTTGAGCTAGACTCAAACGGGAACTGGTGCAGGACAATGGGCCATGCTGCACTCTTGGTTACGAAACTCCTGGGGGATATGCTTAGGATAACTCTCATTTTCTTTAAAAATCATTATGAAGGGTTTATGAGTATATACTTCCTCAAAGAAAACATTTTTATGATTATGGATTATATCCATAAATAGTTCAATTTATGTTAAGTGTCTTATAAGTATGGGATTATGTATTTTGATTCATCAAATGATCTAGTTTATTCCATTGTTTAGAAATGGCTCCTAGTGGAAGAAATGGAAACCGTATCAATGCACGCACTCCATGTAGGGATTTCCCTCCTGTTCAAGATAATTATAGTGGAGCTGGTGATACAACTGGTGCCGATTAGCAAATCACCATACTGGGACAACTCACTCAGGTTATGAATAATAACCTTACCCGTATGGAGCACCCTAATCCGCAGCGTGGAGGATCAATGTTAGATCGATTCATGAGGCAACAACCACCAATGTTCAATGGGAGTAAAAATCCCTTAGTAGCTGAGCAATGGATAAATTCCCTAGAGAAAATATTTCAGGCTTTAGGGAGTAGTGAAAGAGAAAAAGTTATCATGGCAGTTTACCGCCTCACTGGAGATACTGATCAATGGTGGTCATTGATTCAAAACCCAAAGAAAGATGATGAAGTATCAAATATGTAATGGAGGGAGTTCAATGATCTGTTTTTAGAAAAATACTTTCCTCGTGACCATCGAGCAGATGTGGAAAGGCAATTTCTGAGTCTGAGACAAAAGGAGGATGAGAATGTCACAAAGTATGAGGCTAACTTTAAAAGGTTAGAAAGGTTTGCTGGAGATTATATACGTAACCCAAGAAGTAAGATTGTTCATTTCTTTGATGGGTTAAAACCATTTTCCATCGAGCATTAGTCTCACAATCCTTCTCGTCGTATGAAGACACTGTCTCATGTGCTATCAAACAGAAAAGGAATTCTCTAAGTCTTATGACATTAAAGCAAAGAAAGAGAAGAAGAGATCTGCTGATCAATCTGGGAATGGAAATAAGGGGAATAAGGGAAAGGTTGAATATCTATCATGTGGTAAATTTGGGAAGAAAAACCCTAGTACTTTCTTGAATAGAATGGGCGTCTGTTACAAATGTGGTGAAAAGGGCCACGAAGATCGTGATTGCAAATGGAAGAAAGAAGCTACCAATGTTCAGTGCTACAATTGGAGGGAGATGGGGCATTATGCAAATTAATGTCCTAAGCGTCAGGAGAACTTACCTCAGAAAAGGCCAAAAGATCAAGGCCAATCTTATGCTATCACTGATGCTGAGGTAGAAGCTCCGAAAGACGTGGTGGCAGGTAATTTAATGGTTTCCTCAAGTTTAGCAAATGCATTATTTGATTCTGGATCATCGCATTGTTTCATATCTTCCCAGTTTGATATGAAAATTAGATATTTCCAATTTGATTTAACAAGGGAGTTGTCAGTTAAAACTCTTAAGGGAAGTATCATTGCAACAAAGTTTTGTGAATCAGTCCCCATTAGAGCACATAAATGTTCTTTATCTGCTGATCTCATCGTCGTACCTATGATTGAGTTTGATATAATCCTCGGTGTGGACTAGCTTTCAGACTATGATGCGAAGATTTATTATAATAATAAAGAGGTTATTATTCTTGATGGCGATGATAAGGAACACCTTATCTTTAGAGCAGAATCATCACCACCTAATTCTTCTCTAGATCCACCCCCAGTAGCGCAACTAAATTCAAATATTGGGGAGGAAGAGAACGAAATGACCGTGGGTGAGGAAAGGAATGTTCAAATAGAGGATGTACCTGTTGTGAAAGAATATATAGATGTGTTTTCGGACTATTTTCCTGGATATCCTCCAGAACGAGAAGTTGAGTTTTCCATTGATTTAATTCCTGGATCAAGACCTATATCGAAGACCCCTTATAGAATGGCCACTGTAGAATTAGTCGAACTAAAGAAACAACTAGAGGAATTGAGTAATAAGGGATTTATTCACCCTAGTGTTTCTCCATGGGGATCCCCCATTCTTTTTGTTAAAAAGAAAGATGGATCTATGAGGTTATGTATCGACTACAGGGAGATCAATGCTATAACAATAAAGAACAAGAATCCCCTACCTCGCATTGATGATTTATTTGACCAACTGCATGGAGCTCAATACTTTTCAATGATTGACCTTCGATCTCGATACCATCAGTTTTGTGTGAAGAAGGAAGACATTCCGAAGACAACATTTCGAACCAGGTACGAGCATTACGAGTTTATAGTAATTCCTTTTGGATTGACTAATTCACCCTATGTATTCATGGATATGATGAATAGAGTTTTCAAGGAGTATCTCGATGAATTTGTGGTGGTATTTATTGATGATATCTTGGTATACTCCAAAAGCTACGAAGATCATGAAAATCACTTGCCTATTATCCTGAAGACTCTGAGAATACATGAATTATATGGGAAGTTTAGTAAGTGTAAATTCTGGCTTCAGGAGATTTATTTTCATGGCCATATTGTCTCTAAAGATGAGATCTCTGTTGATCATTCTAAGACCAAGGCAATCCAAGAATGTCCAGCACCGATGAGTATAACTGAGGTACATAGTTTTATTGGTTTAGTAGGTTATTATCGACGTTTCATCCAGAATTTTTCCTGGTTGGCAAACCCATTAACGAAGCTTACACGTAAAGGGGTTAAATTTGTTTGGACAAAATATTGTGAAGAATGTTTCGAAGAACTGAAGAGAAGATTAGTCAATGCTGCTATATTGACTCTACCATTGGGGAATGATGGGTTCGTTATTTATAGTGATGTATCAAAGAAAGGACTTGGTTGTGTCCTTATGCAGAATGATAGGGTTATTGCCTATGAATCACAATAGTTTAAAATTCATGAACAAAACTATCATACTCATGATCTCGAGTTAGCAGCTGTGATCTTTGCTTCGAAGATATGGAGGAACTACCTCTATGCTGAAAAATGTGAGATTTATACTGATCACAAGAGTTTGAAGTATATTTTCTCACAAAAGGAACTCAACATGAGGCAAAGGAGATGGCTTGAATTACTCAAGGATTATGATTGCACGATACACTACCACCCGGGGAAGGCAAACAAGGTGGCAGATGCTTTGAGCATAAATGATCATGGAGTTTTGAACAATATGAGAATTGAAAGAGATACAATTTTCATGGATCTAGTGAAGATGGACATGGGAATAACCAGGGAAGGTGAAACATCAATGCTTTTTCAAATGGTTTCCAAACCATCTTTACTAGAAAGGATTAAGAGTTCTCAGATCGATGATGATGAATTTCAAAAGAATATTAAAGCTGTGAAGGATGGGATATTGAGAGACATTGTGTATGAGATGGAATTTTGAAATTTGGGAAGAGACTTTGTGTTCCCGATATACCTGATCTAAAAAGGGAATTGCTGGATGATGCTCATAGTTCCAATTTCTCTATACACCCTGGGAGCACAAAAATGTTTATAGATTTGAAGGAACATTTTTGGTGGGACAACATGAAGAAAGAGATTGCTAATTTTGTGTCAAGATGTATGGTTTGTCAATAAGTGAATGCTGGAAGGGAACATCCAGGAGGAGTCAAGCAACCTCTTTCCATACCAGAGTGGAAATGGGACAATATTACGATGGACTTTGTCATGGGGCTACCAAAGACTCCTAGAAGGAATGATGCAATATGGGTTATTGTTGATCTTCTTACTAAGTCATCACATTTTCTTGCTATAAGATAATATCTATCACTAGAAAGTCTAGCAAGACTATATATTAATGAAGTTGTGAGACTTCATGGAGTACCCCTATCTATTGTTTCTGGTCATGATCCCCGTTTTACTTCAAGATTCTGGAAAAGTCTTCAGAAAGCCTTGGATACTGAACTTCATTTGAGCACTGCCTACCACCCTCAAACAGATGGACAATCAGAACGAACTATTCAAACCTTAGAAGACATGTTGAGATCCTGCTCACTTGACTTTCAGGGTATGTGGGATCAATATTTACGTCTGGTAGAATTTTCCTATAACAATAGCTTCCATTCGAGTATTCAGATGGCACCATATGAAGCATTATACAGAAAGAGATGTTGTACACCAACCTGTTGGGATGACGTTTGTGAAAGAAAACTTATAGGCCCAGAACTGGTGGAGGAAACGATGGAAAAGGTGAAGGTAATCTAAAATCACATCAAAGCAGCTCAAAGTAGGAAGAAGAGCTATGCCGATAATCGAAAGAAGGATTTGGAATTTCAAGTCAGTGATAATGTTTTCCTGAAGGTATCTCCATGGAAGGGAGTCATATGTTTTGGTAAGAAAGGTAAATTGAGTCCCAGGTACATCGTACCTTTCTAAATTCTAGAACGAATTGGAGTGGTAGCTTACCGATTGGCAATGCTGCCAAGTCTCTCCAAAGTTCACGATGTATTCCACATATCTCTATTAAGAAAATACATGCATGACCCAACGCATGTACTCACCTACAAGGAATTAGAAATGGAACCCGATCTGTCTTATTGTGAAGAGCCCGTCAAGATTCTTGATACGAGAGAACAAGTACTGAGAAACCGGACAACGCGTCTGGTAAAAGTTTTGTGGAGAAACCATAAGATAGAAGAGGCAACGTGGGAACCTGAGGAACTTATGATGAAGAACCACCCGAGTCTTTTCATGCGGTAGTATTCTAGAAATTTCGAGGATGAAATTATTTGATGGTGGGGAGTATGTAACACCCCAAGCTTCTATGGTACGTTTATCTTTGAATAATGTGATAGCGTGTGTTGTACGCAACTCCGAGTTCTAACACACCATAACCAATCAAACTAGCCGTTAAGAATAGTAATATCTACTTTTTGAAATTATATATATTTTATATTTCTAAATGGACTTCATTTTTGGATTCGGAGTATCGAATTTAGCCTAAGGTGAAATTTTGGTACATTTCGGATAACTTTAATATTGTGATGAATAGTGAAAATTACTAAATTTTAATTAAAAACAACTTTTTTAATCAAAATAATTAATAGTGATAAATTATGAATTTGAGTGGTTTTAAAGTATATTTAGAATATATTTTTACCATTTAATACAATGTTGGTCATTGGACATAATTTCACAATTAAACCGAACATAAACAAGTATCAATTTTTTGATAGTTATTATATCTTAAAAACGCGCTTTTTGTTTTAACAGCGGGAATTAATTTTAAATTAATTTCTGCCACTTATGTGTTTTGAATTTGGAAAAATGGATTCCATATTTGGAATCAGTATGTTCATATTGTGTGAATAGGTAACTATTATTTTTAGACATTTTGAATAATTCATGCGGTAAATATTTTATTTACCATGGTTAAGGGTAAATCCAGTAAATAAGGGTTAAAAATTAATATTATAATAATACTATATTACCCTAAAAAATGTCCTAATATTATTTATGTACACATGTCCGACCATGGGAATCTTTGGGTCAATTTTGGGACCCCATGGAGCTACTTGTAGGTGATAGGGACACTTTATTTTAATTAAGTTAAAATAAGTACAAAAATGACACAAGCATATATCTTTTAGACAAACAATTTTTACATTGGGTAATATATGTTGGATTTTCAATTGTAAATATTAATTAGAAAGCTAAAACGATTTCCTACATAATTATATTTTATTTATAATTTTTAGACATTAAATAATATAATTTATTTATGACACAATGATGATGCAGTAATTACCGTAATAGTGAAAAATTAAAATAATTGATATTATAAATACCCAAATAAATATAATTTGAGACTTTTAATGAATTAAAATAATTTTATAGGATAATATGACATATTAGTATTGATTTAAATGACTTTTTTTGAAGCAATAATTCTGTTATGATTTTTAGAAAAATCAACTATTGAATAGTCTCAAAATTGACATAAAAGAGTTTTTAAAACAAATATTATATTATTAATTGATATTAAATTTTAAAAAATATAAGTTTCAGCAAAGAGACTTATATTTTGATAGGTGTATCATTAATAGACTACTTGGGGGTCGATTGGATGTATATTGTATGTTTATTAACCATATAATATAAAAATACTAAGAGGCATTGTAAAAGTGAAACTAATTAACTAAGAGCTAGTACTTAAAAATAAGGTTAATATAGTAACACAAACATGTCTAAATTCTATTTGTTGAGTTTTTTTCGACCCATAACCACCTTAACCTTTAAATAATAAACTTTGGAGCCATTAGAAACCGAATATTAATTTATTATAAATTAATATTTCTAGCTTTTGCATAGGTGCCCCTCACCCCTCTTATAAAAGGGCACTCTCCCTTATCATTAACTCACACCTTCAAAGCCTTTTGGTTTGGCCATACTCTTCCCAAATAATCTCTCAACTTAAATAAATTCATCCTAGAGGCCTTTATTTAGTCATAAAACCAACATAAGGATCCCTTTTGATCAAATCAAAATGAAGAACCCAAAGAAGAGGTAATGATTTCACCACCTTTTTTCAAGTTCCTTTCTTCTTCCACTTCCTCTTCCTTTGTCTTTACCATTCTTAAATAATAACTCCATTATCATATATATACTGTGATGTTATTATAAATATGGTACAACCATATTCAGTATTCTATCCATCCTTTGAATAACATGTCACCATACGTGCATACGTATGGCTTACCGTCTCCACGTCGTGGGGTACTTGTTATTCAATAAATTATTATTTGGATGGGTATAATAATGATGTGTAACTCATGTAAATAATAAATATAACATGATAATGATTCTATATATATGATATACCATCCAATTATATATTATTTTAATATCAAAAGAATGATATTGTCGCTCGTGCGTATGTACGGACTACCGTCTCCATGAACGCGATGAGATTCATTCTCCATCGTATCCATTCAAGTATAATTGTAATTTGATGATTAATAATAGTATCTAAGGACTTGATATCATTCTGGATATGATTAAGATAAAACCTATCCATTACAAACATGGCTTAGGTAACAAAACATATAAAGGAAAACGAGTAAGTTAATACCCGAAACGACGATAATTCTAAGATATTATTAACAAAGCAATGTTAAAAGATCATATATGATATCATATTAATGTATATGATTATTGAATAATTTAATAACAATTATTTCACCATTATATAGGAGGTTAACCTACCCCCACCAAGGATAAGTACAAGGTAAGGGTTTATTTCTCAATCTCTTCATTATCCGAGATTTTTTATACATAATAATCTACTGGGATCTCTTTATCATCCACATCCATGTTTCTTAAAAATATATTTCAAAACATTTTTTACTATTTACTAGAATATGGGTTAAAGTAATTTATACCCTTGTTTGACTTTTTATAAGATGTTTATAAATGAATCTTTCCGTCATTTTCTAGACAAGGTGCTTTTTAGCCTTTTCGACAGAATTAAGGTAAGAATGTTTTTTTAACTTATACGGCGGGTGCAGCTATTTTCTGCTGTTATAAAATATTGGAAGCTTCCCTTACAAGCTTATAAGAATATTTTAAAATAAAATGTTTTATTTTATAAATATATGACTCTTAAATGATTTCAAAATAGAAAGAGATATTTCTCTAAAAAGAGTTTTGATTTCATCTATGTCAACATCCTTTGATGGATTTTACGCTTATTTGAAGTTGATTTATTATGATACAAAACTTCTATTTTGTATTGAAGATTTTGTGATATGTTTGACTGTGGATGTGCTATTTTTATACCATTCATATTTTATGGTGAAAGTATTGACATTTCGTATGCTAGTTTTAATACGAATGTTTATGTTATGTTTAAACCTTTTCATATGGGAATGCATTGGACTTAATATGTGACGGGTGGAGCCTGCTATAGCTCCTCGATGCATCGGTAGGTCTCCTGAGACAAACTAGTGTCTTGGAACAAGGCCTTGACAAAATCTTATTTGTAGTCTTGGCACGAGGCCTTGGCTATGTGGTTATGATAGTCTGACATTATGCATTCCATCATTATGAAAGTTGTTATTGATATTGCATGTGATTATTTGATTAGTAGAATATCCATCTGAATAAGTAAATGGCATTATTTCATTTTATTTTTTCATACTATGTTGAAGTTCAAGTTTAAAAGGCTTTTGTTTTAGTTATACAATGCCTTAAATGTTTATCATTATTTATGAATGTTTCCGCTATATTGTTATCCTTACTGGGCATTTGAGCTCACCCCTTTTCTATCTTTTATTTTTCCCAGGATGTGAAGAAGTAAATTATGAATGACCTGCAGGGATATTATGAGGAGATAATAGTGTGGACTTTGGAGACAATATATTTTTGTAGTAGTTTTTCACTTTATGATGTAATGTAAAACTTTATGAATATATCTAGTGTTTCCAAGGCTACAAAACCAATCAGTCTTTCGAGATTTGATGTTTCTTGTGATCATGCCAATGTTATGTAATAATGCACCGACTCTAGGTAACTGGGGTCGGGGAATTACATAAGTTAGTATTGTTTAAGGATAGAAGGTTTTTTGATATTATTTATGGAATGTTATAATAATGTAGTTTTAGAAAAAGGAAAACCTGTAGCACGGGCCACAACCCGTCGCGTCGGACAAGGCTGTGGGAATCAAACCCCCAACCGAAGTGTGATAGTCCTTTATCACCTACCACTGGCCTATAGGAAGTCCCTGGTCAGTAGAAACTAGTTTTATTATATTAAATGGTATGATATATTAAGTATAAGTCCATTTTAGGAACCGTATATGATTAATCTAACTATAGTTGGAATTATGTATAATTAATAACTTTTTCTCTCCTTTTGTTTGAGACAGATGGAATGACCTATCATTCTATCGCATGATCAGATAACATTTCGTGAATGACAAATTCAACTTCATTTCATTAAGAGATGAAGTGGAAATTATCCAAGGAACGACCAATGGTGAGATTGTACCAAAATCAAGAAAGTATTTCTTATAATTCCGATTTCTTCAACTTTAGGGAAATGATCTTGAAAACCAAAAATGTTGTCCTAGTGCCCTTATATCTGATTAATTAGATGATACCTTAGATCATCAATAATTTATGGCTTTGTGATTATTGGCCTTTTCATAGTCATGTCCTCTACCACTCTCCATCAGAACTTGATGGTCAGATTTCTCTTCCATATCTATATTTTCACCTATGTTATCCTATGTGGAAACCCAGTGATTAGTTAATTTGGGTAACCGTTACGTTTCATAGTTTAGTTTTAAAAGATAAGTTTATTTATTCCTTTTTACGATGTGGGTTTCTATTAGATACACTATTGAGTAGTAAACAATTTATAACCCCGACGAATTTCGAGGGAGAAATTCATTTTAAGGGGGGTAGAATGTAACACCCCGAGATTTTATGAAAAATATTATTTTTAATTTTATAGATGTCTTGTGTTGTATGCTACACTAAAAGAAGCTTGCACTACACGCATCCCTGACTTGGTTTGCATTACACGCAATCAGGACCTTCCACGATAGTGTGTGTTGTACGCAATACTGAGTTTCACTAAACAACGATATGTTATATAAACTAGCTGTTATGAATAATAATACCCACTTTTTGAAATTTTATAAATTTTATCATTCTAAATGGACTTCATTTTTGGAATCGGAATATCAAAACAAGCCTAGGGTGAATTTTTGGTATTTTTCTGGAAACTTTCTATTTTTGATGAATAGTGAAAACACAAGGTTACTATTTAGTGACCGACTTTTTATTTAATTATTTATTTTATTCAAATTATTTTTTGTTCAAAATTGATACATAATACCTATATAAGTTCAATTTAATTCATTGGAGTCATTTTATAATAATCACATATATATATAAATTTTATTGAACTTTTCACCGTCTTTTACCCACCTCCTAGGAGAATTTCCAAATTTACATAAAACGTAATTTTACCACTTCTTTGAGTGGAATTTCAAAACTCTTAGAGACACGGTTAATATCAAGGAGTAAAATGTGGTTCAATAAGATAAAAATAATTTTTGGTGAATAGTAACTTTTTACTTTTATTTACCACAGTTAAAAGTAAATAGAGTAATTAAGGGTAAAAATGATATTACTATTACCCTAACACATGTCTTAATTATATTGGATAAGTGTAATTAAACAAAAATATAACTTAGGAATAAAATATTACCCTTTAGGTCCACTTGGATTAGATTATGACATTTATTATTATTTTATTTAAAGAAGAATTAAAATAGTTAAAATCAAAGTTTAATAACTAAAACATTTTTAATATAGGATTATACATACGATAAATTCAACTATAAATATTAATTAGAAAGATAAACATATTTCCTACATATTGGTATTTTATTTATTATTTTTAGACGTTAAATAATTTAATAAATTTATGACACAATGATGATGCAATAATTACCTTATTAATGAAATATTAACATAATTGATGTTATAAATACCCAAATAAATGTAATTTTAGACTTTTTATGAATTAAAATAATTTACTAGGTTAATATGACATTTTATTATTTATTTAATTTACTTTTTTCGAACTAATCATGCTGTTATGATTTTCAAAAAAATCAAGTACCAAATAGTGTCAAAATAGACATAAAATAGTTTTTAAATGAAATATTATATTATTAATTGTTATTTTATTCATAAAAATCTATGGTTCGGCCAAATGACTTAGATAAGGATATATATATTAATAATGAACCACTTTGGGTTAGTTTCTCTTGTTGTAGTATGTATATTAACCATATAGTGTAAGAAAACTAAAAGACACGGTAAAAGTTAAATTATTTAACTTAGAGTTAAATCTAAATGATAAGGATAAAATAGTAACCTAAACTTGTCTAAAATCTATTGGTTGAAAGGATTTATACCCATACCCACCTTATCTTCAAAATAAATCAATTTGGAGATATTAAAAACCGAATATGACTTAATTAATAAATAATAACTTAAATTTTCCTAAGGTGCCCCTCTCCTCCATTATAAAAGGGAACCCGTTCCATCTTCTCTTCTCACCCTTTTGAGCCTTGATGCTCGGCCAAACCCTGCCAATTACTCTTTGTAACCTCTCTAGTTATATCATAGAGGTTTTGGTATTCTCAAAAGACCAACTCTAGTGCCCTAATAAGAAGTTTAAAGGAGGTGCGTCGAGGAAGAGGTAATCTCTTCTACCGATTATTTTATGTTTTCTTTCTTCTTCAAATTCTTCTTATTTAGTTGTTTCAATATAAAGTTATAACATCAGTATTACTAATATACTGATATGTTTTTATAAATATTAAACAACCCCATTTCACCTTCTATCCATCCTACGGAAAATAAAATCACAGCGCGTGCGTACGTATAGAATACCGTCTCCACGCCGTGGTGTAATCTGTTTTTCCACCACCACCTTACTTGGATGGGTATAGTGGTGTAAAGAATAACTATATATGATTATTATTAAATAATAATTATTCTATGATATTAGATCATCCACTAAAATTCCATTCAATAAATACGAGAATGATATCATCACTCGTGCATACGTACGGATTACCGTCTCTACGACGCGATGAGATTCATTTTCTAGGTTAACGATTCAAGAATGATTATAAAGTATATATAATAAGTAATCATGAAATATATGACATAATTATTCTATTATATATATATATATGTCTTTCATCTACTTAATTCCATTCAATTCAATAAGGAAATGAAAAACAATGTTCATGCGAACGTACAACCTACTGTCTCCATGAACAGTGTATTTCTTTCCATTTATCAATATATTTTATATATGTATATTATGAATATATATATAAATCATGTTTTATATTCTGGAATTAATTAATAATGATCTATGTAATCATATTAATAATTACAAGTCAAAACACTGACGATAAATGAATCGATTTTACCCAAAACGCTGCTCTAACATGGAATTGACAAATGAACGGATAATATAAAGTCGTAAGTGAATCATATATGATATCATAAATATTATTATGGAACTGTTACAAGTTAATAATATGTTTAAACCCACTATACAGGAGTCTCGGACACATATGGAAGAAATTGGACATAAGGTAAGGGATTACTATTCCAATCTCGTTCTTATCCGAGATTGTTATTTGTAAGTATTTACTGGGGTTATTGTTATCATCCATGACCATGTTTTATAAAAAAAGTCATGTATATTTAAAGTCGTTTTTACCCATTTTTATATTTTACCACATGTTATGAAGGTAATCTTACTTTTGTTTACCACACAAGGATCTTTTTAACTTTTCAAACAAAAGTACGAGGAGAATGTTATTTTTAACTTATATGGTGTGAACGGATTTTTACGTTTTCATAACGCCTCATTTTAATGAATATTACTCTACAAGATTGCATGATTATTTTTAACAAAACCCTTTTCTTTTAAAATTGCATGTCATTTTTTGTAAATAAAATGATTTTGAAGAAGAATGGATATTTTCTTCAAGAATTCATTTCAAGTGTTTTATCAAAACCATTTTCTATATAAGATGGAATTATTTCATATGTGTATGTTTCAAGTATAATTTATATATGATTTACATGGTTTCACTTTTCTTATGATGAAATGATATCCAATTTTTTATGGATTATGTTATAATGGGATGATGTTTATGAAACCCATTTTATACTTTGTGTAATGATGAATGATTTATGTTCATGTTGTGGCACAAGTAATAATGATTTCATTATGAGATGAGTGGGACCTATATCTCCCTCCAATGCATTGGGTAATGATTTATATCTCATGAGATAGACATGGATGGAACGGTATGTTAATCTGGTTCAGTGATACAGGACTGAAACGAGAAGTGAACTAGATTCAGAAAGGGACTTTTTCCACTAAGATGGTCTTGGTAGTAATGCCTTGGCTACTATGGAAATCATATCATGTGATTAATGTTTTTGCAAAATTAAATGTTTTGTTTCCAAGCTATTTTATCATGATTGATGTTCTATTATGATCTATGCGTTACGTACTACCATGTTTTATGTCATTGCTCAAGATTTTGTTGGTTAAACATTATGTTCATGTTTTTAAGTTCAAATGTATATGGTTTGTTTTATTTTCTCCATGATTACCCTTACTAAGAATTTGAGCTCACCCTTTATATGTTTTCATTTCCCCAGGATATAAAGAAAGGTTTTAGGTAAGAAAAAAAGGAAGGTCTTTATGTGAGATGTTGAAGATCTTTCACCCAGATTAGAAGATTATATTCTAAGTTTCCAAAGACACTAAACTATTACGGACCTTTGGTGTCTATTTTTGTTAAGTATTATATATTCCTCAAAAGTAATGTAATTTCTATGTACATAAAGCTTCGGGTCTCTATAATAACAATATTTGAGAATCTAGATACGCCTCATGAGATGAGTGTAAAGTTTGATACATACATGCTACATGATTCCACCAAGAGATGGCGGGATGTTATTACTCAGAAGGATAATCATGAGAAGATTTCATTGCAGTATTTTCATATGGAATTCTATATATACTTTTATTTTGATATATTGAGGTCCAATACAGATAGGAAGTTAATGAACATTGAGTAGGATGTGTTATCAATAGTGGATTATTCAAACCATTTTACCAAGCTCTATTGTGTCACACCAATTATACTGGGTGACAAGTTATCTAATTACAAGTTATATAAGGATGGTATCATGTATGAAATATTATAGTAGGAGAATGTATTTAGGCTGAATACCATTTTAAGAATATTGAATCTGGCACTTACCACAAAGCGCAACCTGAGAGAGGATGGAGGTGTGATCTTGGGAGATTCAACACTCAGATCTTATAATGCATCAACTAGTAGTAAGAAGGGTCATCTGGAGCATTCACATAGGTATATTAGTATCTAGACTATGTACATATGTATCTATGTGAGGTTCCACTAGTGCCTTAGACTATGATATAAAGGCACCAATGCATGAGAGACATGTCGAGTGACAATCTAGCAGAAAGATGGACCATCTACAGTGATTCTTCAGATCTTATCCTCCAACATACATGGAGAATGGGTATGCACTAAATCCATGAGCAGGGAAGGGGTCTTCATATTCAGATCAAGTAGGGATCTAGAGTACAACTGGTTAATATAGCTAAGGTGATGGTCATGGTCGTGGTAGTCAGACCCCTGTTTTGTAGTGATATTAAAGCAGATCTAGTTAGGGAATCCAGACAATATCATATAGTCGCAAATCAGGTAATATGTATCTAGTGAAATTGACAATTAAAAAGGAGTTTCTCAATCCTTATACTATAAGAGGAACTATTCTAGTGGCCTCTAATTTAGCATATTCTCTTTTTGATATAGGGTCTTCTCATAGCGTTATATTGTTTCCCATTTCAGAGAAACTTAGGATTAGTGTTCAAACTTCTAATGTATTTATGTTGATTTATAAAACATTATGGATTAGAATAGGGTATTTACATTTTTTAGGTTTTCCCCCTTGAGATCGATTGTTTTCACTTCATATGGAACCTTATTTTTCTAGAGATGACATGTTTTGACATCATTCTTATGAAATAATATTTAGTTCCCTTTCATGCTTTTGTTAATTTCAATCACTGAAGGGTGACCTTAACATCATCATAGAGTCAAAACTTTATTCACAAGGGTGACTAGGATGTCCAAGAATGCTGATATAGACCCCAAAATAATTGGATTTATGCGATGATAACTTATATTGTGGGTTGATATCTAGATTATCAGGAAACACATTGGGAAGAATTCCCTCCAGTGGTTGATCATTTCATGGAAGTTTTCTTAAATGAATTTTCTGGATTACCTATAGTTCATGAGGTATAATTATTGGTTGAACTAGTTCTATGAGCTGCAAAGGTATCTATTCCTTCATATAGGATGACAACTTCTAAGATGTAGGAGCTCAAGAGGATGTTAGGGGATTCATAGGGAACATGGATTATCTTACCACATACTTATCTATGGGGTTCTGTAGTCCCTTTTTCAAAAACGTTAGATGGTACCCATAGGCTATGAATGTATTACTATAAATTGAACTAGTTGATGGGTAAGAATCAGTGTTCTCTTCTACAGATATATGACATTTTCCATTATCTCTTTGGAGAATGGGTATTCTAAAAAATTGATGTGAGATCTCGTTATCTTTAATTATGTGTCATATATTATTACATACCTTTAACAAACATTCATAGAAGGTATAGACTATATAAGTATGTGGTTACGTGTTTTGGTCTCACGAATGCTCCCTCGGTTTTTAGAAGACTAATTAACCATTTTTTCCATACTTATCTAGATTTATTTGGTGTGGTTTTTATGAATTACATCTTGTGTATTCTCACACTTGACACAACCATGAATTTTTTTTGAGATCATATTAGAGACACCAATAGAGAATTATTTATATGTAAATCTCACAATGTGACACTTCTAGATGGATCATATTCACTTCCTAGGTCACATTATCCCAAAGAAGGGACAATCAGTAGACCCAATGATGAGAGATGAAGATTCCTAGGAGCATCTAAAGAAATTCATTGAGATATGTTGTTTGTTAGGGATAGATGGATATTACAGTTGTTTCTAAATTGACTACTTAAACTTAGTATTGCGGTTGATTGGCTTGAGTAATAAGTGTGTGAATTTTGTATGGTTATATTCCTATGATATAACCTTTTAGGATCAAAAAGGGATATTTAATTCTATGTTGATACTGATTTTTACAGTGCTAGGATGAAGCTACACTATCTAATAAGATGCATCAAGTATCAAAATAATAGAATTTATTATATAGGGGGGGAGTTTTTTTAGCATTTTGGTCTCCGCAGTTGAGGCCACAAAAAAGGAATGACCTGAAACATGATACCAGGTTAGCCGTAGTTTTTAGGCAATATACTATTTGAGACACTACTTACCTAGAGTGAATTTTTTGGTGTAGACAGACATAAAAAATCCTCAAGTACATATTTACACTGTAAGATATGAACCTAACATGATGAAGGTGGTTTGAGTACCTATAGTCTTTTGACTACAAGTTTTCCAACATTTCATGTAAAGGTGTGAAGTGGTACTCAGATACATGAATTTCAGCAGGCTAGTAGCAAGTTAATGATTATGGATTTGTTCACTTAGATGAAGTTGGAGGTGTAGGATATTTAGGGACTGACATATATTTTATCCTCAGTTAGAACCTATGAATTCTTGGATAGAGTGATGATAAGGCATTTATTATATTATGAGGGCTTTGTCCTATGGGAGAGTGTGGAAGCTAAAAAACCTCTTCCTAGTTATAACGTTGGCAAGGATGAAATTAAAGAAGTATGTTGTCACATATGGGTGCTATTAGACATGTGTGAGGTGATCATGTTAGAATTTCAAGATTATTCTAGGGAAGTAAATCCATAAATCACCAAGATGTATATTAATTTATTTCACTAGTAATAGTGGTAAAAAATGAAATGTCATATAGCTGGTTTCTTCATGAGATGTCTACCTATTAGGACGTAAAGATTGAACACCAGAGACCAAACATATTTTTACTGAAGATTCCCATTCAATATTGGATGTGGAATGAAATCACAATGTATTTTGTGATAGTTTAATTGAGGAACCCTCGAAGTAATGATTCTGTTTGGGTTTTTATTAACCTGATAATATAGGTTTCTCATTTCCAACCTATTGAAGAAAATGTTTTAGTAGATGATCATGGGATGATGTATATAAATTATATAGTAATAATTAATGGGGTCCACCCTACTATTGTTTTATATAAAGATTCCCAGTTTACATCAAAGTTCTATAAATTAATAAATGAGAATTAGGTATACAATTGTTTCTGAGCATGGAATTTCACCCTCATAAAAATGGATAGTCAGAGTGCATGATACAAGTTCTTGAGGACATGTTGTGGGCATGTATTCAATATTTTGGGGGCTATTCAGAGAGGAAAATACCCCTACTTAGATTCACCTACAACAATAGATTTCTTGATACAATTCAGATGGATAATTATATGGATTTTTGTGGTAGCCCATGGTGATCACCGCTGTGATGGTTTGAGACAGGAGAGACAACTATTCTTGGATTTCTCCTTATTCAGGTAACCACAAAGACGGAGTCATTGATTCAGAATAGTCGGCTACTGGGAATTCATGATAGAAATCATAATCTGATCGATGTAGAAGACCTATAGTGTTCATGTTAAAGAATAATGTATTTTTACATGTTTCACTGAGGCTGAGACAAAGAAGGATCAAGATATTGGGTGAGAATTCATAGTGGTTTGTCGGGCTGTTTGAGATTTTGAAGATAGTCGTGCTTGTATCCTAATAGTTGCAGTTATGACATAGGTACGAAGACATGCACAATATATTATAGGTATCTCAGATATTCCATTATCATTTAGACCCATCTCATGATTTACATCCAATGGAGGTTGAGTTATAGGTAGATGCATCCATTGAGGAGCATCAAATACATATTATGGATCCTAACACAGAGGTTCTCTGAGGCTGATATGTTCCACTGGTGTGGGTTTGTGGCAGCACGACCATATAAACGATGAGGCTTGGGAGAGGGAGCATGATGAATAGCTGCCGTAGTTATTCTTAGATATTCTTGACCATCCATGAGAAAGAAATTCTGGGATGAATTTCTATGAGAAGGATGTTTGTAAGAATCCAATTATTCATTGAGGTATGAAATCCTATGATTATTTTAATTTTCTATTTAAATGATTAAATATGGCCTTGTAGAAATTAATTTTGAGTTATAGGATGTATAGTGAATTTCTAGGTCTCGTTCATAACCCGAAACCAACCTTTTGGGTTGAATAGAGAATGGTGCACGTTCAGTAGAAATCGTGCAGGAGAGGTCGTATAGTTACTTCTAACCATAATAAGATGGACAAAGGGAGGATACAAGAAACATGGTTTGATAAACCATTATATTTTAGAAACACAGTCTTACAATAATTTATTCAATTTTTATAGAGAATATTTTCACTGTTTGTGGATGGTTAGTCAAATTATTCATATATACCATGCGGGGTGCCCCTTCCTATAACAAAGGGTTCATGGTTGGACCATGGTTTGGATAAATGTGCGACCAAACCATGAGACCCATTGAATAGGGTAAATGTACCAAATTTACCTCATTTAATATATTTACTCAAACCCTAATTTCCTATTTCATCAGTTTGTTAGATTGAGCCTTTTCATACATCCTTCTGGATCACTATTCATGGATGTGGGAGATCACATCTATTTGAGCATAGAATCAAGATTCTTCAGAATCATTAGATCCATCCCAATAATATATCAATTCCTTTTATGTTATTCTTCATTTGGTTTGGTATAAAATAAGCTATATAGGTGTAAGATGATTTTACATATTATTAGGGGTGTCATCAGTTCATCAATTTTATCCGGATCTAAGACCTCCAATAGGTTATCCCATTAGTTTAATTCAAAGATGAATCAATTATTTATATTTATCTGTGTTTCACATCCAATTATAAAATTGATGCTATAAAAATGGATTATAACCTTTTTAACATAAATATGTGTGACCTATAGAATGGATGAGACTAGTTGATAATTGATTAATGGTCATGTACTATAAAATTAAATCTCACAAGTGAAATGAGACTTCACTTAAAACACATTGTTTATTCCTTTATTTTGGATTTCAAATGTGAATTGAATTGTGAATTGTATTGTAATATGAAATGATGGTTTGGATCATGAATTTATATATAATTTGAATTGAAATATCATTTTTAAATTGAAATGATAGAGAAAAGGTAATATAATCCATGTCCCTAGACACAATCCATGTATTCATTGATTAACCATGAAATACTTTTTATAATGAAATTCCCATGTGAGTAAAATTAAAGACTAATCCTTAAAATTTTAGCCATGCCTTGATCCACCTTCTGAGGTGATGTTATTTTGAAATGATAATGTGACAACCATAAAATGATTAATTGATTTTGATTAAATATTAATTAATTGATGTATCCTTACATTTCATGGTTTACACAAGGGTTCTTATAAAATATCCGTGTATAGTCTCAATTGGCTTCAACCTTTCATATGTTCGATTGACACTTGTCTTTCTTAGTGGACTACCAAGGGATGAATGATGGGGGATAACTATTATATTCCAAGTGATACATGGACTCCTTATGTATTTCAAAGGATGGAATCAATGTGAAACTGATGATATATGCCATGGGTGATACTTTGGCTCCCTTGGTGGACCACTTTGGATTGACTCAAATATAAGTGATGTTATTCCACACCAAAAGAAATACAAGGATTATTATAAAGAATTCCTAAGATGTCCTTGTTAGATTATTGGTTCATGATACACTTGGATCAATACCTGGACTCCAAATTAGGAATTCCATGTATGGAATCATGTTCATAAATGGTATAATAATGAAGTGATTTATATGATATGTCTGCCAAGAGAAAAAAATCTTGGATTCCGTATTTACCTTAAACTTTATTGATTGTCTGTTATGTCATAATTTTTCATATCCCTACGAGGGTTGCTGAGCTATACATCTGGTCCGGAGGATTATTAAATCCATGAGGTTGGCTAATTAAATGGTTTTTATTATAAACTAAACACACATATATGTTAATTCAATGACTTACGTATCAAAGGAAATTGATGAAATGATGTGTCTATAAAATGATATCCTATAAATTGTAGTATGTTTACTTCTAGTACATCTTTTCATATTCCTTTACTATTTTGACACTATTATCATTATAAATTCATTTTCTAGATGTATCTAGACATTGGTTTTTTGTCTTCTGGGAATATATCCCACTCCATGTTCATGACATTTATGGTACCTGAAGAGACTATTTGATTGTAGATATGGATAATGCAAAGTGACAAACTACAGGTTGTTTATTTCTTCTTAGGAGTGGGGTATCATGGTACATAGATGAGTTGTGTGATTATTTTTGGATAATTTTTTTTTATTTTCTACATTAATAAATTTATTGTATTGTACTTTTTTATACCTATTTTGTGTACATTATAGAGAAATATATCAACATAATTGTATGTGAGATTCTTCTGGATTTTTGTATATATCTATTCGGTATACATATCTTCTATTTAGGTGTCTATTTTCTAATTGTTTACTACATCCTCTACTCAAATTCTATTATATATCCATTGTTATACACTCCAGTGATGTGGGAATAGTCTCACTACAGATACAACTAGGCCCCCTCTACAAGTTGGTGGCCTATGGCATTTGGAGGGATGCACTACAAGACATTTGTCCAACTAGGCTTGGGGAACCATTGTGTTTCCCCTAGGTATGAGATGTTATATAAATGGACTACAATTAATATTATAAACCAAATCCCATTTACATGGATGATCATGAGATTTTTTTATTTTTTAATCATATAATAAATCATTATTTATTATAAAATATTATTAATGTCAATTTTAACACCATTTGTTTATTTTGACTTTAATAACATCAAGAAATATATAGAATTATAATATACAACTTTAAAACATTCCTAACATGTTATAATTATCTATAAAAATGGAAAATAATAATTTATTATAATATTACTACTTTTAATATTTTTAAAATCATGTAATTTATTTTAGATTTTATCAAATAATTACTACATCAGTGATGCATAAGAAATTAATATCATTATTTTATTATGAAAATTATGAATAAATTATCATGATAAATACAATTTATATTTAACATGTCAGTTGATAACATAATCTTAATTTATTTTTATCCATATCGCAAAATATTATAGTTATTAATATTATGAAAGTTACAATATTGGATTTTCATTATTGGAATTATTATAAATTTCACAATCTTGGACATATGGTTCAGAAATGGGAAATTTATAGAACATAGATGACATAAAGTTAAAATATGTCCATGAAATATAAATTATAAATATTTTTAGGTATTACTACCATTATCTTTTTATCCTGATCCCCAGTAAACCAGTTTTACCATTAACGACGGTAACAGATTTTTACTGTTTTTACTTATCATTATAACCAAGAATTCTGTTGAACATATTACACAATATTAAATACTAAAATTAAAAATATATAATTAATTTTATTACATTCTATTCAGTGAATATGTTGAATTTACTTTAAATATAATCCTTTGAAATTTGTCGAAAAATGGGTTTTGAAAGAATGTAACTTCAAATAATAATATGATCTTAAATTCACTATGTGAGTAGTGATAATCATTATACATATTCAAAATAACATTTTTAGATATATAATATAAACAATTTATTTATATAGTTCTTTCTTAAATATTATTTTAATTAATTAAAATGGAAAGACATTAATCAATTAAAAATAGGTTTCAATAAAAAGATGTATTTTTCACTATTCAATAAAATATAAATCATTTTAAAAAAACCAAAAATTCACCTCAATATAATTTTCGTATTCTGAAATAAAAAATTAATTTCATTTTATGAAATAAATTTTTATGTGGAATTGTTTTAATTTATTATTATCTCATAAAATGCTGAAAAATATTTTGGTAATAAACTGTGTTTTTTTGAAGAAAATTTTGAATTTACTAAAAATTGAGTTATTATTTACTAATAATTTATAAATACATGTCTATTTTGTTTGAATTTCATATATATATATATATATCATAAACCAGTTATTATTATTTGTACCCACCAATTTAATGGATAGGTTATAATTTTCATATTTAAATAATATATTCTACTGGTCATTAATGCTCGGTGTTACATGTCATATATGCTATCGAACATAATATTCATCTTTTAAAATATTGGGGAGTTATAGGGAAAAAATTTCATTTCTTCGTCATAAGAATTCATGAATATTAGTGGTTATGAGGCTGAAAGAGTCCATATTATCCAGCCTCTCCCCCCTCTCCACCTCCTTCAACCAACCTCTATAGTGGTTATTTCTTGTTTCTTTCTAGAAAGGGATTAAAGGTATGCCATTCATTTATTAATTTTTTATTCCTTATACTCGCAAAATTCTAATTTTGGTTTGATTTGGGTTAGGTTTTGATGTTAATTCTACTAAAGCATGGTGAAATCATCAAATATTAAAAGAAATTATTTTCAAATTGAATAGAGAGAATATTGAGAAGCCTTATTCATATCATTGGAAGATGTTTTTGAAAATACCTGTCACCCTTTGATTTTTCTGATGGTTTTTTTTAAATATTATGGGATTAATAATCCATTGAATGTTGTGTAACTATTAATTATTTAGTGTAGTCAAGGCCTAAAGGTGATTTAGGAGTGAACTTCCCTGGGTGGCTCTATATTATGGAAATTGGTTGGTTCCCAATGAGTATATAAGATTTTTTCCCATATTAATTTACTTCATTAATTAATTATAAATTATTATAGTTAATTTTAGATGTTGTTTGGTATGTGGAGAGTGATGAGAGGTGTGGGTGTTTCTTGGTTGTCTTGGATGAGTCTCAAAAAAATCATGATGATGGGTTATTTATGGAACTGAGGTCGATTTATCTTAGGATACAAAAGCATATGGAAGGTTATTTATGATTCCACAGGTCTATATAATCTATAAATTTTGGGAATGGGATTTAGAAACTAGTGTAACCACGTGTTGATTATATGGAATGTATATGATCCCCCCACAAATGGAATACTGCTCATTAGCACTTTGAGTGGTTCAGATAACCTGTTGAATGCGTGGAAAAGAGGATAGGGGGTTGTATGAGCTGATGAGATACCAATAAGAGGTCATGGGTTGTGACACAAGACAAGATATAGCCTTAGTAGAGTCATAAGAGCTATTGTGTAGACATGAGTTTCTAATAACCAAGTAATGACGAGAACGATAGGCATATGTGTCATGAGTGACAATAAAATCACTCTAGATCTCATATGTGGGTCCTGATGTGCAGATGGAGAGAGATAAACCATTTAGGACTTATAATATGATTATGGCCATTTATTTCTCCAGGTGAAAAGCATAAGGATATCCCTTTGGGAATGTGAGATGGGACCCAGGTGAATGTCTTTCGAGTTGTTGGGGACTTTGAAATAGCATGAAAAGGGGGTTTTATTCAATTATTTCACAATGTATATGGAGGGTAGGGTCATCTAGAATGGTCATTCTAGGTATGGTCCCTTGATTGTGGGTCTAAAAGTGAAGAGGGTATTTATGATTTTGTATTAGAATTTGAGGTAAGTGTCATAAGATTATATTTAGAAATGATATTATCATTGGATGAGGAGTCTGGGATAGTATTTCCAAATTGAGATGATGGTGGGTTATGGAGGACCTAATTGATGTCTTGTAAAGTGTTTTAAATCATGGAGTGATCAAGGGATAAGTATTGAGTGAATAGAAACCTGGAAGATGATGGTGAGCTACATTATGGCATATGGGATCTGTTTTTGTTGAATTTTCATGGCCCGACCTCCCCATAATCTAGAAATAATGAGTTGATGTGATGATCATGGCCTGTTCATTTAGGTAATGGGTCTAGGATAATATCAGGTGTTCCATTAGTAATTTTTTGTGTAGTCAGTCTTTACCAAGAGTGAAAATAATTTTTTTTCATAAGAATCCTTATCCTTCAGTGAAAATGTTAGGTTAACCACATCCTGAGTGAGAGGTCATTTATTTAATGATAGAGGACCTTTTTAGGAGATTATTGGGTCATAGAAGAGGATATACCTTTGTTATGGGAC
This sequence comes from Viscum album, assembly GCA_963277665.1. Classification (NCBI taxonomy): domain Eukaryota; kingdom Viridiplantae; phylum Streptophyta; class Magnoliopsida; order Santalales; family Viscaceae; genus Viscum; species Viscum album. Next base: position 1,351,186,884 of record OY728157.1, read on the forward strand.
ATGGGATGATGGGAGATGTTACTGATAGACATACATCAAGTAAAGATATATGGGTCAAAGATTATGGTCGTATGTTTGTGGCCAGTGTATGTGGGTATTAGGTCTATGTTTTGGATTTCACCCTACCACATGTATCTAGTTATAGGTGGTAAATTATTATGATGGAATGAGGATATGATTAGATTCTATCAATGTGAATATGTATGTATGTTCAGGGTCAGGGTTTCCTGGTTAAATCCTGGTGTCTTGATGGGCATGTGTACCATGACGAGTGTCATGGTTTCTTGGTAAGTGCACAATGACTCAAAAATATTTTTTATTTATATTTTTCATTTATTTGTTCATAAACCGTCACATGAGGGTGTATATTATGGGTTTTTTGTGAGACAAAACTGATTTATATGATCACACCCTACATCAATAGCTCAGTGTATTGATAAACCTTATATATGTGTTTTAGGTTACAGTAATGGTTGTATAGAGGATCATCCAGGAGCTACATGAGGGTTCTAAGAGACTGAGATGTGGCATAGGAATGGACATAAGGCTTATGTTAATTTTTTAGTTTATTAAATTATATATGTGGGATCGACATGGTGAGAGAATTATTGTATGTTTTGTATGAAAGAATCATATATGTTCTAGGATGTTTGTTTTTTATCATACTTCTGTATTTATTTTTTAGTTATTTATTATTGTGATATCAATTAAATTGAATTCAATTTTTTCTAGGCCGTCTACATTAGTAAAAAATATCTGGAGTATGTGGAGGCATACTTGAGGCCATGTAAGACCCCCAATATTGTAACTATCTACTGGCCTGGGGGGTGTAACAAAATAGTTTCAAAACATTGTTTTTTTAATTAGGGGAGATGGTATATTAGTGGTCTAGGAGTATGTTAGATCTTATAATGGATACAAAACTAGTGAATCAAGAACACCTATTCTAATAATAAGTACATGTTTTTAGGGTAATATTAGTGTTCTTTTTATTTTATTTTATGATTAGATGATTTCACCTTAGGTGATACACATGAGTTGCGGATTTATGTTTTCTGAGTTATGGATCTTGTTCTATTTGAAAGAGTCTCCTATTTAGAACTTTTCCCTTTGGAAAGAGTCCATGTACAAGCCTCATGATAGGAACATATGATTTGACATATGTGTGATTTCATGTGGTTGTTTTCAAATGATATTTAAAACAATTTAATTTTTCAACTACTACTTATATGATGTTTTCCCATAGAAAATATTACTGGAATTCTTCTTATTTAGAATGTGAGGAATTTTATTTTGATTGAAGTTCATGATGATCATAATATTGGAGTTTCTCCTGTTATGAAAATTCATTCATTTTATCAATGGATAAATGGAGACCATTGTGGGTTGGTAATTCCATTTTATGACCATGTGATAACTCTATGATGGAATTATATTTCATAGTGGTGATTTGAGGATGAAAATGATTTTCTCCGATAAATATAGACCCTTTTGGGTTTTTGGAAAATGATTTTAGTTATATAATGTGTCAAAAAAACCTAAATGGAATTTTCCCACATAGATTCCTAGTGGAATTATACTTAACTGAACTAGGATGTTGAGAAATGAAATATGGATTACGTGGGATTTCAGGGTAAAAATTGCAAGGCACATTTCTAGAATATGGGTTTAGGTTTTAGGGAAGGATCAGTTGGAAGCCCGACCCTGTGGTTTTCAAGATTAACTTTCGTTTAGTTTTGTGACAACATAGTTGGGTTTTCAATGCTCTTGAGGTGATTACCATGTGGTGGTTGGCTTCATGATAGATCATTGAATATGTGAGATGTTTAATTTTTAAGAGTAGGAATCACACAAATCTATAATGATGTGACCGACATGAATGTGGGGTATAGTCAGTGGGTTAGGTGCCTTATACAAGGTTAGACATGATGAGATTCATGAGTTCATTATTTGGTGTTTTTGTGAATAGGTTGTAAGGGAGAATACAATCATTAGTTCAGTTGATACTAACTAGGATCCTATGAAATAACCAATTAGTGTGTTCTTGGTGGATAAATATGCCTTTTTTAGAGGATATTGATCATTGAAAATGATTTTGGGGAAAATTCTTATTGTGAAAGTTCATTTGCATGCTGAGTATGTGTGGTGTCCATTTGGTTTATGAATTAATGAATGAGACATGTACAAGTTTGTTGTGAATTGTTTGAGTTGTTCATGAACATTAGTGGTTTAGTAGTGATATAATATTAGTTGATTTATTTTGGGTTCACTCTCAAATGAGGTTACTTATTCATTTAGTGAAATGATCATATTTTTGGAAGCCTATAGTATAGTGAGTTGGGAGATGCCACTCAGTGATAGAAGGTGACATAGTAATGTGATCGAGGTACCGTAGTACGATTGAACCAAGTGGCTTCCTTGTCACAATCTTTTCAGGAGGTTTTTTGTTAGAGGTTAATGATATATGAGCATGGATTAGGAGGAGCGAAACACATGAAATTTTGGTACCCTTTTGGGTCTGTCATTGAGGAATGAAATACAGGAATCCATAAAGTGGGTAGAATGACATCTTCTATTGGATAATCAAATTCCTAGTCATAAAAGAATGGCATTGACTGGTGTTGGTGTTGGCACATAGATATGAGTGACACAGACAGGTCTTTTTATCATTTTCATTCATGGATGGAGTGATGACCATGAATTTTGGGTGTTTAGCATACTATATGAAGATAACGATACTAAAATTATGTGAAGAATCATATCGGTCATGGATGAATGACCTTCATGTAATATTGGTCATCATTGAGGTGAGACCGGTTGGTGTGTGGTCAACATGACAATGAGTTGTTGGTTTGAGGTATGATTTGATGTGATCTATTTCCTAGGTGAATGCTAGGTTTAGATTTCCAATGAGGTTATTGATGTATTCGATTCATTTTCATTGGGATTACGGGAGTATCAAAGTTATATAAGGGTCATTTTTGTTGGTATATATGATTCATGAAATGATTCTATAGGCTAAGACATTTCATTACATGAATGAGGATCAATCATGTGATGAATCACTCTGATGGTTCAAAATTAGATGATGAATTCTTAGAGGAGTCTAAGATGTTGGAAAATAGCTATAGAAATGATAGGAACCCTTTTGTGAGATTTTCTAGTGAAACTTATGAGTTTTAGTCATGTGTTATTTGAAGAAACATCAATGGATGTGACTGTGTATCTTTAGGAGAAGTCGACTAGAGGTGGTCTAACAGGTGCAATATTTAAGGTCAGCAACGGTGAGAGTGGAACCATATAATGACTATAATGTGGGATGTGGTTTGTGGGATGATGAACCAATGGAAAGTAATTTTTAGAAGTTGATTCCTATTTTGTGAAAAATATCATTTTATTCATTAATTATGATTAGGAACCTTCTGGTTGGAAGAACCATAAGCCTCATGTTGGTTTAGTTGAGGACACTATGCCATGTTAAGAATAATGGGTGCAAGAGAGAAACATCATTGTGTTGGAATAGATAGTGAGTTGTAGGCTCAAAATATAGTTAATGGTGTACCAACCCGACTATAGTATAATATAGCCAGTGTCTACTTTGTTACACTGGAAAAAGATACAAGGAGTTGTATCCTGAAGGAGCAGATGGTTTAGTAGTCTTGGTAAACTAGATACATAAATGAAATTTTTATTAAAATTTAAAACATAAAATAAACAATTCATTTTATTTTATAATTCTATTATTACCCATATAATATCCCTTCATCTCAATCAAAACACATCCTAGTATCCTAGGAAACAAGCATCAGAAATGGGTGAGCTCAGTTTCATAATAAGGGTAATTGTACATTAGAATATATGAATAAATAAGGAATTATAAATATGGTAAGGTAAATAACAAAAACACATTAAATTTAATCAATAAAAGGAGTATAATATGTTAATAATAAATTATGACTAAATAATTTCATATAAATAATAACATGAGCTTGAAACATAACCATGAATATTATATCTAATCGAATAATCACATGGGTTATCAATAACTAAATTCATAATTATAGAATGTGAAATGTTAGACATATAAAACATAGCGATGAGTCCTTTTTCCAAAAAAAACTAATATCATCAGGGCCTTGTGAAAAGTCATCTATATTAATGGGTTAGACAACTTCCAAAAGCTAGTGAATTTTCGCCCCATGAGACCTACCAATGCATTGACGGGATATAGTGGCCCGCACCCATAACATAATAAGTCTATTTCATTCCTCATATGAAAGGTATGAAAAAAATACACATTACCTGTCACGACCCATCCCCTTGGTCCCATGTCATAACTACCCCAAGCCCGCCTTCCATATGCCAGGGGCTGGCAACTCGAACAAAAGGCGTAAATCCCGATAACTGGGAAGGCATTTCCTTTATAAAAGTAAACAAACACCAAAGAGTACAAGCAGAAGTAATATACTAAGTACAAAAGAAAGTTCTGAAAAGTAAATGGGCCAGAATACAAACAAGACTGAAAAGTACAGCTACAACTGAAAGTAAGTACAATAGAAAAGAAAAACAACTAGAAGAATAAAAGCAGCTCCTGGGTTGTCCACCTCAGATCCTTCCAGAAGGGTAGGTACAGATAGTGCATCTCCTAGATCGTCCACCACGGATCCTACCTAAAGGGTAGGTACAGATATCCTCCACAATGCTCTCTCCCATCAACCTCCTATGAGTATCGTCTCATCGTGAAGTCCACCTCTGGATACTGACCCATCGTGAGGTCCACCTCTGGGTACCGTCCAGCCCTCGAACACTCGGTCTCTGTCAGTGTTGCCCATTGTCTACAACCAACACAACGATGTGCATGCATAGCCCGTGCACAGGTGAGTATACGATACTCAGTAGGGACCCCGAGACCCTTAAGGTCTCACTAAATCCAACAAGGATAACCACAAAGAAGGATCTCAATAGATAACCCTTACTTAGGTATAATCCCATTCTTATACCTAAGTTATCATGTAACCCATCTCAATCATGAGGAAAATAAAAGGTTATGAAATCAACGGATAACCACTAGCTAGGTATATGCCCATACATATACCTAAGTTATCAAGTGACCCATCTCAATCATGAGGTAAACACAAAGGTCATAGACTCAGCTCAAACCGGGATTTTAATCATGATGTCGAAACCACGGCTGCTGGAGAACTCCTCCTCTGTTGAGTACATTGGGCCGGCCACTACGACCAAGCGCGCCCCACTAACCTTGGACTGCTGAAGTACTCCACCTGTTGAGTACTGTGGGCCAGCGACTGCAACCAAGCGCATCCCACCATGGGTCTGCCACTACAACCAAGCACACCCCCTCACAGCCTACAGAGGTACTCCTTCTATTGAGTACCGCGGGTCTGCCGCTACAACCAAGAGCACCTCCACCGTGGGTCTGCTGTTATAACCAAGCCCACCCCACTGGGCTATCCGAATCACTTCGAGACAATCGATCAGCAGTCGTCAAGTCTCATCCAGCTACTAGGTTTCTGTACTCTGCTATCTCGTCACAAGGAGGGTCCGCTCCACGAGATACTGGTCGATAATCCAAGTGTCACAATGTTCTAAGAAGAAGTATCCCAAGGGTCAACCACATCATAGGAAAGTCAACACAACAGACAGTGCGTCAATCGGACACCCAGTCTGTGTGTTATCAGCCTTTTCGTCCCGGGGGCCCAGTTGGTTTCGTGTACAAACCAACCTGACCGTATCTCAACTGTACCCCTAACTCTCATAGGGTATACTCATAGGGACCGTTTCTCAACGTGATCACCAACGCTGTTGACGGTTCGTCAAACGGATGTCCGGTCTGAATGTTATCAGCTTTTCCGTTCCAGGGGCCCGGTTGGATTTCAGGTTCAGTCCAACCCGGCCACTATCCAACTACGTCCAATCCTCAGGAAAAGTAAGCCAAAATTTCCGTCTCATCAAGAGGAATCCAACAAAGTCGATGACACGTCTATCATACGTCAAGAGCTCATGTTATAAGCATTTCCGCTCCGAGGGCCCGGTTGGTTTCGTGCTCGAACCAACCCGGCCATACCCAATGTTTCTCGAAACCTTGAGTGTAATATACCAAAATGACTGTATCGATCCAAGGATCGCTACGCAACTAACGGTGCGTCGATCGGTGGTCTGTAGCCCATGTAATGGACTTTTAAGCAAAACTATCCGGTTTTAGGGGGTTTTGGGCCCAGACCGACCCGGCCTGAGACCCCATGGGTCGGCCCGAACTGAGTCCGGGTCCGACCCATTAGGGCGCGGCCCGGCCCGGCCCAACTGGCGCGGTGCAGCCTAGTCAGCGCGGCTCGACCCAGCCCGGCCTGGGCGGCCGGTTGTCCTGGCGCGGGCGTAGCCCGCTCGGCCGAGCTATCGCGGAAGGGGGGGGGGGGGGGGGGGGCTGCCCCCCTGATTGACAAACCGCGGCCCCCTTGGGGCCGCTCCTTTGGCCATCAGGGGATTACGACCCCCGGTCTCCCAATTAAAACGGCCGGCCCAGTCCGGCCGGCCGATGCTGCCATCGCGGGACCCCGCAATCCCACACCTCCGAGGTGCCGGCGGCCGACGGTTCTGCCCGCCCCACCTTGCTCCACCGCGGCCTTGTGCGACCGGCACGTCGCGATGGCGCCGCGCCCCTCCGCCGTAGCCCCGTTACGGCCGCGACCCCTTCGTGGTTCTCCAGTGCGGCGCGATGGCGCCGCGGCTTTGTTCGGCCTCAACGGCGTGGCGCGAGGGCGCCACAATTCTTGCCCGTTCATCTTTGTTTCCGCGAGGTGTCGTTGCATCGTGCTACCTTTGTTCGTGCCACGATAAACACATCATCAAAGGGGGAGGAGGGTCGGCCGTGTTTCTGTGGTCCGACCTCCTCCCGTTAATCCGATAACAGGCGGCCATAAAATAAAGATGAAGAACGGAAAGGGAAAATCCACGAACATCAAGTTAACCCCTACTTGGATATTTGATGTTGCACGTCGGGCGTCGCAGAGAATGGTGTCACGGGGGTCGGACGTAGATTCGGTGGACGTTGGGGTGCGTCCGAGGAGGAAACGACGTCTCCTAACTTTTTGCAGAGATGAAGAAGGAAGGTACGTTGTCGTTGGCGATGATCACCGCGGTCGGCGTCTTCTCCCTTGTCGTGGAGGAAGAAGAGGATGAAGAACCGTGATTGCCGAGTCTGTGTTCTTCGTCAGAGCCTTGGCGTTCTTTGCGAAGAAGATTAAGTTCTTCAAATGTGAAGAACGCTCCCTCTCTCAACACAATGAAGAAACCAAAATAAAATAAGGCCTTTTCCTTATTTTATTACTTTTCCATATAATTTTAAAATTTAAAAACCTTAACTCACTTAATTTATTAGTCTTAAATTGACAAAATTAAAGGTGAGATAGGTTTTCATGCATTTATGAGGAAGAGAGGTAGCCACAAAATTTTTTACATGGGAGGTTTAGAGGGTTTAGAGAATTTGAATAGGTGGGGATTTGTGTGGGGCCCACCTCACTAATATCCTATCAATAGGAGTTTAGGATCAAGTGGGTCCCACCCCAATTCCCACACATGGGATTAAAACACTTAGAAGGGAAATAAAATTTTAACACAATTATATTTCACTTTGCACTTAATCCTCAAAAATTATCTTCCCCTCTCATGAAAATGGGATCACGGTAGAGGTCCCCCTAAGAAATTACCGGCCCTGAGATTTCATCGGTGCCCTCAGATTTCAATTCCGAGCACCGGATTAAAAGTTAGAAAAACCCGCTCGTTCGTTCACTGAACGTACCCGAGCCTAACTTTGGAAATTGATTCTGGGCACACTGGGCCTTGGAATCCGGCGCCGTCAAAAACTGCCTACTCGTAAAATTCCAATGAAATTAGGAAAAAAATTTCCTTGAAATATCCGAGTCTTTACATTACTCCAACCTAAGGTATTTACATCCCCATAAAGTTTCAACATAAACTAGGGATATAAAAGTGGTACTGAGCACGCATCTGAGCCTTCCACTCCCATGTGCTCTCCTGGAGGTTCTTGTGCTGCCAACGAAAGTGCACAAGAGGAATCGACCGTCCTCATAGGATCCGCTCCTGTCGATCCTCAACCTCTTCTGGAACCCCGCAAAATTCACCCCATCGCCAAAGTCCAGCTCCCCATGGTCGATGATATGTGTCGGGTCAAGCACGTATCTCCTTAGTTGAGAGACGTGGAAGTCGTCATGCACCTGGTGCAACTGAGGTAGATGGGACAAGTGGTAACCCACCTCGCCTACCCTACTGACGATCATGAAGGGTTCGATGAAGCGCGGAGATAACTTGACGCCTCAGGAAAAACTCAGTAATTCGACGTCGAGGTGGGACCCATAAGAAAACGTGGTCTCCATCCTCAAACACTAGTGGTCTCTACCTCCTGTTAGCATAAGACTTCTGTAGGCTCTGAGCTGTCCTCATCCGCTCCTGGATGACCGGGACCTTCTCTGTCATGTCCTGGACCATCTCTAGTCCCACAAGAGCTGCTATGATATCTTCTTTTCCGATAAGAGAAATCCGGTCTCATCCCCTGGATGAACCATGTTTCTTTGCCTAATACAATCAATCCAGACATGAATGATGCATTCATTCCATGGATGACGTTGTAAGGACTCGACTTTACTACCAAGAGATCCAACCGTCACTCTCGCCTCTAAGGGTCGAGTCACACTGTCGGCATCAGCGTGAGGTAACTGGGTATCCTCTAGTAGGAATCTCGAAAGTGAGGGTCAAGTCAACAGTTTTCACCGGGACATCTCGGTACACAAAAAGGAAGGAAGAAAAAGTCACAAAGACATGTGTCTTTTATTACTGCAGCTTGAAGTACAAAGACACACAAAAATGACAACAAGGACACTAGAAGCACCAAGATCAAAGGCCCCATTCCTGGAACTAGTCCCGCTCTTGTCCGCCAGCTTTTAGAGCTCCGTAGTCATATGCTCTTGCTGCCTGAAGGTGAGCTCTCCCATGTCCACCTGTTCCCTACGGTAGGGGTGGACCTCCTGGTGGTGGTGGTGGAAACACCTTGAAGCATCATCCACCTCCAGCTGCATGGCCAGATCCCCTGTCTCGGTCTCCTATTCCTTGTGGTCCGCCTCGATCGAACCTCTGCCTCTCCCTGGGAGGTCCTTCATTTATCTGCTGGTCATCTGCATGGCAGGACAGATAGTCACATGCCATGTGACCAACCCCACCGCATGAGTAACATTTTCTACTCCTGGTAAGTCGCTCTCCACCCTGGGTGCCTCGCACACACGATCCTGTGTCATGCGGTCAACCACCTGTAGGTCTGATCCTCTTGGACCTCTGTGTCATCTGTCTACTGCCCGCTGCAGAAGACTCTGTCGCATGCCGGATAGTGGTGGGTCCTGCTGTTGGAGACTGCTCAGCAATGAAAATATCCACTAAGAGGGCTCTCTCCAACGCCCCTGTCTGTGTCGGGATGCTGTGAGAAACAATAGAAGCTCTAATCTCTCGCTTGATCCCCTGCTCGAAGGTTTGGTCCTTGAGGAACGGGTCCCATACCATATATGTGGAGTATCGCGAGAGGTATGTGAACCACGTAGACTTCTGCGCCATCATCATGTTACCCTGCTGTAGATGCAGTAGCTCTTGTATACGCACCACTCGAAGGGTGGTTGGTACAAAATCTGCCCGGAACATGCTCTCAAAGTCTGCCCACAGAAGTGTCGCCTTGTTATGCATCTGGAGAATCAGGCTCCACCATCTATCTATTGCTTCCTGAAGGAGGCTGGCAGCAAGGATCACCATGAAGTCTGCTGGCGTCCCTACTAGCCTGAAGACTCTCACCACAGCCTACAACCAATCCTCAGCCGCCTGCGGGTCTATCTCTCCCCTGAACCTGGGTGGCCTCTGGCGCTGGATCTCATGCAGTGCGCTCAAGTGACGTGCACTCTCTGCTGCCGGGGCTGGTGGAATTGGTGGCCCAACGGGTGGTAGTACCGCTGGTGCCTCAGTTGGTGCCTCAATTGGAAGAGGGCCCTGTAATGAGGCCTTTTAGATCGGTGGGCTGTCAGTATGTACAACTCTCGGGGCTCTAGATGGTCGTCCGCAGGGAGGCATCCTGAAAGAAACAAACGTGACACGGTCAAACGATTTATACATAGTGAGATGACCTGGTTTGAGCTGACTTTTAAAAACTTTTGGAAACACACATGCAATCAGTGTTTTCGTGAAAAAGTCAGAAATCAGTTTTCAGGGTCCTAGTGTATGGATACGTTGGCTTCCCGCACCAACACTGGACTCCCTGAACTGAAAACCACACTCGGTACCCTTAACACTATTGCTTCACAGAAAGAAAATATCAGAGTTATAAGTTATGTGGTAGAACCGACTCCTCTGATAACAATTTGTCACGACCCATCCCCCGGTGCCTATGTCGTAACTACCCCAAGCCCGCCATCAATAGTCCAGGGGCTAGCGACTAGAACCGAAGGCGTAAATCCCGATAACTGGGAAGGAATTTCCTTTTTAAAAGTAAAAAAACACCATAGAGTACAAGAGGAAGTAATATACTAAGTACAAAAGAAAGTGCTGAAAAGTAAATGGGCCAGAATACAAACCCAACTGAAAAGTACAACTACAACTGAATGGAAGTACAATAGAAAAGACAAACAGCTAGAAGAATAGAAGTAGCTCCTGGGTCATCCACCTCAGATCCTACCTGAAGGGTACGTACAGATAGCGCAACTCCTGGATCGTCCGCCACAGATCCTACCTGAAGGGTAGGTACATATAGCCTCCACAACGCTCTCGCCCGTAAACCTCCTCCGAGTATCATCTCATCGTGAAGTCCACCTCCGGATACTGACTCGTCGTGAGGTCCTCCTCCGGGTACCATCCAGCCCTCGAACACTCGGCCTCTATTAGCGCTGCCCGTCGTCTGCAACCAACACAACGAGGTGCGGGCATAGCTCGTGCAGGGGTGAGTATACGATACTCAGTAGGGACCTTGAGACCCTTAAGGTCTCACTAAATCCAACAAGGATAACCACAAAGAAGGATCTCAACAGATAACCCTTACTTAGTTATAAGCCCATACTTATACCTAAGTTATCAAGTAACCCATCTCAATCATGAGGAAACACAAAGGTTATGAAATCAAAGGATAAACACTACCAAGATATATGCCCATACATATACCTAAGTAATAAAGTGACCCATCTTAATCATCAGGTAAACACAAAGGTCCTAGACTCAGCTCAAACCAGGATTTTAATCATGATGTTGAAACCACGGCTGCTGGAGAACTCCTCCTCTGTCGAGTACATTTGTAACACCCCAAGATTTTACGAAAAATAATTTTTTTAATTTCATTAATGTCTTGTGTTGTGCGCTACACTAAAAGGAGCTTACACAACACACATCCCTAACTTGGCTTTCATTAATGCAAGCGCGACCTTCCACGATAGCGTGTGTTGTACGCAATACCGAGTTTTCCTAAACAACGATATGCTATTAAAATATTATTAAAACTAGCAGTTATGAATAGTAATACCCACTTTTTAAAATTTTATAAATTTTATTTTTGAAAATGGACTTCATTTTTGGAATGGGAATATCAAAATCAGCCTAGGGTGAAATTTTGGTATTTTTCTGAAAACTTTAAATTTTGGATGAATAGTGAAAACACTGAGTTACTATTTAAAAACGGATTTTTTATTTAAATAATTATTTATTTTATTTAAATTTATTTTAGGTCAAAATTGAAACATAATACCTATATAAGTTTAATTTAATTCATTGGAGTAATTTTATAATAAATTTAGATATATAAAAAGTTTATTGAACTTTTGATTGTCTTTTACCCACCTCTTAGAAGAATTTGCAAATTTACATAAAACATAATTTTATCAATTTTGTGAAAGTAATTTCAAAAATCTGAGAGACACGGTTGATTTCATTACGTAAAATGTGTTTCAATGAGATGAAAATAATTTTTGGTGAATAGTAACTTTTTACTTTTATTTTCCACGGTTAAAAGTAAATAGGGTAATTAAGGGTACCAATGATATTATTATTACCCTAAAACATGTCCTAATTATATTGGATAAGTTTAATTCGACCAAAAAAAACCCTAGGAATAAAATATGACCATTTAGGCCCACTTGGATAAGATCAGGACATTTATTATTAATTTATTTAAAGAAGGGTTAACATAGTTTAAATCAATGTTTAATAAGTAAATCATTTTTAATATAGGGTTATGCATAAGATAAATTCGACTATAAATATTAATTAGAAAGGTAAAACGATTTCCTACATAATGATATTTTATTTGTAATTTTTAGACTTTAAATAATTTAATTTATTTATGACACAATGATGATGCAGTAATTATCTTATTAATGAAATATTGACATAATTGATGTTATAAATACCCAAATAAATGTCATTTGAGACTTTTTATGAATTCCAATAATTTTCTATGTTAATATGATATGTTAGTGTTGATTTAATTAACATTTTTCGAATTAATCATTCTGTTATGATTTTCACAAAAATCAATTACCAAATAGTTTCAAAATTGACATAAAATAGTTTTTAAAAAAAATATTATATTATTAATTGTTATTATATTCCTAAAAATATATGGTTCGCCCAAATAACGTAGATAAGGTTATATATATTAATAATAAACAACTTTGGGTTCGTTTGGATTGTTATAGTAAGTTTATTAACCTTATAGTGTAAGAACACAAAAAGACACGGTAAAAGTAAAATTATCTAACTTAAAGATAAATCTAAATGATAAGGTCAAAATAGGAAACTAAACATGTCTAAATTCTATTGGATGAGATAATTTAGACCCATCCCCACCTTAGCTTCTAAATAAATCAATTTGGAGATATTTAAAACCAAATATGACTTTATAATAAAATAATATTTTTTGTTTTTCCAAAGGTGCCCCTCTCCTCCCTTATAAAAGGGCACCTCCTCCCTCTCTTCCTCACACCACTTTGAGCCTTAAAGCTCGGCCCACCCCTGACAATTTCTCTTCTAATATTCCCTAGAAACATCCTAGAGGTCCTGGTCTTCTTAAAAGACCAAATTTAGTACCCTAAGCGGAGGATTCAAAGAGGCGTGTCAAAGAAGAGGTAATATCTGTTACAGATTCTTTCAATTTTCTTTCTTCTTCAACTTCTTCTTATTTAGTTGTTTCATTATGATGTAATAACATCAGTATCCCTCATATAATGATATGTTATTATAAATAGGAAACAACCATATTTCACCTTCTATCCATCCTACGGAAAACAAAATCACCACGCGTGCGTATGTACAGAATACCGTCTCCACGCCGTGGTGTAATCTGTTTTTCCACCAACACCTTACATGGATGGGTATAATGGTGTAAAGAATAACTATATATGGTTATTATAACATCATACTGATTATTATATATTATACCATCCCCTCCAATTCTATAATTTTGGGAACGATATCATCGCTCGTGCCTACGTTCGGACTACCGTCTCCACGACGCGATGAGATTCATTATCCACGATTAACCATAAATGAATGATCATAAAGTTTATATAATTAATAATAATGAAATATATGAAATAATAATGCTACTAGATTTATGTATATATATATGTATTTCATCTATTTAGTTTCATTCAATTCAATAAGGAAACGAAAACAGCGTTCATGCGTACGTACGACCTACCGTCTCCATGAACGGTGTATTTCATTCCTTTTATCGATCTATAATATATATGCATATGATGAATATATATTATATACAAATCATGTTTTTCATTCTGGAATTATGTAAATCAGGATATAAGTAATAATATCAATAAAGGACAAGTCGAAATGCATATGATAAATGAAATAATTTTACCCAAAACGCTACTTTAACATGGAATTTACAAAAGAACGGTTAATATAAAGTCATAAGTGAAACATATATGATATCATAAAAAGGAATAAGATTATTTAATAAGTCAATGACATTATCTAAATCATTATATAGGAGGTTCGGAACCATACGAAACATATCGGACCTAAGGTAAGGGATAATTTTTCAAAATCTCATTTTTATCCGAGATTGCTTATTCGTAAGTATTTACTGGGGATATTTCTATCATGTCCATGTTTTATAAAAGTGTTTTAATGTATGTTTAAAGTCCTTTTACCCATTTTTTACTTTTACTACATGGTATGTATAGAATATTTCTTTTATTTACGTTACGAGGTACTTTTTTTGGCGTTTCCGACAAAAGTACGAGGAGAATGTTATTTTTAACTTATACGGCATGAACGGATTTTTATGGTTTTATAAAGCCTTATTTTCATGAAGCTTCCTAAAAAAGATTTTATGACTATTTTCAACAAAATAATTTTCTTTTAAAATTTCATGACATTTTGTGAAAAGAAAATGATTTTGAATAAGAAAAGATATTTTCCTCAAGAATTCATTTCAAGTGTTTTATCAAAACCATTTTCCATCTAAGATGACAATATTTCATATGTGTATGTTTCATGTATAATGTCTCTATGATGTACATGGTTTCTCTTTTCTTATTAAGAAATGATATCCATTTCTTTTGGATTATATGATGATGGGATGATGTTTATGAAACCCATTTTATTTATTGGGTTATTATGAATGATGTATATTTATTTTGTGACACAAGTAAGAATGATTTAATTATGAGATAGGTGGGACCTATATCTCCCTCCAATGCATTGGGAAAAGATTTATATCTCATGAGATAGACATGGATGGAACGGAAAGTTAAACCGGTTCAGCAATACAGGACTGGAATGAGGAGTGACCTCGATTTAGAAAGGGACTTTGTCCACTAAGATGGTCTTGGTAGCAATGCCTTGGATAATATGGAAATCATATCATGTGCTTAATGGTTGCCACAATTACATGTTTTATTCCCATGCTATTTTATCATTCTTAATGTTTCTTTATGATCTATGCCTTACATACTTCCATGTTTTATGTCATTGCTCAAGATTTTGATGTTTAAACATTATGTTCTTGTTTTTATGTTCAAATGTATATGGTATGTTTTATTTTATCCATGCTTAACCTTACTGAGCATTTGAGCTCACCCTTTTTGTGTTTTCTTTTCCCCAGGATATAAAGAATGGTTTTAGGTAAGAAAAAAAGGGGAAGATCTTTGTGGGAGATGTTGAAGATCTTTCACCACGATTAGATGATTACGTTCCAAGTTTCCAAAGACACTAGAATATTACAGTCCTTGTGTGTCTATTTTTGTTATGTATTAAGTATTCCGCAAAAGTAATGTAATATTCAAGTACGTCAAGCTTCAAGTCTTGACAGTTGGTATCAGAGGAAAGGTTTAGTTAACCTTTGGAAACTAGGATGCGAAAACTTTAGTGAGATCCCTAGAGATATTTCTAAGGTATGTCTAGGGATGTCTCTAAGGATAAGTATATGTATAGGATATAGTCCTAGAACTACGGTAACTATCTTAGAATTTTACCAAATTTGTTAGATATTTAAGGTACTCCCCCTAGATTATGTTATTTTCCTTGTATGATTTTTGCCTCTCATATAATTATTTTTTTGTTTTAGTCAATGGAGGAAACCAGAAGGAATTCAGTTAACATTGAATCCAATGGAAAAATTAGTTTCTATGAGCATCAAAATTGCGTAATGCCTAGAGAGAAAGATATTGTGATTATGTCGAATCAGGCATCATGATATATGATTAAAAAGGTGAAATTTAGTGGTATGCCTAATTCATCAAATAAGAGGAAGATAGAATTTTATGCATGTTCTCATGTTGAGGAGCCTAAAGAAAGGAAGATTGAGATTTCTAATAAAGGGAAGAAAAACATTGAGGAATACCTCAAATGGAGGGAAATATGTTATCTATGTGCATAAAAGGGTCATAAAGTGATAGAATGTTATGGAGTTCAATGTCTTATTTGTGGAGAACATGGGCACTACCCAACTCAATGCCCTGACCTAAAAATAATCTTCTAAAATCAAGGAAGGACTTATTCCAGGACAATCATTGAAGAGGATGGATTTAAGTGTTTATGTATTCGTATTCAAGAATTATTTTTGTTGAGGTACTTTTATGGTGTATAGAATATTTTTGTATTAGTCTATTGTGGTTTTCAATAACTTTATGGTACTGGTAACCATGAAAAGTGATTCAAATATTTTGGAAAGCAGATGATATGCGCATAATGAAGGGATAATGAGAAAATGAAATGTTTGACAGTATTCATTAGATCATGATTGATATATGTACTAAGTGATATCATGGTTTGAGTATATAGAATTTTGAGGATTTTGGTATGTGGAAAGAGTTAACTTTTGACAGCACTCATGTTTTCTCTAAGATTCATTGGGTATTCATTTTTCAAGAGAATACATGATTAAGGCCATAGAATGTTTGGAATGTGACCAAAAAGAAATATCTCATGATATATGGGGATCAACGATGGTATTAACATGCTTATTATATGAACTCTTTGGTAATCATTTTCACTATAATATGAGATTGGACAATAGTATTTTGGATAAGCCTAAAGATTGGAATGGATTATATTGGAGATAAGTTAGTATTTTTTAAGGATAGAACTTTTTTTGATATTATTGATGGGATGTTATAGTAATGTAGTTTTAGGAAAAAGGACAACCTGCAGGATGGGCGACAGCCCATCGCATCGGACAAGGCTGTGGGAATCGAACCCACAACCGAAGTGCGACTGGCCTTTATCGCCTACCACTAGCCTACATGAAGTCCTTGTTTAGTAGAAACTAGTTTTATTATATTAAGAAGTATGATATATGAAGTATAAGTCCATTTTATGAACCATATATGATTAATCTCACTATAGATCGACTTATGTATATTTAATAACTTTTGATATCCTTTTGTTTGAGACTGATGGAATGACCCGTCATTCTATCACATGATCTGCTAACACTTCACGAATAACAAATTCAACTTCAATTCTTTAAAAGATGAAGTGGAAATTGTTCAAGGCACGAACAATAGTGAGATTGTACCAAAATAAAGTAAGTATTTATTCTAATTAAAATTCTTAAACTTTAGGGAAATGATCTTGAAAACCAAAAATGTTTTCCTAGTGCCCTTATATTCGATGAATCAGATGGTACCCTAGATCATCACAAATATATGGCTTTGTGATTATTCTCTTTTTCATAGCCATGTTCTCTACCACTCTCCATCAGAACATGACAGTTAGATTTCTCTTCCATATCCATATTTTCACCTATGTTCTCCTATGTGGAAACCTAGTGATTAGTTAATTTGGGTAACCGTTACGTTTCATACTTTAGTTTTTAAAGCCAAGTTTTGGTATTCCTTTTTACGATGTGGGTTTCTATTAAAGAAACTTTTGAGTAGTAAAAAATTTATAACCCCGATGAATTTTGAGGGCGAAATTCATTTTAAGGGGGGGTAGAATGTAACACCCCAAGATTTTACGAAAAATATTCTTTTTAATTTCATTAATGTCTTGTGTTGTACGCTACACCAAAAGTAGCTTGCACAACACACATCCCTGTCTTGGCTTGCATTAAATGCAAGCACGACCTTCCACGATAGCATGTGTTGTACGCAATACCATTTTTCGCTAAACAATGATATGCTATTAAAATATTATTAAAAATAGCCGTTATGAATAGTAATACCCACTTTTTGAAATTATATAAATTTTATTTGTGAAAATGGATTTCATTTTTGGATTCAGAATATCGAAATTATCCTAGGGTGAAATTTTGGTATTTTTCTGAAAACTTTCAATTTTTGTTGAATAGTGATAACACTGAGTTACTATTTAAAAACCGAATTTTTATTTAAATAATTATTTATTTTATTTAAATTTATTTTAGGTCAAAATTGATACATAATACCTATATAAGTTCAATGTAATTCATTGGAGTCATTTTATAATAAATTTAGATATATAAAAATTTTATTGAACTTTTGACAGTCTTTTACCCACCTCCTAGGAGAATTTTCAAATTTACATAAAACATAATTTTATCGCTTTTGTGAAAGGAATTTCAAAAATACGAGAGACACGGTGGATGTCAGTAAGTAAAATGTGGTTCAATGAGATGAAAATAATTTACGATGAATAGTAACTTTTTACTTTTATTTACCACGGTTAAAAGTAAATAGGGTAATTAAGGGTAAAAATTATATTATTATTACCCTAAAACATGTCCTAATTCTATTGGATAAGTGTAATTAGACCAAAAACAACCTTAGGAATAAAATATAACCATTTAGTCCCACTTGGATTAGATTAGGACATTTATTATTAATTTATTTAAAGAAGGGTTAAAATAGTTAAAATCAATGTTTAATAAGTAAATAATTTTTAATATAGGGTTATACATAAGATAAATTAGACTATAAATATTCATTAGAAAGATATAAATATTTCCTACATAATGATATTTTATTTTTAATTTTTAGACTTTAAGTAATTTAATTTATTTATGACACAATGATGATACAGTAATTATCTTATTAATGAAATATTGACATAATTGTTGTTATAAATACCCCAATAAATGTAATTTGAGACTTTTTATTAATTACAATAATTTTTGGTGTTAATATGACATGTTAGTGTTGATTTAATTAAATTTTTTAGAACTAATAATTCTGTTATGATTTTCACAAAAATCAATTACCAAATAGTGTCAAAATTGACATAAAATAGTTATTAAAACACATATTATATTATTAATTGTTATTATATTCCTAAAAATATCATGTTAGAAAAAATGACTTATATAAGGTTATATATATTAATAATAAACAACTTGGGGTTCGTTTGTCTTGTTATAGTATGTTTATTAACCTTATAGTGTAAGAACACAAAAAGACACGGTAAAAGTAAAATTATCTAACTTAAATTTAAATCTAAATGATAAGGTTAAAATAGGAACCTAAACTTGTATAAATTCTATTGGATGAGATGATTTAGACCCATCCCCACCTTTTCTTCGAAAGAAATCAATTTTCAGCTGTTTAAAACCGAATATGACTTTATAATAAAATAATATTTTTAGTTTTTCCAAAGGTGCCCCTATCCTCCCTTATAAAAGGGAACCTCCTCCCTCTCTTCCTCACACCACTTTGAGCCTTAAAGATCGGCCAACCCCTGCCAATTTCTCTTCTAAACTTCCCTAGAAACATCCTATAGGTCCTGGTCTTCTTCAAAGATCAATTTTAGTACCCTAAGTGGAGGATTCAAAGAGGCCTGTCAAAGAAGAGGTAATATCTGTTACCGATTCTTTCAATTTTCTTTCTTCTTCAACTTCTTCTTATTTAGTTGTTTCATTATGAAGTAATAACATCAGTATCCCTCATATACTGATATGTTATTATAAAAATGAAACAACCCTATTTCACTTTCTATCCATCCTACGGAAAACAAAATCACCACGCGTGAGTACGTACGGAATACCGTCTCCACGCCGTTGTGTAATGTATTTTTCCACCAACACCATACATGGATGGGTATAATGGTGTAAATAATAACTATATATGGTTATTATAACATCATAAGGATTATGATATATTATACCATCCACTCCAATTCTATAATTATGGGAACGATATCATCGCTCGTGCGTACGTACGGACAACCGTCTCTACAACGCGATGAGATTCATTATCCATGATTAACCATACAAGAGTGATCATAAAGTTTATATAATGAATAATAATGAAATATATGAAATAATTATGCTACTGGACTTATGTATATATATATATATGTCATCTATTTAGTTTCATTCAATTCAATAAGGAAACGAAAACATCGTTCATGCGTACGTACGGCCTACCGTCTCCATGAACGATGTATTTCATTCCTTTTATCGATCTATAATATATATGTATATGATGAATATATATTATATATAAATCTTGTTTTACATTCTAGAATTATGTAAATCAGGATATCAGTAATAATATCAAGAAACGACAAGTCGAAACACATACGATAAATGAAATGATTTTACCCAAAACGCTACTTTAACATGGAATTTACAAAAGAACAGGTAATATAAAGTCATAAGTGAAACATATATGATATCATAACAATTAATATGATTATGTAATAAGTCAATGACATTATTTAAATCATTATACAGGAGGTTAGGAACCATACGAAGCATATTAGACATAAGGTAAGGGATAATTTTTCAAAATCTCATTTTTATCCGAGATTGCTTATTCATAAGTATTTACTGGGGCTATTTCTATCATGTACATGTTTTATAAAAGTGTTTTCATGTATGTTTAAAGTCCTTTTTACCCATTTTTGACTTTTACTACATGGTATGTATGGAATCTTTCTTTTATTTACGTTATGAGGTACTTTTTTTTGACTTATTCGACAAAAGTATGTGGAGAATGTTATTTTTAACTTATATGGTGTGAACAGATTTTTACGGTTTTATAAAGCCTTAATTTCATGAAGATTACTCCAAAAGATTTTATGACTATTTTCAACAAAATCCTTTTCTTTTAAATTTCATGACATTTTGTGAAAAGAAAATGATTTTGAATAAGAAAGGATATTTTCCTCAAGAATTCATTTCAAGTGTTTTATCAAAACAAATTTCCATCTAAAATGACATTATTTCATATGTGTATGTTTCATGTATAATTTCTCTATGATTTACATGGTTTCACTTATCTTATTATGAAATGATATCCATTTGTTTTGGATTAAATGATGACAGGATGATGTTTATGAAACCCATTTTATTTATTGCGTTATTATGAATGATGTATGTTTATTTTGTGGAACAAGTAAGAATGATTTCATTATGAGATGGGTGGGACCTATATCTCCCTCCAATGCATTGGGTAAAGATTTATATCTCATGATATAGACATGGCTGGAAAAGAAAGTTAAACTGGTTCAGTAATATAGGACTAGAACGAGGAGTGACCTCGATTCAGAAAGGGACTTTGTCCACTAAGATTGTCTTGGTAGCAATGCCTTGGCTAATATGGAAATCATATCATGTTCTTACTAGTTTACACAATTACATGTTTTATTACCATGCTATTTTATCATTCTTAATGTTTCTTTATGATCTATGCCTTACGTATGCCCATGTTTTATGTCATTGCTCAAGCTTTTGATGTTTAAACATTATGTTCATGTTTTTATGTTCAAATGTATATGGTATGTTTTATTTCATCCATGCTTAACCTTACTGATCATTTGAGCTCACCCTTTTTATGTTTTCTTTTCCCCAGGATATAAAGAAACGTTTTAGGTAAGAAAAAAAGGGGAAGATCTTTATGGGAGATGTTGAAGATCTTTCACCACGATTAGAAGATTACGTTCCAAGTTTCTAAAGACACTAGACTATTATGGTCCTTGTGTGTCTGTTTTTTTATGTATTAAGTATTCCGCAAAAGTAATGTAATGTTCATGTACGTCGATCTTCGGGTCTCTACAACAGGGGGCCTGCCGCTACAACCAAGTGTGCCCCACTAACCTTGGACTGCTGTAGTACTCCACCTGTCGAGTACTGTGGGTCTGCAGCTGCAACCAAGCGCATCCCACCATTGGTCTGCCGCTACAACCAAGCAGACCCCCTCATAGCTAACAGAGGTACTCCTTCTGTCGATTACCGCGGTTCTACCGCTACAACCAAGTGCACCTCCGTCGTGGCTCTGCTGCGACAACCAAGCGCACCCCACTGGCCTATCCGAATCACTCCAAGATGATCGATCAGCAGTCATCAAGTCTCAGCCAGCTACTAGGTCTCTCCACTCTGCTAGCTCATCACCGATAGGGTCCGCTCCATGAACTACTGGTCGATACACCAAGTATCACAAAGTTCTATGAACAAGTATCCCAAGGGTCAGCCACATCATAGGAAACTCAACACAACAGACGGCGCGTCAATCGGACGCCCGACCTGTGTGTTATTAGCCTTTTCGTCCCAGGGTCCCGGTTGGTTTCATGTACGAACCAACCCGACCGTATCTCAAATATACCTCGAACTCTCATAGGGCATACTCATAGGGACTGTTTCTCAATGTGATAACCAACGCTGCTGACGGTTCGTCAAACAGACGTTCGGTCTGAATGTTATCATCTTTTCTGTTCCAGGGGCCCGGTTGGATTTTGGGTTCAATCCAACCCGGCCACTATCCAACTATGTCCAATCCTCAGGCGAAGTAATCCAAAATTTCCCTCTCATCAAGAGGAATCCAAAAATGTTGATGGAACGTCTATCAGACATCCAGAACTCATGTTATAAGCATTTCCGCTCTGAGGGCTCAGTTGGTTTCGTGCTCGAACCAACCTGGACATACCCAAAGCTATCCTAAACCTTGAGTGTAATATTCCGAAACGACTGTCTCGATCCAAGGATCGCTACGCAACTGACGTTGCGTCAATCGGAGGTCCGTAGCCCATGTTATGGGCTTTTAAGTGAACCTGTCCGGTTTTAGGGGGTTTGAGGCCCGGACCGACCCGACCCGAGACCCCCTGGGTCGGCCCGAACTGGTTCGACCCAAACAGGGTCCGGGTCCGGCCCATTAGTGTGCCGCCCGGCCTGAGGCCACGGACCAGCCCAATGGGCACGGCCCGGTCCAGCAGGCGCGGCCCGGCACGGCCTGGGCGGCCGGTTGGCCTGTTGTGGGCGTGGCCAGACAGCTCGGCTCGGCCGAGATTTCACGGAATGGGGGGGGGGGCATACTGGCCCCCTGATTGACAAATCGCGGCCCCCGTGGGGCCGATCCTTTGGCCAGCCAGGGGTTACGACCCCCGGTCTCCCTCTTGAAACGGCCAGCCCGGTCCGGCCGGCCGGTGCTTCCACTGCGGGGCCCCGCGGTCCCGCCCCTTTGAGGTGCCGGGGGCCGGCGGTTCCGGCCGCCCGCCTTGCTCCGCCGTGGCATTGAGCCGCGGCCTTGTCCAACCGGGGCGGCACGACGGCGCCGCGCCCCTCCGCCGCGTCCCCGCTCTGGCCGCGGCCCCTTCGTGGTTCTCCGGCGCGGTGCAACGGCGTCGCGCGACAGTGCCGCGCTTCTTCACCCGTTCATCTTTGTTTCCGCGCGGTGCCGTTGCACCACGCTACCTTTGTTCGTGCCACGAAAAACACATCATCAAAGGGGGAGGAGGGTCGGCCGTGTTCGTGCAGTCCGACCTCCTTCCGTTAATCCGATAATAGGCGACCATAAAATAAAGACGAAGAACGGCAAGGAAAAATCCACGAACATCAAGTTAACCCCTACTTGGATATTTGATGTCGCACGTCGAGCATCGCGGAGAATGGAGTCACGGGGGTCGGATGTAGATTTTGTGGACGTCGGGGTGTGTTCGAGGAGGAAACGACGTCTCCTTACTTGTTGCGGAGATGAAAAAGGAAGGTACGTTGTTTTTGGCAATGATCATCGTGGTCGGTGACTTCTCCCTTGTCATGGAGGAAGAAGAGGATGATGAACCGTGATTCCTGAGTCGGTGTTCTTCGTCGGAGCCTTGGCGTTCTTCGCGAAGAAGATGATGTTCTTCAAATGTGAAGAACTCTCCCTCTCTCAACACAATGACGAAACCGAAATAAAATAAGGCCTTTGCGTTATTTTATTACTTTTGCATACAATTTTAATATTCAAAAATCGTAACTCACTTAATTTATTAGTCTTAAATTGACAAAATTAATGGTGAGATAGGTTGGAATGAATTTATGAGGAAGAGAGGTAGCCACAACATTTATTACATGGGAGGTTTAGAGGGTTTAGAGAATTTGAATAGGTGGGGACTCTTGTCGGCCCCACCTCACTAATATCCTATCAATAGGAGTTTAGGATCAAGTGGGTCCCACCCCAACTCCCACACATGGGATTAAAACACATAGAAGTGAAATAAAATTGTAACACAATTATATTTCACTTTACACTTAATCCTCAAAAATTATCTCCCCCTCTCGTGCAAACGCGATCATGGTAAAGCTCCCCCTAAGTAATTACCAGCCCTGCGATTTCATCGGTGCCCTCATATTTCGATTCCAAGCACATGATTAAATGTTAGAAAAACCCGCTCGTTCGTTCGCTGAACGTACCTGAGCCTAACTTCGGAAATTGATTCCGGGCACACAGTGCCTCAGAATCAGGCGCTGTCAGAAACTGCATACTCGTAAAATTCCAAAGAAATTAAGAAAAAAATTTCCTTTAAATTTCCGGGTCTTTACATTACCATTTTTATTTAAACTAGAATAAAAATTTGAAATACTTTCCCCAATCAATAAACATAATTATGAACAATGTAGAGTAAAATTATGGGTATCAACATCGTACTTCCCCAGTCAAACTAATCATAAAACATCCAGAGAAATAATATGGACAATATCATTGAAGTATATAACCAATAAAGAATAAGATACATTAAATGATATATTATTATATAAAAATTAATTTTGGAGATGAATTGGAGGATTTTTATGGAAAGGAAACACTATTTTGAAATACAATTTTTTATATTAAAAATAGAAAATTTATAAAATGTATTAAATATCATTTTATTTGAAATCACTTTAAAAAAGTTAAAATTTCTTGGATATTATGAATGAAATTTTAATTTAAAACCACCTTGTAAACCTATAAATGAATATTCAATGAAATTATGTTCCTGATGGTGAGTAATAATGTACATTTCCTATATGTTAAAAAGAACATCTTTTCCACTATAACAAGGATAGAAAAGTTCCATATTCAGAAAACGAAATGATGATTAATTTCAAATAATTTAATTAAAAGTTAAACATGGGTGAAAATTTAGTTAATAAATCAATTCAATAATGATAAAATATTTATTAATTTTTTTTAAAACAAGGTTTTGGAATTACAGGATTTTCGACTAAAGAGAGAGAAAAAATCATATTTTTGTAAAAATGATTTCTTAATAATTTAAAGTAACAAAAATATGAAAAATGGTTCCATTAAATGGAATAGTGAAAAAATAACCATAGGATAAAAAATAGATTGATTTTAAGATATAAATATAAAATAATTTATCCATGGGATTCTTAAACAAAAAATTCATGAATAATGTTTAGAATGTGAAATAAACCCTTACCACTTTGGTAACTTTTGAATCATAAGCACCGTTAAATAAATAACTTCAAATGGAATTTTTTATGAAATTAATATAAATCAATTCATGATATGACATTTTAAAAGGTCATTATATTCACCACATAAAATAAATAATTGGTAAATATTCTGCGTGTCTCACAGATGCAAAATTGAGATGAGAAACTCTTAACATGAGTTTGAATCATTATTTACGTTATTTATATTCCTGAAAAAATAAGTTTATGTTAATTATTTACATGAATTAGAAACTTTTTCAACATTATTATTATATTTATTTATTTTATTACAATGCTATATATGATTACATAATAAGTTATGTAACACCCCAAGCTTCCTCGGTATGTTTCCTTTCGAATAATGCAATGACGTGCATTGTACGCAACTTCGAGATTTTAACACACCACAACCAATCAAACTAGCCGTTATGAATAGTAATACCTACTTTTAGAAATTATATATATTTTATATTTCAAAATGGACTTCATTTTTGGATTCGTAATATCGAATTTATCCTAAGGTGAAATTTTGGTACTTTTCGGATAACTTTCATATTTTGATGAATAGTGAAAATTACTAAATTTTAATTAAAAACAACTTTTTTAATCAAAATAATTAATAGTGATAAATTGTGAATTTGAGTGGTTTTAAAGTATATTTAGAATATATTTTTACCATTTAATATAATGTTGGTCATTAGACATAATTTTACAATTAAACCGAACATAAACAAGTGTCAATCTTTTGATAGTTATTATCTCTTAAAAACACGCTTTTTGTTTTGACAGCGGGAATTAATTTTAAATTAATTTCTGCCACTTCTGTGTTTTGAATTTAGAAAAATGGATTCCATATTTGGAATCAGGATGTCCAAATTGTGTAAATAGGTAACTTTTATTTTTAGACATTTTGAATAATTACTGCGGTAAATATTTTATTTACCATGATTAAGGGTAAATCCGGTAAATAAGGGTTAAAAAAATAATATTATAATAATACTAAATTACCCTAAAATGTGTCTTAACCATATTGGTTGATACATGGTCGACCATGGGCATCTTTGGGTCAATTTTGGGACCCCATGGATCCACTTGTAAGTGATAATGACACTTTATATTAATTAAGTTAAAATGAATACAAAAATGACACAAGCATATATCTTTTAGAAAAACAATTGTTACATAGGGTTATATATGCTGGATTTTAGATTATAAATATTCATTAGAAAGATAAAAATATTTCCTACATAATTATATTTTATTTATAATTTTTTGACATTAAATAATTTATTTTATTTATGACACAATGATGATGCAGTAATTACTAAAATAGTAAAAAATTAACATAATTGATATTATAAATACCCAAATAATTATAATATTAAACTTTTAATGAATTAAACAAATTTTCTAGGATAATATGATATATTAGGATTGATTTATTTGACTTTTTTCGAAGTAATCAATCTGTTATGAGTTTCACAAAAATCAACTAGTGAATAGTGTCAAAATTGACATAAAAGAGTTCTTAAAACAAATATTATATTATTAATTGATATTAAATTCCTAAAAATCTAAGGTTCGGCCACGAGACTTATATTATGATAGGTTAATCATTAATGGACCACTTGGGGGTCTTTTGGATGTATATAGTAAGTTTATTAACCATATTATATAAAAATACAAAGAGACATTGTAAAAGTGAAACTAATTAACTTAGAGTTAATACTTAAAGATAAGGTTAATATAAGTACCCAAACCTGTCTAAATTCTATTGGATGAGTTGTTTTCGACCTATCCCCACCTAAACCTTTGAATAGTCAACTTTGGAGCCATTGGAAACCGAATATTAATTTATTATAAATTAATATTTCTAGCTTTTCCAAAGGTGCCCCTCACCCCTCTTATAAAAGGGCACTCCTCCTTCTCATTTCCTCACACCTCTCAAGCCACTTGGCTCGTCCAAACTCTGCCCAACTAAGCTCCCCACATCCCTCTCCTCCTCCTTGAAGCTTCCCCTTAGGCAGAAAGCATTTCAACAAGTCCTTTGGTTCCAACCAAAGTGAGTTACCTAAATTAAAGGTAACGATTTCTCTTAAATTATTTTCATTTATTTTGCTTCTTCAACCCCCAAACTCTTTTTATTTCCCTTCTTTTGTAACAACACCAGTATCCTCAATATACTAGGATGTTGTTATAAGAAGTATTCAAACTACACATACACACAACTCCATCTAATGGATGATGAACATAATGTTTCTGTGGATGGCAAACTAACGCCCCACGAAACGATGATTGTTCAAAAACATCTTACCGCCTCTCATGGTGGACATTATGATGGCACTGTAATTAAATATGATATTAATGATATATATTTTATATATAAGCTTCTGTAATTCCATTTTATTTCATACCATTATTCGTTTCATGTCGTATATACATACGATAATTTCATTTGAGGAAGTGCGGACTACCGCCCCCTTAAAATGATATGACTCGTTCATACCACACATGGAACGTATAAAGGATGGTGTTAATGAACTTAAGTAACATATATAAAATATTATATTATACTGGAATAGTAATATACCTATGTATCATTTGGATTCGATTCTTTTAAAATAAAAAATTAAATGGAAGTAGCGTTCGTGCGTACGTACGGACTACCGTCTCCACGAACGCGATGAGATTCATTATCCATCGTATCCATTCAAGTATAATTATCATTTAATGATTTAAAAATGATTTTTAAGGACTTGATATCATTCTGGATATGAATAAGATACAACAAACATGACTTATGTAACAAAACATATAAAAGAAAATGAGTAAGTTAACACCCGAAACGGCGTTAATACTAAGATATTATTAACAAATCAATGTTAAAAGATCATATATGATATCATATTAAAGTAAATGATTCTTGTATTATTCAATAACAATTATTTCACCATTATACAGGAGGTAAACCTACCATCGACCAAGGAAAAAGTACAAAGTAAGGGATTCTCTTATCTCACTTTCAATTCCGTGAGATTTCCATTGATCACCACTTAATTATTGCATGTGGTGTATGTGTACTGCCCATGATTGTATTCATTGTGTAATATAATTTAATTTATGGGTATTTACATCATCATGGTATGATACTTCTTTCATGGGTGTATGTTTCGTATGTTACCTAATCGATAAGGGAATTTGAGATTTCAATTCCCACTCATTTGGCTTTACGCATATTTCATTGATTATATTACTCCATGATTATGTGTGGAATCACTATTCATTTGATTATGTCATAATTTCCACTCCCCTTCCTGTGGATATAAGTTTGATACACATAATCACTCATTGGTAATTCTCAAGTCATTGATATGAATTTGATAAGAGTAATTTTAACTCATTCACCATTTGATGAGTTAAACATCCAATTCGTTGGTGTTGTTTTTACAAGAATATGTGTGAATATCCTTTGATTGTTTTACACTGAATATCCAATCATATTTAGTGTATTTATATTTGTCACACATAATTATGTCGTTGATTTATCCTTAACCTAAGGATATAGCCTTTATGAGAGATTTCATCTCAATTTACATTCCATTGAGACTTCTTGTTGATATACACCAAATCACTTTTATGTGGTGTATATAATGTACTTTGAAGTAGTATATCATGAATCCCTTTATTCTCATGATATTACAAAGTTCTGATTACCTTAATTATTTGTATTCAATTGTCTCTCTTTTGGTTAGAATCTCTAACTAAAATACCATTTTTAAAATGATTTAAAGACTTATTCATCTAAATCATTCACATTAATGTCCATGTTTTAAAAAATGGTTTTAAGGATTTATTTATATGGACATTAAAGTTTACAAATTAAAACTCCTTTTAAAAAGTTTCAAAGTGGTATGGGACACTTTGATTCAAAAATCTACTTTTAAATGGCTTCTTGACAAATAGTGTGACTTTTAAATGTTTTCAAGAAAAGGGGGATTTTTCTCTCAAGTAGTTTTGATGATTATTTTCATCTATGTCAACATCCTTCATTATTCATGATTGAGGATAATGTGATACAATACAATCTTCCATATTGTATCAAATGAGTTATATTTGACTGTGGATGTTCTATTTTTATACCATTCATGGTTTATGGTTAAAGTATTGACATTTCGTATGCTAGTTTTAATACGAATGTTTATTTTATGCTTAAACCTATTCATATGAGGAATGCATTGGACTTAATAAGTGACGGGTGGAGCCCGCTATAGCTCCTCGATGCATCGGTAGGTCTCATGAGACAAACTAGTGTCTTGGCACAAGGCCTTGGCAAAATCTTATTTGTAGTCTTGGCACGAGGCCTTGGCTATGTGGTTATGATAGTCTGGAATTATGCATTCCATCATTATGAAAGTGGTTATTGATATTGCATGTGATCATTCGACTAGTAGAATATCCATGTGAGTAAGTAAATGGCATTATTTCATTTTACTTTTTCCATACTATGTTGAAGTTCAATTTTAAAAGGCTTTTGTTTTAGTTATAAATTGCGTTAAGTGTTTATGCTTATTTATGAAAGCTTCTGCTATAATGTTATCCTTACTGAGCATCCGAGCTCACCCCTTTCAATGTTTTATTTTTCCCAGGATTATGAAGAAGTAATTTATGAATGACCTGCAGGGATAGTATGAGGGGATATGAAGACAAGATGTTTTTTTTATGATGTAATGTAAAAATTTATGGATGTATCTAGTTATTCCAAGGCTACTAAACTAATCGGTCTTTCGAGACTTGATCTTTCTCATGATCATGCCAATGTTATGTAATAATGCACCGACTCTAGATAATTAGGGTCGGGGCATTACAGTTGGTATCAGAGGAAGTTTAGTACAAACCTTGGTAGCTAGATTTAGATAAACTCTGATTAGAGCACGTAGACCTAAGATGAACTTTGAGGATTAGTATAAAAGAACTTCCTAGAATTTTGGTATTGTAGAGATTTTGTGAGTTTTCCGAGCAATACATCCCTGTCTGGATACGAGCAGGTAGAGGCGGCTCTGGCACAGATGTACCTAGGGGTAAAACCCGAAAACACCGCTTTGAGCTAGACTCGAACGGGAACTGGTGCACGACAACGGGCCTTGCTGCACTCTTGGTTACGACACTCCCGGGGGATATGCATAGGATAATTTACATTTTCTTTACAAACCAATTTAAGTAATATATATATAAGATGAGAGTAAATGACCTTGGTTAATCCTAATATGTTTCAAATTGAGAATATGGTGACATTTTAATCTCTAAATGATTTTACGACTACTATTACTCACACAATGCTTTATGGTTTTAGTCAATGGCTGGATTCCAAGGAAGTCATAGTGACTTTGAGAATGATGTACAAGATGGGAACGGTGGTGGCAATGAGAAACAAAATGGAATGTTGATAGGCGTAAAAGATATCGTCTTTATGCCAAATCAGTTTTCCAAAAATATGATCAACAACATATATATTAACCAACTCCCAGACTCAACAAGGAAGAGAAAGGTGATAAATGATAAGAGCTCCAGCAATGGAGACCATGGAGAAAAGAACCCTCAATTTTCATCATGCAGGAAATGTGGAAAGAGACACCCAGGAAAATGTCTCAATGGGACAACGAAATGTTTTACGTGCGGGAAGGAAGGACATAAAGTAAAGAATTGCCGAAGAAAAATGAAGAGTACTATGGAATAAGATAAAAATGGTCCCAAGAGTCCATTTACAGTCATTTGCCGTAAATGTAGGGGACCTGGCCATTACCCGAGTGAATGTCCTATTCTATAGGATATTTTCTTGGTCAAAGAAGAAGCTATGTGGGAATAAATGGTTGGAGAAATGTTTAAAAAGTATTAGCACTCCTTGTTGATGGGTTTACTATGGAATAATTTTCTCTTGTATTTGTAACCCCGCAGTTTGCCATGTGAGAATGATATTTGAGGAAGAATTGTCTCTTCTCTTGTGGATTTGGGTATAAATAACCATTTGGATTTATATGATCATTGGGGTTTGAGAGAATTATAAGTTATTCTAATTTGGGATGAAGATTCAAGGTATGATATAACATTTGTGGTTAAATTTATGATATAGTATTTTGAGGAATTTATCTCATTTTGGAAATATTATAAAATATAGTTTTTGAAAAAGGACAACACGTAGACCGTGTGACAACCCGTCGCGTCGGACAAAGCTATGGGAATCGAACCCACAACCAAAGTGCGATTGGGATTTATCGCCTACCACTGGACTACGTGAAGTCCCTGGTTAGTGTGACTATTTTTTTTAGTTAAATGATTTTATTGATCAATAATAAGTTGATTTGGGTTCTTATTTCATATCAAAAGAATACCCTTGGTATAGGAAAATGATTTGGTGATTAAGTGATAAATGTTATTTTGGAAGATGTTCGCTTTGTTGGAAACACTATATGTCCAATGAAAATAGAATACTATGGGGATTCATTTGTGGAGTAATGATAGATTTTTATCTACGTTTTTATTGTGGATTTATAGTGATTTGGGTTATTTATGGAAATGATTAACCTATAATAGAGAATATGTGATTAGGTTAATTACTTTTGAGTATGTGACTTTAAGAGTATCTGATGTCATTTGGAGATACAATTTAACATGGGAGACTACATAATCAAATTCTTCTATGTTTTGGGTTTCAATATTAGTTTGGATTATATTAAAGGATTTTAAGGACAATTGGTTATTGAATGGTATCTATTTAACTTTGGGGTATTGTTGGTTTAATTTTAGAAATTAAGATTAGTGCATATTTATCTCAATGAATATCCTTTTGGGGGATCATTAGATCATTCACTGACCATTTTGGTTTTGATTAATCTTCAAAGACAATGTAAATATATGGTTTATCCTTCATGGATCATGTGATTCTATAGAAGTTTATTCTATCTCTTCCAGTGTGACCAAGTCTTCTTGAATACTCATCGTTTAAAAAAAATGAGTTAGTGGTGGAAATTTATTAAAGAATGAAAATCTACTTAAAATGTAAGTATATCTCATAATGTTCTTAGTCAATATCATAAATGAATTCCTCTTCCTTATGTAATGTAACTTAAAAAAAAAATGTTGTCCGTTTACTTTCCTACTAGGAGACTAATGGTCGTTTGTCCCAACACAAGTTTGTGGTTTTCTCATTGTTAACTTTATCCTGATCATGATTTCTATCCCTCTCCATCAGAACTTGACACTTAGTTTATCATCCATATCCATGTTTTCTTACATGGAATCCTAGTATGGGTTATCTTGGATGACCCTTATACCTCTCTTTCTTTCTTTTAAAGTGACAGTTTTATTGACTCTTTTTCCGATGTGGGACTTTCCATTATATTCCCAAGAAAAATTTTAAAAATTGCGAGGACGCAATTTATTGAAGGAGGGGAGAATGTAACACCCCAAGCTTCCTCGGTATGTTTCCTTTCGAATAATGCAATGACGTGCATTGTACGCAACTTCGAGATTTTAACACACCACAACCAATCAAACTAGCCGTTATGAATAGTAATACCTACTTTTAGAAATTATATATATTTTATATTTCAAAATGGACTTCATTTTTGGATTCGTAATATCGAATTTATCCTAAGGTGAAATTTTGGTACTTTTCGGATAACTTTCATATTTTGATGAATAGTGAAAATTACTAAATTTTAATTAAAAACAACTTTTTTAATCAAAATAATTAATAGTGATAAATTGTGAATTTGAGTGGTTTTAAAGTATATTTAGAATATATTTTTACCATTTAATATAATGTTGGTCATTGGACATAATTTTACAATTAAACCGAACATAAACAAGTGTCAATCTTTTGATAGTTATTATCTCTTAAAAACACGCTTTTTGTTTTGACAGCGGGAATTAATTTTAAATTAATTTCTGCCACTTCTGTGTTTTGAATTTAGAAAAATGGATTCCATATTTGGAATCAGGATGTCCAAATTGTGTATATAGGTAACTTTTATTTTTAGACATTTTGAATAATTACTGCGGTAAATATTTTATTTACCATGGTTAAGGGTAAATCCGGTAAATAAGGGTTAAAAAAATAATATTATAATAATACTAAATTACCCTAAAATGTGTCTTAACCCTATTGGTTGATACATGGTCGACCATGGGCATCTTTGGGTCAATTATGGGACCCCATGGATCCACTTGTAAGTGATAATGACACTTTATATTAATTAAGTTAAAATGAATACAAAAATGACACAAGCATATATCTTTTAGCAAAACAATTGTTACATAGGGTTATATATGCTGGATTTTAGATTATAAATATTCATTAGAAAGCTAAACAGATTTACTACATAATTATATTTTATTTATAATTTTTTGACATTAAATAATTTATTTTATTTATGACACAATGATGATGCAGTAATTACTAAAATAGTAAAAAATTAACATAATTGATATTATAAATACCCAAATAATTATAATATTAAACTTTTAATGAATTAAACAAATTTTCTAGGATAATATGATATATTAGGATTGATTTATTTGACTTTTTTCGAAGTAATCAATCTTTTATGAGTTTCACAAAAATCAACTAGTGAATAGTGTCAAAATTGACATAAAAGAGTTCTTAAAACAAATATTATATTATTAATTGATATTAAATTCCTAAAAATCTAAGGTTCAGCCAAGAGACTTATATTATGATAGGTTAATCATTTATTGACCACTTGGGGGTCTTTTGGATGTATATAGTAAGTTTATTAACCATATTATATAAAAATACAAAGAGACATTGTAAAAGTGAAACTAATTAACTTAGAGTTAATACTTAAAGATAAGGTTAATATAAGTACCCAAACCTGTCTAAATTCTATTGGATGAGTTGTTTTCGACCTATCCCCACCTCAACCTTTGAATAGTCAACTTTGGAGCCATTGGAAACCGAATATGAATTTATTATAAATTAATATTTCTAGCTTTTCCAAAGGTGCCCCTCACCCCTCTTATAAAAGGGCACTCCTCCTTCTCATTTCCTCACACCTCTCAAGCCACTTGGCTCGTCCAAACTCTGCCCAACTAAGCTCCCCACATCCCTCTCCTCCTCCTTGAAGCTTCCCCTTAGGCAGAAAGCATTTCAACAAGTCCTTTGGTTCCAACCAAAGTGAGTTACCTAAATTAAAGGTAACGATTTCTCTTAAATTATTTTCATTTATTTTGCTTCTTCAACCCCCAAACTCTTTTTATTTCCCTTCTTTTGTAACAACACCAGTATCCTCAATATACTAGGATGTTGTTATAAGAAGTATTCAAACTACACATACACACAACTCCATCTAATGGATGATGAACATAATGTTTCTGTGGATGGCAAACTAACGCCTCACGAAACGATGATTGTTCAAAAACATCTTACCGCCTCTCATGGTGGACATTATGATGGCACTGTAATTAAATATGATATTAATGATATATATTTTATATATAAGCTTCTGTAATTCCATTTTATTTCATACCATTATTCGTTTCATGTCGTATATACATACGATAATTTCATTTGAGGAAGTGCGGACTACCGCCCCCTTAAAATGATATGACTCGTTCATACCACACATGGAACGTATAAAGGATGGTGTTAATGAACTTAAGTAACATATATAAAATATTATATTATACTGGAATAGTAATATACCTATGTATCATTTGGATTCGATTCTTTTAAAATAAAAAATTAAATGGAAGTAGCGTTCGTGCGTACGTACGGACTACCGTCTCCACGAACGCGATGAGATTCATTATCCATCGTATCCATTCAAGTATAATTATCATTTAATGATTTAAAAATGATTTTTAAGGACTTTATATCATTCTGGATATGAATAAGATACAACAAACATGACTTATGTAACAAAACATATAAAAGAAAATGAGTAAGTTAACACCCGAAACGGCGTTAATACTAAGATATTATTAACAAATCAATGTTAAAAGATCATATATGATATCATATTAAAGTAAATGATTCTTGTATTATTCAATAACAATTATTTCACCATTATACAGGAGGTAAACCTACCATCGACCAAGGAAAAAGTACAAAGTAAGGGATTCTCTTATCTCACTTTCAATTCCGTGAGATTTCCATTGATCACCACTTAATTATTGCATGTGGTGTATGTGTACTGCCCATGATTGTATTCATTGTGTAATATAATTTAATTTATGGGTATTTACATCATCATGGTATGATACTTCTTTCATGGGTGTATGTTTCGTATGTTACCTAATCGATAAGGGAATTTGAGATTTCAATTCCCACTCATTTGGCTTTACGCATATTTCATTGATTATATTACTCCATGATTATGTGTGGAATCACTATTCATTTGATTATGTCATAATTTCCACTCCCCTTCCTGTGGATATAAGTTTGATAAACATAATCACTCATTGGTAATTCTCAAGTCATTGATATGAATTTGATAAGAGTAATTTTAACTCATTCACCATTTGATGAGTTAAACATCCAATTCGTTGGTGTTGTTTTTACAAGAATATGTGTGAATATCCTTTGATTGTTTTACACTGAATATCCAATCATATTTAGTGTATTTATATTTGTCACACATAATTATGTCGTTGATTTATCCTTAACCTAAGGATATAGCCTTTATGAGAGATTTCATCTCAATTTACATTCCATTGAGACTTCTTGTTGATATACACCAAATCACTTTTATGTGGTGTATATAATGTACTTTGAAGTAGTATATCATGAATCCCTTTATTCTCATGATATTACAAAGTTCTGATTACCTTAATTATTTGTATTCAATTGTCTCTCTTTTGGTTAGAATCTCTAACTAAAATACCATTTTTAAAATGATTTAAAGACTTATTCATCTAAATCATTCACATTAATGTCCATGTTTTAAAAAATGGTTTTAAGGATTTATTTATATGGACATTAAAGTTTACAAATTAAAACTCCTTTTAAAAAGTTTCAAAGTGGTATGGGACACTTTGATTCAAAAATCTACTTTTAAATGGCTTCTTGACAAATAGTGTGACTTTTAAATGTTTTCAAGAAAAGGGGGATTTTTCTCTCAAGTAGTTTTGATGATTATTTTCATCTATGTCAACATCCTTCATTATTCATGATTGAGGATAATGTGATACAATACAATCTTCCATATTGTATCAAATGAGTTATATTTGACTGTGGATGTTCTATTTTTATACCATTCATGGTTTATGGTTAAAGTATTGACATTTCGTATGCTAGTTTTAATACGAATGTTTATTTTATGCTTAAACCTATTCATATGAGGAATGCATTGGACTTAATAAGTGACGGGTGGAGCCCGCTATAGCTCCTTGATGCATCGGTAGGTCTCATGAGACAAACTAGTGTCTTGGCACAAGGCCTTGGCAAAATCTTATTTGTAGTCTTGGCACGAGGCCTTGGCTATGTGGTTATGATAGTCTGGAATTATGCATTCCATCATTATGAAAGTGGTTATTGATATTGCATGTGATCATTCGACTAGTAGAATATCCATGTGAGTAAGTAAATGGCATTATTTCATTTTACTTTTGCCATACTATGTTGAAGTTCAATTTTAAAAGGCTTTTGTTTTAGTTATAAATTGCGTTAAGTGTTTATGCTTATTTATGAAAGCTTCTGCTATAATGTTATCCTTACTGAGCATCCGAGCTCACCCCTTTCAATGTTTTATTTTTCCCAGGATTATGAAGAAGTAATTTATGAATGACCTGCAGGGATAGTATGAGGGGATATGAAGACAAGATGTTTTTTTATGATGTAATGTAAAAATTTATGGATGTATCTAGTTATTCCAAGGCTACTAAACTAATCGGTCTTTCGAGACTTGATCTTTATCATGATCATGCCAATGTTATGTAATAATGCACCGACTCTAGATAATTAGGGTCGGGGCATTACAGTTGGTATCAGAGGAAGTTTAGTACAAACCTTGGTAGCTAGATTTAGATAAACTCTGATTAGAGCACGTAGACCTAAGATGAACTTTGAGGATTAGTATAAAAGAACTTCCTAGAATTTTGGTATTGTAGAGATTTTGTGAGTTTTCCGAGCAATACATCCCTGTCTGGATACGAGCAGGTAGAGGCGGCTCTGGCACAGATGTACCTAGGGGTAAAACCCGAAAACACCGCTTTGAGCTAGACTCGAACGGGAACTAGTGCACGACAACGGGCCTTGCTGCACTCTTGGTTACGACACTCCCGGGGGATATGCATAGGATAATTTACATTTTCTTTACAAACCAATTTAAGTAATATATATATAAGATGAGAGTAAATGACCTTGGTTAATCCTAATATGTTTCAAATTGAGAATATGGTGACATTTTAATCTCTAAATGATTTTACGACTACTATTACTCACACAATGCTTTATGGTTTTAGTCAATGGCTGGATTCCAAGGAAGTCATAGTGACTTTGAGAATGATGTACAAGATGGGAACGGTGGTGGCAATGAGAAACAAAATGGAATGTTGATAGGCGTAAAAGATATCGTCTTTATGCCAAATCAGTTTTCCAAAAATATGATCAACAACATATATATTAACCAACTCCCAGACTCAACAAGGAAGAGAAAGGTGATAAATGATAAGAGCTCCAGCAATGGAGACCATGGAGAAAAGAACCCTCAATTTTCATCATGCAGGAAATGTGGAAAGAGACACCCAGGAAAATGTCTCAATGGGACAACGAAATGTTTTACGTGCGGGAAGGAAGGACATAAAGTAAAGAATTGCCGAAGAAAAATGAAGAGTACTATGGAATAAGATAAAAATGGTCCCAAGAGTCCATTTACAGTCATTTGCCGTAAATGTAGGGGACCTGGCCATTACCCGAGTGAATGTCCTATTCTATAGGATATTTTCTTGGTCAAAGAAGAAGCTATGTGGGAATAAATGGTTGGAGAAATGTTTAAAAAGTATTAGCACTCCTTGTTGATGGGTTTACTATGGAATAATTTTCTCTTGTATTTGTAACCCCGCAGTTTGCCATGTGAGAATGATATTTGAGGAAGAATTGTCTCTTCTCTTGTGGATTTGGGTATAAATAACCATTTGGATTTATATGATCATTGGGGTTTGAGAGAATTATAAGTTATTCTAATTTGGGATGAAGATTCAAGGTATGATATAACATTTGTGGTTAAATTTATGATATAGTATTTTGAGGAATTTATCTCATTTTGGAAATATTATAAAATATAGTTTTTGAAAAAGGACAACACGTAGACCGTGTGACAACCCGTCACGTCGGACAAAGCTATGGGAATCGAACCCACAACCAAAGTGCGATTGGGATTTATCGCCTACCACTGGACTACGTGAAGTCCCTGGTTAGTGTGACTATTTTTTTTAGTTAAATGATTTTATTGATCAATAATAAGTTGATTTGGGTTCTTATTTCATATCAAAAGAATACCCTTGGTATAGGAAAATGATTTGGTGATTAAGTGATAAATGTTATTTTGGAAGATGTTCGCTTTGTTGGAAACACTATATGTCCAAGGAAAATAGAATACTATGGGGATTCATTTGTGGGGTAATGATAGATTTTTATCTACGTTTTTATTGTGGATTTATAGTGATTTGGGTTATTTATGGAAATGATTAACCTATAATAGAGAATATGTGATTAGGTTAATTACTTTTGAGTATGTGACTTTAAGAGTATCTGATGTCATTTGGAGATACAATTTAACATGGGAGACTACATAATCAAATTCTTCTATGTTTTGGGTTTCAATATTAGTTTGGATTATATTAAAGGATTTTAAGGACAATTGGTTATTGAATGGTATCTATTTAACTTTGGGGTATTGTTGGTTTAATTTTAGAAATTAAGATTGGTACATATTTATCTCAATGAATATCCTTTTGGGGGATCATTAGATCATTCACTGACCATTTTGGTTTTGATTAATCTTCAAAGACAATGTAAATATATGGTTTATCCTTCATGGATCATGTGATTCTATAGAAGTTTATTCTATCTCTTCCAGTGTGACCAAGTCTTCTTGAATACTCATCGTTTAAAAAAAATGAGTTAGTGGTGGAAATTTATTAAAGAATGAAAATCTACTTAAAATGTAAGTATATCTCATAATGTTCTTAGTCAATATCATAAATGAATTCCTCTTCCTTATGTAATGTAACTTAAAAAAAAATGTTGTCCGTTTACTTTCCTACTAGGAGACTAATGGTCGTTTGTCCCAACACAAGTTTGTGGTTTTCTCATTGTTAACTTTATCCTGATCATGATTTCTATCCCTCTCCATCAGAACTTTACACTTAGTTTATCATCCATATCCATGTTTTCTTACATGGAATCCTAGTATGGGTTATCTTGGATGACCCTTATACCTCTCTTTCTTTCTTTTAAAGTGACAGTTTTATTGACTCTTTTTCCGATGTGGGACTTTCCATTATATTCCCAAGCAAAATTTTAAAAATTGCGAGGACGCAATTTATTGAAGGAGGGGAGAATGTAACACCCCAAGCTTCCTCGGTATGTTTCCTTTCGAATAATGCAATGACGTGCATTGTACGCAACTTCGAGATTTTAACACACCACAACCAATCAAACTAGCCGTTATGAATAGTAATACCTACTTTTAGAAATTATATATATTTTATATTTCAAAATGGACTTCATTTTTGGATTCGTAATATCGAATTTATCCTAAGGTGAAATTTTGGTACTTTTCGGATAACTTTCATATTTTGATGAATAGTGAAAATTACTAAATTTTAATTAAAAACAACTTTTTTAATCAAAATAATTAATAGTGATAAATTGTGAATTTGAGTGGTTTTAAAGTATATTTAGAATATATTTTTACCATTTAATATAATGTTGGTCATTGGACATAATTTTACAATTAAACCGAACATAAACAAGTGTCAATCTTTTGATAGTTATTATCTCTTAAAAACACGCTTTTTGTTTTGACAGGGGGAATTAATTTTAAATTAATTTCTGCCACTTCTGTGTTTTGAATTTAGAAAAATGGATTCCATATTTGGAATCAGGATGTCCAAATTGTGTAAATAGGTAACTTTTATTTTTAGACATTTTGAATAATTACTGCGGTAAATATTTTATTTACCATGGTTAAGGGTAAATCCGGTAAATAAGGGTTAAAAAAATAATATTATAATAATACTAAATTACCCTAAAATGTGTCTTAACCCTATTGGTTGATACATGGTCGACCATGGGCATCTTTGGGTCAATTTTGGGACCCCATGGATCCACTTGTAAGTGATAATGACACTTTATATTAATTAAGTTAAAATGAATACAAAAATGACACAAGCATATATCTTTTAGCAAAACAATTGTTACATAGGGTTATATATGCTGGATTTTAGATTATAAATATTCATTAGAAAGCTAAACAGATTTCCTACATAATTATATTTTATTTATAATTTTTTGACATTAAATAATTTATTTTATTTATGACACAATGATGATGCAGTAATTACTAAAATAGTAAAACATTAACATAATTGATATTATAAATACCCAAATAATTATAATATTAAACTTTTAATGAATTAAACAAATTTTCTAGGATAATATGATATATTAGGATAGATTTATTTGACTTTTTTCGAAGTAATCAATCTTTTATGAGTTTCACAAAAATCAACTAGTGAATAGTGTCAAAATTGACATAAAAGAGTTCTTAAAACAAATATTATATTATTAATTGATATTAAATTCCTAAAAATCTAAGGTTCGGCCAAGAGACTTATATTATGATAGGTTAATCATTAAGGGATCACTTGGGGGTCTTTTGGATGTATATAGTAAGTTTATTAACCATATTATATAAAAATACAAAGAGACATTGTAAAAGTGAAACTAATTAACTTAGAGTTAATACTTAAAGATAAGGTTAATATAAGTACCCAAACCTGTCTAAATTCTATTGGATGAGTTGTTTTCGACCTATCCCCACCTCAACCTTTGAATAGTCAACTTTGGAGCCATTGGAAACCGAATATGAATTTATTATAAATTAATATTTCTAGCTTTTCCAAAGGTGCCCCTCACCCCTCTTATAAAAGGGCACTCCTCCTTCTCATTTCCTCACACCTCTCAAGCCACTTGGCTCGTCCAAACTCTGCCCACCTAAGCTCCCCACATCCCTCTCCTCCTCCTTGAAGCTTCCCCTTAGGCAGAAAGCATTTCAACAAGTCCTTTGGTTCCAACCAAAGTGAGTTACCTAAATTAAAGGTAACGATTTCTCTTAAATTATTTTCATTTATTTTGCTTCTTCAACCCCCAAACTCTTTTTATTTCCCTTCTTTTGTAACAACACCAGTATCCTCAATATACTAGGATGTTGTTATAAGAAGTATTCAAACTACACATACACACAACTCCATCTAATGGATGATGAACATAATGTTTCTGTGGATGGCAAACTAACGCCTCACGAAACGATGATTGTTCAAAAACATCTTACCGCCTCTCATGGTGGACATTATGATGGCACTGTAATTAAATATGATATTAATGATATATATTTTATATATAAGCTTCTGTAATTCCATTTTATTTCATACCATTATTCGTTTCATGTCGTATATACATACGATAATTTCATTTGAGGAAGTGCGGACTACCGCCCCCTTAAAATGATATGACTCGTTCATACCACACATGGAACGTATAAAGGATGGTGTTAATGAACTTAAGTAACATATATAAAATATTATATTATACTGGAATAGTAATATACCTATGTATCATTTGGATTCGATTCTTTTAAAATAAAAAATTAAATGGAAGTAGCGTTCGTGCGTACGTACGGACTACCGTCTCCACGAACGCGATGAGATTCATTATCCATCGTATCCATTCAAGTATAATTATCATTTAATGATTTAAAAATGATTTTTAAGGACTTGATATCATTCTGGATATGAATAAGATACAACAAACATGACTTATGTAACAAAACATATAAAAGAAAATGAGTAAGTTAACACCCGAAACGGCGTTAATACTAAGATATTATTAACAAATCAATGTTAAAAGATCATATATGATATCATATTAAAGTAAATGATTCTTGTATTATTCAATAACAATTATTTCACCATTATACAGGAGGTAAACCTACCATCGACCAAGGAAAAAGTACAAAGTAAGGGATTCTCTTATCTCACTTTCAATTCCGTGAGATTTCCATTGATCACCACTTAATTATTGCATGTGGTGTATGTGTACTGCCCATGATTGTATTAATTGTGTAATATAATTTAATTTATGGGTATTTACATCATCATGGTATGATACTTCTTTCATGGGTGTATGTTTCGTATGTTACCTAATCGATAAGGGAATTTGAGATTTCAATTCCCACTCATTTGGCTTTACGCATATTTCATTGATTATATTACTCCATGATTATGTGTGGAATCACTATTCATTTGATTATGTCATAATTTCCACTCCCCTTCCTGTGGATATAAGTTTGATACACATAATCACTCATTGGTAATTCTCAAGTCATTGATATGAATTTGATAAGAGTAATTTTAACTCATTCACCATTTGATGAGTTAAACATCCAATTCGTTGGTGTTGTTTTTACAAGAATATGTGTGAATATCCTTTGATTGTTTTACACTGAATATCCAATCATATTTAGTGTATTTATATTTGTCACACATAATTATGTCGTTGATTTATCCTTAACCTAAGGATATAGCCTTTATGAGAGATTTCATCTCAATTTACATTCCATTGAGACTTCTTGTTGATATACACCAAATCACTTTTATGTGGTGTATATAATGTACTTTGAAGTAGTATATCATGAATCCCTTTATTCTCATGATATTACAAAGTTCTGATTACCTTAATTATTTGTATTCAATTGTCTCTCTTTTGGTTAGAATCTCTAACTAAAATACCATTTTTAAAATGATTTAAAGACTTATTCATCTAAATCATTCACATTAATGTCCATGTTTTAAAAAATGGTTTTAAGGATTTATTTATATGGACATTAAAGTTTACAAATTAAAACTCCTTTTAAAAAGTTTCAAAGTGGTATGGGACACTTTGATTCAAAAATCTACTTTTAAATGGCTTCTTGACAAATAGTGTGACTTTTAAATGTTTTCAAGAAAAGGGGGATTTTTCTCTCAAGTAGTTTTGATGATTATTTTCATCTATGTCAACATCCTTCATTATTCA
Organism: Viscum album; assembly: GCA_963277665.1. Taxonomy (NCBI): domain Eukaryota; kingdom Viridiplantae; phylum Streptophyta; class Magnoliopsida; order Santalales; family Viscaceae; genus Viscum; species Viscum album. The sequence continues at coordinate 1,351,230,389 of OY728157.1, forward strand.
TGATTGAGGATAATGTGATACAATACAATCTTCCATATTGTATCAAATGAGTTATATTTGACTGTGGATGTTCTATTTTTATACCATTCATGGTTTATGGTTAAAGTATTGACATTTCGTATGCTAGTTTTAATACGAATGTTTATTTTATGCTTAAACCTATTCATATGAGGAATGCATTGGACTTAATAAGTGACGGGTGGAGCCCGCTATAGCTCCTCGATGCATCGGTAGGTCTCATGAGACAAACTAGTGTCTTGGCACAAGGCCTTGGCAAAATCTTATTTGTAGTCTTGGCACGAGGCCTTGGCTATGTGGTTATGATAGTCTGGAATTATGCATTCCATCATTATGAAAGTGGTTATTGATATTTCATGTGATCATTCGACTAGTAGAATATCCATGTGAGTAAGTAAATGGCATTATTTCATTTTACTTTTGCCATACTATGTTGAAGTTCAATTTTAAAAGGCTTTTGTTTTAGTTATAAATTGCGTTAAGTGTTTATGCTTATTTATGAAAGCTTCTGCTATAATGTTATCCTTACTGAGCATCCGAGCTCACCCCTTTCAATGTTTTATTTTTCCCAGGATTATGAAGAAGTAATTTATGAATGACCTGCAGGGATAGTATGAGGGGATATGAAGACAAGATGTTTTTTTTATGATGTAATGTAAAAATTTATGGATGTATCTAGTTATTCCAAGGCTACTAAACTAATCGGTCTTTCGAGACTTGATCTTTCTCATGATCATGCCAATGTTATGTAATAATGCACCGACTCTAGATAATTAGGGTCGGGGCATTACAAGTTATACTTACATTATATGTTTAGAAAATATTTTTGTTATATATCGAAAATGAATTTGGTAGGTTGAAAAGGGTCAAAGATGTAATTATTTAAAATTATTCAGGATTATAATCATGAAATAATTATTATATTTGTACATAAATTTTAATTTTCTACTAATCATGAAATATGGTTATGGAAAATGAACTACGTTACAATCATGGAGTCTGTAGGTCATACATATGCATTGGTAACTTTTCCTATTTTTCAATAATCATTAAGGAAATAAGGTAAGTAATTTAATATCATTAAAAAATGATCATAGATTCATGTATAAAATAATATTTATTTAAAAATATTTATATATATCATCCATGTTGTGTGTTAATGAGAATATTAACATCACTTCATGATGGTCGTAGTCCACATGTACATGGACGATGTTATCAATTTTTACTATAAGAAAGAAAATGAGATATATTATCATTTAATAATGATAAAAATGACATGAATACAATAATTATTTATTTATATCAGATATATCTACTAAATATTTCTTTATTACCTTCCTTTTAAATAGTTAGTGGAAAAAGAATCACATCATTTTGTGAAGTGGTAGGCCGCCAAACACACAATCGACATTATCATTTCCCCAATGGATTGGAATTTTAAAACGGTATATATGATATAATGAATTAATAGGAATAAGTATTTAATAAATATAATTTATATAATTTAGATACATAATCACACCCAAACATATGTTTGAGGTTTTTAGGTAAAAAGTGTCACATTAGTTTGCGAGGCTGTAGTTCACTATACACATGAGTGAAATTATCATATCTCATTTCAGGGTAGAGAATATGGATAGAGTTTATAACCTTAAAATTAAAACATATAAGTATATTTTATAAAATGGTGTTATTATATAATCATAAATGAAGAAAAATTTCAGGATGTGGATGGTTTTATTATATAATCATTTACCTCTTCTCAGACCACCTCATTAAGATTATACAAAAAGTTTTCATAGATAATTTTTATGATAAGAAAGTGGAATATAGGATGAGTGAATGGAATTTGGGAAGTTATTTGGGTCTTCATTTTCTTAAAAAACATGGTTTTATGGTGTGAATAAGATAGGAAATGGGTGGTATTTTATAAGTGACATGAGTGGAAAAGTAATAATTTTTCAAAACAAAAATGTGTAACCATGTTTTTCACATACCCAAATGTTAAAAAAAAAGAATTTGAATTGAGAATAGGATTTTTAGGTTAAAATATTTCCATAAAACTTGTCTCATACATGTCTTTATGTCATTTTAACCCGTATCTTTTTAATTTAATAGCCTTGTCACACCAAATTTTACCTTAAACATGGTACTTAATTTTTATTATTTTCCTTATTTATTTTGGAACAAACTAATATGGCCATATTAAGTAATATATATTATTATGATTATAATTATGGAATCCATTATTTAAATTCCATTCACATATGTGAAAAAATATAATTTAAAATTAAACCCACATACATAATGAGAAAATGTTCAAAAAATTAAAATGTTTTATATCAATATTTAACATTTAAAGGATATGAATGTCCAAAATTGTATCAATTTATATGTAATTAAACTAATTTAACCTTAAAAATATTTTAAAATATAATTTATCTTTATAAATAATTTAAATGAAAATGCTATTTTCAAATAAAATTAAGTATTTTTCACTATTCATGAAAAATGAATACTTTCAGAAGAAACCGAAAAAATCAACCTAAGAGAATTTTGATATAAGATATTAAAAATTATTTAATGTTTAATAAATAAATTTTATAAAATTGGTAGAAATCAATGTTATATTATGTTTGTAAAGACCAACAAAGTCATCTTTATGAAAAGTATATTTTATCCAGATAACATTTCTTTTTCATTAAAATGATTCTTAGTTAATTTTTAATTAATAAATAAATATAATTTTCATAATTATGTTAGTAATATTCTTACCATCTAATTTAAAGCTATATTATAATGGAACTCTATATTAATGTTCATTTAGACTTAGGGTTGTGTGTTCTATAATCTATAAAATAAAATGTTCTTATTTTAGTGTTTTTGGGTCTTATATTCTCTCCAAAATAAATAAAATACAACACACAATTTAATCTAGATATAAAAATCATTGGTTTAAAATGTGGAAATTATTTTTTTGAAAACCCACATCATAAAATAGAGAATAAAATAACCTCTTAATTATATAGAAATGGTGGAAAAGGTAATATGGAATAACAAATAAATAATTTTATATATAGGAAATGGAATAACACATAAATAATTTTCTATGTAGGAAAAAATTTGTTGAATGGAATGTCATAGACATGAATAAATATCATAAATAATTATAGAGTTTAATATAGGGCATTGATCATAAAAAAATGAATGATATATGGAAATTGAAGGACATCAAAACCATAAATCTATGATAATTTTACAATCTATCTAACTCTTCTGATTTAAAGGGAACATGATGAAATTTTTGTATTAGGATCCTTTTCTTAGAGTTGAGGAATAAATTTACTATAGTTGAATATAATGAAATATAATTAATTGATATGGTTCTATTTTATAATCTCAATTTCATCTAGTTTTTATTCTTCTATAAATTTCATATTCAACCCCTACTCCAGGAAATGAATATCCAAAAATGAATTTTTATGTCCAAATCACTAAAATTTAGTTTTAAGAACATTCATGGTCCATAAAAGAGTGAACATTATTTTCATATTTCCTTTATAATTTTAAAAAACTAATATGGTTCACAGAAGTTATCCAATATAATACATTAATCTCTAAAACTAAAAATTAACAGCATTGGTTGATCATTAATATTTATTTTTCAAATAACTTAACTAAAAGTATTCTTATATTAATATGAAATTACATAGGTTAGTGGTATTCTCTAAACCCATTTGATCCATTAATGTTTTGTTCACGCCCTATGGCCTTACTAGATGTGATGAGTTTTCACCTGACATGTGGGTTGTTCTTTTTTCTAAAACCATATAAATATAATTCTTATAATGTTATAAAGTTATAATATGACACAAATAACTCAACATAAAATATTATATAAACCTTAAAGGTTACCAATACCTAAATAAATACATATTTATCATTATTATAAATATTTTGGGAACAAATTAAGTTTGATCCTCACTCAAACATGTTGTATCCATGAAGTTCAACTTTCCACTAATTCACATTTTTTACCATTCAACACATGATTTCAAATCACGAAATAAATACTTATACAATACAATCCTTATAAAATTAATAATTCATAAAACCATAATATCTTTTATTAAAATACATCTATAACAATGTTCTTGAATAAAAACTAAAGAACATTAATCATTCACTTCATCTGTAGTAATATAATTGTCTTGAACTTGATCCCCTAGATTATTTTTAATGATATTTAAATGATGCTAGGGGAATTAACTTTTATAGTTCTCCATCTTATTATTTTTAAATAATTTCAAATTAGAAGGTTTTTTTTCCCTTGAAATAACGAGCATGGTGGTATTATTCACTACACATAAAGAAAACCCTTAATGCTTGTAACAAGGTGTTTCCTTCCAAATGTATCACAAATTATAAATTTATTCTTTTTGTTATTCCCTTTATTTATTTTTTCTCTTCCATACTATTCTTCTCTTGTTACCACTTGAGTCCAAAAGGCTTGGATAATTCATTCCTTGTACTGATGGCACATGATATTATGTCATCATATGATCAGAATGATAGGAAGACTAGTACCCTTGGATATATTAACTAAATCCTATAAAATATAAAGTAAAACATTATATTTGGAATACGTATGTGGTTTGAAACAAGCAATTATAACACTGTAAAGTTGGATATATACTTAGAAATATTTTATATTTTTTTGTATGGGTCTCATGAACTATCTTTCCATATATTCTCGTTTCTCACAAGGAAAATATTTTTCCATGAATATTAACATGAAATCCTTCCACTAAATTTTTTATATTCCCTCCTCATATTTAGTGTTTTTAATTAATAACCACTAGTAATCTACATATATATGATATGATAAAATAAAAAGAAATCTTTCTCTGATTAACTACTTCCTAGAGAAAGAAACATATTTTCTATGTAACTTATCCATTTCTTATATAAAAATGGATTTTTTTCATAATGAATAATGAAGTTTATTGATGCGTGAAGAAATTTAATATCATTAAACCACATGTTATATAAGTAAGATCCTCCATTTGGGACATATTATTACTCATAACATGAGTTATATGGACCAATATGGTTATACTTTTATCTTTTTAATCACAAGATTCAGATTCATTATCTTTCCTGAGGATAGAAATACCTACATGGGGTATGCTCATTTATAATGTTCTAATTACTTATATTAAGCTCCCTTTTAAAACAATATCATACAATATCTTGTATCACAACTTAATGAAAAATAAGTTATAATACCAAAACTAGTGAAACAATTAACATAATTTGAAAATTTTATGCATAGTTAAACACCAAACAATAGAAATTCTTTCATTGGGTACATATTTATTTTCAACTCCTTCATAATGGTTTTGAAAAAACTATGATTTACCCTTAGCGTATACCCTAGGAGATTCAAACTAGGTGTGTAGTAAGGATGGTTTTTATATGCTAGGTGATGATTGGGTCAAGCCCAATTCACCCATTTTGGAGTTATTAGCCCCATGTACATTTTTGCTAGAACCATGTCCACATGTAGTATCGAGACTAAGATGTACTTATTTGAAACCCACCTAATATCTTCCATAAAACAATATACTATGTTGTTAAACACCTATCTTCAAAATATATCATAGGATTATATTCCCTAGTTTTTGTTTTGTTAAATATAATCAATAAGGTTTTCACTTACCATCTTTGGATAAAAAATGTTGAACCCCAACCCAAGTAACATGGAGTTTGTGTCTAATTTTTTACATTGGTATGAGGCACAAGGAATTACATCCCAAAGGACCAATTGAATAGTAGTCTTGATAAACTATATACATTCTTGGAATTAGTATTAAAATTGAAAACATAATATATACAATGTATTTTCATCGATATTTTCATAATTCATCTTAGAGTATTCTTTTATATAAATCACAATACTCTTCCAAATTTACAAAGGAAAATAAAACATATGAAAGGGGTGTGCTCAGATGGTCAGTAAGGGGAAGCGTATAATAAAATCTATAAATAAATAAGGCACAATAAATATATAAATGTTAATAATAGTAACACATGTGAATGAATCAATAACGTGAGCATAATATGGTTGGAATACATGATGATCAAATAATTTCATATAAATAATCACGTGATCCTGAAACATAACCATAGATATTCTAACTAATCAAATAATCACTTGGGATATCAAGAGTTGAACTCATAATGATGGAGTACATAATAATGGAAAACTAAAGCACATCATTGAGGCCTTGTTTAAAGACATATAAAACCTTTGAGTCCTTTTTTAAATATTTCTTCATAACGGGGAAAGACATTAACCAATACCAAATCTAGTTTTTCTCATGAGACCTACCATTGCGTCGAGGGAATACATTGGCCCTTTCCAATCACAAAATATATACAATGAATTTATAATATGAAAGGGGTGAAACATTATCCACATAACATTAATATTTAAACAAACATATGAAATATAAAAACATTCCCAAATTAGTATACAGAATTATATACCATCCAATGTAAAATTAGTCTTATCTAAACAATACTTCCCTAGTCAAACTCATCAAAAACCATATAGAGAAATAATAATGATAATATCATATGGTTTATATCCCCATTATAGTATTAGTTACATCAATATATGTCTTATTATATGGAAATTTATTTCAAAATATGACTTGGAACATTACTAAAATAGAATATTTTTTCTATGAAAATTACCATTTTTTTCAAACATGAAAATTCATAACATATTGTTGAAATTATTTTCTAGGAAAATAAAATTTGGAAAAATAAAAATTTAGAGAATATTAGTAAAAAGGTTTTCATCAAAATAAATCTATAAATATGTAAATAAAACTTCAATGAAATGACATTCATGATGGAGGGTAATTTCCCAAAATGAATTATAAGTTAAAAATAACATTTTTTGAAATGTAAAAATATTAGAAAAGTGCCAATTTTGAAAAAAATAAAAAATTAAATTCAAAACATTTTGTAAAAAATGTAAAAAATGGGTAAATTTTTCCTTCAAAAAGAATCTAGATAATGAAAACGAGTTTTTGAAAACATTTTAAGAAATCATTGTTTTGAAAGTGAAATGATTTTTGACCAAAAGAGAGAAATGAAGTATTCTAGTTTATCATATTTGGGTTTATTATTACTCCTTAATTTCCTATATTATATTTTCATTTGTTTAGGGGATTTAGGAAGGAATTTATTTGTGTCAAAAAATAGTTGTTCTATAATTTTTTTCTTGAGACTCATCCCCTATCTATTTTGTCGAAAACTGTCATCCTCATCAGTTTCATCTCTCAAATAGTTATTAAATTTTATTTTAATAATAATTATAAGTTACAATGAGAGGGAAAATAACATCATTTATAAAAAAATTTTATATATAACTTGATTAGAATAAATTATAATTATTTTATGATATAAATATCCAATAATATACCTATGTTAGACTTAAAAAAATCAACCCTGAATAATGATGAGATTATGAGATAAACCCTTTCAACATAAGTAACTTTGAATCATCAACCCCATGAGGGAAATAAATTTTAAAAAACATTTATTACTTTGAATATAAATTAATTCATGATATAAAGTAAAAAATTTAAAGTATATACATTACAAAAAATAAATAAATGGTGAATATGAGGTGTGTATCATGGAAGAAAAAGTTATACGAGAATCATTTACATTGAGTCCAAATAATAATGTATGTTCCTTATATTTCTGAATAATAATGTCATATTAATTATATAATTTAATTATAAAATTTTCATATTTATTACTCTTATTTAACTTATTTCATTTTATATAAGATTACTTGATCAATTATGTTTATGTTAATGTTTTGACAAAATTTATGTTTTGTGTAAAAATGAATTTGGTAGGTAAACTATAGTCCAAGTGATCATTATTTAAACATATGAAGAAAAATAGTAATGAAATAATTATCCTATTTATACCCAAATTATAATTTTAATACCATTCATGGATGATTATTATGAAAAAATAATTACATTAAAATCATGGAGAGGGTAGGTTATACGTACACATAAGCAATATTTCCATTTTTCAATAATAACTATGGAGAAAAGATATTTCATATTTTATAATTATATAATGATAATAATTTCAATTATATAATATTATTTATATCAAAATACATATATATATCATTCATGTTGTGTGATGATGAAATTAAAGCCACATTGCTTCGTAAAGGTGGTAGTCCACACATACACAAACGACGTTGTCATTTTTCAATGTAAGAAAAAAATTATATATATTCTATTTTAAGAATAATAAATAATATATTAAAATCATAATTATTTCATTTATATAACATATATTCATTAACATTTTCCTTATTACCTTTCAAGTAAAAAAATCTGTGAAAAAAATAACATTGCATCACGAGGCAATAGTTCATCGTACACAAGTGTGACATTATCATTTCCCCTTCAGAATAAAAAGAAAAAACTTTAAATATGATACAATGATTCCATAGGTATATCTATGTTATAATATATATATATATATATATATATATATTATATCCCTTATAATACTCAACCATGAGAGGTTTTGATGGAAAACGTGTCACATCAGTTAGCGCGGCTGTAGTCCGATGTAGACATGAGCGAAGCTACCATTTCCCATTTCTGGGAAGAGGATATAGATATAGTTTATTCTATTGAAAAAATAAAATTTCAAATATGGGAAAGAATTTTTTATTATATAATAATAAATGACTAATATTATATGTATGTGGAAGAATAAATTAAATATAAACACATGGTCTTGAATTTCACCTCTTTTTAGATCAATGATGGATGGATAGAGAGCGAAGGGTGCGTCAGGTGCGGGCTTTAGAGAAGAAAACCCTAGGAGATATGACGGCAGATCCTTTTTGGAGGTGGTCGCAGGCCATGATTCGGTTTCTGTGTTGCAAAAAGAGGAGAAAATTAATCCAAAACCATACAAGCATAGAGGATTAACCGTGTTATCTTTCACGAAAGAGGAGGTAACTTCTCTTGCCTCAGATTTACGATATGCCCTGGTCGATACTTTTTCCATGCAACGCCCTTCGCTGATGTTCCTCCGCAAAACTCTAGAACGTATTGGTTTTAATGATTTATTATAGGATTTCTAAACTCATGGAATATATTGTTTCGATTCTCTTCTAATTATGACTACTATCACTTCTGAGTGAGGGGTTCTTGGACCTTCGGGCGAGCGTCCATGAATGTGTGCAAATGGTCCCCTGACTTTGTCCCTGATTATGCTTGCCGCATTGCCCCAATTTGGATTGCCTTTCCTGAACTGCCAATACATTTATTTAAGAATAATTCATTTTTTTCTATTGCTAAGTTGTTTGGCACACCCATAAGATTAGATTAGGCTACATTGAACATGACAAGGCCATCCATTGCTAGGATTTTTACTAAGATTGATCTTTCAAAGGACCTACCAACTAGCATTTGGATTCAGAATAGAGAGCAAGGTTTTGTGCAAGATGTCGTTTTTGAAAACCTACCTGCTTTCTGTATAAACTGCTTTAAAACTGGGCAAAATTTTAATGAGTGTGGTAAACAAGATAATATTACTACAACCCATTTTAAATCAATTTGGATAGAAAAGTCAAAATCCAGCAATCAAAAGAATCAGGTTGTTGATGCTAAAATATCAATTCCTTTTGATAAGTCTTGTTCTTCTTCTGGTATAAAAGAATCTGGTCAACAGAACATAGTTGATTTGGTTGGCAATGGAGAATCCATTTTAATGGACAAGAATATTCCAAAAGACAATCAGATTTATGAGAATAAAATTTAATATTTTGTTAAAGTTGTCTCGGATGCTACAGAAATGTTTTCTGTTTCGAATAAGATCACTCAACATGAGATTTTTAAGGTCATTAAGGACAAAGGGAGTGACAGCTCTGTTGATGTTCCAATCATTATGGAGGATTCCATTATTGTTGCTCCTAAAACAGAATCTCCAGAACAAAATGTTTCCATTGAAGCTAAAGAAAATGAAGAGGAGTCTGATCATGAGGCTTTAGTTCCTAATGTGTAGGAGGAAGATAAAACTGGCCAGATTGAAGAGAAGTATTTGAATAATATGGCCAAAAATGGTAAAAATCCAATGGTAGATGAGGATGGTTTAATCACTCCTCATCATAGAAAAACTAGAAGACGTAAGGACTACTCGAATACAGAGCGTACTATTGTGACCAGATCTGTCGATGTTTCCAAATCTGAACCTACAAAGGTTCCTCAGGAGAAGACCCAACCTGATGTTTCTAAGAAAAAAAATGCAGATGATCCTCAAGATAAGCATCAGGTTGCGGCTTCCAGTACTTTGCTGTATTATTTTTCGCCGTTTTTTGATGAGCAGGATATTCATGTGTGGAATGATCATATGGATAGGCAACTCGAAATTTCCCATCAAGAGCTTCAAGAATGTAATATTCCAGCCGAGGAATCTATTGATATTAAAAGATTCATTTTTAATGAAAGATTGAATATGAGCACCAAATCTTCTTAATCTCTATGATACTTCTTTCAGATCTTATTTCGATTATGATTTTACTTGCTGGTTGCATGAAGCTTTTAAGATGGATGTTGGTAGGAGCAGATTGAAGGACCTCTTTCTGCTAGCCTCATCATGTTCCCTTGGATTTAGTTTTTGTTATATCATATCTGATGTTATGTCTCTGCTTCTCTAATCTGCTGTTCCTTGTTGGATGGGTTCTGAAGATTGGCCTGCATAGGATATTGTAGCTCCTTTTTTATGATAGAATTCTGGATTTACTCTGTTTGTCTCCCTTTGATGGATCATGATTCTGGAGATTCGTTAAATCTCTTTTGACATGCTGTTTGGACGAGGATATGTCTGATTCTCCATCTGGTTTTTTCTCATTGGTTTCACTGCTAGATTATATTGGGGTTTTCTGGATGTGAATTTTCTCTGACAAAATGGACTCTTTGTTTTTTTTGACTTGTTTTCTGATAAGTATTCTTCATTCTGATTCTGGAAGGAAGATGAATGACTGTAGGTTGATCAGTCATGAAAAGGATAAACTGGCTGTGTTTGGATAGACTTCTCACTTACAGTTTGGTGAGCATTGTAGTATGGTTGGATTGATGGTGTCTTCATTTGAGTTTTGACTTCATGCAGATTTCTTGCAGCTTCTATTCAAATCTCAGTTCTTAATTCTGGACTAAGATCTCTTTTGATGCTGCTCATGGGGTTATATCTGCTCAGTTCCTGGTTTACATTTCTGATAATCTCCATGCTAATATTGGATTTTTACATTGAGGATTCTTTCTCTCTATTTGGAACTTTTTGCTGAATGCTGATCATATTCTGCAAGGATGGAATTCTGTCTGGACTCTGTTGCAGATTGGTTCTCTCCTCAAGAACGATCTCAGGTAAGCTGATTTTTTTTCTTTTGGGTTTGTATTTTTAGGAGTCCCATTGTACCCCTACTGCTTCCATGCTGGAGTAAGAGCATTACACCTCATGTTTATATTGTAACATTTTCTTTTAATAAATTCATTTGATGACATGAATTGGGAAACCAGTTCATGTCATCACCTTCTTAAAAAAAATTCACCTCTTCTTAGAACACCTCTTTAGGATTACACCTAATGTATTCATCAAATGATTTTCTCACCCAAAGATGAAATTTAGGATGAGATAATAGATATTTTTAAGTGATTTAGGTAGGTATTTTTTGAAAAACTATTTTGAAGTTGTGAAGAATAGTGGAAAGAAGGTGTCCTTTGAAAAGTGAAGTGATTGGAAAACTTGTAATTTTTAAAAATAATTAGGTGTAACAACATTTTCCACATACCAAAAAGGTCCAAAAAATATATAGATAATTATAAATTAAAATGTCTAAATATTTCCAATAATTATATATATATTAGAGATGTTTTAGGTCATTTAAATAGTTTTATTTTTTATTCTAATCCCAGATTAAACCAATTTTTACATTAATTGTGGTAATTGATTCTTATTATATTCACTATTCCTTTTAGTTATAATTAATCTAAAATTATTTGGAAATATAAATTATTATTATTGTTCCAAATATATAAATAACTTTGATAAATTCCATTAATATAAGTTTAAATTTTTAATTTAAAATTAATCCCATAGATGTGATGAGAAAACAAGTATTCCGAGAGAAAAAGTTCAGAAGTTTACATAGTTTGTATATCAAAATTTAATATGAAAAAGATTAAAATGAAAATATTGGATTAATATATATATATATATATATATTTGAGATTATTTTAGTTATACCAATTTATAATGTAATTTAACTTTATAAAAAATTTAAATTAAAATGTATTTTTCAATTAAATTTGGTATTTTTCTTTATTCAACAAAAAATAAAACATGTTTAGAAAAATTTTAAAAAATTAACCTTATATAATTTTGATTTTAATTTTTAATAAATAAAAATTATTTAATTATACAAATGTTTTGAAATTTTAAAGAATTTATTTTAAATTATGTCTATAAGGAGAGAATAAACTACCTTTTAAAAAATATACAGTTATTCTGAAAATATTATATTTTAAATTTAAATTAATATTACATTATGTATAATAATTAGATAACTATAATTTACATAACATATTTAGTAGTATTCACACGCTCATGTTTACATCTTGGTTATAATTATATACTATAATATTGTTCATTTAGACTCAGGGATGCGTGTTCCATAATGTATCGAATACAATATTATTATTTTAGAAATTTAATGTATTATAAATTGTTTTTTTGGTTTTTATATTTGTGTAATAGAAAATGGTTAGTGTTTAGAGATGTAATATGGTTAGTATATGGTGAAATGGTGATTCAGATAGGTTGTGTGATGTTGTTTAATTTTTATCATGTCTTATTTAGTAAAAGAAGTGTTATGTAGAAGAGTGTCTAACACATAGTGGATTTTCATATCATTATGTTTTAAGAATGAGTTTGAATTTTAAGAAGGTGGACATTTTTTTGGTACCAAATATTGAAATTGAATTATTAAGGTTTTAACATCCTAATGATATGTTTTTGGGATTCGATTTATGGCTCGAGTGGAGACCTAAGGGTCTGGGGAAGCATTGGAGATGTGTCCAGTGGCTAAGGCTGTAGAAATTCAGTAGAAAATGTCACCAGCTAGCTGGTGTGATGATTAGTGGCCATGAAAACTACATTGGGACATTATATAGATGGTGAGATGTAGGGACTAGATGGTGGGGATTGGGTGCCTTTTTGGTGGGGTTAATTGAATCTTTTCTATATTGGTAGCTATTGAGATTTTAATGGGTTTATGGGTTGGAAGGGGCCATTTTTACTAGCCTCCCCCACCCACTCTTTCCTCTACATTAAAACACATCTATAGGGGTAGTTTGGATGCATTATAGTGGTTAATTGAATTTGTGAAATGTATTTATTCACCTATTCATAATTTTAATAACTAACCTCTAATTTTGGTCAAGTTTGATTTATGTTTTGGCAACAATTCCAACAATGAATGGTGGAATCAACCAAGATCGAAGGGTATTTTTCATTTCTTTCAAAGAGGAAATTCTAAGATGTCATTTTTATGTCATTGGAAGTGTTTTAGTTTTACTTGTTTTTTTGAACATTGAATCAATTTTTCATTTAATCTTGTATAACTATTGGGGATTTTTTGTAGCCCATGACAGGAGGTGCACCAAGAGTAAACTGAACTAGGATTCTCATGATTATAAAAAGCAGTCAGTTCCTATTGAGTATTTAGGATGTTATGATGATTTTAATTTAATTTTTAAATTTATTATAAATTCTTATAATTAATTTTTCACATTGTGTGGAATGAAGAATGTTATTGGGGTAGTTGGAAATTCTTGGTTGTCTTTGAAGTGTCTTAGTGGAAGTCGATGAAGGGTTAACTCCATTATTGAGCCAGGGGGAATCTATGATAAAAAATATTTTTTATGTTTTTTAATGGTGTTTATGAATTCATAATTCATGGGGTTTTAGAATGGGGTTTAGGGAATGCTATTTCATTATATTTATGAGATGGGATTGTAATGGGCCTCCCATTCATATAATAAGTGGTCTTTATCACTTTTATATGTTTGAATAACCCAGTGAATATGAAATCAAGTGAAAAATAATGTCATATAAGCTGATGAGAGACCTTGAGGAGCTCTTGAGTGGTAGGAAAAACATAATATATCCAAAATTGAGTTACTAGGGATCATTTTTAGTCAAGATAATATAGGATCGAAGTGATGATAGGTGATATAAGAGCATGTATCGTGAATGACTAGGAAATATTTTATAAGGTCATAGGAGAGTTGTGCTATTAACTCTAAGAAAGATGAATCCTTAGGGACTTGACATAGGATAGTGGGGATGGGTTGCCTCTCGGTGATGATGTATGGGATCTCCCTTAAGAGATGTTATATTAGATCTAGGTGTGAGTATTGATAGTTGTTTTGGACTTATAATTGACATTCCAAGTAGGTTTATGATGGGTATATGGCCCAACATGTGAAGAAAAAGGAGCTATAGAATTTCACGATTTGGGACATTACTTGGGTAGAAAGGCTTGGATTGATGAGGATATTAGTGAGGATCGACATGATCTTCAGGTCTGGGATTTAGAATCCTCCAGGCTATGATGTCACCATTAGGTGATGAGTGTGAGCTCATATTGATGACCAAAGAACATTGAATGTTTGGAGGACCAAATGGATGCCTTTTCGTGTGAGTTGACATATAATGAGATGTGGTTCTAGGTCTTGAGAGGCAAGATACCTAACATCGTCTGGTGTGTGTGTGATGAAATACATTCCATGTTAATGTTTTAAGTGCTTGATATGAACACCCTAATGTATGGTGGGGACGTTTTAGGGTAATGAATGTTTCTTTTTTCCCCTTTGGGTATTTTTCAAGGACCATTCTAGATTTGGATTGGCTATATGATTATATAGTTGGTCCCTACCCTAACTGATAGGTCCTTGATTATATAAGTTGTCAGACACATGAGTGATATGGATGGTTTGGTTGAAACCTGCATGAGAGGGTGTGGGAAAATTGATGATATATGACCTATCCATGAGTGGATTAGGTCAATAGAGAGAACTTCCCCTAGGGATGAGTCATGGGATGACACAACGTGAGACACAAGGACCTCCCTCGACTAGGGGAGGGATGGGTTGAGTATTATAAAAATATGACCATTCCCAGTGTCTGTAAGTATTGGGTTGAGGTTTTTGACATCACCCTACTCAAGGTATTTGGGTACAAGTTATGAATAGGTACAATAGTATGAGGTGAAGAGTCAATTTCATCATGTTGTTGATGTTGGTATGGTTATGTTCTCGGTATCCTGTTTGACACCTAATACCCTTACAAGTGTGTGTACCTCATTGGGTTTTGTATTTTCCTGGTAATCACATGGAGAGTCGATGAACATGTTTAATTATGTATTTTATTACCTCATTCATATAAATTCATATGAAGGTTTATATGAATGTTTTGTTGTGGGACCCAACTGAGTTATATGTAACACACTACATTTGCTTCTCAATGTTTATCCAGACCTTCTGTCTGTATTTTAGGTCATAACATAGGTTGTGCAGAAGATCGGGTTGGAGTAGCTTGAGGGAGCTATGCGATTTGTTTGCAGATCAGGAATGGAAGTAAGGCCAGTGTGTGTAAATTTTATTTTTTATCCGGGGTTAGCAAATTAGGTGATTATTTGTATGTTACGTATAAAAATATCATATGTGCTATCAGATTTTTTTATTATGTATACTCTAATGTGGATGTTTTTTGGTTATGTATTGTTATTTTTTTTTCAATTTCATAGACAATATGATTCATGTTTTAGTCCCTCTCCACTAGTCGATAGCCTCTGTTATATGGGGGAACACTTAATACCATGTAACACCCCTGATGTATACCATGTTGACTATCCTGGGGTGGGTCATTATATTCATCCCCTGAAAAAATAATTATAGTATTAATGAAGGAAATTAAATATATAATGAAACATAAATAGATTAATATATTATTTCTCTCCCTTTGATAATAAATATCTATTCAATAAACAAGGGAGGGGGTGAAATAACTAAAAATGATAACTAAATAGATTGATATTGAACATACGTAATCACTATCATTTTTAAAATGAATCCTTTAGAAGAAACTAAACATATTTTATTTTATTCTATGTAAGAAAAACACCAAAATTAACACTCCTTTCACCACAAAATCCTTGAATAAGTAGTACTTTATATCAGTGTTCATTGATTAATAATGATACAATATATTTCTTCAAGGAATCATTTTAAATTTAATTTTACATCCCATGAGTTGAGGAAACTCCACATCCACCATAGGATCTTATAATTGACCCTTTAACCACTATAATTTGTGTTTTAATAGAGTTTAAGAGACATATTACACTTCAATAATTCCCAAGGTCTACGTATTTTTCTTCTTTAGACACCATGTCACACACCATTATACATGAAATAAAACTCTACTGGATACTGATATTATATCATTGATATTTCACACTCAATACCTATATATATATATCATAAAAGATCAATCCCCCCACTATATAGTATTTAAATCCACAATTAACCCTTACATTAATGTATAAAGGGATCCGATTTATAGATACAATATTATATTCACTTTATTTACATTGAAATAAAATGTAAAACATAGTAGTATTTGATCAAGTAGAATTCAAATAAAGTAAAATAGAATTATATTTTACAAAAACTATTGAGTCAAATCATTTCCATTTTTTCTAATGATATATTAACACCCATTGAAATGGGGGTAGAAACTAGATATGAATCCTTTATTCTAAACACCTTTGAATTTTCATAGGAATAAATATAGTTTCAAAATAATATGATTACTATCATGAGAAATTGGATGAACTAAGAAACACATAATCTACACAACTATCAATATCTATGTAATTTTCCTTATTTTCAAAAAATCAAATCACAAACACTTACCTCATTTCCAAAAAATATCGTATCATCTATATAGAAAATAACTATTTAATATACTTCTTTATCATATTTGATGTAGAGTTTTAACTGAACTCTTTCATTTTTAAACTTTAGTGACTTCATGAATGTATCTATCTTATAATATAATGATTTTTTGTCTTTATTTAAACAATGTGGGACCCTTTTTAACTTGTAAAAAAATCATTAATCATATCCATTATAGAAACATTCATATTTTTCAATACAAAAACCCCCTTCTAGCTCCCTATTGAGGATAGATAATGTGATATCCATTTAGAAGATGTTATATTGTCTTTTGATGTGATAAAAAATAGAAAACTTAATGGTTCCAAGCCTAGAAGTTAGTGAAAAAGTATTACCAAAATCAATTCCTTCTACTCTTGAACATCCTCTGAATACAAGTCTTTCATTATCTCCCATCACCTCTCTATTTTCATTCAACATGTTATATAAATACTACATTATTCTATTACCATTTTTTAGTTATTTTAAGCATCATATACTTTGTATTATTCTTCTTAATATAATATAATTCTTCATTCATAAGATTAATCCTTAATTGATACTCATAAGAGTATTTCATTTATCATTGATAAACTTATTAAAATAATGAGGTATGTAATTTTTTCCTCAATGTTAACATTTTTTGAATCATATTTCTTTCATATAAAGAAATATTTCTGTCCTTTTCCTACATTCATTACCTTATATGAGTTCACAAAATTTTTCTTCATCTATATACATGGATTAATCATCATATTAAACCTATTATTCTTCCAAATTTCAATTATATTCAGTATCATCATTCATATATTTAATGAATTTTTCTTCAAAATCTATAACTATGGGACATTCTTCTTTATGTGAAACATAATCCTTTGAGTGTTCCATCACTTTTACATCAACAATATCTGCAATATTTTATATATCTTTATTATAGAATTAGTATATTGGTCCACTGTCAAGGTGTCATTAATTACTATGGGGTATTGATTTATGAATTTACAATATCAATTCCAACTAAAATATATAATGGTGCATCAAGTGCCAAGTAGCGGTTTGATCCCATAAATATAAATTATCTCATAATGAAATCATTAAGTCAACAGTTAAGATGAATTAATGAAGTAATTATATATATTTTAAAAAAACTAGTAATAACTATGAATGATATGTATATCCACATTTTATACATCTGGGTTCATGAGATATTGAATCATGAAAAGATATAATGGGTAGTCGAGTTGTTAAAAATGGATATGTGGAAACCCATAGAAAATTAATCACCCTTAAATCAATCAATTTCCCATTTCTTATGGTCATGTATTTAGTCTTATTCAATAATTAGGTGATCCCAACCCAAGTTTGAACATAGAACATAAAATATCTTATAGTAAAGAAATATTCTGAACAATAGTTAATTCCTTGAATTAATATTCATCAATAAAATATATAACGTTCACGATCAGTGATTATAAAAATACATGGAATAATGATTTAACACAAAAACCTAATAAAACTAAAAATTAAACATCAATATTCAATATTCCTTCATTACAAAATATGATAGAAAAAATTAACCTCTATTTGGAAGACATTAGAAGGGAATCTAGAAACCTAAAAACAATTAGAGCCACCTGCCTTCAAACCTCTATCCACATACCCTCAAAGATATATAACTAAAATTATACCCCAAAATATTACCTAGAAACATTTATATATAGAAAATAAATCCACTCACATATCTCTATATATCTCCATATCTATCAATAATTATCCTTAATATAAATTCCTCAAAGATATGAATTTATATTCCAACCACATTCCACTTGGAATGTCCATAAATAATTATCATATCAACTCCAAAAATATAGGACATGGAAATTTTTCTAAAATTATGTTATTATTTTGAAATCAAAAGAAATGTTGACGATAGTTCTCATTATGATTAAAATATTCTATGATGAATTCTAATTTTAATTTGATACACACCATAGGATTTTTATCTTAATTTTTTTTTTAAAATTTGCGATTTTTAATCATTTCACCCCGAAACATATATGAATTGTTAAATTGTTTAAATTTATGCATTTTGGATTTTATCCAAAACAAAATCACATAAAAATTCACAGTGCATATTCTATTTTCTCTACCCATAGCTAGGATGAAATATATTATATACAATAGTATGGATACCCCCTGAATATATCAGCACATAAAAAATGGAGTGTAGTCTTATATTTATGATATTCACATAGGATTATTTGTGTAGTTTCCACAAACCATCCAGGATACCCTATTACCTTGATACTCGATCCGAATCATTCATGGATCATAAGGCATTCCCAATCCCAATGGGTTGGAAACTAGAACCATGCATCATTCTAGAAATAAAATTTATTGATTTTTCTAAAAAAATTGGATGAAAATGGATATAAGTGGTTATGATAACACACCCCAATTAGAACATTGCATAATTTTTTTTAAAAAAAATAATAAAAAAATAGATCATCAATGTACACAAAATATTCCCAGAAAAAAGATTAATCTTCCCATGCAACAAGTGTATAGAATCTCTATAAGTAACCAATATCACTTTGAGTCCCAAGGGTTTACAAAACCCACCACCTACAAGTGGTTCATTTTTATTACCCGGAACTAGGAATAATATAGTCTACAACCACTCGAAGGAAAATGTTTGGTGTGAGCTCAACAACTCAGTTGGTTCTCACCAAATGTTCAATAAACATTATCATAAAAATAACCCAATTATTATATAAGTTTTAATAAATAGTGGAATGAAAAATCATTTTATTATTTTTTTTTAAAAATCATTCATATCAAATGACTGAACAAATCTCAAAAACAATCCTAAATGAAATATTATATAAAATAGATTGATTGAATAAAAACATTAAATAATAAAATATCAGGGATCAGGATACTTATATTTGAATACTTTTATCTATACCCTATTAGGGGATCTTATTTTGGGAAATAAATTTACACCCCATTATGGGAGCCCTTATTGGGAAATCAAACTACACCAAATTATGGGAGCGCATATTGGGAAGTTAATCTAGTCCCTATTAGGGGACCTCATTATGAGTTGTAATTATAAACCCTATTAGGTGATACAATTATAATAAGTTTGTATACACAATATTAGGTGATGAAATTATGGGTATTACAAATACCAATCAACCATGGGAAAATAAAACATTTAATATAAATTCAAAATCAATGACCCAATTTTAGTTTTCTACATGCCATTTTCATTTGAAAATAAAATCACAGTCTTCATTAAATTCATGTCGTTTTAAACAATCTTTAAATTTTATCGCTTTTTTGATGGTTCAATAACTAATCAATTTCAACAAATTAGTATTCAAATAAATCCATCAATTTTATTAAATTGTCTAAACAATTTCAATTTCATTGAAATATAGGTTTTTTTCATAAATTCCATTCCAATATCATAATAAAACCCCAACCATCTAAAATCATGTTTTATAGAATAATTTTAAAACTCCATTCAATTTAATCAATAAATTAATTGTTTTAAATTAATGTTAATTATTTATGGAACCACCTACCTTTAATCATTGAATCAAATCAGCATAACATCCATAGTGGGATCTACTAACAAAGACAAATGTTGTAGGTGATCAAGAATCACATTATAAAATAAAGAACCATCAATATAAAGTTTATATCAATCAATATCATGATGATATATCAATCAATTAGGAGGAGAGAAGATGATATTAGAGTAAAACCACATGATAAAAGAGTTACTAACTCAATAGAGATGAAATAAGATCAACTGTGCTAATATCCACCAAGAGAATGGGTTTAATGATCCAAACCAACTTCAAGAGAGCCTTTAAGGATGTGTAAATTGATTTAGGGCTAATAGGGGTATATCCGGGGTAATATTAAGTGTTTCAAAATTTTATAATTAATTTTCACGGTATTACAAACTTGTAGGCATGGTTTGATGTTGGGTTAGTAGAAATAATGTGCCCTAACCATGTTCCATACATGGGATTTAGTATTGGGTTCATGGTCTAGAAACATATTTAATTTAACCTTGTTGCAAAATTTATAAACGCCACTTCCAAAAGTAATATTTACCATCAGTTAGGACACTTGGAAACCATATAAGGAAGAAGAAGCTTCATGATCAGCAACCGAATCCTAAAGGAGGTAAAATGTATTGTGATGAATATATCAGTTTCCTCTTCCCCATATTGTAGAGGATTCAAGTATGAAATGTTAAATTTTCATTAATGCAGCTAAAATTTTGTAATTTATTCCTTTTAATTTAAATTTATTTTCTATTTTTTCCTCTATTGTGATGTTCTATTCTATCCCGTTTTTTGTTTTTCTTATACCCATATGATGTACCCCGTGATATCATTGTCCCTGGTTATATATCACTAAATAATTGTGAGTGGTCTAATGGGTATCATAGTGTGATACTTGAATTTATGAATTTAATTATCTATCAATTTCTCCCTAATTATGGTGTGATATTGACGGGGGAGTGTAGAGGAGTTGGTGTCTCTCTGTATTTCATTAATACTATTTCATAATTCCTCAGTTATATTTCTATTGTGTTAGTTGATAATCTACATTAAGATCTTATGAGTAATAAAATAATAAAAATAATATAATTTTGATAATATTCAAGTTATTGTGTTTCCACATTGAGCTAGTTGATTTAGAATATATTTAAATAATGATAGAAATTATTATAATTCACTATAGGACATCGTGTGTTTCTTAATAATTATTTGTGTTCTTGTTATTGAATTTTGATTTCATTATATGAAAAATAATAAATTTTAATAGAAAACCCCACTTCTCTCTTATTTTAAAACATTGAAAAAGAATTAAAAACATTCATATGTTTTTAGATTGTTTTTCTCTATACCCATCTCCTTGAGAGATGACCCTAGTTTTCCACTAGGCTGTATTCAAGGTATTACAATTATTTTATGATTATATGTATTTTTATATCCTCATATAAAAGTTATATGGTGATTGTGTTGTAAAAAATTCTATAATTATACATTTTCCCCTGAAAAAATAGTGTACAATGTGTGTTACATTATCAATTTTAATATATTGTGACCTCAAGACCCTAGAAAATATTTTCTACTTCAAATATTTTGTGGAAACCTTATTTGTGTTAGCCATAAGAGATTATACTTTACCATGTCTCAAAAAAAAATATATAGGCATAAGTATATGTGTGTGGAAAAAATAATTATAGAAAATACCCATTAATTATTTCCACAAAAATATTTAAATATTTGAACTCTATTATAGGATTCTGTGGATTCATCATTTTTGTAATTTCTTCAGTTCATTGGAAATAATGAATGGAATCTCTAAATATTTTATCTTCAGGATGTAATATTGGGAAAATATATTTTCTTGAATATCCAAGTAATTTTATCTTTTAGATCATGTATTCCTCCCCACAAGAAGTGGTTACAAAATTAAAACTTTTTTCCCAATTAATTATTAGGCACACACCAATGAAACAATCCATCACTAAATTACTTAAACTATACACAATTATCATAAAGGTAATTTGTAAGTTCAAATTAGTTCCCCTTATTTTTTTTTGGAGAAAATATGGTTGATTATATAATTTTATAAGTAGCAAGAAATTATAAGAAACAATGATCATGTCATGGGATCCATTATAAATATTTGTACATCTAGAAACTCCCCCTTGATTTCAACATATTAGTCTCCATATAGTTTTAGAAACTCCTTCATTTATATATAGTTAGTGAAAACATTTCAAAATAATTATTTATAATTAATCTCATTTTTATACTATTTGAGTAATAAAATCTTATAGATCAATTTTTTTTTAATTTTTTTTCACTAAGTATTTTATTGATTCAGGAATTTTGTAGAATCCCATTTTGGGGGGAATGAGATATGGGATAATAATTTCCATATAAGATGATACTATGTAATAAATTGTCTATATTTTTGTGCTTTAACTATGTCCTCATAAGTGTATGGATTTTATAATATAATGTTCTTAAAAAATCCCATTAATTTCTTATGAAATTACCTTAAGGAATATTCACACTCATTACACATTTTATTAAGTGTATCCTCCCAGATTTTTGGTTTCACCATTCGGGAAGTGATTAATATATTATATATCTCATTTAATAATTCCTTTAAAATCATTTAAAATGATAATATTATATCCATTTTAAATAGATTCATGATAGGTTTACTAATTTGGAGAATGAATTTAATTAAAAACTGTTAAAAAAGATATGACACAAAAAATATCTTAATCTTCCTCACTATAATATGTTCCAAAAATTCTTGTATCCCCTTTATTTTTGTAGGAAAAACCTAAATCCTATATATTAAAATATAGTTTCCAAGTATTATTCCAATTTTTTACATGAACCAATAATTCTATGAATTTTGAACCATGTATTAATATTCACATCATTTGAACACCATGTCATGATTTTTGAGACATACATCAAACCATTATATATACTTGAAATAATTATCCATGAAAACATTAAAAAGACATTATCCTTTTTATGAATGTCATTTTATATTCGTAACTAAAATTTTGTGTATACATTTCATATAGTAGATTGCATACATTAGTTGGAAAAGGTTTCATAAGGAAATATATGGGTAATTTTTCCTTCATCATTCTATGTCACTAAAATTTTCTTATATATGATGTATCCATCAGGAAAATAGTAAAACTAATATCTAGCTAAAAGTTACTTTAATGTTTTTTTTCAATAAATAGAAGGGGAATGTGATATCTCTATATTAAATTTATAATTTGTATGTAGTTAATAAAAACTCTCCAATACATAAATGTTCTGGTGGAAATCCACACATCATCTTTTATTACCAAGACCATACCAACATTATTCATTTCCAATAGATTTTGTTAGAACCAATCACTTTCAATAAATTATTATATTATCCTAGAATACAATATTTTCAATAATTCATTCACTATAACCACATTCATTTGAGGTTTTATCTACTTTGGTGATACCTTCTAGGGTTCCTATCTCCAGTATCCAATACTATTATTTGGTAGTTATGATTTAATGTCAACATTTAGTTTTATATCAATGTACAACTAGTTTCATTATATTGAATCAAAATTTCTCCTTCTCAACTCAAATGATTAACCATTTTTTATTTCCATCAATAGTCATTTTCCCTAGCATAAAATTGTTTTTTTAAGAATGATTGTAACAAATTTTTCTTCTTACATCACTAGAATAGAGAATAATGACATCCCCAAGAATCAAAAATAAGTTAAAAAAATTTGACAATTATTTTATGGTGAACTCTTATGGTCTTTTTATTACATAGATTGATATTTTTTAAAATATTCTATGGAATGAGATTAAAAATTGACTTTGAAAAAGAAATGGTTCCTCCATAGGTGCATCATATAATTGTATAATAAATTGAGAAGCTACTTAGATCAAAAACATTTGTTGGTGATTTTTTTTAATTATATATAAGAAATATTAACATAAAAAATCACTCCAAAGCCCTATAATTTCATTATATTAGATATTTGGTATTTTTTGATCTTTTAATTCACCATTTGTTGAGTGACCACCATAAAAAATTGGAAATTTATGTTTTTTTCATTAACATATCTAATATTCTTATATTGAGCCTAAAGATTGACATTTTTATATAATTTTATGGGAGGGAAATCTTTTATGTAAGGTTCCAAATTAATTGGACATCAAGTGTCCTTAGTAGTCATTTTTCACTCCAACTAATATTATTTACTAACCTCAATTGAGGTATCCATCTTTTCCACTATTATCCACTTCATTTTCTTATTCAACGTAATTTTCCATATGTTTTTCAATATCGATAATCTTCCTTCCTCTCCAAAATGTCATATTTTTTTCATTTAACTTTATAAAATCACTTTTACTAAAAAAAAGTACTTGGTCATATTTCTGGAATCTTTGGGGATAGATGTCCCAATTGTTTCTCAATGTTTCAAAAAAATAAAGGGGATTCATCATGAATTCCAATTGTTTTTATAGATTTATCTCAAATTTAGAGATATATTTTGTGTTATTATTAATGTATTGTTTCACCAATGCTTCAAAATTGTAATTTTCTTCTTAAACATGAATTTAATAGAAACTTTTAATAGGGATACAACATAATTGTTATCTTAGGGATCATAACTTTTATCAAATGGGTGGAAGTCCATGTTTTCCTTTTTGAAAACCAAGTGGACCATAACAATAATTCACGTTTTTTCTCCTTTCGGATATTTTTAACCTTTGTTTTAGTACATATTCTTTAATTATTGAAAAAATGGTGATAATTTTTTTTGAGGATAATTATACCTCATAAAGGCCAATTAAACCATTTTATTCTCTTTATTATTGGTCTAAAAACCTTAATAAAAGTGTAATCCTGTAAAAATCATCAAATAAAGTCTATATCATGTCTTAAGAAAAAAAATTAATTTGGAAGGCCGACATCATGTCCAATTAATTTAATATATTATCTATGTATGATGATAGCTTAATTTTTTCTTCCACTATGTGAATACCTTATTCTATCGGGGCACTAAATCTTATCCCTTAAGATAAGTTAATAAATATTTTTTCCAGTATCTCTTTTATTTTTGAGGGTATTTTTTTGACAACCATTCCTTTGACTACTATACTAACCATAAATGATGAATTTAGTTAGAAAATAAATTAAATATTATATATCTACATCAAATGAATTAAACTATGTTGTGGGAATATAGTAATTCATTAATTTTTTCCCCTGACTCAAATATATATTCTCTTTATTATTCAGTGACATTATTGTATCTATTGATATTTTTCCCTATTGGAATGTACTTACATAATTTTCCTTACAATATCCTCCAAAGTGATATTTAAAATAGATAATAGTCTTTTCAGCTAATCCTTATCCTGTTTATTCAAAAAAATGTAATGATCTCAAATTTATTTCATCCTTGTAAATTGAATTTCATTTGAAAGTATAATGAATTTTCAAAAAATTAAATTGGATTCCAAACCAATATTTATTTTATAATACAACATATATCTAATATTTTGTTACATTTAAATTAAACATATCTTTATCTTGAATTTGAGGTTTTAAATTTGTGGCCTTGGGATATTAAGAGTGTTTCTATTAACTAATGGATGTCAATATTTCATAATGTAAAACTCTAGTTTTGGTCTTTGGAAATCATCAAGTATGTGTCCTAGTTCATTTTCATTCTTATTAAAGAGAACATGGTCTTAGATAATTTTTTTAATCGGTCTATAAAAGTAGCACAAAATATTTTTATCAAAATAAATTTTTTTATAAGTATATACTCTCCTTTATCAAATGTGTTTGGAATGGATAATACAACAAAGATTAATAAAAACAAATAAATGAACAACAATACTTATAAAATGAAAAATAAATGGAAAAAAATAATAAGAAAATTAATGAAATTATTATAGAAACTAACTAAACAATTCATTTAGTTTAATAATGTGTCATGTATCCTTTGAAATAGTCCCAGTAACATGTTCCAAGTATATGTATTATCACTTCCATGAGATAAAGAAAAAATATTAAAATTTTAAATCATCACCCCTATAATAAAACTACACAAACATAATATATATTTTTAATCTATATGATAAACCATTAAAAACTATCACATAAAAAAACATATAGTAATTATGAATTTTTTTCTAAATTTTAGAATCAAAAAATAAAAGTAGAAAACACTAAAATATTGAAAAATTAATAAAATTATTACTTATTCTTTTCAAATAAATAAACAAAAAATTAGATTTAAATGATGGGTACCAAAAAATGATTTCATTCACTTGTGGATATGATTGAATGTATTAGTCTTGAAATTTTTATGGGTAACCAATTTTCATTAAATCAAATTTTATTACCCATATCATAAATATAGTAATTTTATAATACCAAAATAGAACACTTTATCCTAGATACAATAAGTTACAATAATTATTGAAAAAAAACTATCAACACTACTATCATAGTCAAAATCATCTTCTATATCAATTTTTCTCCTATAAACATAACATTTCTCAATTAATTTATAAGGAATAAAATAGAAATTCATCACAAATTAACTGTAATTAAAAAAAATTATTAGATTAAAATAGTCAATAAATAATAAACAACAACCTATATATTCTTAATTGACCCCCCATAAGTGATTATACACACTGGAATGAATGTAAAGTAATCCTATTATGGATTTTATATTAATTGATCTAGAATATATTAATGTAAATGATATGACAAAATAAACCTTCTAGGGAAATTAAGGAAATTAAATAATAATTCAAACCCAAAATCCATGTCCTATAATATTGTATTCGTCACATCCTTTATCTTTATTTAATCATAAAATTCATAAAAAGGTTCTTAGTCCACTCATAATTTGGAAACACTATAATATATACATTACTAACTGTGTTACCGCATAATGATAAGTATTATGATAAAAGGGTACATTTAGTGAACTCCCCAATCATTTATCCTTTTTTAATTTTCACCAAGTATATATATATATAAATATTAATTGATTATGAAATAATGTGAACGTATTTCATCCTAATCATTGCATTTAAATTGCATTAACATTAATTATATTGAAATTATGTAATATATCATGAGTTATTTTTTCATATTGATAACAAGAATGGAAATCATGATGAGATAAATAATGGTTATTACCATGGGATGTTTGTTGAAACATAGGGTTAGATTCCTAGGATAATCATTTGAATAATAATTCTCATGAATTGTGAGGATTTTCCAAGGGAATGAGAATTGGATAATAGAAATTTTTTATTTAGTTATTATATTTTTATTTATTTTTGACACATAAATAATCCTCTATATCCTATGTTTTATGGTTTTTTATTTTATGTGATGTAATTTATAAGGTTTTTCAGTGATTAATAGAACATGTAAGGAGTTTTGATTTTCAAGAGTGACACTTGAAGAGGGTTAAAATGAATATAGTTCTCAATATGACTTTTACAAGAACAAAATGGGTGGGGTTCTTGTTTAGGAAGTAAAATGGAATATCTAATAAGAAAATAGTTGTTTGGTACTTCATAGACTGAGGAAAAAGTGCCAACTATCTAATGGTGAAGTGGAAGACATGTCATAGAAATTAAAATATTACAGTTATCGTTGAACGGATAATTTAGAAAATTGTTTCAATTGAGAAATTCAATATCTATAATGTTAAAGCTCATGTATATCATGATATATTTCATGGGGTTTGGTATAAATTTGATTTAAGGAAGAGGAAAAAGGCTTCAATATTGAATATATTTATGAAAATAGTGAATTGGTTTTATGGTAATTAAAATTGTGTTTACCATGAAAAGTTCTACGTACGGTGGACATATTAAAGAAATCAATACATTGAGGAGGCTTGTGCCTAGTTAAGTGATAAATACTTGGAATTTTATAGCTGATAAATGATATTTCAAATGGGAGACATATTTCATTTAACATAACATTATGTGAGAATAAAATACCAATATTAAACAATGAAAGAAAAATACTACATTGAACATGGAGTATTGAAAACTATTTCATAATATTTTTGAGAAATTTGACTAAAAAGATTTCAACATATCATGGTAAAGTAAAAAATGTCAGAACCCCCGATGATTTAAATATTTTGAGAATATTAAATGAATTTTCTTATTATATAACCGATGGGATACATAAAATTGATCCCTAAATTATTTAAATAAATAATGGTGAAAAAGTGGTCATGAATGATCAATAAAATTATAAAATGAAGTGGGAAAAGTTGATGTGGGGTTTATAAAGTACAAGAGTTATAATTTTAATTTAAAATTTAAAAATTATTTGAAGGAGATAATTTGGATATTTATGATTATATTAATAGGGGATTTTCATGAATTTGTGTGTAAGGAATACACAAAATATAAAAATGATAAAAAAAATGAGGAATAAGAATTATTCTCTTTATATTTGTGAGTAATCATCACAATGACTCAGTGCATCATAGTAGAATTATATACACACCCATTCAATATCATGAACACATATGTGAAACCTATACTTTGTTAGAGATGATCATTTAGGGTAAAAGGACAATCTCCACCTCAATGAAGATAATACAACACCAATAAAAATACTGATCAAGGTAGAATATATTATTCTTGTATTGGTAGATAGAAGTATTGATTTTTTATATTATATGATCATGGATATTACTCACTAATTGTATCTAAATATTTCTTAAATTGTATGGAATTATCTTATTTTTTTAGATATTTGAAAGGTTATAGATTCTCATTTTTTGTTGTGAACAATATAGATGAAATGTTATTTTTTATATTTTTTTCCTTTGGTGTGTGAGTAGTTTAACTATAACATTATTCACTATAACATGTGGTGATGGTATATTTCATAATAAATCACAGGATTTATAATGCAATATTGTTCATGGATTCACACTTTTTCTCAGTGAACCTTTAATTTACACTAGGTAATTTTAATAGGTATCCGTTTCCTCATGTATTTTATGAATATGATTAATTATTTGGAGTTCTGTTTGGATATTTGTTGCTCATTATATTATTTTTTAAGTTCAAAAATTATATATTGAATATATATTACATTAATTCACTAATGGAAAATGGGATTCCCACTTTCTATGGGATTATTATTATATTTGGAATGATAAGTTATCATATATTTGTCAATCAATCCGGATATATTAAAGGCTTCCAATTATGCTTTTACACCATATGTTGTTGGTGTTATGATAATAGTGGTATATGGGATGAATTTTTTGATTGATAGTCATGCTTAAAAAAATTATATCATTTTTAGAAAATTTAATTTCTAAATATTTAATGGATCATGAAATAAAGATTTAGTTTGGATAACATAGAAAATAATTATAAAGGAAATTTTAAGGAAAACATTACAAGATATATTGTTATATATTGATCTATGAAGACATAAAGATGAATAATTATTAAATGGTTTATATATTTTTCAATAGAATTTATAATGTTGTGAGAATCATCAGTGGCTTTATTTAAAAATTCAAAGATTTTATTATTTTTTATAAGAATCAAAATTTCATATTTGATATATTTAATGAAAATTTTTCAGCACTCCAAGAAAATTATAAAAGAATACATATATTTTTTTAATTTATAACATTATGAATAATTACAAAATGTGAAAATTTAGTTATTTTAATAATAGAAACAAGTATAATAAGGAAACATCATTTCATACTTTGAAGTAAGAGATGTGTAAGAAATAAGTTTATAAATAAGAGGAAGAGTTTTAGAATGATGGAGATATTGAAGTGAAATTTGAAAAACACAAATCATTTATTTTAAGAAGTTTGTGAATATTTTAAGGAAATTATCAACAAAATCATTAAATTAAATGCATATAATAAACATTGATTGTACATTTAATATAATAATATCAAAAATTTAAATAATAATAATACTTTAGAGAAGGGTAAGAGAATTTGAGAATTTATTTTGAGGTGAAATTTTTAAAATTTGAAAAAGAAAATATTTATTCCTAAGTTACAGGTTAGAGCCTCTCTAAAAAAATAATATAATGTTTTAATCAAATTTCAATATATTAATTATAGTTATGATGAATAGATGGTTGAAACTTATTATAAAGTTTGTGAATATTCATAATTGGAGTTTATACTTAATAAAATAATAATTTAATAGGGATTAATAAATAATGTGGAAATAGTGGAAACACAAATATAGTTTGTGATAAAATGAGAAATCAAGGAATTAATTTATAATATTTCATAATTGGTTGAGGAATAAGAATATAAATAAATAAAATCAATCATAAAGTAACTATTATTCGATTCAAGATTAAAAAGAGTCAAACCAAATGAATATGATTGATAACTTGAAGAATTTTCTCACTGAACATAATATATTAAAATATGACATTGAAGTTAAATTCAAAAATAATGAAAAATATAATTAATTTTTTTATCACAAATTGATAAAATTTTAAAAATTATAGGATGTATTAAAATTAATCATTAAAAATTTAGTTCAAGAATATGGAGAAATATCAATGAATAAATTAGTCAAAATTTTCGATGTGAAGAAAATAGTTGTGAATGTCAAACTTGTGGTAAAAACCCATTTCATAGAAATATAATAATTCTAGAAACACATATTTCAAACAAAAATAGACTACAAATAGTGATCAGTATGTGTCAATAAATATTTCTACAACAAATAAATATGTGATGATATTCTATTGTAAATTCAGTTTTAAAAAATGGATTCAACAATAATAATAATCAAAGTGTGAAATAATAGTAGGAATCTAATTTTAGAAAACAAGAAATATTAAAAAAAAATATTATGATTTAAATTGATAATATTAATATTTTGGAGGAGTTAGAGATTGGTAAAGAATATTTTGGTTCTATAAAAAATATAAAAACCAATCCATAGGTTATGGGGGATAATTATTTGGGGGTATTATCAAATTGATGAATAACAGTTTAGAATTAACTAAGAAATTATGCACTTAAGGATGAGAATAATTTCTAAAAAATAGATGATATTTGTGTATGATTTGACTAGATGGTTTAAATTTATAAGGATTGTATCACCACATTACATACTCAAATGATGGTAAATGATGATACTTTTTTTAAATATGTTAGGGAGGGAAAATAATAAAGCATTTATTGTTAAATTGAAAGTTAAAGAATAATAAATTGAATCTCCATAGATCTTGGATAATTGAGAGTCCACTTAAATTTAAAAATATTTAAATCTATTTAATAATGTTAATAGTTGAAAGGATAGGTCAGTGAACATTGGTAGTGTTGAGTCACTAAATATTAATTAATTTGGTTCAGTAATCATTAGATAAGAAAATTTGGAATCAATGAAGTCATTATTTTTTATTGTTTTAAACACAACCTATTATGTCTGCGTCGAATTTTTAATGAATTCAATGAAGTATTTTTTTTGGAAAAATTTATCTGATATAGATGTTGAAAAATGAATTTGTATTAATTAGTGTAAAATGAACAGAAGATAATTTTTTATGTTTTTTGATGATAAAAATTCATGATACATGATTGTGAAAGAAGAAAGTCAATAATATAATTGAATACCTTTCCCCCTTTTTCAAAAGAATATAAAAAAGATGATCTATGTAAACAATTCTCATGATGTTACAATTTTATATAGATAAAGTGGTTGGATGTGATGTATATGATTAAAGGGAAATATTTTTAATTATCAACATTGGAGAGTGGTGATTTACATTTACCATTCATTAGATATTATTTATCTTAATGATTGTGGGACTATAAAGAGTAAATACACAAATTATTATATATAAATTAATTATTAAATTGATTTATTCACACATATTACTTGAATTATGTTTATGAAACATAAGTATTAGGAATTTAAGAGGTTTATAATTTTTAAAACAATTGTAGAAAAAGACATTTATTTTTCTTTAAAGAAGTAAAATATGGATAATGGTACTCAATATACATGTGTAAAATTTAAAGGTTTCATTAAATAGAATAGTAATAAGTATGAATTTAGGAAAAACATTAATTCAAAATAAAATGTTTTTAGGAATGGAATAATATAACCATGGTGGAAATATCTCATTTAATATTGGTGGAATATAATACATATCTATTTTTCTATAGGCATGTAGTAAATGATGTTATTCAAATTAAAAATCATTTTATATACTGAAATAATTTTTATTTTATATCAAATAATAATTATTATATGAAGAACCAAATATTGAATTGTTTTGGTTATTTTTAATCCCTTAAGTTATCATGTTTAAACATGAACACTTGGGAAACCTTGAATAAAAATGATATTAGGATATATTCTATCGCCATCCTCCAAATAAAAGAGGATATTAATTCTACCAAAACAAAATGGAATATTATTTATAGTTATAATCTAAATGTGTTGGAAAACTCAAGTAAATAACATCCTCATCATGTGTAATATTCCAAAAGTAATTATAGTAGTGAAGTAATTAATGATAATGTAGATAAAAGTTTTAAAGAAAATTTTAATATAGAACAATTTTTGGGTTAATAGAATGTTTTATAAATGTAAATGGATAAATGCTAACCTTATTCAACCCATCCATGGTTGATAAATCAGATGGGGGTTCAAATTAACATTAATAAACAAGGTTATTTTGTTTGATTGTTTTAAAGGCATTTTACCCATGATTTTTAATGGGTTTCTACTTTCACATTCTTATAGAGTTATGCACTTTCTTTTTTTTTCAATAATGTGGGTTTGATCTTAAAAAAGGGGTTAGATAATATTGATATAAAAAATGCATGTCATTTAGTACCCTAGACCCCCAAAATGAATGTTATTTGAAAATGTTAGAGTCTTCTGACATGTATAATAATGAAAGTAAAGTGATAAAAAATAATGCAAGTATTGTGTACAAAGGTTATTAATAATTTTAAGGAATTAAATTTCATGGTACCTTTATACAAGTTTATTATATTTAAAAAATTATAATTTTTCTTAATATTAAAATGAAAGGATAATAATTGATCTTCTAAATTTATGTGTCGTTCACCTTCCCCAATGGAGACATAGAACATGAGTTGTATATTGAGTAACCTAATTGATTATAACATATGAAATATGAAGGTGTATTTTTATGATGAATATAGAACATTATGTATTAAATAAATCCTTGATATCATTGTATTTTAAGCTTTATTATTTCTGGATGGATCTGAAGTTTAAGAATGGTAAAGTGGAAACAATAATATATATCAATAAAAATAATTGGAATATTCTATTATTATCATCAATACAGATGTTATTATAATTATTTTAAATGAAGATGATTCTTAAAGAGATATTTCATTACAGATTAGGATGATTTTGGAGATATCCATGGTTGGTGAGATAAAGTATTTTTGAAGATTACAAATACCTCAAGAGGATAATTAAATTTTCAAACTTAAGAAAAGTATGCCTAAATTTTTTTAAATTAGTTGGGAATATAATATTCAAAGTAGGTTTCTAATCTAACTTTAGTGGGAATCAATATATAAAAATACGAATCAAGAAATTTTTTATGGGGGTTCAAAATACCAATTTTTATTTTACTCTTCTTGATATATTAACACCTAGATATTTGGTTTTTTGTTACACTTTATACCAGATTTCAAGATGCATCAAAGGAATTACGTCTTATCACAACAAATAGGATACTCAAATATTTCAAAGTCATGTTTAATTGTAGTAAGAAATATAAAAAATAGAAGGATTGATCTTTTTGGATATACATATAATGATTGGGGTGGAAATGTTGTTGATAAAAGGTCAAAATATAGTGTCATTTTCTTTCTAGGATAATGTTGTATATAAGGAAACTAGAAGAAGTAATGTTTAGTGGCCCTGAGTATTTATTAGTTATAGTTTTTTTCTATAACTAAAGAAGACACACAATTGATATGGTTAAAAATTCAACTATTAAATATTAAGTTTGGTTTTATGTTTTCATTGCACATTGGTTGTGATAACTCAAGTATAATCAGTATATCAGTGAAACTATTTCATTATTATCTATCCAAGGATAGTGATATAAAATTTCACTTTATCAAGGACATTTAGAGAAAATAACTTTCTAATATAGAGTATGTTACAATAATGAATAATGTATCATATTCTTTTAATAAACCACTACTAGTTAATTTGTTTCCAAAAATGAGGCTGATGTCAGGAGTTCAACATCAATAATTTCTATGTTAATTTATGGTTATTGATACCCCTATCCTTTTTTATTTGTATTTTTATTATAAATGGGGGAGTTGAATAATATAAATTCCAATAATATGACTTTCTCTATGATGTTGTTCATATTTAGGGGGATTTTTTAAAAGGGTTAATTTTAAATTCATATTTAATTCATGTGTTTAAAGAATTAGAAAATCCCAAATATGTTTGTTGAATATTTATGTAAAAACATATTATGTACATGTTTAAGGAATAGTTTTCTTATGAAAATATAGATATGTGAAGAGATGAATTAGCGAGGAAGGGAATGAATTTCACCTTAGCAGAAAACATGACATTATTATTCAATATTATTCATTCCAACACATATTTATCTCACTTAGGTATAAAATTATTGAATTATTATTCACTATCATGTGTTATAAGTTTTAAATGTGATTTAATCTCAATGAATTATAAAATATCCATAGGGGGAGTGGGTTTATTTAGCCAATAATGGAAGATATGGATAGATGAAGGGTGGTTGGGACTGTGAGGATGTTTTTGTTACTAAGGGGTAGTTTTTTTTATTCAGTAGTTTATGAATAATTCCCTAAAACACTAATTTTTTAAAGGGCAGAAAAATTGGAGAAGAGATGAAAAGGTTATTATTATTTTCTTTTAATATATATAACATGATTGAAATCGTCTGTTATATGGTGTTTATTTTGATTTCAAGTTCATTAAAAGGGTTGAAGTGATTTAAAGGACATAGAAAAAGTTTTGATATATAATATTGATGATTATATAAGGTTTATGTGAAGAGAGACATCATTATTCCATTGATTGGAACAAAATGGTAATGGTTCTAGTTAGGGAAGTAAAATGAAATGGATTCTCAAAAAATATAAATTATGGTTTTCCAAAGTTTGAGGATGATGGTTCAAATATATCATTGTGTAGTTGAATACAAACCATAAAAAATAAAATGTGTATATCACATTTCAAATAAGGTTTCAATTGGTTTTTAAATTGTGAAATTTTCTATATGGAATGATGAGGCTCATAGAAGCTATGGCATATGTAATATTAGATTATATGTGACATCATATAGGAATTGAAAACCATCTTGGATATAGAAACGATATTTGAAAATGGTGAAGTTCTAATCTAGGATTCAGAACAGTGTTCAATATATCATTTTCAAGGTATGGTGTAAATTTTTAATACAATCAATAATCCCAGGGGGGGCTTATACCACGGGAAGTAAAAAAACATGGTTTTTTATGGCCGATGTATGAGATTTAAAATTTAGAGGCCTATACCACAACACACACCATGTTTTGAGAATACAATCCATGTTTAAAAGATAAATAGATAAAAATCCATGGAATAAGGCATATTAAAAATAATTTCAGTTAAAATTGACTAAAATGGATTCCAACACACCATTGTAATGTCAAAGATGTTGTTATTAGTGAATACTTCTAGATTTTGGTCAAATTTGATGATGTGGATCATTTTATGACCCACAAGATAATAATTATCAATGTATAATGTTTTCAAATATATCAATTATGACTAATTGGTTTTGAATGATCCAAATATTAAAAAAATTAGTAAGATAATTGGATGATGTGTTGAAGGAAGATGGGAGTTCAGATTTGAATTTGGAAATTGAAAATTTGAATAAATGAGGTTGTTTAGTTATGTATGACTTTCAAAATAGTTGTATTTCATGAATTTAATTATTTTTTAATATAATAAAGAATAAAATTAGTAGAAGGTAGATGAAAATTATTATACTCTCTTAGTTTTTGAGTGACTATCGAACATGTACTGTGTGTTGAGTAATAAATATTTCCAAGCCTATTTTGCATCATAAAGGAGTGTGGGAGTATTATATATCATTGGGAGATAATATTTTAGAGTAAAAGGATACAAAATACCTCTATAAAGACTAGAAAATTCGAGTAACATGATCAATTTAACGATGGATCCATTTCTGTACTATTTGTATGTAGTTTTTTTGATTTCTTGTCATGTAAGATATTAAATATACCATGCTCATTATATCATCATAGTGATTCAAATTAACTCTATGATCTCATGTTTTCCCATTAATTCTAAGGATATAATTTGTTTTTTTAGTTTTGAACCTTGAACATCATGTTCTCTTTGTTTTTTACATTAGTTGGTGTGTGACAAGTTCAGTTGTAATATTTATCACTCTAACAGTTGATAAAATTATATTTTGTTAGATATCATAAATATGGGAGTAAAAGTGTTTTAACTAATTCCACGCCCTCCACCCACAGATAAAACATCACCGCACACTATATCATATCATGACCATGGACAACACTTAAATTATTTTCCATGAATATATAATTCTATAATATATTTTTTATAGTGTTAATCAAGTGTTTCTTTTTTAATACCTCTATTACAAAATCATATTATCCTTTAAATTAGAACCCCCAGTTCGTTGAATTATTCTGCATTTTTTCTCTATCTTGAGCTTCACAACATTATAGGTATTCTTTATGGTTTAATTTGTTTTCCCATTTACCCAAAATATTTCAATTACATAGCCACTATGAAGTGACTGGTATGTATTACACCATTATTTTATCTAGATTTCATCCTCCTAACTAATTCAACTCATCACATCATGATTGATGGTGATTTCAGTGTGGTTTTATCCTCCTAGAATTAAATTCTACAAATATATCTATATAGTCCTAAGAAAAGTCATTATACCAAAATTAATTTAAAATAGATATTAGATAGGATTTTATCCAAATATCAAGGAAAAAAATGAAAAATTATATAATATTTTGGATTTATCTTCTAACATGGTATGATCATATAGAAATATTTTTTTAATGCCATTAAATAAATCATAGCCTTTTAAAAATTAATTATTAAAATGAATATAGATGAAAAAAATTTAGTCTTATAATATAGAGGGACTATAAGATAATCATTTGAAATTGGTATCAAGTAATAGGGACTCCAATGATGAGTGGTTGATAATAGGTAATTTTAGCGTTCCAAGATAGTATTGGTTTTTATATATAATTCAATAGAGTAATAGTCTATATTTATTCCAAATCATCATTAATACGATTAGAAGAATGATAAATATATTATATAATTCCACGGACAGTAGTTTTTATATTTTGGTATTCATTATGAATCACTATGCCAACCAATAAAGACAATGATCAATGTAAGGAGAAGCATGGGGTTTCTTGAGTCTAGTATAGGATGCCAAATTGATATAGTATGAGAATAGTTATTCTATAACTTTATCCTATTGAACATCTTACACTCCTATTTCATTTTTACTATAGATTGATTTTCATTAGTTTTTTCTTTCATGTAATTATTTTTGGAAAAAATTACCCACATAATTCTTAAAAAAATGAATTTAAAATGTGTGAAAGTGAGGTGATTAAATGAGTCATCATCCCATTATGGTTCTAACAA
Source organism: Viscum album (assembly GCA_963277665.1). Lineage (NCBI taxonomy): Eukaryota > Viridiplantae > Streptophyta > Magnoliopsida > Santalales > Viscaceae > Viscum > Viscum album. The sequence goes on from OY728157.1 coordinate 1,351,268,913, forward strand.
AAAATTTATAGATAAAGATCCTAGAATTATAAAAAAAATTATATAACATTTTATATATTTAATTAAATGTATGAAATAGTATTTTCAGAATAATTTACTGTCAAATATTTTAGAAAATAAAATACTTCATATTTTATATACTTTTGATAGAGATTCATATAAAAATTTAACCATACCCTATTTCCCCTACTGAGATCATTGAGTTTAGGGCTGATATAAATTATATTTTTTAGATAAGTTTAAATAAAACAACTTATTTACCAATTAATATATCATCAACATTTTAATATAATATATTTAAAAATTTATAACTATTAATCAACTATAATTAGGTAAACTATTTGAAAAAAATAATGGGTATACATTATTTATGATATATGATTTTTATATTACAAGAGGGTGATATTTGTTTGATTTATTTGAGTTTTGTATATCATCAATTATTATTTTTTAAATTTGACATCATGAATTTTTATCATTATATCTCTTAAGAGTACATGGTTATGTCATTTTCAATCAGAATATATGTGTTATTTTTAATTATTTTATATTTTTTTATCTCACATCATTACCAAGATAAGTTCATGGATATTTTCATAAATGATATTATAGTTTATTTAATATTTTAGGCGGAAAGTTTTCTCATTTAATGTTATTTTCTTATCAATTTAATGAAATAAATTGTTTGAGATGATCCTACGGTAAAATTTTTGGATTTCAGAAGTCCTCTTCTTAGGTCATTTCATATTAGAGAGGAGTATTTCTTATGAATTAATTATAATTTTGAGATTATTTTTTCAAGATAATCCATTTAATATATTTTACGTGAATAATTTTGTAGGTATTATAGGATATTATTATAGACATATTAATAAATTAATATTAATCATGAATCCATTATCATCATCGACCAAGAGGGATCATTTTTGTGTGGTCCATGTTTGAGTTTTTGGAGGTAAATTTTAACAGTACTCTATTTATTTAATTTCAAGAGGGTGTTTGTTATTGATATATTATATACTAATTTATATTTATTTACAGAATATTTGTTAATATATTTGTGCATATTTATTTCTTATGGGTGATGTAATTTATGACTCCATGATAGTAATCATACAACCCATAATTTTTATGTTTCAATAATGTGTTTTTGTTTTAGTTTATGAGTTTTTATTATTTGTGGATAGTTCTTTTTGGAATTTATTGATAATAAAAGTTTGGGGTATATGTTTTTGAATGTTATATATGAACTTATAGATGAATTGTGTATATTTATGTAATATTTTAAAATTTTATGATATCATAAACCCTATTCAAGGAAAATGACATGGTTTAATCTTTGAGAATAAAATCATATAAAGAGTTGCCCGAAGAGGTTTGTGATGATTATATGATAGTAGTATATTTTTCCATGTTTATTCTCATACTTGAGAAGGTGGATAAATGATCATGAGTATGACATAAGTTTGTGTTTTATACCATAGTGAATGAAATAATTAGTGACAAAATATAGTGATATGGAGGGTGATTTTTTAAAAATCATTTTTAGTCCTAGAGTGAATTCAAATGTTTAGTCTAAGGGTTACAAGGAATATATTATGCATTTTGGTAATGTACTTTTGCAACTATATTTTGACAAATTTTTGTAAGATATTTTTTATTAATTTTTCTCCAAAGTGTCTCTTAAATAATAAATTAATTAATTTGAATAATTTTATGTTGAAAATTTGATTCTTTGAGTTTTTTAACAAAAACAATGTCTTTTATTCTAATTAAATTACATGTTATGTACAATTTTCCATTATATTTCATGAGAAATATTTTCATAGTTTTTGTTGGAATAATCATTAAAATATAATATTTATGAAATTTTATGGAATTCATATTTTGAAAGTTATATTTTGAACGTTCCATGTTATATTTTTAATAGTCATTGTTGGGAAAATATTATAATTTTTAATGTTAATAATTATAAATGAATTTCCACTATGTTTAAGAATTTTAAATATCTCACATTGAATTAAATCGTTTTGTAGAGATTATTTTCAAAAATATAAAAAAAGTCATGTAATATATGAGGATTTGACTAATTTTTCATAATGTAATTTTTTTGAATAGTTCTTTATAAGCCTTGGCTAAAGTCTCATTAGACATTACCCAAAACTTTTTAAGAGTTCAATCCAATGTTAACATCATATGAATATTTTAATATCCATTACAAATTATCATATAATCATTCACATACATATTCACTAGACTTCAGATGACATTCTATAGTCACATGTATAATATTTTCCCATATAATTCATAAAAAAATTCTTCCAACCACTATATGAATATTGAAATCCATAGACTAAAGCCTAAATGAATAGTTGTAAAGAACAAAAAAACATGATTAGACAAATGGGTAAACCATTTTCATGAAAATAATAACTAAATTCAATCTAGACTAAAATAATATTCAACTAGGATCTGGGATTAGATGAAGCAATGCCATACTTAGATGAATTGAATCTGAAACGATCTCGATAGATGACTGTTGAATTATAGTAAATGATTTAGATTACTTGAATGAAGAATCATCCATGAAATTCATATGAATGGAAAAAACTAGTCAGGAAAATGCGACATTCCATGTTTCATTTTCCATGAATTAAGAAACATCCATTTTTGAAAAAATCAATTACTGAACATATGATTGATTGAGAAGTTGAAGGTGTTCTTCTGATATGGACCTAACTTAATTTGATTAATATGTTCTATATTTGGGGATATATAAATATATGAGTTGATTTCAATGTAGGAATAAGACTAAATGTTGTATTTTTTCCATGGTTATTTTAAGCTATTGAGATTACAAGTCTATGGGTTTGTATTAAAAACCAGAAAAGTAGACAATGTCATCTAAAATGATATTGACTATAGATAAAGATTATTTCATGTTGAAATTTATATAATGTTTGAGTAATAAAGGCTTGTACAATGGAATTTTTAAAAATTTATTAAAACTATGGTGGTGAAAGAGTTATTGGAACATTCTAAAAGAGGGACTCTTACAACTATATGAAGAAACAAATTTATTTGGGGAATGAAAAACAATAAGTAGAGACAAAAAAAATTAAAATTCATAATAGCGAAGAGAAAAATAATATTGGAGATAATCATTAGCACAAAAAAGACTTTTAAATTTTCACTTATTTGTATTTTATTTAATTTTTATTATAGAATATTTCTATTATAATTGACTAAAAATGTGTTCTTAAATTTTAATGGAATAAGACTGTTTCGGTTAATTTTTGGTATTTTTTTATTGTCTTATTTTGTTCTAGGCCACCACTCTTGTATCATTCATTTACTATTACGATTTTCGAAATCATAAATAATTAATGATAATTTACCTTGATAAATTAAAAAAACAATTAATAATATTTTTTTAAACCCCATCTGATACGTAGTTTCTATTCCAAAGAGTAGAATAGTAAGATTAAAAATAATCTAATACTCATGAAAAATGATTCCAAAATTTTTCTATTTGGGTGAATCTTAGAATTTATAAATTATAGGGTTTTAATATCTTCAATTTTACCACTCGACAGGCTTGGTTGACTTAATTTCTAAACATTTGTTTCTATTTTCAACACTTTACATACAATTTAATGAACTTATTTTCAAACCATACAATTAAAACCTTTATTTTCATTAACGATTTCTTACTTTTTTGTATCCTATTTTATTATATAAACTATTTAACTTCTTATTTCATCACTATTTTACCATTAATCTCATTTCATCATTGAAATAAAAAATTTTCTTCATTTTCTTGTGTTTTATTTTATGGTATTTATTTTTCACATTTCTTCCCTTAGGTTAAACCCCACATTCCACATTACTAGTTTTAAGTAGGTCAAAAATTATTCCTTGTGAGTCAAAAAACACCACATAAATTACTTATCTTAAAGCAGATGTGAAAAGTTGTAATATAAATCTTCTTTAGTTCATTTTTTACCAGTGCATCCTATTGATAAGATCATATATCCTGGATTTTATTCAATGGGTTTGATTGAATGACTTATTAATCCAGTAGTGGAATTTATTTCTCAATATTCTACCTGAATATAGGTGAATATATAACATTGTGCTCAATATGAGATATGTAAAAATTAATAATAGAATATTAGAAATTAAATAATTTATCAATATATTTAATTACTATTTATTATTTAATTAATTATTTTTATGATGTTATTTATATGATCATGGATTGACTAAAAGAATTTCACATTTCTATTGGTAAAATATTAACGGTTTGTATAAGTTTTGGTATAAACTTATGAGGTGTAGGTAGTATTTTTAATGTATTCTCAAGGATGAAAATATCATATCATTATTCTTATTTTTTGTTATATGTGTACATGGATTTGTATCAGTAATATAGCATCCATTTATTTAAAAGAGCCACATTTCATCCATATATTTATAAGAATAGAAAGTGGAATATTTAAATACATAAGGATATGTTTATTGAATGTATCATGTATTATGGTGAAATATTAAAAAACATATACCACATATATATTTAAATTGTAAAAAAATATCATTCATTTATTGACACAACATTACATGGGGCACCGAGTATTTAACTGAGCCATTTATTGTTGTATTCACCAAATATTAGAGAGTATAAAATTATTGCATTTGATTTTTTGGAGAGAGAAATTAAACAAGTCGAAATTGATTTATAATTTCATGCATAGAATGGAGAGTCTATATAAATATATTTTAAATAAAATAAAAATATCTCTAGAGGTTGATATAGGATAAAAGGTAATTTTTATTCTTTATTCATGGTGTGAGAAACATAAAACTTTCACACAGGTCATGTTATTCTTAAGGTTAGTGGTACACTTTTAAGAGATATGACTTGTTATATAGTGGGTGTATAAAATATCACTTTATATTTTGTTATTCTGGGTGTATAAAATATTCTATATATCAAATATTTATAATCACATCCATGTTACATCATGTGTGGTGTATTGGGATCAACTTCATTTATAAAAGGATATAATTTAGGTGGGTTATCTATTAAGTATTCAGTACTAAATTGATAAGGTTTTGTACAGATGTTCCATTATTTTATTACATATACTATAGATAAATGAAGGTGTTGAATAGGGAAGCTGGGAGTGGGAATGTTCAATAAATATAGTTCTTCTTTGTTTTTTAGTATTCTTCTATTATTTCATACACTATTAATTGTTTCACATCATAATTTATCAAACTTAATAATTGTATAATGATACAAGGTTGGTTTATTGTTTTTTGAAATATTCCACTATTATATATTGTTTATTGTTTCAAATAGAAAAATTTAATAAAGTTGAAAAGATGCAAAGACACATTATTTTCCAAGATTTAATATTATGAAATTTGAAGAGCATTTATAATATTTTTAACCCATGTAAAAAATAATAACTTCAATGAGAAAATGAATTAATATTTCATAGTTAATGATTCCGCCAGTGAATTTAATTTCTTATAAAATAATAAAATCACTAAAAAACAATGCGAAATGATAGAATCATATATTTTTCACTATAAATACATTATGTGATAAAAAATTACACTCAAACCCTATAAAACATTAAACTTATCTTGAAAAATATATTTATGTGATTATCGTAAATTATGATTTAAAGAAGTGATTATGGAGAAGATTTATTGGAGGTATTAAACTATTACTTTCATTTTCTTCAATGTGTTTACAACATTCTTTAAAATTTGAACCATGAAATTCGATGAATTTTTTATCAAACAAGATTAAATTGAAAAAAATATTTCATATTATTTATTTTTTAACAATTTTGAATCTAATAACCTATAGTCAATGGAAATTTATTACATTGGTATATAATACAAGAGAAAACATTACCAAACATCAAATAGTATCGTAGAATCCTACGATTAGCTATAAAACTAAATTGTGATACACATGGGGACTATAAAATGTATAATAAAAAAATTAAAATTTTATTAATTATTATATTTAAACATTAGGATAGACATATTCATATTTCTAGATTTTTAGAGAAATGAGGAAATAATATAAAGGATTGAGATAAAATTCTTAGTAAGGGGAAGTGTAAAGTGGAATATAAAATTGTATAATAATGAAATAAATAATATGGAAGGAAAAATTAATCAAATAATTCCATATAAAAAGAAAAATTAGAATAATATACTAAAAATATAATAAAATTTAAATAGATACATATTTATAATAATAAATGATCTCATAGTGACAAAATACATAATTTTAAAACACACAACCATAATGTCATGGACTCATACCAAGACGATATACATAAATTGGTATGTATCCACTAAATACTCTATCTAGTCTACCTCATGAAACCTTCCTATACTTTAAAAGGATATATATTTCTAAAATTAAATTATCATTTAATAAGTCCAATGCATCATGATGTGAAATGAAAAACTGATAATACATATCATAATACTATCTAAGGAACCACTTATATAATCATTGGTAAGTAATCAATAATTATCCCTCTATAAATAATGGATGTATAGATTGCCAATATTTTTCTAGTCAATAGATAAACATGTCTTAATTATTTGTACATTTTTATGATTAAAAAAATATATTTTTATCTAAAAACATGTTAATTTTAATTGTTTCATAATCTAGCATCTAGCTATTCTTAAAATTTGTAAGCTTATTCAATTATAAATTTTGAAAACATTTATCACATATGAGTGTAAAGATACTTATTGTGCGTGAATTTATATATTTGACATATATTACACTAAGTGATTATCATACACATTACATAATTATCTTGTTTAGTAAATTTAGTATGTACATTGGTGTTTTAGCCTACGCTAGATTACTTTATCTAATAAAAGTTTAGTTTTAGAGTGTTTCTTTCCTATATTAGTAAATAAACTTCCAAAGAAAAAAAAATTATCTCTTGTATGATAGAAATTATAAAGATCAATTAGAAAAATTTTATGAGAAGTATTTTATCTTATGGAAATGAAATTCATAAAATTATTATCTTCAAATAGTCCAAGAAATATATGGATTTTTAATATCTTACTTTATAAAGATGTTATCTTATGAAGAAGTGCCATATTATAACGAATTAAAATATTTGTTTTCTCTTTTAGGGTTTCTCTATAAATCAACTTACAAGATTAGTGTTATTATATGTTCATCTTACAGAGAATAAGTCATCTAGTGGATTTTCATTATTACACTTGTAACATTGGTATTATTTACCGAAAAATCAGTTGATGATTTTAATTTCAATAGACAAAAGGTGTCTAAATAAATAAACATTTATTTAAGGAAAGTGTCATTTCGACAATAATGGAATGATTTGGAGAAGAAGATTTCATAAATAACAATTTTAATGTTTATATCATAATTGTAAAAGAATGACATATTCTATTAAGAACCTATCTTATCAATATTTTAAAGTATTATTCACTCAACCGTTATTATTATCATGTATTATTATGTTAAAATTAATAGGAGAATATATTCGTGGTATATTTTTCCACTAAATTGAAGTTTTATGCATGCATATAAAACAAATAACACATGATGCTATTCTACATGTGATTTTCTTAAAATAGCATCCGTTTTAGTTGAAGAACTTCAAATGATAAACCAAGTTTATTTTCTTCTCCTCTTGAGGTATCATCAAATACTATCACTTATTGCCTGGAAGTGTGTGCTGAATCATTCTTTAATCCTTGTTTGTATTTATTTCATTCTACTATCAGTGAATTAGTGTGTGTTAAGGTTGTGGATAGGTCTTGTGAAGGTATGTCCCAGTAAAAAATATAGGACCTTGTTATCAAGTAACAAATTACAACACTCAATTGGGATTCCATAAAGATTTATATTATAGTGATAATAAAAATACCCATGGAGTAGAGTATTGGGGGAGTATGATAGGGGATTTTTATTCCCCAAACCACTATAAATATCTTAGTATCATTATTTTTTCATTTGATATTTTATTTTACTACTATATTTTTTTGTTAAGGAAAATTTGGAACTCACATACCTTGAAGTGGGTTGCTTTAAATTTATGAAAATTTCAAGAACAAATTCAACCATCTATTGAGTTTTTATTTTTGTATTCTGTGGGACAAGAATTGTAATCAGAGCTCATGACTTTCGAGTTCTCAACTATAAAGCTTATGGTCTAATTTTCTTATTTAATATGGATTTTTTATGATAACTGGGAAGGTATTTAAATGGTTTGAGCTCCCTATTTTAATGGCGAGAATTATGGTTGTTGATTTCCATGAATAAATTGATATTTAAATAAACATATATAAAATTTAATTTAAATCCATGAAGCCCTAAAAATCCCCACAATGCAATTGAAAACATGGGATATTGATAGTTTGGAGAGTTATTATATGAATTATAAATATAAGAATTCTATAATATATTGAATAGGTTCATATGAGGTGAATCATGTTTCATAATGTCAAATAAGATATGAAATGTGTACTAATATAATGGTTTATTTTGACGTAATAGACAATGTCTGGGCTCTCATTTGTAAAAAATTTAAAAAAGATTTATACACATTCAAAATGGATAAAAGATAAATTATTATTCGATTTGAATCAAGGATTAATGAGATTGTGAATAATATATATATTATAGGTGTAACACCCCGACCCCAGAAGGCCCGAGTCAGTGCATTATTACGTATCATTGGCATGATCACAAAAGATCAAATCTCGAAAGACCGATTCACTTAGAATCCTTGGAAGTACTAGATACCTCCATAAGGTTTACAATACATCATAAAATTGAAAACTACAACAAGATTGTTTCAATAGACAACACTGAGATCCCATAGATTATCCCTAATGGTCCGTCATAATATACTTTTCGCATCCTGGGAAAAATAAAACATAGAAAGGGGTGAGCTCAGATTCTCAGTAAGGATAACAATATAGCGGAAACATTCATAAATAATCATAAACATTTAATGCAATGTATAAGACTAAAACAAAATCCTATTAAACTTGAACTCCAACATAATATGGAAAAGATAAAGTCAAATAATTCCATTTACATATTCACATGGATATTCTACTAGTCGAATAATCACATGAAATATCAATAGCCACTTTCATAATGATGGAATGAATAATGTCATACTTTCATAACCACAAACTCAAGGCCTTGTTGCAAGACTACAAATAAGATTTTGTCAAGGCCTTATGCCAAGATACAAGTTTGTCTCATGAGACCTGCTGATGAATCTAGAAGATATAGTGGGCTCCACCCGTCAAATACTATGTCCAATGCATTCCTCATATGAAAAGGTTGAAACATAATCTGAACATTCATATTAAACCTGGGATACAAAATGTCAATATTTTAACCACAAACCATGAATGGTATAAAAATAGCACATCCACAGTCAAACATAACTCATTCAATACAATATAAAAGATTTTATTATAATAGATCAACCGCAATAGTGAATTTCGAATGATATTGACATAGATGAAAATAATCATCAACACTATTTGAGAGAAATATCCCCCTTTTTTCTTGAAAGCATTTAAAAGTCTCACTATTTATCAAGAAGCCGTTTAAAATAGATTTTTGAATCAAAGTGTCCCATACCACTTTGAAACATTTAAATGGGATTTTTATTTTAAAACATTAATTTCCATATAAATAAATCCATAAAACCATTTTTAAAACATGGACATTAATGAAAATGATTTAGAATAATAAATCATTAAAACATTTTAAAATGTTATTTTAGTTAGAGTTCTTAACCAAAATAGAGACACTTGAATAAAAATAATTGAGGTAATCAAAAATTTATAATATCATGGGAATAGAGTGATTCCTGATATACTTTGTTAAAGTAAGTTATATACACCATATGAAAGTGAATTGGCATATAACACCAAATAAGTGTCAATAGAATGTAAATTGAGATGGAATATCTTTTAAAGACTATATACTTAGTTAAGGATAAATAAAAAACATAATTATTTGTGACAAATATAAATATATTCAATATTATTGTATATTTAGTGTAAATAAATCAGATAACATTCACATACATTCTTTCAAAAACAACACCAATGAATTGGATGTTTAACTCAATAAATGAAGATTGAGTTAAAATTACTCTAATCAAGTTCATATCGATGAAATGAGAATATATAATTGGAGTGACTATGTGTATCAAAAGTATATCCACAGAAAGGGGAGCTGAAATTAATACACAAATAATAAATAGTGATTCCATACATAATCATGGACTAAAATAATCAATGAAGTATGCATAAAGCCGAATGAGTGGAAATTGAATTTTGAAATTCCCTTACCAATTTGGTAACATACAAAACATACATCCCATGAAATATGGATCATAAAATTTAGATTTAATTACTATTAAATTAAAGTATATTAAACATATAATACAATCACTGGGCAGTACAAACACCACGCAAAAGGAAATAGTGGTTGTATGACATGAATCTCACGGAAATAGGAAGTGAGATGAAAACCATTACTTCATTGTAATCAATCAAGGCATATGGAAAAAAGTTAATAACAACAAAATGAGTCATAGAATACAATGAATATAAAGAGAATAATGATAGTATATATATATATATATATATCAAATGACAGTACACAAAACCCCTCATTTTATAAATAAGTGGAGAACAATGGAAATCTCATGGAATTAAAAGTGAGATAAGACACCCCTTACATTGTAATTTTCATAGGTCAAGGGAAGGTTAAAATCCTGTATAGTGGTAAAATAATTGTTATTAAATTATACAAGAATCAAATACATTAATATGATATCATATATGATCTTTTAATATTGATTTTTGATAATATTTTAGTATTATCATCGTTTTGGGTGTTAACTGATTCGTTTTACTTTATATGGTTTGTTTCATATGTAGTGTATGTTATGAATAGGATGTATCTTATTCATATTAATAATGATATTAAGTCTTTAAAATTTATTTTTAATTATCTAATGAAAATTAATCTTGAATGGATTACAATGGGGAATTAATCTCATCACATTTTTAGAGAAGGTAATACGTACGTACGCACGAGCAACAATATCACTCTTTTGAAATTAAAATAATATATAATTGGATGTTATATCATATATAAAGAATTATTATAATATTATATTTATTATTTACATCAATTACACATCATTATTATACACATCCAAATAATAATGTATTGAATAACAATTACACCACAATGTGGAGACGGAAACCCATACATACACACGTATAGTGACATGTCATTCAAAGGATGGATTGAATAATGAATATGTTTGTACCATATTTATAATAACATTACAGTATATAGAAGACATTGGAGTTATTTTTTTATAATGTAAACAACAAATAAATAGGAAGTGGAAGGAGAATGGAACTTGAACGAGGTGATGACATATTTACTTCTTCTTCGGGTTCTTCCTTTTGATTTGATCAAAAGGTCTCCATAGGTAAGATTTATAACTAAAGGAAGGCAACTAAGATGAAGGGAGGATAGTTAAGAGGGTATTTTGGTAGAGGTTGGCCGTGACAAAAGGAATTGAAGGTGGGAATTTGAGGGAATGGGGAGTGCCCTTTTATAAGAGGGGTGAGGGGAACCTTTGGAAAAGCTAGAAATATTATTTTATAATAAAATAATTTTCGGTTTCTAATGGCTCCAAGATGAATTATTTAAAGTCTAATGTGGGGATGGATATAAAACCACTAATCCAATAGGATTAAGATAGTTTTGGGTCACTATATTAACCATATAATTTAGATTTACCTCTAAGTTAAATAGTTTGACATTTACCATGTCACTTTGTATTTTCATATTATATGGTTAATAAACATACTATATACTTCCATGCCAACCCAAAGTGGTTAATTAATGATAAAACTATCATTATATAAGTCTCTTGGATAAAACATAGATTTTTATGAATAGAATATCAATTAATTATATAATATTTGTTTTAAAAACTCTTTTATGTCAATTTTGACACTATTTGGTATTTTGTTTTTGCTAAATTCATAACAGCATTATTACTTCAAAAAAATCGTCTAACCAACCCTAACATGTCATATTAACCTATAAAATTAGTTTAATTTATAAAAAGAGTGAAATTTCATTTATTTGGATATTTATAATATCAAATATTTTAGTATTTGATTAATTAGGTAATTAAGGCATCATCATTGTGTCATAAATAAATTAAATTATTTAATTTATAAAAAATATGAATAAAATACCATTATGTAGGAACTTTTTTTCATATTTCTAATTATTATTTATAATATAATTTATCTTATATATAACACTATATTAAAAATTGTTAAGTTATTAATCTTTGAATTTAACACTTTTTACTCTTCTTTGAATTAAATAATAATAAATGTCCTAATCTAATACCAGTGGACCAAAAGGATCATATTTTGTTCCTAATGTTGTTTTTTGTCGAATTACACTTACACAATAGAATTAGGACATGTGTTAGGATAATAATAATCTCATTTTTACCCTTAATTACCCTATTTACTTTTAACAGTTGTAAATAAAAGTCAAAAGTTACTATTCACCAAAAATTATTTCTATCTTATTGAACCAGATTTTACTTACTGATATCAATTGTGTCTCTTGTATTTTTTATATTCAATTCACAGAAGTGATAAAATTATTTTTTATTCAAATTTGAAAATGCTCCAAGTAGGTGGGTAAAAGACGGTTAAAAAGTTCAATAAAATCTTTACATATCTATAATTATTATAAACTGGATCCAATGAATTAAATTGAACTTATATAGGTATTATGTATCTATTTTGACTAAAAATAAATTTAAATAACAGAAATAATTATTTAAATAAAAATTCGGTTCTAAACTATAACTTAGTGTTTTTTCATAATTCATAAAAAATTGTATGTTTTCAGAAAAATACCAAAAATTCACCCTAGGATAATTTCGATATTCCAAATCCAAAAATGAATTCCTTTTTGAACGATAAAATTTATAAAATATAAAAAATTGGGTATTAATATTCATTAGGGCTAGTTTGATTGGTCACAGTGTTTTAGAATATCGAAGTTGCGTAAAATGAAAGCAATTACATTATTCAAAGGGAAACGTACCGTGTAAGCTTGGGGTGTTACAATAGGAACGCCAAATACTATACTAGAACAAGAATTGTAATGTATAAGAGTATTACCTTGTAAGTGGAGAAGAATCTTAATTGCCATCATGTAATATATTGAGGTCAAGAATTTAAAAATAAAATATCTCAGTCGAACATTAATGATGTATATTTTTGAAATAAAAGTTCAATATGGAAAAAATCAATTGGTTAAGAAGAAAAATGTTACTTTTAAGGTTTTTAATTCAAAATATAACAACATGAATAAGGCTATAAAGATATGTAAATTATCTGAAGAAGAATACCCCTCAAGGAATTTGGAATCAAATGATGAAGTTGTAAGCTTCTCAATAAATTTTAGAACATTATTTAACAAGGTATGTTGTTTTATAAGACCTTTAAAAAATTATCAAGAAATGTGATGGAAAAAATAAAGATGTTATATTCTATGTATGAAGAAAGATTTAGAAATTATGTTAGAATATCATCATCTATAATAAAACAAAATGATTGAAAAAAATGTTTTTTTAGAATGATAATTATAAGAACAAATCTACGTTAAATATGAAATCCACATGGAGTGATTCCGAGGACTCTAATAATTATTTATCTTAACAATCAAATGAAAAATTATCTAATAAAAATGATAATACTAATTTTATGGATTATTAAAATGAGTTACACTCTTATTATTCTTCTGATAATGATTTTGATTCAAAATATGAAAATTGAACGTGTTAATAATTAAGTAAATACAAACCATGTTGGAAACTATGTATCAAAGTATGAAAAATAAAAATTAATTCCCTTATAAATTTCTATAATAATGTTTTTAATGTCAAGTATGACTTAAATAAAAAATTCATATACTATAAATCCCAGTTGGAATATTATACAACATCACATATTGAACATAATAAAAAAATATAATTCTTATAAAATAAGTTCAAGATCTAAAAGATGATTGAAGCGTTTTTACTAAGGGGGTTATTACTTAAAAAATCATTTGTAAAAACTAATGAAAAAGTGAAAAGTATGTTATAGGAATCAAGGGTGAAATTCCCAATCTTTGAAGAAGAAATATTATACCAAATTATTGAAATAAAATATTTCCTAGTAATATTCAGTTCCATTATTGAATAACTGGAATTTTTTTCAATTACTAATATCTATGAAATTTGAAAATATTTAGAATAATGTAAGATAATATTTCTATAAATCATCTAGTTTTATTTTAAATTATAGAAAATGGAAATAGATTTGGGATCATAAAAATTATGCAGATAAAATTTTTGGATCCAAAAGTGTTTAGGTACTAATAAATTTTGTTGGATGATATGCCATTATAGTAAACTAGACACATAAAAAACAATGAAACTTTTTATGGATAATTATTAATTAAGGGGAATTAGTGTATATTTATCTAAATTTCACTTTTTATCTACTATTGATGGAGACTATGTCACATTTAGTGAAAATAAAAATTGAAAGATAGTTTTTGTTGGATTTATTGAAAATCAAAAATATATCCTTATCAAAAAATTACATTATATTGGAGAATTAATGTACCAACAGATAACTATTTATCAACATTGTGATTTTGGTTATCTTTTATATTTTTATAACAATGTGTTCTCAATTCTTAATGATAAATATCTCAAGTTTAGATCTTCATAAATATATAATGTCGAGAAATTACATCTTAATTATTTATAAATATATAATTTAAATTGTTCAATGACAAATTAAATGAATCATGGATTCTAAATAGAAGGGTTGTGAATTTTAATGATTACGCCTCGAAAAAGTTATCAAAATGAAATTTTATTTTTTTAACTTTTAATCATTAAATTGGATCAAAAGAAACTACGTGATGCATGTATAATGGGAAAGAAACAGAAGTCATATTTTAAACCAATTAAAGAGTTAGGTACTTATATACCCCTAAAACTTATGCCTTTTGATGTTTTCAATCCTAATTGAATATAAAGAGTTAGGAGAATATATTTTTGTTATGTATTGGTTGATGATTTTCCATGATTAACATTGGTTTAATTTTTGGGACTTAATAGTGAATCCTAATATGTATTATTAATTTTTGTAAACTTGTAAAAAATAAAAAACATTCCCATATTATATCTTTAAGAAGTTATCATGGAATATAATTTTAAAATATTGATTTTAATTTCTTCTCCTCAAAATATGATATTAAAAAGAGATTTAATTCTCATAGGACACTTAAATAGATTGGTGTTGTTCAATGGTAGAACAATACCTTTCTATAAATTAATTGAATAATGTTATGTGAATGTAAAAAGACTATTTATTTTTTAGTTGATGTTTTTAACACAAAATTTTATTTCATTAATAGAGTTATAATAATGTATTTATAAAATAAAATTATCTAAGAGTTTTGAAATAATAGAAAACCAAATATATGATACTTTAAGGTGTAGGGGTATAAAGTTTATATCTTAAAAACTACAAAAAATCATGGTAAATTTGATCCAAATTCTAATGAAGGAATATCCTTTGGTTATTCTATTGCATCACATGATTATTGATTTTTCCAAAAAAAATAATGGTTTTTGAAAATCAAACTGATATAATCTATTATGTAAGTGATCCTTTTCGACATAAAATGTCTTAAGATAATTAGTTACATGATTATCAAAATTACATGAGACCCAAACATATTTTTAACAATAAAAAGGATGTAGATTTTAATTTCTTAATTATCCAAGTCCTATAATTGTTGATACAAGTGAAATAGATGTTGTGTTACCTATACAACCTAGAAACCTACTGGAACATCCTCTAGAAACAGTTGTAGGATGTTTAGATAAAATATTATGGATAGTAATTAATATAGGAAACCAAGTATAATTATATTATTTTTATCTCATTTAGAACCTGGAGCTGAAGAAAAATATTTAGTTTAATAGAGTTGGGTTTGACCCTGAAAGAAGAGTTAGTCCAATTAATTTGAACAAGGTATTTCAATTAGATGTTAAACTGTATTAATATCATGTTATTAGAAATAAATGGGTATTTTGGAACAAATAGGAGGATGACGTTTTGATCACTAGAAATAAATGTAGGTTTGTTTCAATGTTTTATAACTAAGAAGAAGACATATATTATGAAGAGACTTTTCCCCAATAGCTAGGTTAAATAAATTATAATCCTACTATAATATTCATATCATATGAATTTTAAGTTATATCAAATGGATATTAAATATAGATTTCTAAATGTATTTATAATAGTGGAAATTTATGTTGAACGATCTCATAGTTTTGAACATACTAAATCTCTCTACAGACATAAACGGGCACCAAAAACATGTTATAGAAGATTAATCTAATTTCATTTGTGAAATGGTTTTAATGTGCGATTGGAAGTCCCGCATATTTTTCAAAAAAACATAATAAAATGTTTAATTTATTATAAAAATATATATTGATGATATTATCATTGGATCAAAAAATAAATAAATTATGTAATGATTTTTGAAAACTCATGAGAAAATAATTTCAAATGAGAAGGATTGGTGAGTTAAAAAAAATTTTGGATGGAAAATTTATTATAAATAGTTTTTAAATTTTTTCGACCAAGTAAAATAAATAATTGATTTAAAAAAAAATTATTTGAAAATAGTATGACTTATTCAAATCCTATGGTTTCTATTATTATACATGACCTAGATAAGGCAAGGAAACTAGTTTAAAACAAGTTATATAAAGTAATAATTAATATTTTACTTTATCTTGTAATATTTAGAAAATATATTATGTTTTTTGTATGTATTTTTTCCATATTTCAACATAATCTAAAATAATCTCATTTAAATGCAGAAAGAAAAATTTTATAGTATTTAAAATATATTATTTCCCTTTCTCAACTTTTTTTTAAAAACCAATTATTTTAATTTAACATAATATTCATATGAAGACATCCCTGGGTGTATACAAGATAAGAAGAGTACCTCAAGAACCTATCACTTTTTCTGTAAATCTTTCGTATCACAGTATAGTAAGATAAAGAACTCTATAGCATTATCAATTTATGAAATTTAATATTTTACAATTAGAAGTCACTGTGCACATCTTCTATGGACGAAACCAACCCTGATGTATTTTGGATTTTATTTTAATCATGTTTTAATAAAATATGGTAACACAAGTCCTATCAACATTTCAAATAACCCAACTCACCATTGTATAAAAAATCATATAGATTAAATGCATCTTTCATAAGAGTTCATAAAAAAAGTGATACATCTCTAGATTTTCTTTCATATAAAATCAATTAGCAATAAAACATAAAAAACCCCAACTATTCAAATATTTCATTTTATTAAATATTAAATAGGTTTGTTAAATTTTGATTATTTCTATTTTATTTGTTTAATAGTTTTGTTAGTCGAATATTATATTTTGTAAATTTTTTTTAATTATTTCATTTAAATTTTAAAACCAATGTTTTTCATATTAATCATATTAAAACACAACATGTAGGGTATATTTTTAATGATTAACCTATCCATCACATTGAGAGGCCCATAATTTACCATATAAAAAATAATGTAAATTAGTTTTCATGTGAACCACTTTGCAAATCAGTTGTAAAACTCAGAACCCTTATCTTCTCACTCTCAAACCCATTAACCCTAATCATTTAGACCATAAATCTATCAACACTAATGGGTAAAATAAAGAGATGAAATAATTCTTCAACTTTAAGCTACAAGATATCAATATCGGTTAGAAAAGTAGTATATAGAAAATCTATTTATTTTCAATGTCTTTATAGAATAAACATGATTATCAAAATTTTATTAATCATTAAGGTTAGGAGATTGCATTTGATGAAATTAGATTCAATTATTTATTTGAAAAAATAAGTGTGTGAATTCTTGTAATCCATATTCATTAATTTTGGAAATGTTGAAGGTCCTATTTTAGTGATTGTGAACCACAAAGAGTATTCTATATACTCAATGGTTATGGATGAAACAGTAAAAATTCCTCATCAAGGCTATTCATATTTCAGTATATACTTAACTACCATCAGTGATGTAAGGCCCCCATAGATGATGATTTAATATCCCAAGGATTTATAAGTAATTTATAAAAGAATTTTAATTTAAATAAGCAATGTTATGTTAATTAATTTAATCAAAATAAAACTTTGTTACATTGAAAATATTTTTCAAAATATCACTTTTTAAAATATAATATGATATATTCAGAAAAAAAAATCAATTATTTTTTATAACATGTGTTTTTAATAAATAAAACTAAAAAAAATAAATATAAACAAATGTAATAATAAAAGTATCATATTATTATAATTGTTTGAATTAATATAACCAACATAATATTTATAACATATAAAGCATTAAAATTTAGGTAAATATAAAAATAATAATAACAATTAAAATAAATACATTTTTTAAAAATTATGTTTTTATTATGTATTGATTAATTTATTTTATAATGGTAAATTATATTTGCAATTTTATTAACAAAAATATATATAAATAATATTTTTAAAGAATGTACATTAACAAAATTTTAAAGAATAAAATTTTTATTTTTATTTATGAATTAAAGGTGTCATATATATATATATAAAATAATAAAAAAATATTTATTAAAAAATTAATAACAAAATGAAAAAATAGTTAAAAAATGATAAATCATTTAAGGTTAAAATTTTCGGGTTTCTATTTGAGCGTTTCACATGAATGTGGACCAAGGTCTGGAGAGTTCATTGCGAGGGGAGTGGGCGATGACGAATCGAGCATCATCCAAGTGTTTTATAAGACATTGATAAAGGATTTATGGTCAAGGTCGATCAGAAGTTTGAATCTGGAATCGATTTTGAGGAAAGGTTTCGAGAACTGTGTTTGATGTGTGGTTAGGGTTTGACTACACCCAATCTATGTTGTGTTGATGGTTCCAAATATGATTTTGGGGAAAATAACCTGTGATGAAGATGGAGAGCCATTAATTTCCTTTAACGTCTTTATCACTATTCATTTTGTTCATAAATGAGGTAGGAATAACCTTTTTGAAGTATGAATCATAATGAGATCCTCTTACCATTGAACACTTTTTCAATATTAACAACTTGTAGTGTTTATCTGCATTATCTTGTCATGTTGTTGTATTAAATATCTGACTCCATTTTTCATTGATTTGGTATTTTCCTCAAATGTCAATGTTTAATATTGTTTAGATTTTATCGACCTAATGTAGCATATAATTTTTCAACATTTATGGATGTATTTATCCAAGATTCACTACAAAGGTAGAAATAACCTGATTTTTATTGGCATGTCAATCTATTTTTTTCTCCTTACATGATCATTTGGTTATACGTATTATTCATACAAATAAATTATTCAATCATTAACTCACTTTTATTAATTAGGTTTCTATGCTAGATATATTTTTCATTTGTCTTGTTGTAATCTATTAATTTGTTTTTCCCACTTTTGTTTGCAATTATCAGCATGAATAAATCCCGAAAAGATGATCTAGAGTGAGTTTAGGACTATAAATAGGCTTTTACATTCAGTTTATTAAGAATCATTATTCCTCGTTTTAATAAGTTTTGTATGAATACCCTATCCAAGTGCTTCATGTCTTGCACACCTGATGTCTCTATGTGAGAAATTCAATCATAAACTAGGGAGGAGAAGTTTTCATAATATATAAGGGATTTTTCATTTTCATTTAATATCTTTTTGATTCCAATTCATTTAATTTTTTTCATATGGGGAAAGTTTAACATGTTCAACAACTTATTTATTTTTAGTTTTTATTGGGATTTAATTATAAATTATTTTTAATGGAAATTTATTTTCAATCGTTCAAGTACCCAAAATCATATTTTCTTTTAAAAACATTACATTTATTTATTTTAAAACTATGGTTTCTAGTTTTTTATAAGACATTTCATATACATATTTTTTTAAATTTCATGTGTTAAGGGATTTTTCTGTTAAAACATTATCTATTTGTTACAGTGATTCACATATTTAAATTTGTATTCATATGTATTTATCAAAATCAAACATATTTAGAAGTTATGAATCTTTTGATAAACTTTTAGAAACTGACTTTCTGAATTTGTTAGAAAAACTACTTAATTATGTTAAAATTTTGAATTAATTTTGATAATTTAACTTATTTCAGAAGAATCAACATATATAATTACATGTTGTTTTAACTTCATTTCATTTATCAATGTTTTATTTCAACATGAATTTTTTTATTTATTATGTGATATATATATACAGTTATAATTTTAGAATATGTAATCATTTTATATAAATTAAAATCAACCAAATATTAAGTCTGAAATTATAAATTAAGAATACCCTAATTTCATCATTTCATATGCATTTAATATACAAATTATGATTATGACCATATATTATTGATTTTTCATAGCACTTCATACAAGGGTTTTCAAATATAGGTATAGATGTATAATAATTAGAATTGAATAATATTTATTAAATGGATTTTTATGGGATTAAGAATGAAATTTTAAGTACTTGATTGCTAATAAATCTTCCACATGTAATGTTTATGTATCATGATATTTGGTCAAACCAAGTCTAATAAAGTAAAACATGAATTTTCGAATAAAGATTAGTATTAATGTATTTTTCTAAATAATTAAAAGTGACATGTTTTATTTCCTGTATGATAATATAGTTGTATATATATAAACATATTCATGTAATAAATATGGTTTTAACATTTTTTAGAAACTCCAGTGGAAATGTACGTATTTTTATAAAGAAATCTAATTTTTTTTTGTAAAACTCATAACATGGTCATTGAAAACATGTTAGGGAATTGGGGAATGAACACAATCCCTCATTAAGTGGGTAATCCCACGATAGATTTCATCTTTATAAGTTTCCCCCATATTTTGTTTTTAAAAAGCTTGCTCACAGTCTTTCATAAATATCCTTTGATTATTTCTAAAACAAAATGAATGTACATATTTTAAAAATATAAAATTATTTTTAATACTTATATTTGTTTCATATTATTTTCAAAGGTATTTAAAAAATTATTTTTAATGGTATTTTCAAAATAATTTTCGAAGTCATTTCTCAAAGATATTTTTCAAAGAATGATTTTATAAAAAGTAATTCAACAATTTTAAAACCCATTACGAAGAAATTGAATGCTTACCCATTTTAAAAAAAATTAAATTTCATAGGTATCTTTGATGTTCAATTTCAGACTGTATCACTTTTGGATTTAGCACATGGAACCATAGTAAGCATCTATTTTTTTTTGTTCAACTCTTATAAATGTAATGTGTTTTCTAATCCTTTAGAACCTAGACTGATAAAATTTCATCGTTTTTGTATTATGTTGTGTAATTATTCACTTTTTTTGTAAAAAAAATTACCCAACATTTTTTAGCACTGATCATGGAAATATTGGTTCAGGCTGTTATAATTGGTATCAGAGGAAAGGTCTAGATAATGTTGGAGAATAGATGTTGTATTTTGAAGGAAAAAATATACACATAATAATTTTTATTAGGTAATTATGTTTCTATATAAATTTATGTTTGTCTTAATTCAGAAATTAGAAAATTCAGAAGTTCTCTTAAGTTCGAAGAATGAAATGTGAATGTTAAAATCATTTTAGGGGGGAGAATTTAAAATCCCAAAAAATAATAATTAATTAATAAATTAATATTAATTTAAATAAATAATGATATGCAATTTCATTTAATAAAAATGAAATTGTGTTACTTTGAATTGTTTTCCAAAATATCACTTTTTAAAAAACATGATGACATATCAAATGAAATTAATTATATTTTGTAACATGATGTTTCAATAAATAAAAAAACCAAATAAATATAATTAAATTTTATAATAAAAGTAACATATTATTTTAATGTTTTGAATTCATATAACCTACATTATATTTATAAAAAATAATGTTATGAAATTAAGGAAAACTGAATAATAATAATAATTAAAAGATAGAAATTTAATTTTAAAATAGGCTTATTACTATGTTTTTTCGTGATGATAAATTATGATTCTAATTTTAATTAACTAATATATATATATATATATTATTTGGAAAGAATTTATATTAATAAAGTATTAACTTATAAAAAAATTAATTTATATTTATGAATTAAAAGTGTTATATATATAAATATATAAATATATGAAGTAATACAACTGTTTTATTAAATAAATTAGAAAAAATGATAAATGATTTTAATAGGAAAATATAAATCATTTATGGTAAAAAAATTTGGTTTTCTCTTTGAACGTTTTGTGTGAATGGGGGATGAGATTCGGAGATTTCTTCACGAGAGGACAAGGGTGAGGCTAAATTGATATTCAGTCGAGGGTTTTTGAAGTCTTCGACGATGGAGTCATGGTCAATGCCTACTAGAAGTTGTGATCTAGAAGCGGGTTTGAGGAAGGGTTTTAACCACCATTTTAGAAGTGCGATTATAGTTCAACCACGTATGATCTATATTTCATTGAAGGTTCTATAAAATATTTTGTGAAAAACAACCCACGAAGGAGATGGATTTCCATTAGTCACCACTGATGTATTCATCCCTCTGTTTTTTCCAGATATGAGGCATGCATAACCTCTTTAGAGTCTGAATCATAATGAGATCTACTTATTAGTGAATCTTTGTTGATATTATTCAATATGAGAAGTTTATCTTCATTATCTAGTCTTGTTGTTGTATTGAATATCTAACTCCATTTATCATCGATTTGTTACTTTCTTCAAATTTCTATGTTTAAAATAGTTTATATTCTATCGATTTAATGCTACATATTGTTTTTAAACATTTATGGTTGGATTTTTCCATGATTCACAACTCAGCTAGGAATAACCAGATTCCTATTTGTATGGCGATCTATTTTTTATCTCTTTAAATAATCATTTTATTATTACTCATATTCGTACAATTACATTATTCAATGAAGAACTCGATTTCAGACATTATACTTCCATTCTAGATGTATTTTACATTTTTCCCCATCAAATATATCAATTTCTTTTCCCACATGTCATTTGAAACAATCAGCTTGCATCAATCCAGATAAGTTTATGTATATTGATTTTAGGACTACAAATAGGTGTTTAAGTTCAGTGTTTAATGTAGCACTATTCCATGGAATAAGATCTGTTTTACGAATACCCTATTCAGGTGTTTCATATCTTGCACACCCTAAGTAAGTGTGTGTGTAATTATCTATCAGTGAGGAGAATTTTTTAGAGTATTTAAGGGATTATATTTTTTATATTCTATCTTTGTGGTTCCATTTAACTTTTTTTTGTATTGGGTACAATTCATTTGTTTATGTATTTGTTTATTTTATGTACATATTTGGATTTAATTATGGTTTTTTTTGTGAGGGAAATTTATTTTTAATCATTCAAGTATTAAAAATCACATTTTCTTCCCAAAAAACATACAGTTATTTATTTTAAATCTATGTGTTCAGGTTTTCCATAAGACATTTCATTTACTTAAATTATTTTTAATATTTTTGTATTAAGGGTTTTTTTATTAAAATATTATCTTTGTGTTACAAATATTTTCATATATATATATATGTATATATGTATTTATTAAAATAAAAAATGTTTAATAGTTTTGAAAATATTGATAAAATTTTAGCAAGCTAATGTTCTAAATTTGTCAGATTGTCTATTTTATTATGTTAAAATTTTGATTTTCATTTGATAATTCAACTTATTTTGACAAAATCATCTTATATAATTACATGTTGTTTTAATTTTATTTCATTTATCAAAGTTTTATTCAAACATGAATTTATTTTGGTTATTATGTGATATATATATAAGTATACTTTTATAATTTTCCAGTATATAACCATTTTAAATAAACTTCATTAACCAAATATTAAGTATGCAAATTTAAATTAAGAATATCGTAAATTTATCATGTCATATGCATGTCATGTGGAAAGAATGATTATATCCATATATCAATGATTTTTCATGGAACATTGTACAAGAGTTTTCAAATATAGATATATAGGTATACTCATGAGTATTGAATAATCATTATAAAAATTATTTTTATGGGATTAAGAATGAAATTTTATGTCTGTGATTGCTAATTAATCTTCTATGTGCAATGTTTAGGTATTATGTGATTTGGTTGAACCAAGTAGAACAATTTCAATCATGTAATTTCCAATGAATATTAGTATTTATGTATTTATTTTTATAAGTAAATGTAAGATTATGTACTTCAAGAATGATTATATTATTGTGTGTATATATATAAACATATACATGTACTAATGATGTTTTTCAATTTTTTTAGAAACTCTAATGGATATGTATGTATGTATATAAGGAAATCATAAAAATGTATTCATAATACCTAGAACATGTAATTGTAAATAATGTATGGAATTGGGGAATGAACCCAATACTTAATTAAGTGGGTAGGCCCAATATATACTTCAACGTTACAGGTTTCCCCACCATTTTGTTTTCAATAAGATTGCGTATAGTTTTTCAAAAAAATCAATGGATTATTTCTAAAAAAATTTGAGCACATGAATTTTCAAAATATAAATGTATTTTCAATACATAAATATTTTCAATAGTATTTTCAAATGTATTTTTTGAAATTATTTCTAATGATATTGTCAACAGAATATTCGAAGGCATTTCTCAAAGTTATTTTTCAATGAAATATTTTCTAAAATCTTTTTTAATGATTTAAGAACCCCATACGTAGAAATTTATTTCTTACCATATGTTTTGAAATGATTTTTCACAATTATCATAGAAATTAAATTTCAGACTGCTTCACTTTTGGAGTTAGTACGAAAAATCTTAGTATGCATCTATTTAATTGTTGTTCAACTTTGATAAATGTAAGGTAATACTCCATAATCTAGATTGGTAAAAGGACCTCATTTGTCTAATATTTTCTGTAATTATTTAGTTTCTTTATATGAAATAACATTACGCATCATTTTTACTCACTGGACCTGGAAGCGTTGGTTCGGGCTATTATAGATGATGTCCTTATTTTGATCACCTATGTTAAAAATAAGAAACTTAAAGACTTTCAACTGGAATGGAAAGTTTAGGGAAGTTTATTCAGTCATTGTTAACTCAATGAAATATTTATTTTGAAAAAAACTAATATATAACTGTTCTATAATTATTTTTGAAAGAATAAACCTATAAATTTTTTCATATATGTGATGAATTACATGTGCTATGTAAAAAAAATATGTGTTAATTTCTGTAAATTTAAGAGAACACTTACTCTAGTTTGAATCAAGACCGATACATACCTGAATGAGAGTTATGCTACATATGTCATTTTTGGTAGAATTTTTTTTTCAAGTGTTTTGAAAAATAATTATGTTTACTTATGTTATTTAATAAATAAGTTACAATTAGTTAGTGTGTATGATTAGACAGAACTAGATGTCACTCGTGTCCAATGGGAGACATCTAATGAAATATCTTTTACTGATGTACTTAGTCAATTTACCTCAAGTGAAATTGGGTTGTCAATTGAACATATCGTTTCCTCCTTGTAATTTCAAGATCATGTGAGATATAGAAACTATCATGTAATGATTTCATGGATTCCATATCATTATCTTTGAATAAATTCGAACTGATGGAATAAGTACACCATAAGTTAATTCAGAATACCATCTAACAGTGGTAGAATCCCCATAGGCTTCCACCATTAAATCATCAATTTCAGCAGTTTCTACTTCAAGACTAAGTTAATACACGATCATCACTGGGTTATTATGCATTGATCAATTTTGGACCCTATCAACCATATCCATATCCATTCCATTTTTTGAGATATCTCCACATACCTACTCAAGTATAAAGTCTAAAAGAGAATCAGTAAATCTAATCAATTGGAATGATATCCCTGATAAAGTTGACATAGATAAAGTAGTGGAATCATCTATATGTGTTGAGATAATAAGATAAAGATCATATTCTAGGGAACCTTCTTTATTTGGTTATATACCTCAAGTTAGATAAAATCTTCAAGCAAGATAAAATCATTGGAAGATGATGGTCAATGTGGTGTAGGGAACAAATATTTAATTTCAATAATTCAAATAACCCTTTAAAAATACAAACTTTTTATATTCGAGCTCAATTTTACCAATAAATGCACTCGTATCAGTTAAAATGTGATAATGGATTACAAAAATTTATTGAAAAACAATTTAATTGTGACTCTAGAAGAGGTGAGGACTCAACTTGATCATGATGTTAAAAAGGTAGAGTTGGATGCCGTTAGAAAGATAGTATTGATCTAGTTTGAATATATCATGAGGATTATAAATACTCATCCATAGTTAATAAGGAGAATATATTTTGGTTTATTAAAAGTATAGGTTAAATTGTTATGGGAGAAGGTGTAAAAAAATCAATAGGGGAATCTTTTCATAAAAATCCTTCGATTGGGCTATATTAGAATAGAAACTCGAATATATTTATCATGAAATTAATTTTATATACAGTAAATATTACTCAATTAAATGTGATATTCATTTAAAAGATATTTTTTAAGATAATTATCATGATATAGACTCTGACGTTAGAAGAATTTCATCAATATTAAGAATCATCAAAGGCAATATTATCCTCTCTCAAAGTGAAATATGTACTCCTATAACAAAGAAACTACCATTCATTGAAATGCGTCTCCATTCAAACCCAAAATGATACAATATTTATTATCACGGGGTTAAGAAAAAGGGTAGGATATTTATTAAATAGATTATTATTACTAAAAGACAATTTTGTTAATTTTTATCATATAGTTGTGGAGTACATTAAATAATACACTTGTATAAATAAAAAAAGAATTTAGTGAAACAAATGTGCATCAGGTCACCTATAAAGGAAAATAATTAGCTAGTGTTGATTTTCTTAAAGGAACACTTTCTTTTTGTGCTCAAATATTCTATTTAGTTAGTTTGATAGATAAATAGTTTTATGTGACAAAGATATTGATTCTCAATTGTTCTTAGAAAGAAAATTTTAAAAACTTTTTTTGGAATTTCCATCACAGAGTATGAAATGGTTATAATACTCTCTTATATTTATTTAAAATTGAAATGGTGAAGAAACATGACATGTGTGCAGAATCACTATTCTAATTTAGAAGAAAACATTATCTTAGAACTGACATATCATACCACTATTACACTGCATTATAGAGATTTAAATAAATCTTTTATCCTTATAAAATATATTCAAGGGCTAACCTCATGTTTTCAAAAGTATTTTCATTAACTATTCTATAACTATATTGTAAGTTAATATGTATCCTTGTTAACCACTCTAATTTGGCATGTGGTCAATAAAATAATTTCAGTATATCGTCCACATCAGCAACAATTGCTCAAGGTGATAAATAATGGATATAAAGATCATTAATTTCCTTGGTTGATTTTTTTGACAAAGAGTAGATTCTATTATATTTACATCCTCTTTACAATTTATCCAAAGTCATTCCTTCAAAATTCCACATAAAAATCATTTTACCTGGTCCAGATTACCTATTTCCTTTCATATTTGGATGGTTTAACTCAGTTTCCTCTTAAAAACATTATATTGACTATTTATATATTTTTCATGAATGATGTTTATTTATATTCTTCTTGAATTGTTTTAAATTTTACCATTATTAGTTTTCATTTATTAATATTTTCATAAGCTTATTTCCTATTAATTATTTCCACTAATTTTTTATACATTACTTTATATTTGTTTTTTTGGTATTACTATTAATTATTCTAACTTATTGTTCTTGTTGTTATATTGATTTTATTATTTTTTTTGTTATTTTATATATCCTATTAATTTTAATTTTAGAACTGGTTCATCCCAAATTAAATTCATATTCAATATGTCTTATTCAAACCATACCCACTTTTTCTTTTGAAACATTAATTGTATTATTTCTCCTTATATTACTTATTTTTTGTTTTCAAAAAAAATGGTAGTGAATAAAAATGATTATAAAAAAATAAAATAAATTTTAAACTATTTTGTGACAATTTTTTATCCGTCAAATTTTTTTGTGTTCATCAGAAAGGGGGATGTTATTCAATAGAATTATGTTGTTCCAACATGTCAAAATTTGTAAATGTGTATTGATGAATTAAATAATCCATTTTTATCTACTAACATGTTAATATTATGTTTTTTTGATTCTTATATTTAGAGTTTCTTATGGTTTATAAGTTTAATGGTGTATAAATTTTAAATTAATGTATCAAGTGTGAGTGAAAAGATACATTTTCTAATGGATTCTTGTTTTTTATTTGTCTTACATTAGGTAATTATATTATGCCTAAAATAATTATATTATGGAGTAAATTTAGTATCATTGTTGGAGTTTTATCCAACAGTAAAGTATTTCATCTTTTGGAAATTCAATTTAAACATATTACCTTACAATATGAGAAAATCCTCTTATAGAGATTGAAAATGATCTTTAGCGTTCGTAGAGATAGAAACCTCCATGAAAATAAAATTTCAAGAAGCCTTTTATAATATAGAAATGGAATTCATAAAAGGATTATATTAAAAAATTCCTTGAAAGATGTCGAAATTGGCTATCATAAATCAGTAATATATTTTCTTATAAATAATAATTATCTTATGAAAAATTCAATGATTTGTTTTGTCTTACAAACATTCTCTATAAATAATCCTAAAAGAATAGTTCTATTAAATTTTTATCTAATAATGAATAATTAATCATATGGATCATCATTATAATACTTGTAATATTTCTATAATCTTTCGATAGTTCAATTCATTCTTTTATGTTCATCAAAAAAAGATCTTTCTATATAAGGAATGTTATATTCAAACAAGGTGTTAATTTTTCAAGAATGGAATTATCCAAAAAATAATATTTCTAACATTTCCATCATAATACTTTATTATATATTTGGAAAATAAATATATACATTATTAATGACCTCTCTTATCAACTTTCCATGTGATTATTCTCATGCCTATTTTGATTATCTGATATGCTTATGTTAAATTCAAAAGAGAATATATAAATTGAAGAGTTTTCTAGTGCATAAAATATGGATGCACTCGTGTTAAAGAAATAAATCATAAATATTTTCTAGAAGTTTTGTTCTTACAAGAACATAATATTAAATCAAATAACTTCCATAGATAATACTATTATATTTTATTCTTCTTTATACACATCTTAAACTTCTACTAGATAATTAATGATATTATGTTCTGCATCATTCGTTAAATCTTTTTTATATTTTTTTAATTATCCACTCATTGTCATTGAGTGTGTTATGGTCAGGGATAGGTCTTGTAAAGGGATTTCTTGGTTAAAATCTCTTGTACCTTTGTACTAAGTAACTAATACTTTCACTCGGTTGGAATCACCCAGAAAAATGGATTTCATAGTGAAAATCGTCATTTAGTTTAGTGTTGGTGTAGTGGACTAGGGGATTATGTTCCCAAACCACTATAAATATCCACCGTTAAATATTTTTCCTTGTACCTTTTTATCTTCATTCTTTTTTTCATGTGTAAGGATTCGAATCACATACAATGATGAGGGTGGTTTTAATGTAAATAAAAATGCAGGAACAGAATTTACCCCCCCCCCCCCGCTGTTGAGTTTGCAGTTATCTATTCTCTAGGAAAACTGACTTGAGACCTGATAGAGGCTTAACCAGATATATCACCATCATTCTTTTTTTAATATACTCCACTTCTAAGAAATAATGCATAAATAATATTACAAATAAATAGCAGACATAATTATTAAGTTAATAAAATTTATAAATATTGAAATATTTTATCATTATAACAACATATAAAAATGGTATATCTATAGGGAATGATAATGTATTATTCATAAAAAAATAAAATTATAATAATAAATAATAAAATAAATTTATATTTTAATAAAAATGAATTATTAAGGATTATATAAATAAAGTAATAGAATATATTAAAAACCCTCACAAGGATAGAATAGTGCCTATGGAAAAGGTTAAAATAAAAGGGAATAAGTAATATTTAAAGGATAATATGTAAATTTTATGAAAATAAGTACAAAATTAGTAACTTTGAATAAAATTTAATTGGGTTATCAATGATATTGTAACAAATCAATCATATTAGGAAATTTGGAGAGAGGATTTCAAACCCTTATATTGCAAAGTAGATTCCTATAACATGATAAAGAACTCGTTAGATAAATATGATCTTTTTGAGAGGTCTATTGATAGAAAAATATAGAGTATCAAAATTATCAATGGTTTTATAGTAAATAAAAATGGGAGGACAGTTGAGTTCTTATAGACAACGTGGATAAATGCCTGTCAGTTTTTTTAAATTAATTTTTAAAATCTAGGTTGTGGAAAATATAATACCATTGGATTCACAATGATTTTAAACCATATTATTTTCAATTTAAGGAATTACTTATGAAATTTGTTAATTTATGAACCAAATTATATTCTTTAATATTTCATTGGCCATGTAAATTTAATTTTTTAAAAAATAATTTTTTTTAAAATAATAATATTCATTTTAGAAACTTTTAATTTTTTATATTTTTAGATACATATTTTTATACATTAAAACATATTATGTTAATTAATTAACATAAATTTTTAAATAAACTATTTATAAATAATTATTAAATATTTTTTAAATAAAAATAAATTCATAATACAAGCTTTTTATGCTTTAAATATTTTATTATTTACCTAAAAAATCAATTTTTTCGAAAATTAGAAAACATTAAAAATTTGAGAATTTCTATGTGTTGATTCTGTATTTTGTATTATATTTTAGGAATATAATTTTATACATGAGATAAATTTAATTATAATATAAAATCCATGGTGTATTTCAAAATTATGTGGTCGGAACCAAATTTTTGAGAACTCTTTTTGAATTAATTTTATTTTTATTATAAGACATATGTATGTGTGTGTTCTATTCTTATCCATTGATTAACATAAATTTTTTATAAATATTTATTATACTATTACTAAATTATTTTTCTATTTTTGTGAACACTTTTATGTTACATATAATAGTAACATTACTATTATAGTATTCATCTTAAAATTCAAATGGACTAATCGTCGAGAGTATAAATTATATTTTGTTTCTTATTATTTTAATCATAATAGAAATGCATCTTTTATTCTTACCATTCATTATAGAATAAAATCTTTAGGAGTTCAATATTATATTAACTCCCAGTATTTTTATATCTTTAGAAGCACTGGTTATAACCATTATAGTGAATTTAATTTTTTATTTTTGTTATACTATTAAGAATAAATAGAAGAAATTATATTACAAAAATTATAATATAAAAGGGTGTTTATTTATTATTTTTAAATAACATGTATTTTATTCTCCCCACTTATATAATTTAATAATAAAATTTTTTGGTATACATCAATCCATGAAAAAATGATTGTAATTATTCATTAGATCTTCCATAGGATCCCACATTGCTACATCCAAATTCTCAATCCTATAAAGTGACTTCACTATTAATGTTTCTAATTCCATATAATTTTCTCTATAGTATCATGAATCTTAAAAACATCATCATTATAGGACAAGTTGCAATCTATTTCAATTTCATTGGTGGTGTGTATGCGTTTTGGTTCTGGAATATAATTTTTTAATAATGAGACTAGGAAAAATAATTCAATTTTGAGTTTTTAGGTGTCATATACAAATTATATGAAACATATAAAATTCTATCTAAAATCCTAGAAGGACCAATATTCCTTGAACTTGAAATGTCATTCTTAACAAAGAGTATAACTCTTTCTTATGGGCATGCCTTAAATAATTCATGTGACCCTACTTAAAATACTAAATCCTTCTATCTATGATCATCATAAATTTTTTGTTCTTTTTTGATTCATCTAAAAATGATTTTAAATAGATTTAACATTCTTAGTTTTATTATCAAAGAGAAATGGACTAAATATCCTCATTTTCCCAACATCATTTCAAAAGGATAGAGTATACAATATATTTCTATATAAATCCTCATATTGTACTATTTAAAAGCCGAAATGAAAGCTACTACTATATTGAAATTTTAAAGGCAGTATATACAAGTATCATGTTCTGTAGTTTAATTCTCAAATGGACATGGACCAAATAGCTTCATTTTCCAAATATCATCCAAAAAGGTTAGAGTATAAAATTCTTTTCTATAGATTTGTTAATATAGAACCATTTATAAACTAAAATGAAATCTATTGTTGTATGAAAATATATAGTAGGTATATAAAAGAATCATATTCCTTGGATGTTTATTTCTTGTTATTTTATGTTATCATCAAATGTTTATATTATACTTTTCTACCACCAATCAACATGGGGGTGGAAATGGTGCTAAAATATAACTTAATGTTCATATCCTTATAAAGACTTCTTAGGATTTTTTATGTGAAATGAGGGTAATTAAAAGATATTATTGATATTATTGAACCATAAATCCTTATAAAATTTTTAATATGAAGCTCTTAAATTTACTCTAGAAGTATAACATCAATTATTCTAACAAATGTGAAACCAATTTAAGGAAATCCACAATGACCCATATTGAAAAATTACTCTTGGATTTATTAGAAATACCAATAACAATGTCTAATATGATATAATAAAACCTATAAATTTTTAAAATGTGTGGTCTCACAAAACCATTTAAGAGTTATCTCCTAACTATTACATTTAATCATACAATGCATCTTGACACATAATCCTCAATTATCCAGATCATGTTATACTACTGGGAGTGTTCTCCTAAATCCATATGCATAATCGTTATAACTTGGTATATATATAAATTCCAACCATAAGCTTCATGTATAAATTTTAATGACCTGAATGTTTATAAATTAAATTCCCTTTTGATTGAGTAAACACATTAGAGTTTTAGAAAACATAAGAAATACATATGTTATTTTGGACTGATATAGCCTATTAGAATTAAAAGATAATTAATCTTTATAAGAATTATTGATATATATTTCATATAGGTTCCATTAATATTACAATATATTAAGGTTTATTATAATGGCTAAATGAATCAAGCAGAAGAAGAGATGGCCTCAACTAGTATGATCGATCCCTATAATTCCCATTAACCGAAGAATCATAGGGAGGTGGAATCGATGGGATTTTACCTTGAACAATCCTAATATATGATTCAATTACTAAATCATTATAAATAAAATTTATGGGATAATTTAAAGCTCATTTAAATCACTGAGAAA
Source organism: Viscum album (assembly GCA_963277665.1). Lineage (NCBI taxonomy): Eukaryota > Viridiplantae > Streptophyta > Magnoliopsida > Santalales > Viscaceae > Viscum > Viscum album. The sequence continues at coordinate 1,351,302,538 of OY728157.1, forward strand.
ACCATGTTTAGCGAACACCTTAAAAAAGTGTCACCATCTCACACATTACTCTTACTACATAAGCTGGTGTAGTGAGGGGTTATATATATTGAACATAGTAGTTTTAATTTTAATATATTATGTTTAATTAAATAATGAAAAAATTACAATTTTTTTATTAATTTATCAATGATTACATAATCTGTTTGACAAAAATAATATTTTGACAGAAGAAATCAAAATTTTATTTTTGGGAAATATATAGTATCCATTAAGACACTATTTCAATAATTTTTTATTTAAATTATATATTCATAATATATTATTATTATATTATAATAATTTAAATATAAATGATAATATAGTTTAATTAGGTCTAATGTAATTTCTATAATGTTCGCAAAGTTGTTATTACCATAAAAACTAGTTGTTTTTAGTAAATAATTATTTTATTTAAAATTGAAAAGTCCTTTATTTAGAAGATTATTTTGATAAAATATATATTATTTTTGAAATGATTACATTGAAATTATCCAATGGTGAAATTTTCAATATTTTCACAGACATTCTCATTTTTTGGTATAAATTAAATATTATATAAATATATGGTCTGTATTATAACATCATAAAAGACCAAAATTGATGTAATAAATGATATAAAACAAATAAATGAAAAAATATATTTATATATTAAAATAACATCTTAATGTAATTTTATTAATTTTTTAAACCATTAGTGAATAATCCAAAAACTATATTGCATTTTGAGGTTTTATAATCAATTCTTTATGAACAAGAACCACTTGTGCATCACAAGGATATTATTTCAATATGATATGTTTTTTACTTATAAAATATTTAAAACCAATTATATTTTAGAAGAACCCTTTAAAAGTAAGGGAATCCTCTCTGCCTATTTATTCAAGTACTTGTATTATACCATTTTATTTCTGATGGTTTATATTGGGATGTGTTTTTGTACATCCCTTTAAATATCCATATGGTGTTAAAGTACTGATAAACAACCTTTCACTCCCATAAAAACCCTTCTTTTAACATTCATGTGCACCCATTATGCTGTCGAAATTATCCTGTGTTTTTTTCATACCAAATATTTTTATAGTGAATAACTATCTCCACTTACACTCAAGGGTGTTCAACTAGAGGTTATTATCCTTAATTTATTATTGAATTAAATTTATTTAACAAACAATATTTACTTGTGGTATTAAAATTTATTAATTAATTCTAATGTTGTATAATTAATGTGGCACAAAAATTCATATATGTGATATAAATTTGATGGGTGGGACTAGAATTATATAACCATATAATTCATTTGGTAATGTTTTTATCTCGTGATATTTAATTGATGGTTCATGGGACATTATCCTTAGCACACTATGTTATGTTTTCTTGGAGATTATACTTCAATTATGTTTATGATTTCATGTTTTATATTGTAGTCACATTCCTATATAGCCTTGGTATTATCATATTATATCAATATTCTTTGTTCATATTTATTTTTATCTCCTAATGTATGTAACCATTACATGAATCTTGAAAAATAGGTATTTCTATAATCATGTTACACTTCAATTATTCTCTTACTAGGAATTATAGATCACACCTTTCTTACGTACAACTTTAGATTATCCTATATAGTTTTATAAGAGTGATGGAATTTTAATATCCTGTGAAGGAGTTTTAAATCATTTTGTTATATCCTTGTTTAAATTATTATGTTATGTATCTAATTACCCAAATTCATTGTTACTATTGATGTTTTGGGATTTTATTTTGTGTGTCTTCGTATAATATATATTGAATTATGGTTTATAAAAGATATGGGTTGTCATTGTTGGTATTAAAGGAAGGTCTAGTTATTTTGGGGGGATTAAGATTATAAAACATTAATGAAATCATTATGGATAATAATTAACATAGGATAACATCCCTAATTTTTTAAGTATACAGTAATTTGTTATGAATAAAAAAATCCAAATTATGTTATAACGAGTGGATGTGGCTTTGACCTAATTTTACATATGAATAATAACCCTAAAAAGGGTGAATTTGGAACTTAATTAGTCATCCCATAGTGAATGACAAAGAGGCCTTCCGGAACACCTAATATGAAATTTTTTGTGGATATACTTTGGTACATTCACAAGCCCCATACAAACTATTTTAAAGGGAATAAATTTTTTTTAATGATGTATTTTTTTATAAATTAAACAAAGGATATCTTATATTGAAACCTATAAATTCATAGTCAATGGAATGTATGTTCACCTAAATGTTCATATTTTCCTTTTTAAATGTATAATGGTTTTAAAATTCTCATCCTTTAGTAAATTTTGTATGAAGTGAATGATTTGAACCATAATCAAATAGTGAAAGATAATATTATTATCTATTAATCAACTTAATTTTTCCTCAACGATTATTCCATATCATGAAAGATTAGTATAGCTATTCAAAAAACACCGTAAAAAAGTATATAGTGTTATTGATAAAAATAGAAAATAGACAAATTATTTCATACCATTTATATATCTCCCCCCATATCAATATTTGTTGGTTGAACATCAAAGAAAACCATGTGATACTAGACTTAGTAGAATTACATGCAATTATGGGTATGGAATTGATTTACTTATGCAGAGAAAACATAAATTTAAAATTGAGGGAAATCACCCTCTGTATCATGGGTCACACTATGATTCTATACAAGTGAAAGTAGGGGGATTATTCTCCATTGGTATCATAATATGAATCATGGATATTAATATTTTATGAGAAATAATATCTAGTTAAAATGGTATAGACTATGGAAAAGATCCTCCTTGATGATGTAAACATTATGAAGGAATATGATGATGTGTTTCCTAAAGAATTTTATGGTCTTACTCCTAGAGTAGAGGTTGAGTATTTATCAAACTTGTACCTAGAGCAATAAAAATATACAATAATCTATATAGAATGGAGAATATTTAAATTAAATAGATAGAGAAGTAACTATATGAGATTTTTTATAAAGGTTTTATAAACCCATGTGGTTCACCATGGGGTGTGTCGATCCTCTTCATCAAGAAGAAGTATGGTTTAATATGACTCGACACTGATTTCCATGAGAAAAAAATTATCTTGATATAGAGAATGTATCAACTTATATATATTAAAGACTTGTTAAACTGGCTATGTGGATCACATTAATTTTCTAATTTGGATATTCAGTTAGGATATTATGATGTAATTGTGAATAAAGAGGATATTCTCAAGACAACATTTTTATACATGTTATGGGAACTATGAGTTCCTAGTGATTCCATTTTGACTCAATAATTCTCCATCTATCTTTATGGACTTAATGAATAGAATCATTAGGGATTACCTATAATAATTTTAGTAAGTATTCATGGACAATATTCTTATCTGATTTAAAATAAAGGAGGAATAGTATAATCATTTGAATGTTGTACTGATGTCCTTGAAAAATGAGAATTTGTATGCAATGTATAGTAATATTGTGTTTTGGATAGAGTGTGTAACATTTGTAGGGAATGATTTTACTAGTAAATAGATATATATTTATCTTTTAAAAATAGATTAAATTTACATATTTTCCATACAATTATTTATGAAAGAGATCAATAGCTTCGTTTGATTAGTTGGGTACTATAGTTGTTTTATGGGAAACTTATCATGATTATAAATCACATTGACTTAGCTAACATAGCAGAGAGTGATGTTTTTCTAAACTAATGAATGAAAGGAAATATGTAAAGATTCAAAGAAGAGGCTGATCACTACACATGTACTCACATTACTCATAAGTTGGGAATGATGTAGTGATCTACAATGATGCTTCCAAAAATGATGTGGGTTGTGTACTCATGCAATATGACAAAATTATATCGTATGCATACTTATTAATGATCAATGTGACGAACTACCCAAGAAATGATATGGATTTAGCTGTAGTGATCTTCTCATGGAATATTGGGTGTAATTTTCTAAAAGTTGATAAGTGTGACATATATATGGTTCATAAAAGCCTCATGTATATATCCACACAAAGGATCTTACTATGAACAAAAAATTTGGTTAGCTATGATCAATGATCATGATTGATCAATCCATTTTCATCCTAGGAAGGAGAAAAAAGTGTCATATGCTATATGTAGAATGAATTGTACAACCCTATCTATGATGAGGATTATAAGGGATCTAATATTTTTGGAAATGAAACATATCAATATGGGAATCATAAAAGAGAATTAATCCAATATTTCTCAAAAAAAATTCTCAACCTCAATTTTTTAGATGATCATTGAATCCAAAAAAGAATTTTAGGATTTGTAGATAATGGTAGAAAACATTCTATAGTTCAACTTTTATAAAGATGGAGTTATATGGTTTGGAACTCAAATATGCGTCCCATCAAAACCAATTCTAAAGAGGGAAATTTTAGATGATGTGCAGTGATCGTCCGTATTTATTAACCTAAGAAGTTACAAGATATATTTAGATTTGAATCAAAACATTTAGTGGGATAACATGAAGATAGATATTATAAAATAGTCATCTTTATTCTTAGTATGAAAACAAGTGAATTATTAAAAATATATATGTAAAGTTATTATGAAAACATTTATCATACAAATGTCGAAATAGGAAAACATAAACATTGATTTTATTGAACGAATACCAATGACATCTAAAGGTAATAATGGTATCTATGTTGTAATTGATCACCTTACAATGTTATTTAATTACATTTATATCAAGGGATTTTTATCTTTAGACCAACTCTCCAAGATATATATTTGGTCAATGATGAAATATCATGAAGTTACATTATCTATAGTATTTTATTGAGATTTGAGGTTTACCATGAGGTTCTATTGAAGCATCTGGTAAGCACTAGATACAAAGATGTGTTTTAGTACTTATTATCACACTCAAAATTATGGATGGTATAAAATTATAATTAAAACACTATATGATATTATAATATCATCTTGAATATATTTACAAGGATATTAGCATCAGAACCTTCCGAGAGTAGAGTTTTTATTTTTTTTTTCCATTATAGTAATCACATTTGACCTTATGAGGCTATGTATGGGAAGAGGTGTCAGACTCTAACATGTTAAGAATAACTTGTAGTGTGGAAGATTTTTGGACTTGATTTTATTCAAGATATGATATAAAAAGTTTAAACCATTGAACATCGTATGAAATACTCACAAAGTCTACATTAAATCTATCAAAACAATCATTAATGAGACCTAGAGATTAAGGTTGGAGATAAGGTGTTTCTTATTATGTCTCTTTGAAATAAATCTTGAATTATTGTGAAGAAGTTAAATATTAGTCCAAGATACATTTTACCATTTGTGATTCTAGGTAGAAATAGATATAAATAATATATTCTACCACTCATTCCAATCCTTTTCCAAGTACATGATGTCTTCCATGTATCCATCTTGAGGAAGAAAATAAAAAAAACCCTCACATGTAGTGAATCCATAGGTTGTACCCTTAGAGAATGGTATCTAAAACAAGGTGTAGTTTGTGAGGTTCTTAGATCGTAAATAAAATTCTTTACAAAATAAGGAAACTCACATGGTAAAAGTGTTTTGGGGGAACCACATATTTGAGGATGCAACATGGGATTTGAAAAAGGAAATTAAATAGAAGCACTATTATATTTTTATGTATGTTAAATGAAATTTTTAGGATTAAATTTTATAAGGGGTGATGATTGTAATGAATATAAAATTTATAAATTAAATTCTACTTTGACTACGTAAATTTCATGTAGTTACAGAAAACACATGCACTACATTGTTTATTTTGGATTGATATTTCTTATTGGATTTAAAGTAACATTAATCATATTAAAAATTAATAATATATACATTGTACAATGAAAAATAAGATTATTATATATTAAGGGTTTTAATAAATTCCAATTTACATAGATTGTTTAATATCATGCAAACTAATATTTTCTGAAGTAATATTTATGACGATCAGAAGGTGGTTAATATCATAAAAAAATTTCCCATAAATAAAGATTTATAATTTAATGTTAAAATTATTGTATTTAAAAATAATTTCAATAAAATAATTTTTTTTGAAATCATTTCATAAAAATTATCTAACGGTGACTTTTCACAAATTTTTGTGACATTTGAATTTTTGGGTAAAATAAAAATATGCTTTAAATATATGGTTTGTTTTATGACATCATAATAGTACAAAACCGATGTAATTGACAACATAAAATCCATACATAACCAAATATATATTTAACTTTTAATATAATTTTTTATGTTATTTTATTAATTTTTTATACCATTACTAATTCCTCCAAAAAAATGTATTATATTTTATGCTTTTAAAATCAATTCTTTAAGAACATAACTCCCTTCTACATCACCAAACATATTATTTCTATATGACCAGTTTTTATACCTATAACATATTTAAAACCACACTTATTTGGTAGAAACCATGTCCAAAACCATGATAAGGGTTGTGGTTTTTATTAGTTTATCTTATGGTGTCCAAAACCTATGTACTGAAATTAATAAATAAATATTCTATCTTTTTATATAAATAACCACCAAAACTCCCACTAATTTTCAGTAAAATATAGTTTTGATTTAATTTAACCACATAATACTTATATAAGTCTCCCCTAATGTGTTCCCAATTATTTAATAATATTCTCCCAATATATTATAATTTTCCTCTCAAGATATGTGAGTACCCTCCTCCTCCCCTTTATTTGAGAAATTTCTTGTATTATTCCATTTTATTTAAATTTTTTCCCATTTGGATGTGCTTTCAGACATACTTATTACTATCATTATTATTTTAAATTAATTATAAACCACCTTTCCCTCCAATTAAACACTTCCAAGAACCTTTATGTGAACTTTTTATCCGGTCAAAATTTTCTAGTGATTTTTTTCATGCCAAATATTTTTTTGGTAAATAAAAATCCTCATTTACCCTCGATGGGATTCACCAATATATACCTATCCTTAATTTTTTGGAGTCATACATGTATATAACCCAAACTTCTTAATAATGTGTTTAAAAATGATTAATGGAATCCTTATACTATATGATCCATGTGGCATAAAAATTCATAGGCATGATTTGAATGCTATGGGGGCCCTCATTTTACCTTTTAAGACATTGAAATATTTTTAGATATATTATTAGATCCAAAGGCTAAGACAACATGTGATTATAAGGCCTGAAGATACCTAAATTATTTTTATAAGGATATTAAATATATTTTAAGTTATTCATCCACATTTTGATAAAAAAATGAGTTATATCCTAAAATAAATATTCGATAAAAAATAAGAGATTGTTGTTGAGTCTTTAACCTGATTATTATCTCGTAATGTCCTAAAATTGGAGTGTTCGAGGCATTTGTATATCTCTACCATTGGAACGTGCATTTAGTTAAATAATTAATTGATTTTATGTATTTAATTTAAATAACATAAAATAGAAAACTAATATTAGGCCACGTTATAGACGGATATCTACAGTGAGATGAAGAAACCAAGGACAATTAAGTGCATTGTGGTTTAATAAAACCATTTGAGTCTCACGTATGTCTTCACATAGAGAGACATGAACCTAAGACAGAAGAACTAGTTGGATTTCCTATTGGTCTATGACTTTGAGATGGTGTATACTCATATGAACACTAATAGAAAATTTAGATAATGGGATAGAGCCATTAGTGCCAACAAAAATATGTAACTAAAGATGTTACTAGCAACCTCTTTGGTGGTTTTTAATTCTAAAAATTATACCAACATGATTTTTCCAACCTCTAGTAATCTTCTCCATGTTTTCACTACAACATGCCTTCATAGAACTCATTCGAATCTATAGCTTCATGAATCACCCTATGAGACCCCCACAAGATTTTACTACCCTCGCATTACCATCAAATTCTTTAGGTGTACCTACAGTTTCACCCAGATGTCCACCCACTATTCCTCAAGTGCCACCGACGTACCCCAACTCCCTCTGGCTACCACACATCTACCGTTTATAGAAAATGAAACTCCTCAAAACCTAATATGTCACCACCCACAAACTTTCTTATCATCATGCATATATGAGACCCAAAATTGGGTGTTTTCTGTGGATTCAATTATAAGATGCTAAAAAAATCATTGTGCTCATTAGTGACTGATAAACCATGACTACCAAAAGAAGTCATTTGGCGGATGCTATATACATTTAGAGACATATTTTGGTGGTTAATAATGTGATTAATTCTATTTATACTACGAAATTATGGTGGAATATTCCATTAATATGAAGTACCAATATCATTTGGTACAAGAGGCATCTAAGATGTTTTCCTCCTTGTAGCTAACCCTGGTTGTGTTGGAGGGTGTAGATTTTATTTTCTGTATAGTGTTGACTCCTCCACTCCTTCAGAATTTGAGAATCACATTTGTGAGATATCGATCATGAGATATTATGTCACTAGATATCCTTAAGATATTTACCTGAGGGATATTTTGAAGGAGGCAATGGCATCATCCCATTTTGGGGCTGGATGATGGTCCCGGTAACGATGTGGGAGGATGAAATGAGAGAGTTTAACATATCTCCTTTAGTTTTACACCACAGTGTGAAGAAGATGTATAGTGCTATTCAATGGTAGTTTTGGTGGGTCAGAATAAGATAGATCATGGTTGATTTTATCTCTTGGTGCCTCACCAATTAGCAGGTGAAAGAAGATGCATAGTTTTCAGCAGGTTGGTCTCAGGTCCTTGAGATCTGAGAGTTGAAACAAGATGGCACATTAAAGAACTTTGTGAATGGATTACACAAACAAAGAGAGTACATTATTTCATCCAGGTGATAGTTGACTAAATCATGAATGGAACACACTTCCATTCCATTAGAGAGAATAGTATGGTAGACAGTTTGGTGGTGTTCTACATATATGAGGTTTTTTCCCTTCAAGGGGTGCTCTAGACTATTTTCATTGATCGTGATGGGTTTTTCACATCATGTTTGTAGAAAATCCTTTAAGAGGAACTAAGAATGAAAATAAGAAGTAGGAAAACCTTCAATCCTCATATATAAGTGAAGATATAGTGAACTATCAAGGTGTTGGAGGATATGATGGGGGATTGTGTGTCAGAATTTAAACATTTCTGGGAGATCTCTTTACCTTGGTATATTTTATGTACTATAATAGATATCAATATACTATCATGATGGAACCCTTAGATCCATCCATGGAGGACCCTACAGGTCACCCTTGGATTGGAAATTTATTGGAAAGGAATATATTCTAGGTATATACATAGTGCATGCGATGGAGGAGAATGACCTGGTCATTCATGATAAGATGAGGATAGGCTATGGAATGCAGAAATCTTATACAGATCAACATTGTAATCCTTGGGTTTCAATCATGGAGACCAAAATTTCTTGAGTGACTCCCCACAATCATGATTTTAGAGATATGGATAGGTAGGTAATATATCTTCAATATTCATTGTTTCATTCATACTCTTACATAGGGTTGACAAGGTTTCTAACTACCTCACCCTATCCCCATAGTTAGAGAGGGTGCATGAATTTGTGTAGCTGATGATATACATGAGTGAACCAATAAAAAATATTGATTGGGTAAGTTAGACATTAAGGATGAATAAACCATTATGGATCACCCAATTGTGATGAAGGATTGATAGGAGAAGACCTTATGTGGATGGACCATTCGTTTGGTTCATTTGTTGTGGAAGCATGTGAGCATGCAAGAGAGATCCTTGGTGTAGGAGACACAATTGTGGGGATAGTGTCTTAATATTTTTTTTATTCATTCTATTTAGGGAAGTAAATATTGATTTTGGTAATGACATAGTGACCCTAATTTTTCTTCTAATCCTTTTAAATATTTCTAAATATATTTTAAGAGTTAGGAATTGGGACAGAGTGATATTTCGTGGCCTGGAGTGCCTGGAACTAATTTTATAAAAATATTAATTATATTTTATATTAATCACATGTATTTTCTTAAAAAAATGAAATATCTCATAAATTCAATAATGGATCACAAATGTGATAACATGTTTTTGTCTGAAACAATAGGGTTTTCCAAATAAGCAATCCAAAATTGGGTGGTGGTGGGTGTTTAGATTGTGTGACTATTGGAGTGTGAATTTAGTTAAATAAATAAATAATATAATTTTTTTAATTTAAATTACATAAAATATATATCCTCTATATAATCCACATTATGTAAAGATCTATATGGTTATTCACATAACTCTAGGTCTATTTAGAGGAGTGTTATTCCAAAACTATAGGAAAATCAGAATCAAATGATGATGAAACTCTAGATCCAAGAAGATCACAATGCAACAAATGCAACACCTTCTCTATTTTTTAGAGAGAATGTTCTTCAATAAAGAATGATACAATTTCTAGGTATGGATCAAAAATGTTTTTATTCTTAACATGTTGGTTTAAATATGGATCATGATCATACATTTTCCTTTATCTATAATCAATGTTATTCTCTACATGTGCCCACACATCGGATTTAAATTGTATTTTTTTGATTTCACACCGAAATCTCTGCAACATAGATTAATTAGTCAGGAAAAAATTTCAATTGATTTTTTTTCAATTATTTCATGATCTTTTACCCATATGTTCTTCTCATTCTTCACATATTGGCCAACGACGTCTCGTTTCTCCATTACCAAGAGAGACTGAGCCCAATCAAACCCCCAGATACATGGTGCATCCATATGCGATGAAAACAAAGACCAATTTCGGATGGTTTATAATGATTCTATGGTTGTGGGTGATAGATTTTTTGAACTAGAATAAAAATTAGAGATCTTGGGAATATGCATTGCATGTTGTGAATACAGATTCATATGATGGTTTTTGGAAACGGGATTCCAGACACCAGATAGCCTGAAATGATGAACAGAGGACCTGTCTACCAATTCTAGAAATCATGAAGGTGAGATTCATGGAGGTGAGGCTAGATATAGAATGTTGGAAGAAGATATAACTATATGTGAAAACCCAACTATATCGCGTTTACTACAATGAACATACACCCTGTAGTGACCCTTGGGCTGTAGTAATAGGGTTTTCATAACGTTGAAGATAGAACCCTATGTAGTCTACCTACACAACATGTGACTCTATCGGGGCAGAGAAGACATGTTTTAGGATCGTAGGGGAAGTACACCATGTATAAGAACATTCCATGTACCTAAGTACACAGACACATGAAAAGAGTACACTAACATGGTTAGGGGCACGAGTAGGACCTCAAGATTCTATGGTACACTATGTTGTCCACCTACACACCTTATAGGGCCACAAAATATGTGATATGTCTACTAGATGAGACATGTCTCAACATTAGAATGGGACCACATGTCATGTGGGTCCCTTACATGTCTTGTACCCCTACTTTTCTTTTGAGAAAACGTCAAACTCTCGTATCTCCTTTATTTGGACTTGTATTTTGTCCCATTATTAGACTATAATTACTTTTTATCACATATAATGCAATGGTTCCTTCCATTTTATCTTTGGATATATGATGAAATATGTTTTATGTGTTATTCTTATTTAGGTGACACTCAACCACGACAATGATCTGGACGGATCACTAAAGGCACCATAGTGGGGCCCTAATACATGGATAGGGTATGGGTATTCTACCTATCCATTAGATTATCACTCTTAGGTGGATAAGGTTTGGTACCTCTATCTTCTATCTTAGTGGAACCCTCCAGGTGTATCATTTCATGGGTCTTTCAGTATAATAGTGGCACTTACATGATGGAAAAGGCATGGTTTTCCTTTCGACTATTAGAGTTTCACCCTCCAGCTAAGTTGTGCATGGGTCATATATCAATAACTTGATTGGAAATCTCATGTGGAGTCAAGGAATCATTCCATGGCCATTAGAGTGTCACCCTCATACTAAGACATGGCATGCATCCTCTAGCTATCTATTGAGTGAAAACCTACTTGTGGGGTGTTCATGGGTTCTCTAGTCATTTAATAAGTTGTACCCTCCTATTTCACAAGGTTATGGGTCCTCTAGATAGAAATTATGGACCATGAATGTGTGGGAAAATGGTGTGGTGTGTCTTAAAATGGATATTTATACAAGATAGATGCATGAGATGATAGGAATTGTTGATTCAGCTTTGGAACTATGGGAACTCTTATCCTAGGATAGGATGTGAGAAAGAGATCCCCCTTCTATCCTCTTTGGGATTCTTTTATTGAGAATATGTGTATCTGTATCCATGTTATTGGATTTTTTACTCTTTTTCATTGGGTTGATATATTTTACAATTCTTATCATGTCTCTTACTAACCCCTTATTCTTTTTGGGTGTCCTACATGGAATGTATATAATCACCCCTAGATGGGATTTTCCAATATCTGTCATTTAGTATCCAGATAATGGAGGGGTCAGAGATGATTATAAACGATCATGTGAAATTATTTCACATTACAATGCACAAAGTGATGACTAAGTTAATACCCATTACACATTTTTAGGGTTATTAACCATATGTACACATATTCATGAGTATGAAACCACATGTAGTATCCAGAAAGGGAGGCCATTTTAATTAAAACAACATCTACTGTACTATACCAAAACATCACGATGTTATCCTATAATAATCATATCTCTAGTTTTTCACTAAATTTCTCTTATATTAATCTCTAAAATATAACATTAAAAGAAATAGATATTATCCATCCCTTTAAAATTATAATAAAAATTCACTTATCATCCTTTTATGATATTTATAACTTCTATTTTATCCTCAACCAATATCATCCCAGTCTACAAATTTATATAAACCCTAAACTAATACTAACTACAGAGACTAGTAGAAGTGACCCCTTAATTACATGAATTAATGAAAATATTTTATTAAAATACATTCCCAAAACCTTTTATGTTTATATTTTTATAGAATCAGTAAAACAAATTTACTAATAAAACCCATTTTATTTGTATCTAATATATATTTTTTCTAATATATATGAAATTAATTAATTCATATCGAGAATTAAACAACAACAAAAAATTATCCACATAATATACTCTTCTATACATTTAACAATTTTAATATATTTTTATCCTAGGTAAATAAAAACAAAATATATTAGTGAGCTAAGTTACATAGAAAGGCTAAACATAATAAATAAAAATAAAATATCATATGTAATAATAAGATGAGAATATGGATATATTCATGTTACATAAGAGATTTATACCCAAAAAATCGTACATCAAAATTCATGGAATATGCCATGCAATATCATAATACATAAAACAAAAGATATTGGAAACATGAGTCAACAAAAATGATCTATGAAAAAATAAAATATTAAAAAGAATACTCTTAAAAGTATACAATATCATGGATTTTTTGGGAAATGGGTAAACACCATGATAAATGGATAACATTGGTGAGAAAATGAATTATTACTATACCAATGTAAACAAAATAATTATCTACATTCCTAAAAATGGTATCATACCTATCATGATTTTAGTTATATGAACAAATTCATTATGTCCTGCCTAAATATCTCTTGGAATGTAAACTTAAACCAATAAATTTGATGGATATATAAGACACCACCCTTCATCATCCATACATTTGTGTTCCATATAAAATCATGTCATAAATAAACTATGGAAGGAAAATGGGTTTCATATCCTTTAAAATATAATCACATGAGTAAAACTTTCATAATTACATTAATAATAATTAAATGATAATCCCATAGAGAATAAATGGGTATCTAATAATATACAATAACATTATATGTAAATACCATTCAATCAATAATGAATATGGTTAAAACATTGTATAGATAAAGGGTATATGGTCAATTCAATAATTTTGACAATTAATTGATATATATAACACAGGTGAACACCCTTAAATAAAGAGAATCAAAACGAGGGTACTAAAAAAGGGATGGCATTGAAAAAAATAGGATTATAAATCTTTAATAACTAAGAAATACAATTGAAGTGAAGAAACATTTTCATAGGAGAAAAGAACATTAGTAATCAATTTTGGGAAAAAAGGTGGATGATACCATTTGAATAATATCCTTGATCAATAATTAGGTGTATCAATGTCTAATGATGTATATGAAAAAACCCTTTTTAGTGTTTTTAGAATAACTAATTTGGAAATAAGAAATATTCATGTTTTTATTAAATCATTTTAAATTAATTTTTTATAAAACTATTTAAAAAATATTTTTTAGAGAAAATATGCAGTGTATGCTTCACATAGAATGATACTATGGTTGAATAATTTGTTCAAAATGAAGGGAATTAAAAAACAGATTTTTGATTTTTTAATTTTATCATTAAAAGAAGATGTTATGGGTTACATTAACAATTAATATTCCAAAAATGGTGAACTGAAAAAATTATTAACATTTAATTTTGAAAAATACATATCAATAATTTATCTATAAAAATAAATAAATGTTATTAAAACAAATTATTTGGTGGAAGATATAACATTTGATTTTTAATGGATGAAAACCCATTTGTTTAAATATATAGAAACACCTTATTTTATGAAAACCCTTATCAAAAAAATTTTATTTAAATATTAATTTGAAAAGGGGTAAATAGATATATGTAAATAATATAAAATAATCCATATTACCTTTCCCAAAATGAGAGGATAACATTAGTGGGACGGAAATTATTGACAGGGGATAAAATATTATTCAGTAACAATGGGAGTTATTTTTTTAAACATTAAACTTTTATTTCAAAAGAATTTAACCAAAGAAGAGGATTTTGATAATGGGAAATTATTTTACCAGATAAAAAAAGAAATAAAATGTGAAATATAGAAATTAATGATTCAATAAATTATTTAATTTTATAATAAATTAAATAAAATTATGACAAAATGAATTGAAAAGCGAGTTGACTAATCTCAATTGAAATTAGTAACATAAAAAATAGTTAATATATGAGTTGAAAAGAATGAAATTAAAATTAAAATAACATTAAATGAAATATATTTTAAAATATTAATGTAATTGGGCCTTTAATACAACATATAAAATTAATTCTGATGAAAAGTATCAAACATGTCCTGTTGATATGAAAAAGTGATAAATAAACCCTTACAACATAAAGAATTTTTGAATGAAAACCACTTGAAAGATATAATTTCAAATGAAACCTAAAATATCATGAACAATAATACATCCATGATAAAATAATATTATAGGGGTAGTATATAAATCATTCCAAAAAAAATGGTGTAAAGTTACCAGTATGTCTTAGGGAGGGAGAATTTAAGACCAAAAACCCGTACCCTATTTACATTCTTAGTCGAATGTAATCTAAAATACGATATAAAAAATATTAAATTTTAATTAACTATTTTATAACCTGTTTTATATAGAATAAATTTTGTGAACCTCACTTATAGTTATTCTCTTCATGTATATTATTTAGTTTCCTATCTATTCTCGATATCAGGTGTGAGCATCCTTGGTTGTTTTAAACTAGATTCATTATAATGTTGTTTTTATTCATTATTCTCCAAAATTTCATCAATTCGCCTATTAAAAATGGTAATTGAATTTAGATTTTATAATTATCTATAATTTTATAATATCATTTTTATGGTATTTAATGATGAATTTTTTTATGAGAATGTTTCGATGATTCTTAACTAACAACTACTATTTTTTAAAATGATTTAATTTATTATATTACCCTGCGTAATTGAAATCATTATATTATTATTTATATAAAAAAATACTATAAAGGTAATTCCCATATTTATCCATGATTTAAATTTATATCATTGTTCGTTTTTGTGGTTATTCCAACACAAACAAGAACATAACAAAATTTATGGATTATTATGAAGTGATTTAATTATAATGTAATTATAAAATAATAATTATTATATTACATAGTGTATATTTGTGTGTTATATAATAATTGTTAATAATTACCAAAATTATATAACCTATATGAAGTTATTTCATATAATTATGAAATAGTTTTCTCTTAGAACACTCTTTTGAATCATTTAATTTTCAACAATTTTTTCTTGTATAACATTTTTAAAGCGTATCCAATTAGACATTCCAAAAACTTAATAATTTTATAAAAAATCATATTTATATATTAATCCCTATGTCATAACCATCCATAAATTTTGGTAATAGAGAAAAAATATTCTATTCTATGGAGGTTGTTGTCCACATGTATGCATGGATGATGATTTTATTTTCCACATAATAGTGAAATTGAGAAATATGGTTTATCATTTTTGAATATAAAATAGTCCATACATATAATAATAATATATTTAATTTAATATTATTACAATATTTTTAATTTTGTAAAGAAATATGATACATGTTGCATCATGGACGCAGTATTCCGCACAATGAATGAGTTGCGGGAGACCGCCGCGACTTTTGCTTCCTCCACGACGATGACCTAGATATGATGCAGCATCGTTCTGCTCCCCCCTCTCAATCGGAGGGGGGAGTTGCGCGATCGTTTCTACATGAGCAAGGTAGGCCTCTCTCGCCATGTTCTCATTCTGTTGCGCATCTCCCTTTCCCAATGATCCAGCTTGCCCCGAAGGTTCCAGACATTTTCCAAGAAGCACCACAGCTCTCCCTTCTCTCGGCGGAGATTAATGGGGCCGCAGACCTGTGAAAGCTTACCCTTGTCGCCCATTTTCATT